>CM061141.1:188974679-189574679 GCA_030789695.1 Scilla litardierei | reverse complement strand
GGCTCTTGTAGTTACATGCCGTTGGCTACCAGTTGCCGTTGGCTACCAGATGTTACTGCCGTTGGCTATTAGTTAATCTTGTCGGTCACATGTGATTACGTCACATGCGACTAGTCTGGACTCATGTTTCAGTATATGGCGGATTAGCATCCTGGCTCGTGATTCGGGAAATACACGTGGGTGGGGTTGGTTCACGGGCACTAGCCGGTAGTAAACGGATCGCCTTTGGGGGAAATTGAAGGTGTATTTATTTACTATTCGTCTAACGGCGGGAATCTTATTCACGGACTTGCACTCACAGTTATATAATTGAAAAAGAAAGGTAATTACAGACTGATGTTACATTGCTCAACTGCCATGTCAATTTTTATAACTGAACTACCATGCTAATGTAACTTGTTGCTTTAACTACCATGCTAGTGTAACTTTTCATAATTGTTTTAACTGCTTCAGTTCATTGAAATACATGCTAGTGTAAATTTTTTAACTGCTGTAAAACTGCCATATATATAACTTGTTATATATATCTTGCCTTGGGTCGTCTGACATCTACTTGCAGACCCTTGCTGACATACATTCATGTTGTTTGAATGTATGTCAGGTTACGAGACAGGTTACCAGGAGGATGAGTTGCTGGATCAGAGTGATCCAATAGACCAGGATTCTGCTGATCCTGAAGTCCACCCTACCGTGGACTAGAGCTGATTATCACCGCTGCAGTTATTTATTTTCACTGCTGTGATTTGTAGGGTGTGTACCCACTTTATCTGTATCGCTATTGTTGTAGGCCATGCTTGGGGCCCTTTTATTATTGTGTACTTTATCTGGATGTTGTCTTTAAATATTTCTGTTGTTCTGAGTTGCATGCAAGTTCCTGCGAAAGGTGTTTTCACAGACGCTTATTGGGTTCGAGCTTCACCGCTCCAACCTAAGCGGGCCCGCTCGCGTCCTCGCCCCAAGTATAATGGGAAGCGGGGCGTGACAGGTTTTTTTTGGTGGCCCATGCAGGTCTTGCATTAGCGAAACTTCAGTACAATGGAAATACTATCAATGGCCAAAAACGTCTAGATTTATCGCGTACACAACTTAACCAAGTTCGTTTCTCAGCATGGCAGGAGGACACCACACCAGAAATGGAAATGGGACCGATAATGCAGCTAACGGAAGTGCTGATATCAATGTAGTCCTCAGAGTTATCAGGGGAAGGCTAGAAGTCCAGCAACAGCTGATTCAGCAAGGACAGCAATCTGCTCAGAATGCACCACCGCCACCCCCTCGAGCTGAACCAGGAGTCAGAAAATTTCATGAATTGCAGCCCAAGAACTTCTCTGGAAAAGAAGGGCCTCTAGGAGCCAATGAATGGGTTCAAGCGACTTAAGATAAGCTGAGTGCTGCACGTATCCCACAGGCTGGATGGGTTGACGTGGCAAAACTACAACTAACCGACAATGCCAGGAGCTGGTGGCAGCTGGAGGAGAAACGTCTGATCAGACCGATCTCTTAGGGCATGTTTAGGGAAAGGTTCGATGCTAAATACTTTCCCAAGGCAGCCAAGAGAGAACTTCAACAACGTTTCACTAACCTGGTCCAAGGAGATATGACCGTGGATGAGTATGAGGCTGAGTTTGTTATGCTTAGCCGTTTTGCACCTCATATGGTTGAAGACCCTGAAGACTGTGCGTTTCAATTTCGCAAGGGCCTGAATCGCAAGGTCCAAGCCTCGATGACCTCGGCGAGACCGACGACACTTCAGGACGTTCTGGATTGTGCACGTGAGCATGAGCTGGTAGAGAAACTCCCCGAGGGACCTTCAGCTGGAGGAGGCAAGCGACCCATGGATCCGCCTAGGATGGTGCCTAGAGGAAACTTCCGACCTCCGCAGACCACACCATTCAAGAGGCCATCCACTTTTGCCGATCGATCGCATCTGACTTGCTACTTCTGCGGCAGAACTGGACATCAGAAGAAAGATGGCAGGAGGATGCTGAACCAGTGTCTGGTATACGGATCACCTGCACATGCTGCGAGAGACTGCCCTCACGGCAAGGACCGTCGACCACCCACTGGAGTACATGCACCTGTTCAACATGCAGTGCCTGCACCTGTTCAGCGAGGAGCACCCGGACCTGCTCAGCGTGGACCACCTCTGATCCCTCAGGATCGAGCTTATCAGCATGTCAATCAGCCGAAGCGCCAGGCGTTCACGATGACAGCTGCAGAAGCTGAGACTGAGGATGACGTGATCACAGGTAACATTTATACCTAGCATTTATCTTTTACCAGATATTATTGCTTGTTAGTTAGGTTCTCTTGCTAAGTTTATTATTTTCGTCTTCGGTATTATCTTAGTGGCCTCCCACCCGGCTCTTACTTTATTTGATTCCGGAGCTTCTCTGTGTGTTATATCCCTGAAGTTTGTAGAAAAACACTCTGTCCCTACCTACCCACTTCCCAAGAGATGGAATATCACAACCGGAGGTGGCGTAATGAGTGTTACCTTGGGATGCAAATCCTGTCCCTTAGTGATTTGCGGACATGAACTTTATGCAGACTTCATAGTCTTGGACACACCTAACTTTGATGCTATTCTTGGCATGGACTGGTTAGGGACTTTCTATGCTACTATCGACTGTCACAAGAAGAAAGTAGTATTTGAAATTCCAGACCATCCGGTGTTCGAGTTCATTAGTGGTAGTCGTTCGCTCGAGCCTATCATATTTCGGGCTCAGCCGAACGAGGCCATCCTCGTATCTATACAAGTCGAACCGGAGAAGCCTGCAGTGGTTCGAGACTTCAAAGATGTATTTCCAGAAGACATTTTTGGATTGCCGTGTGATCGAGCTTTGGAGTTCAGTATTGATCTGATGCCCAATACTCAACCAATCTCGAAAGCGTCTTATCGTATGGCTCCAGCAGAACTCGAAGAGCTACTGAAGCAATTGGATGATCTGTTGCAGAAAGGATTCATTCATCCCAGCGTGTCTCCCTGGGGTGCACCCGTACTGCTGGTCAAGAAGAAGGACGGATCGAGAAGGATGTGCGTGGATTATCGGGAGTTGAACAATGTCACTGTAAAGAATAAGTACCCGTTACCTCGCATAGATGATATCTTCGATCAACTCGGTGGATCACGAGTTTTCTCGAAGTTGGACCTCAGGAGTGGATATCATCAGTTGAAGGTCAAGAATGAGGATGTCTACAAGACAGCTTTTTGGACCAAGTATGGACACTATGAGTTTGTTGTCATGCCTTTCGGTGTGACCAACGCTCCTGCAGTATTCATGAATCTCATGAATCTCATATTCTATGATTTTCTGGATAAATTCGTAGTGATATTCATTGATGACATATTGGTCTACTCAAAGAGCAAGGAGGAGCATGCCGAGCATCTACGGATGGTTTTGGAGACGCTTAGTCGTCATCAGTTGTATGCCAAGTACAGCAAGTGCGAGTTCTGGTTAGACCGGATCGTATTTCTGCGACATGTGGTATCAGGCGAAGGTATCTCAGTTGACCCAGAGAAGGTTACATCAGTCAGGAATTGGCCTACTCCTCGGTCAGCATCAGATATCCGGAGTTTCCTAGGATTCGCGGGCTACTACCGTCGATTCATTCAGGATTTCTCAAGGATAGCAGAGCCCATGACTCGACTGACGAGGAAGGACATCAAGTATGTTTGGTCAGACACTTGCGAGCAAGCATTTGGGACTTTGAAAGCAAAGCTGACATCTGCACCAGTTCTGGCTATTCCAGATAGGACTGGAGGATTCGAGATCTTTTGTGATGCTTCGGGCAAAGGTCTTGGATGTGTTCTGCATCAACACGGTCATGTATTCACGTATGCTTCTCAACAGTTGAAGATTCACGAGAAGAATTATCCGACTCACGACTTGGAGTTAGCCGCTGTCATCTTCGCTTTGAAGATTTGGAGACATTTCTTACTGAGTGAGAAAGTGAAGATTTTCACTGATCACAAGAGTTTGAAATATATTTTCACCCAGAAGGAGTTGAATATGAGACAGCGCAGGTGGTTAGAGCTGATGGTTGATTACGACATCGAACTTCAGTATCATCCAGGGAAGGTTAATGTTGTACCGGATGCTTTGAGCAGACTTCCAGCGGTTATGACTCTCACAGTTCAGTGGAGGTTACAACAGGATCTGTGTGGAATGAGCACAGAGGTTGTATTATCTGGAGTCACATCATCGTTGATGAATATGCAGATTCAGTCGACGATTTTGGATCGGATCAAAGCTGCACAATCTGGAGATGCTAAACTACAGAGGATCCGACAGCAAGTTGAAGCTGGACTTTGGACGGACTTTGTCATTCATGACGATGTTTCCTTGAGATACGGTAGTAGGATCTGCGTACCTTCCGGTGATATTAGAGATGAGCTGATGAATGAAGCTCATAGCTCTCCCTATTCCATTCATCCTGGCGGTACCAAGATGTACAAGGATCTCCGTCTGAATTTTTGGTGGCACGGTATGAAGCGGCGCATAGCTCGTAGCATCGCCAAATGTCTTGTGTGTCAGCAAGTGAAGGCTGAACACCATCGCATTACTGGATTACTTCAACCTCTGCCGATTCCGGAATGGAAGTGGCAGCATATCACCATGGACTTCGTAACTGGACTACCTCAGAGCACCAAGCAAAATGACGCGATTTGGGTTATCGTCGACCGATTAACCAAGTCTGCGCATTTCATACCTTTCCGAGTAGGACAAGCTACGGAGATACTTGCGAATAAGTATATGGAGGTAAATATCTTTCTTATACCTTTATAGCTTCTTTCTAGTATATGTCGTGATGTGAGCGATAATCGTGCAGGAGATTGTGCGATTACATGGAATTCCTGTGAGTATTGTTTCCGACCGGGACACGAGATTCACGTCTCAATTCTGGAAGAGTTTACAGACGAATCTGGGTACCAGTCTGAAATTCAGTACTGCGTATCACCCGCAAACTGATGGACAGTCGGAGCGCACTATCCAGATATTGGAGGACATGTTGAGAGCTTGCATGTTGGATCTCAAGGGTTCGTGGGAGGATCATCTGCATCTGGTAGAATTCTCCTACAACAACAGCTACCAGGCAAGCATTGGCATGGCGCCATTTGCTGCTCTCTATGGAAGAAAATGTCGATCCCCGCTGAGTTGGGATGACGTCGGTGATAGAGAGCTGCTAGGACCAGAGATGATAGTTGAGGCTGTGGATATTGTGCGTGATATCAGAGACAAGCTTCGGATTTCTCAGGACCGTTACAAGCATTGGGCAGATGCTAAACGGCGTCCTCTGGAGTTTCAACCAGGAGATCATGTGTTTCTGAAGATCTCACCGAATCGAGGAGTGATTCGATTTGGAAAGCGAGGCAAGCTTAGTCCGAGATACATTGGACCTTTCGATGTGCTAGAGCGAGTTGGAGAGGTAGCTTATCGCTTAGCACTACCACCGTCTTTAGTGGGAGTACATGATGTCTTTCATGTGTCCCAGCTGCGCCGTTATATCAGCGACCCCTCACACGTTGTGGACTACTCAGAGATCACAGTTCGACCAGATCTGACGTACAAACAACAACCAGTGGAGATCTTAGATCGACGTCAGAAAGTCTTCAGGACCAAGACTGTTGATTTAGTCAGAGTGATGTGGCGTCGCGACTCGCCAGGAGAATCTACCTGGGAGCGGGAAGATGAGATGCGCGAGCGTTATCCATATTTATTTCCTGTTCCTTAGTTGATAAGAATTCCGAGGACGGAATTTTCTTAAGGTGGGTAGAATGTAACGGCCGGTATTTTTTTAGCCGTGTTTTAGTCATGTGTATCAGTAATTTTCTTTCGAACATCTGGATTATTTTTCATCCGTGCGTTTCTTGTTACGCGTGTGCGAGTCTGTATTTCCGTTTTTACCGGAATGTCATTAATTGATCATCTAATTTAACTTAATAAAAAAAACTTTAATTTAATTATTTTGCTATTTACTTTTGTTATTCTTACTAATTACTTTTGGTATTTTAATAATTACATTTTAAAACTTAATTAAATAATCTTCATTCAACAAACACGTTGGGTTTTAGGAAGAGAAGTTTAGCACATTACATTTCTCCCGTAAGTCAAACAACAAATTAAATTCAATCGTAATCAAGAACCTAACAACATTAAATTTGCTCCCTGCTAACTTCTTCTTAAGGCAACCTAACATCTTCTCCTTCCTCCTGCAAACGAAACCTGCAAACAACCAAACCGTAAACAATTCCTCTTCTCTGCAAAATTCATCAAACCCAACTCCAGCAAACATTTCCCAAATCTGTTCACCATCCTCAAGATCAACCAGCAACAATCAAACCCTAGATCTGAAATTAAACAACACCAAATCTGAAATTTGTTTCAGATTCAAACCCCTTTCTAACAATTCCAGAAATCAAAACTCAATCAAACCCAAAATCTTCTTACTCCCTCTTCTTCTTCCTTTCTCCTCCCCTCTCCTTGGCCGGCCCCCTCCTCCACCATCCGCGCGCCGCCTGCACAGGAGCCACCCATCGCCGCCGCCGGAGCCCCCTGGTCGCCGGAGCCCGCCTGAGGCCGCCGCCGGACCCCCTTGCGCCGCCGTGTGACCGCCATACGTCGTCCCCCTTCCCCCTTGCGTGAGTATCTCCCCTTTTGCGTGGTGTTCTTGCTGCAACGATTGAATCAAAAGAAAGAAAGAAAGAAAGAAAAACAAAGAACTGAGAAAAGAGGAAGACAGTGAGACAAAGGGAAGAGAGAATGACAGGGAGAGAGAGAGACTAAAGGGATAAGAGTAAAGAATGAGAAAGAAAGAGGAAGTTAGGTAAAGTTTTATTTAATATTGTTAGTAGTAATGTTTTAACATGTTATAACCCTTAGTCAAAGTCAAACCCAGTAGGTGTACCGTTAATTAAGATGTTAACCATGGGATTAACTTAGTTAATGTTACTTAGTTGATAATTAGTATTGTTTAAGTGATAATATTTATTTCAGCATGTTGTTGACTGTAAATAATGTAAGAATATTAAAATATTAAATTAATAAGGCTTACCCAGTTTATATAACCCAATGTAACCGTCACCGTAGTCAGTGAACCCCGTAAAATTAGACGAACCCAATTTAGGGGTTAACTTAATAGTTGCGTAACTCGCAATAGATTTAATTCGTTAATTCTTGTTTTAAACACTTTTTGTTAATTATAATAAATTTTATTATTTAATGACGCAGATACGTCGCGAACTTTCCTACCGTTACTCGGACAACCTAAACTGTCCCAGTCAGGCAAGCGTGCAGTTATTTTATGTTTTTGTGCTATCTGATGTTGTACACTTAATTGCTGACACAAACACAATTTTTTTGAATTGCTAGACTTAAACTCGTGTGCATATGTATGGACCCCTTAATAATCAAAATGAACACACTTTGTGAATGGTAATGTTTCTGGACATGTATGGTTAATTTTAGAACTGTTGATACTTATAGCATGTTAAGTGCCGTTGGCTCTCGTAGTTAAATGCCGTTGGTTCTCGTAGTTAAATGCTGTTGGCTCTCGTAGTTAAATGCTGTTGGCTCTCGTAGTTAAATGACGTTGGCTCTTGTAGTTAAATGCCGTTGGCTACCGATGTTACATGCCGTTGGCTACCAGTTGCCGTTGGCTACCAGATGTTACTGCCGTTGGCTATCAGTTAATCTCGTCGTTCACATGTGATTACATCACATGCAACTAGTCTGGACTCGTGTTTCAGTATATGGCGGATTAGCATCCTGGCTCGTGATTCAGGAAATACACGTGGGTGGGGTGGGTTCCCGGGCACTAGCCGGTAGTAAACAGATCGCCTTCGGGGGCACTTGAAGGTGTATTTATTTACTATTCGTCTAACGGCGGGAATCTTATTCACGGACTTGCACTCACAGTTATATAATTGAAAAAGAAAGTTAATTACAGACTGATGTTACATTGCTCAACTGCTATGTCAATTTTTATAACTGAACTACCATGCTAATGTAACTTGTTGCTTTAACTACCATGCTAGTGTAACTTTTCATAATTGTTTTAACTGCTTCAGTTCATTGAAATACATGCTAGTGTAAATTCTTTTAACTGCTGTAAAATTGCCATATATATAACTTGTTATATATATCTTGCCTTGGGTCGTCTGACATCTACTTGCAGACCCTTGCTGACATACATTCATGTTGTTTGAATGTATGTCAGGTTACGAGACAGGTTACCAGGAGGACGAGTTGCTGGATCAGAGTGATCCAATAGACTAGGATTCTGCTGATCCTGAAGTCCACCCTACCGTGGACTAGAGCTGATTATCACCGCTGCAGTTATTTATTTTGACCGCTGTGATTTGTAGGGTGTGTACCGACTTTATCTGTATCGCTATTGTTGTAGGCCATGCTTGGGGCCCTTTTATTATTGTGTGCTTTATCTGGATGTTGGCTTTAAATATTTCTGTTGTTCTGAGTTGCATGCAAGTTCCTGCGAAAGGTGTTTTCACAGACGCTTATTGGGTTCGAGCTTCACCGCTCCAACCTAAGCGGGCCCGCTCGCGTCCTCGCCCCAAGTATAATGGGAAGCGGGGCGTGACACCAGTGGTGGGAGAATTGTCAATCAAGCATCGAGTTGTGGTGTTCGTTGATTTGTACCTGGGAAGGGCTAGTGAAATCCATGTAGTGCTAACGTGGAACTGGAGTAGGGTCGCCGGGTAAGGATTTGAGTCAGGATACACCCTTGTGTTTGTGTTTGCTTTGGTGTATTTCTTTTTGGGGTTGTTGTTGAGTTAATTATTTTTATTTCCGATGCGTATTGTGTTTAATTATTAGTAACTTTTTAGTTAAGCATATTTTCTTCCCATTTCACTATTTATAACTGGTATATTGTATGTTGTATAGCCACATGTCCCAACATATTCTTGGTCTGTTAATATGGCAGATTGTAATGTTGGGCATTGTTAGGGAAGAATTGGAAAGTTAGATGGGTTCCCGTGTGTTGGTGTTGCGGTCCCGTGAGATGTTCTACGATGGTCGCCAATGCTTGCATGTTGGCGCTCACTTCCTAGTGTGTGAAACTGCTCTAGAGCCATCAACTGTGACTCGGGCATTCTCCGAGCAGAAGGACCAGGGTCCATGTCGAGCGGGGGATCACGATTGCTGGCATCCCCTGTGATGTTTGGCTAGTAAGGCCCTTCATTGGTGGCTTGAGTCAAGGATGGTGTGGAAGAGGACGTGGATGTTGACTCAATTCCCACAGATGGTGCCAGATGTTTCAGGGTATTTTCTTACTGCGAGTATTGATGATGGGAAGCCCAAAGGATGTAGATGACGGGGCAGACAAAGCCAACCAACGGGGATGACGGCTGAATAAACTCTTGGAAGACCGAGCTCCAAGCCAAGCAATGTATGCTGAGTAAAGCATCTGGCATGTTATCTCCTGAACGATCTGCAAGACTGGAAGCATGTCATGGGGGGTCAAATCTGGGTTTCGACCCAATCCCATCTGATGCTTAAGTCAGATCGTGACTAAATGATACTTAGTGGTACTGATTCCGACCTATTAGGAGTCATTCACAAGTTCTCCGACCGAGCTATGTGGAGAAAGAACGATATTTGGTAGAGCAGACTGGGTGTGTACGAGTATCTGAGTCTCAGATCTTAAAATGGCCCCCCTTTACCATTTCCTCTCGTGGAAAACTTGTAGGCGAGCCACATGTCCACGTTCCATTTGCTTAACGCATGTGCATTGACTCCTAGCCATAATGTTTGTATTGATGTTGGATTAATAGTCAATCATTGACCGTTCGGTTCATGGAGTGTGCCTCTTAATAGTGGGAGCCCACCGGTCAGTCTGATTGTCGTCATCAATGGAGTAAGGATGTCCAACACGTGAGGGTTTCTGGGCCAATATGATGGGGCGTACGTGACCAATCATTCTACGCGGTCAGCCCAATTGCCTTTGGGCCAATCATGGTTGTATCATTATCCGAATATCCATCAGTAAAGTAGCTTACTTCTTCCACCATTAGATTACCGTTTACTTTGAAACCAGTTGAAATGGTTAAATTTAAGATATGTTTGAAGGGATTTGAAGGTCCACCATAGTTTTTGAGTGCTATGGTATACGGAATTTCCTACTTGCTCATTTCCCTTATGCTATATCTCAATCTTTATGTCACGTATGTTTACATGTGCATAAACATAGACATAGACTTGGTTAGATTGGGATCCTACGTTAGGATTCTAAACAGTTTCCACGCGTAATGTGTAATTTTCTTGATGACCGATGAGGAGCATGGCAGGTCATCGCTGTTCCTCGGGGGTTGTTCTGCAGGTGACCAACCATAATAAAGTCAGAAATTAATGGGAGGCTGCATGCTCTTCGATGTTTATAAATTGCGGAATAAAATTACAGAGATTACAGAACTTGGTGTGATTCACTTTGCTTTTATATCTGTCAAAAAGATGACATTTTTTTTCGTGAATTATTGGTTGTCGAGCAATTCTTTATTTGCGGAAATTTCGAGATTTTTTTACTCCTACTCCCTTGCCCAGCACTCCCTTGAGGAAATTTCGAGATTCAAAAAGATGACATTAGAAGCTCCTTACTCCTTTGCCCAGCACTCAGTAAGTATGAAATTCAAAAGCAGTGCCATTCAAACCCTAGATTTTTTTAAAAAATAAATAAAAAGTTGACATCATTCTCTTTTTTAATATTACAGGAATTTCGAGATGGCAACAAACACACATTCCATGCTTGACTCGCACAACATTAATCTGGTCACCCCTTGTTTCAGAGTGTTTTCTCACTACAGAAGCGTTGATCGTGGACTGCCCGGTCAACGTGGTCAAGGGGCCGATTAAGGTCCCTTGGGTGCGTCGAGCGCACGTATACGTGACTCGAATCGGAGATGTGGTTGACGCAGAATCAGCTGGGCCGGGTCTGGATCCTTGGCCTCTGGGGGGCGGAGGGGAAGCCTCGGCCCGGTGAGAGGTGCTCGGCCTCGGACGGTCGGACGACGAGGGGTAGCCTCGGTCGTCTCGCTTGATGCGCGACCGGCGTGGAGCTGAGGGCAAGCCTCGGCCCGGTGAGAGGTGCTCGGCCTCGGACGGTCGGACGACGAGGGGTAGCCTCGGTCGTCTCGCTTGATGCGCGGCCGGCATGGAGCTGAGGGGAAGCCTCGGCTCGGATGGATGCGCTCGGCCTCGGTCTCTCCTGGCGTCGAGGGGTGGCCTCGACAGAGCGACTATCTTCTGGTGGTGGAGACGAACGGGCTCGGGGACGAGGGCGCTCGGCTCCGGCTGTGATGACGCTGAGGGGTAGCCTCGGCGCCGCGGGATCTCCGGGACCTGAATGGCCGAAAGAGCTCGTCAGGGAGGTCGGACCTTGGTTCCGACCAAATCCCCTCCGATGCCAAAGTCAGATCTTGTCTGAGGGATGCTCGGTGGGATCGGGCTCGGTTCACGGAGAGACCGAGCCCCCATCCTCGAGCCGAGCTATGGAGGATAAATATGTAAAGGCGGAAGAAGGTGTGAGATGGAGTTGGTGATACCTCCGTTGTAGATCGTGAAGCCCACCGGAGATGATGACCATCCTCCCCTCATATAGGTGACTCGTCCTCATAATGTGCCATGATGTGACATCATGGCCATCATTCATGGGGACGTGCAAATGTGGGAAGTTTTGACCTCCACTAATTGCGCCCATCTTGATGAGGAGATGAATGTCCTGAAGGTGGCCATGATGGCGGGAGTGATGGACTCGGGCGGTTGCCATATTTGACGGGCCTTGATGGCTGGAGAGTGATGTCCATTTAAGTCGGGCCATTAAGCTGAGCCATTAAGCCGAGCCATGATGGCTATAGAGTGAAGGCCATTTAAGTCGGGCCATTAAGCTGAGCCATTAAGCCGAGCCATGATGGCTAGAGAGTGATGGCCTTGGATGGTTGCCATACTTGGCGGATGCTTCCTTGATTTGGGCCTCGATTTCCTCCACTGAGGAAGTGGGCCTTCGTCATGGGCGGAGAATCGCGGCCCGCCCGTGAGATCCTTGGGCCGAGGCCCCAATGTCGTAGTAATCCGGTTGACCAGTCATAGTTGACTTTGCTCTCCCGGGCCCGGTCAGAATAGCCCATTTGTCAACAGCCCCCATCTTCTGAGCTCTACCATTGTTGAGGTGGAGGTCGGGAGATATAGTATAATGGGGAAGAAGCTGCAAAAACTTTGGTCCGTCTTGCAGAGTTGGCTGGGGACGATAGATCGTCAGTCCGAGACTTGTTCGGTTGCGAGGGGAGTCGCCCATCGACTTACGGCCGACGAAGTGGATTCGTTCGGTGGCGAGGGGAGCTACCCCTCGACTTACGGCCGACGAAGGAGGTTCGTTCGGTGGCGAGGGGAGCTGCCCCTTGACTTACGGTCGACGAAGGAGGCTCGTTCGGTGGCGAGGGGAGCTGCCCCTCGACTTACGGCCGACGAAGGAGATTCGTTCGGTGGCGAGGGGAGTCGCCCCTCGACTTACGGCCGACGAAGGAGGTTCGTCCGGTGGCGAGGGGAGTCGCCCCTCGACTTACGGCCGACGAAGGAGATTCGTTCGGTGGCGAAGGGAGTTGCCCCTCGACTTACGGCCGACTAAGAGGTGAGGACCTTGTGAATATTTTCGATGATTCCATGGTGGCGCTCTGCCACTACTTTGTCCAGCTTGGGTGGATGCAGGAGCACTTCAGCAAGGGGGACCCAGTGGCACGGTCAGAGGAGCGGTCTGGATGCTCGAACTCAGACGGTGGTGCCTCGGCCCGATTTGTGAAGAGATCTCGGCATGGCAGGTTGGTGTTGAGGCCCAGATGCTTGGCAAGGCGGTCGGACTTGTCCGGCTGGCCTCCTCCTGGGTCGGTTGAACTGGTGTGGTCGGCCTCCTCTCAGACGGGTCGGCCCCGTCTAGACACAGCTCCAGTTCCATTTCCAACTTCAGCTCCGGCTCTAACTCCAGCTTTTGTCTGGATCGTATCTCCCGCTCCAGCCCCAGCTCCAGCTCCAGCTCCAGCTTTTGTCTGGATCGTATCTCTCGCTCCAGCTCCAGCTCCAGTTCCAGCTCCAGCTTTTGTCTGGATCGTATCTCCAGCTCCAGCTCCAGCCACAGTCTGGTTGGTGGAGGTTCGGCATCGCTGCTTCAGTTTCCATACCATTGGGGGAAACTGATGGCATCTTGATGGCATCTTTGAGCAAGAGAGGCGCTGCAAGCTTGAATGGGGATAGGCTAGCAGACTCCGTTTAGGGAGTCCGGGATGGATCGGAATCAGAGAGGGGCGATCGAATGAAGGTCGATCGAAGAAGACGCTCAGCTAGGGAGCCCCAGGTTGCAGGGCCATGATTACTCGCCAAAGAAACATGCGATGTGCTGTGACTTTGGCCGAGGCGTGTCGAGGCTCGTTGGTTGATCCCATGCGCTTATCGCGAGGAGGAACGGATGTCTCGGACAGCTGGAAGATTGGGAGCTCGAATGGAATCCTTTGGGAAGATCGAGTCACGACAGGGCTCTGTCATGGCTCTAGCTTCCTCTCCGATCAGATCAGGTCCTACGTGGCCCAGGCCTCGACAGGGCTCCGACGATGGGCATCATTCGTCAATTGATACGACAACTTTTTACCGTGGGTGTTTTGAGCTCGGTTTGGTTGGCAGAGGGATCTGGTCATCCGGGGGGGGGGCGGTGTAGCTCGGTAGTCTGGGCAAGAGGCCACAACACGCCTGGAAGCTGAGCATTTCTAAGGCCCACCGTCTCTTCGTCAAGCATAGATGTGTTCGAGCAAGTGCCCTGCTTCTCCCATCCTTTTGCACGACTCGATAACGCTGCCCATTATGACGCAGGGATAGCTACGCCTAGTAAGCATCGGGACCCACCAAGCCTCACACGTTGTCGCAAGTCTGCCTACAAGCATGAGAGGGGGCAAACAAAAGCAGAGAGGCACAGAGAAGAAAACAAATAGAGATGGTGATGTCCGAGGAATTCACCGAGCGAGAGAATGAATCGGAGGCTCGTTCGATCCCCGACGAAGCTCGGAAGACTTGGTCCATCCTTGACTCCTAGTGGAATGTCGGAATCAGGTTGATGATGTCGTTGGTGTTGAAGCTCGACGTGCCTCCGAATGTCGTCGCTCCTTGATGGTTGAGTGAGCTCCGGTTGATCCTGCCGGAAGGGAGGACACAGGGGGAAAGGTCGATCGATGGAGATCCGGTCTAGGCGAGCTTGGTCGGAGCAGATTCGACCCCCAGGTGGTTCGAGTCGGGCTTGAGGGTGGCTTCGTCACCGCTCGAGCCTGGGGGAAGCACCTGTCGACGCTCGATCTTCGTGGGAGTCCGGCGGAGCTCGCACCACCTTCGTCACCGTTCGAGCTTTGGAGAAGCTCCGCTCAAACTTGGGGAAGTGTGGCGAAGCCTGTATGACCCATCGGGAGTGCGGATCGGTCTTGACAGGGCTTGGGCCGATGCCACCGGTGCAGGCGGGGCTCGGATCGAGTTTGGCGGGCCACCGGAGCCACGATTCGACCCAATGGGTCTTTGATCGAGGGGAGCGAGCTTTAGAGGCGGTCGACCGCGGTTGTTGATGATTGGAGAAGGGACGATTGCACTGTCTCCGACCTCGAGGCGGGTCGATTACGGCTGTTGATGGCCGGAGGACGATCAATTCCCGCCAACGATGTGTCGATCGTTCGGACAGAGCTCGGATGGGATCATCTGCCATGGTTGGATCTCCAAATCCCCCTGGATGATTTGGCCGATCGCTCGGAATACCGACTGTGGCAAAGTGGCAGCAAGATCCATCGAGGAGAGGCGGGTTGGCTTCTTTCAGACGTTGTTGCCTTGAGATGCCTCCCCATTGACCGAATCGAGGGAAATGTTGAAAATTTTGGGTTCCCCCCAAAACTCGCGTGCTTATGCCGTTGGGGCATGTGATTAGCGGAGACGAATCGTCCTCGATTGTGGTTTGATGACGTGAGTGTTGACTCATTCCCACAGACGGCGCCAGATGTTTCAGAGTGTTTTCTCACTATAGAAGCGTTGACCGTGGACTGCCCGGTCAACGTGGTCAAGGGGCCGATTAAGGTCCCTTGGGTGCGTCGAGCGCACGTAGACGTGACTCGAATCGGAGATGTGGTTGACGCAGAATCAGCTGGGCCGGGTCTGGATCCTTGGCCTCTGGGGGGCTGAGGGGAAGCCTCGGCCCGGTGAGAGGTGCTCGGCCTCGGACGGTCGGACGACGAGGGGTAGCCTCGGTCGTCTCGCTTGATGCGCGACCGGTGTGGAGCTGAGGGCAAGCCTCGGCCCGGTGAGAGGTGCTCGGCCTCAGACGGTCGGACGACGAGGGGTAGCCTCGGTCGTCTCGCTTGATGCGCGGCCGGCATGGAGCTGAGGGGAAGCCTCGGCTTGGATGGATGCGCTCGGCCTCGGTCTCTCCTGGCATCGAGGGGTGGCCTCGACAGAGCGACTATCTTCTGGTGGTGGAGACGAATGGGCTCGGGGACGAGGGCGCTCGGCTCCGGCTGTGATGACGCTGAGGGGTAGCCTCGGCGCCGCGGGATCTCCTGGACCTGAATGGCCGAAAGAGCTCGTCAGGGAGGTCGGACCTTGGTTCCGACCAAATCCCCTCCGATGCCAAAGTCAGATCTTGTCTGAGGGATGCTCGGTGGGATCGGGCTCGGTTCACGGAGAGACCGAGCCCCCATCCTCGAGCCGAGCTATGGAGGAGAAATATGTAAAGGCGGAAGAAGGTGTGAGATGGAGTTGGTGATACCTCCGTTGTAGATCGTGAAGCCCACCGGAGATGATGACCATCCTCCCCTCATATAGGTGACTCGTCCTCATAATGTGCCATGATGTGACATCATGGCCATCATTCATGGGGACGTGCAAATGTGGGAAGTTTTGACCTCCACTAATTACGCCCATCTTGATGAGGAGATGAATGTCCTGAAGGTGGCCATGATGGCGGGAGTGATGGACTCGAGCGGTTGCCATATTTGACGGGCCTTGATGGCTGGAGAGTGATGGCCATTTAAGTCGGGCCATTAAGCTGAGCCATTAATCCGAGCCATGATGGCTATAGAGTGAAGGCCATTTAAGTCGGGCCATTAAGCTGAGCCATTAAGCCGAGCCATGATGGCTAAAGAGTGATTGCCTTGGATGGTTGCCATACTTGGCGGATGCTTCCTTGATTTGGGCCTCGATTTCCTCCACTGAGGAAGTGGGCCTTCGTCATGGGTGGAGAATCGCGGCCCGCCCGTGAGATCCTTGGGCCGAGGCCCCAAGGTCGTAGTAATCCAGTTGACCAGTCATAGTTGACTTTGCTCTCCCGGGCCCGGTCAGAATAGCCCATTTGTCAACACCCCTTAATGCGTAGTAACATATATAATAAAGCATCACACTCTTAACCAATCACGTAGCTATTAATCAGAAGCCACCGTCAGCACCACCTCCTCCTCCAAACCCTCCACCGGCACCTCCTCCTCCACCCAGTCCTCCACCACCTCCGGCACCGCCACCAAAACCACTGCCGGCACCGCCACCTACTCCCACGCCGGCGCCGACACCGCCTCCTAATCCTCCACCGGCACCACCTCCGCCTCCGCTCCCTCCGCCGACTCCACCACCGGCACCGCCGCCCAAACCTCCTCCGCCGCCGCCGCCGCCAATTCCTCCACCGGAGCCACCCCGCCACCGAGCCCTCCACCAGCACCACCTCCAAGTCCACCGCCAACACCACTCCCACCACCGAGGAAGGTGTCTTTCTCCAAAAGCCGGCCATCTATGATCGCTATGGCTGCAACCATCAACCCCAAAACTCCCAAACTCTTCAAAAACAACCCCATTGTGATAACTGCTTCGTTTGTGCTCCTCGACACTAGCAAGCATGGATTTTTGTAGGGTGAAAATTCAATGCTAGTAGTTGATCGATCCTTTAAATTCCACGCATTTTGAAGCTCTTTGATCCGGACAGAAGCCAAAGTCTTGATGCATGCTGGACTTTGGTGATCCTTTTCCTTCGTGCATGTGCAGATATCAGCAACTTAGTCTTAATGCATATCGAGCAACGCTCAACTCCCTCATTAATGTGCATCTTTGCATGAATGCATGTGCAACACGTTAATGCAATCTACGTACTCTAATAATAGAATGACTACTTATAATCTGTGCTTGTAGGGCACGGTTCATTTAAGATATTTACATGTCAAAGCTTAGTTCCCCGAAATTTTAGCTCATCCCAAGGAATTTAGTTCCTCACAAAAATCTTATAGTTCCTCAACAAATTTAGTACATCTCCAAAATTCTATGGTTCTTCCCGCTAAATTTTCAATTTCCAAAAATTTTAGTTCAAGAACAAAATTTAGTTTTATTACCCAAAATTTCTATTGTTAATTTATTTCTTGACTGTGTTGAATTTGATACATTGTGAAATTGTTATTTGTTATTTGGTGAAATTGTTATTTGAGAACGTGTGGATTTGGGAAATATGTTATTTGGGTAATTTGTTATTTGAGAACATCGGAATAATTAACGTGAGGTTATTAGTTTTTTGTTTTTATTTTTTGGTTAGTAAAAAATGAAGAAGGCCATATCATAGTCATCAAGCACAGTCATCAGTTTTTGTCTTAGTCATATTTTGGGTGACACGTAGGACAATATTCCAAAAAGGTCATCAATTGTGCGTGTGTGTGTGTATGTGTGTGTGTGTGTGTGTGTACACACGAGTAACTGTGAATCAATTTAAAACTAAAATAGTGTACAAAGCTTCACCCCTAGTTAAGTCCAGTGGGATAGTAGGCGAGAGGGGAGAGGGCACAAGCGCCGTCACCCCCTACATCCTATAGCCTACCAGACCCAACTAAAGAGACATAATGAAAAATCAATACAAAATAAGTCATGAGTCAAGAAAACCCCAATTGGAAAATGGGACATCCACTGAAGGGTGATCTCAGTCAATGTCCTTAAGTGAAATTACAACATCTGCTGTGATATCTTCAAATAATGTTGTCTTCGCCTTCTCCTTATCTTAAAAAATTCTCATATTTTGATGTTTCCAAATATGTCATACGGCCCATACCATTGAAGCTAACGCCCCTTTAGCCAAAATTCCCACACTATCTTTCTTGCCATAACGTGCAAGAATAAGATCACCCACACCCTGAAGTGACGAAGGAGCAACACTAGTAATACCCAACTTCAACAAATACCTGCAAAGAAGATAACAGGTATATGGGCATTCGAAGAATAAATGAGTGATACTCTCAGTCGAAGCACCGTCGCAAAGAACATAACCCTGAGAAGAGGCAAACCCCCACTTATGAAGAGTATCCCGGGTTAAGAGCTTTCCATGAAAGGATTTAAGTAATGTGATAGCCATTTTGGGAACATGCACACTAAACTAGACAACATTGTAATAGGAGAAGGGCCCACGCCTGGTTCTAGTTCCCTCTCAAGCTTCTCTATATGAGCCATCCGTACCCATAACCCACTCCCAGGAGTCTTCACCCTGACCCACTCTAACCGCCTAAAGAATAGGATGCAGTGAAGCCAAGGCCGGATCTTGATTCCAACATGTACCAGTCTAGTAATCACTCACAACTTTGTTTTTCGTACCAGGTGGAATTTCATGATGCTGAGCTAAAGGGCCACATGGTAACAAGTTGTCATACCAGAAAGAGGTAGTGGTGCCATCTCCAACAATACGTTTGATGAGCTTCTGAGAAGTGTGCCGACAACGAAGGAGATATTTCCATGTTCCAGAATCCTTAGGTCTAATCTTGGATAGATAGAAACCTTTGGTATGAGAGTTTCTCATGAATTTAGCTCAATGACTGTCTGAAGAAAAAAACTTCTATGTTAAACGGACGCCTGAGGCCACATTTAGATCATAGAGAAGCCTAAGACCAACCCCCCCTCTTCATTAGTGTACATAAATCCTTCCAGGCTCAAGTATTAGTATTGCCCCAGATAAACTTCTGGCAAGCGGAGTTGATGGATCGAATAACAGTGGAAGGGATGCCATAAGCTTGCATCCAGAATGACACCATACCATAGATAACTGTACGAAAAAGCTCAATCTGCCCTGATATGGAAAAGAGTGAGGAGGACCAACCAAGAAGCCTTTTCTTACATTTATCAATCAATATGCTAAACATGGAAGCTTTCGGATATTTGGAAGACAGTGGCAGGACAAGATAAATAGAAACAGAAGTGACAAGACTGATACCCAGAAACCCAGCAAGGGAATTAGGGCTACGAGTCCCTTTACTGAAAATGGCTGAACTTTTATCCCATTTAACCTGTAACACTGTAAATAAGTTGAACTCACTAAGGAGATCCTTTAACTTATGGATAGAATGGGGGTTACCACGACAAAAAACCAGAAGATCGTCTGCAAATAATAAATGAGATATAGCACATGACCTCCTTAGAGGATGAATAGCAAGAGAAGCCTCAGATCTCGCCATCAGGAGATAGACGGCTTCCATAATGATGACAAACAGATATGGAGATAACGGGTCCCCCTGTCATAGCCCTCTGCTGGAAGGAAAAAAATGATCGCTCCTTAATTTACACCTTTTTTCCACATGTTTTTATGTCATTTCAATCGCCCATATTGCGTTTTTCACGATTATTCGACGATATCGTGTTGCTTTTCACTATTACTTGTTTTTGTCGAATTTCAGAAAATATGAAGCGATCTGGAGCAAAAATGAGATCAAGGGACTTTCACGCGCACCAGAGCATTGCCCACGACCTTATTGGGGAGCTAGCAGCGCTAGATGATGGGCGGAAGAGAAAGAATATCGATAGAATCGACGAGGAGGTGAGGACGAGAAGAAAAGAACCTAGTAGCAGCTCACTCGGTCGACCAGAGCGTTCACTCGGCCGAGTGAAGGAGAGTGTTCGACCGAGTGAAACGGATACATGATTGCCGATTTTCAAAGTCCACTCGGCCGACCAAGAAAGCTCACTCGGTCGAATGGAGAAGCCCACTCGCCCGAGTGGAACATGGTTTCTCTCCCAAAAATCATCTGAGTTACTGAATCTGGAGAAGATCCACTCTGCCGAGCAAGAAAGCTCACTCGGCCGAATGAAGAAATCCACTCGCCCGAGTGTGACAGGGTGACAGACCCCCTAAACCCCTCATTTTTCTATTTTTCTTTGGGTTTGTCACTCGGCCGAGTGACATGTTCCACTCGGCTGAGTAGCGCAGTCCGACTGTGTCGCAAATTAGGGTTTTTGGCTGCGCAAGGGGCAAATCTGTCAGGAATTTCTGGACGATTTTGACTTGTATTTAAGGCTAGTTTTATTCCTAGTTTGAGGGGGGACTTGAAGTTAATTTTGCGGGCTATTCTTATTGTAATTCTCAGTTGGAGATTATATACGAGCAATTTGGTTTGTTCTTTTTGTCTAAATTTCTAGTTTTTATGAATTGTTTTCTCTCTACAATGAATTGTGCTATAATCTTATTTGTTATTTCTGAGATTATTATGATGAATTGTGAGTAGTTTCATCGTTCTAGTGCATGGGGATGTACCCTATGGATTCAATCATAGAATTGTGATGAATGAATTGAATTGTTGCTAGGATTGATAAAAGGTTAGGTTGTGATAGATTTATTACAGATAGCTAGGAATTTCCATTATTGGGGTTTGCAAGAGATTGGATTTCAATCGATGGAAAGGCCTAGATATTCGATTTAGGTTTATAATCGAGATTGTCCAGATTTGGATTGCAAGATATTGGACCAAAGCTAGGATTTTTATTACAAATCTATATCCATATTCATTTGCAAGAGATTGGATGAATACGAACTATCATAACCTAGATCGTGACTCGAGTTTGCACGAGAGTGGGCTCGAGGAGCGAATGGACGATGATGTCGATCTTCATGCTAGTGGCTTAGGTTAGGGTTTGCACGAGAGTGGGCCCTAATCTAGGTTGCTATAGACTGGTAATAGTGTGAGAGTTCTATATTCAGTTACGACTAGTTCACCTTAATTCAAGCTTTGCAACATTGAGATTTATGATCCATAAGGATAAGTGACAATCCGTAATGGGGATTTCCTAGCCCTAGACGCTTTTATATAGAATTCTATTTGTTATTTGAACGACCGTGACATTATTATCCAAACCATTTCATTCTACCATCAATAGCTAGGTGATCAAGATAGAGTATGGTCATTTGTCCTTCCTGTGTTCGATACCCGCTCGCCACTTCACCGTGTGCTTGCGGTAAGACTACAGTCGTTTTCCGGGTGTATATCCGGGCGCGATCAAGTTTTTGGCACCGTTGCCGGGGAGGCGATGGTATTGTATTTTCTTTACTGAGCTATTTCTTTTTTTATTTTCACTCTTTTATTCCTTTATCGTGCTAACAATTCTATCTAGACTCTCTTTTTCGGTGCATGTACACGAGATCGAAGGCGTCACAAGAAGATTTATTATTTGATACTGAGATCGAGCGTACGACAAGGAGGCTTAGAGCTGCGAGGAGATTTGCTAAAGAGAAAAATCATATGGCCACGTCAGAAACACCAGAGGAGCTAGAAGCGCGTATGGCTAGGCTTGTCTCCATCCGAGATAGGCTGTGGCCCAAGACCACGTCTATCACCTCTTCTATTGTCATGCCGGAGTTGGCGGCCGACAAGAACTTCGAGCTTAAAACCGGACTTGTAGTGCAACAAGACCCATTCCATGGGAACTCACAAGAAAACCCGCACTACCATCTTCAATTGTTCTTGTCTAAGTGCGCCACTTTCTAGATGCCTGGTGTACCGGCCGACGCTATTCGACTGCGCCTCTTCCCGTTTACTCTTCGAGACAAGGCATTGTATTGGTTGAGGACGTAAGCCGAGGGGATCTTCACTACTTGGGATGAGCTGGCGAGTGCCTTTGTCAACAAGTTTTACCCGCCATCCAAGACTATCAAGATACGAAGCGCACTCATGTCCTTCAAGCAAGTCCCTCAAGAAACTCTATACGAGGCATGGGAGCGTTTCAAGGATCTCCAACACTAATGCCCCCATCATAGTATTGAGCCATGGGAGCTTGTGCATAGATTTTATAACGGATTGTAACCAAGCACAAAGCAAATAATTGATGCAACCGCCAATGGAGCTATTTTGTCGAAGACACAGGATGACGCTACGGCTTTACTTGAGGAGATGGCCTCGAATAATCAACAGTGGGCCGATGAAAGGGGTCATTCTTCGTCATCCTTGAAGCCGAAAAGTATTTATGAGGCAAAGGCCGTGGCGGAGCTCTCTTCAAAGTTTGATTCTCTTCACAAAGTCGTGGAGAGACTAGAAAAGTTGGTTAGTGAACCGCATGGAGCTCCAACCGTTTCTACACCTGGGGGAAGCATGAGCGACTGGCAAGATCAAGCCACTGTTATGTTTGTTGGAGGGGAGCAAGGAGACAGAGCCATGGTGAAAACTCAATATGTTGCGGGTAGTACCGGTTATGGGGTGAACCCGGCTACAAGGGGTCACCCCGGATTTGCATACGCTAACAATGATGAAGACTTGAATCCACCATCGCAACAACTACAAGCTCGACCTCCACAACAACCGCAATATCAACAAAGAGCACCCCAATAACAAAACTTCCCACCGAGGCAACAAGCGGGGCCATATAGACCCCCGGAGTACAATCAAGGATGGAGGGCATATAATCCACCGCAAGCACCGCCAAGGTCAGAACATGAAGCAAGGGTTGAAGAGTTCATGGCCAAACAAAAGAAGATCAATGCAAGATTGATGGCCCAACAAGATTCCTTCAACACCGTCGTGGCATAATTAGCGAAGCAACTAGTATTGCTCAACAAGAACAATCAACAATTGCCGGCCCAACCAGAACAAAACCCACGGGGCAATACCGGCCACATCAATGCCGTTGTGGCGGTAACTACTAGAGGCAAAAAAGACACTACCCCTGCCATGATTCAAACCAAGGAGCCGAGGGAAAAAATTTCGGATGATAAGGAACCTGTCAATGAAGAAGAGGGCCCAAGGGCACCAAATGACGGTGAAAAATCTGAAATAGAGAAGCCACAAGAGGAGTGCACTTATATGCCACCGGTACCATTCCCACAATGATTGGCAAAGGCAAGGATTGAGAAAAGGCTCGTCAAATTTCTGGAGTATTTGTGAGGTGTGAGCTTGAATATTCCATTCTTGGATGCCATCACCGAAATCCCGTCATATGCGAAGTTTCTAAAGGATTTGATCGCGGGAAAGAAGCGTAAAGAAAGGATCATGCTCGCCTAGCAAAGTACATGGTTTACTAGGAAGAAGAATGCGCCTACCAAGTTCAAAGATCCCGGTAGTTTCTGAATTCCTTGCACGCTTGGAGGAGTCCCACTTCAGAAAGCTTTGGTAGATTTGGGAGCAAGCGTGAGCCTCATGCCCCTCATGATGTTTAAGAAATTGAATACGGGGATCGACCTAAAGGCGACAGACATGAAAATACAACTCGCCGATGGGAGAATCACTAGGCCAGTGGGGATTACAGAGAACATACCACTACAAGTACTGGGCGGATTTTGCTTGTCATGCAACTTCGTGGTGATGGATATTAAGGAGCAAGGTGATACGTCGCTGATTCTTGGACGCCCTTTCTTACCCACCGCCGGAGTGATTGTAGATGTGAGGGAAGGAACCTTGTCCTTGAATGTCAGAAATATTGAAGTTGAACTCCACATTCCGAAGGCTTGGCAAGATGACGTGGACTACGTGGACCTCCTCGACGAGGTGATTGACGACGCCTTGCCATTTTCCATCGGGGCCAAGCACGATGACGGTCTCGAAGAGGGCCAACTAACTAAAGATGGCGAGATGATGGGAGACCCGTCGGACCCTCTTACGGATGAGGAGAAGGACGATGCTGATGTCGTCAAGATTAGAGAGCTATGCAAGCTCTCCACGGCGAAGAATATGAAGAAAGCTCCACCGGACAACAAAACTTCACCGCTGGCCAAGAAAAATGATGTTAAAAGCTCAAACTTGGGGGGACTCATCCCCCACCACTACCACCCATGATGAAGGGGAGCCGAGGAACGCCAATGAAAATCAACAACTAAACCCAAGCGGCCTTCCCGGCAAGTTTGATGCGTGCATCTCACATGCGTCGAACATCGAGCTCTAATTGCAAATCCTAAGGGGTCGAGCTCAAGACCTTAAACGAGCACTTGTCAGAAGGCAACCCGACGGTTCTATCTTATTTGAATTTTTCCTTTTATTTTTGTTGTAGATCTTTATTAGTGTTTAGAGTCAAGTGTCGAAGAAAAACCTGACAACTGGCAATATTTTTCGTTGCATGAGATGGAGAATAGGTAACCATATGAATGGAGGACGACCATGGAAAAGGAGTGCGCTCCAGAGATGCGCTCGGGCTTCAGGAGAAGGAAGAAACTGACGGGAAAAAGAAAATCAGAAAGTGGAGCAAAAACAGAGAGTTGGAGCTGAAAATAGCAGCCCACTCGACCGAGTGAAATTTTCATTCGGCCGAGTGAAAACGCTATTCGGCCGAGTAGGGTACTGATTAGGAAAGATTCTAAAAACCCCTCTCTATCATTTATATGCCACTCGGCTGAGTGACTTTGTCACTCGCCCGAGTGAACCAGACACTTTCAGCAATTGAAAAGCTCTGAGTGGCCTTGCCACTCGGGCGAGTGACTTTGGTCTACTCGCCCGAGTGGGAAGTGATACTCGCCCGAGTCGGTACTTTAACGGAAAATTTTGAAAATTTTATAAACCGAGTCACTGGGGCGAGTGGACACGCCACTCGGCCGAGTGACTCATCTTATATATATGAAAAGTCACGGGCCAAATTCCCAAATTTCCCAAAATCCCTAACTACCACCCGAGCTTCCCCCAAATTGCCTGAACGTTGTCTCCATTCGCCCGAGCCGCATCCCCCCTGGGCCCGAGTCAGCGACCCCCCGTCGACCCCACCCCAACGACGTCGCGACCCCACGCCGCCGCTGCCGCCCAGTTCACCGCCGTCTATCCCCATTTCGCCCCAATTTCTCCACTTTTCTCCATTTCTCCATTTCGTAAGCTCAATTCTGCCCCGAATCGAAATTAAACTCTATACACATCTATTACTCTTGATTTTACCCCAAATATTTTGATATTCATGGCTAATTTGTTAATTTGTGCTTCAGGCTAGCTCGGGAGAGACTCAGGGGCAGATTTGGAGCTTCTTGGAGGAGGCGTTTCTCTGCTCACATCCACTGCTTGCATTCACGTCGTGCTTGGATACACTCGCTTATTTTATATTGCACTTCGAATTGTTAGGCACGTTTCACGGCACACATACCTCCACGCACTAGGTCGCGCTCGCGGGCCCCCGCTTCGAAGCGAAAGAGGACTAGCGATCCTGGCTCCTCCTTTACTAGGGCAGGCTCTCCGCCATTGATCCCACCACCACCCACATTTCCGCCTCCTACCGCACCTATTCCACCCCCACCGGCACAGGCCGTCACTGCTTTCGACACGATGGGGATCACTTTTCGAGACGACGTACAACACATCCGATTTGAGAGGATCTCCCATCATTCGATAGTACCCTCTAGGTTTGCACACATTGCAGATTTAGAGTGCCTAGGGGTGTTTGAGGGCCTGCTCCAGTTGTATGACAACGTGGGGTGGCATGACTTTTTGTCGGTGTCGGCAGACACCTACATCCGGTCGATACTCGAGGTCCTTAGATCTATCTGTCGAACTCCTGGGGGTTGCTCATTCTGATTGATGGATCATGCGTACGAGTTTACCCTCGACATGCTCTGAGCCTATTTTCAGTGGCCCCCGTCCCGAACCCTGACCAAGCTTATAGTCCCACGCACATCCCCCCACCTTCATTCAACACTCATGCCTTCTGGACACGCATTACGGTATCACCTCTTACCTTTGACCCTAGCTGGGCCAAGGCCTCCGCTATCCTCCACCCATGCCTTCGCATTGCACATCGCCTTATGGCGACCACTTTCCTAGCGAGGTATGAGCTGGGGATGACGTCGACACCTGAGCTTTACATGCTCTAAGCGATGACTAGAGCGAGAGCCTTCGAGGTAGGTGGAGACGTCGTACTCTCTGCCGTTCAGATTGACATAGCTAGTTGGTATGTAGACCGCATCATTATCTCTGTCAGCACCAGGACGCCTATCTGTTACGGCGGTCTGATTACCCTTCTGGCTCCCATGTGCGAATTAGACCTCCTAGCTAGCTTGCTACGACCCCCGGGACCCACTTCCCTTTCCATTGATGTTATGGCCCGCATGAGGATGTTGCGTCCTCATGGTCAGCACCACTGGATTCGGCTGCACGGTCCATTTGGCACAGATTACATGGTGCTTCTGAGCCCCGCTCGGACCCATATTGGACCCGTAGGAAGAGTGTGGATTCCAGTGATGGACATCTTCATCCCAGCTGCGTACGTGCTAGAGCCTGAGGGCGCTCATCATCAGGAGCCCCTCCTTCCACCTCAGGACCCGGAGATCCCTCAGCTTGCACCTGATTTGACCGCTGCTCTCGACACCTCTGTCCACACTTCTGTTAGTGTCGGGAGCATACTATCTGAGTACACCTCCTCCTCCTCCTCCTCTGTGCCACTTGCCATTGATCCCATTTCTTTTGTGAGTTGTGAGAGCGCCACACCACTATTCTTGAGAGAGGCGAGCCTTCCCTTATTTCTGCAGCAGAGACCTTGTCCACTCTATATTTCTCGACCCATGGGGAGTCATTCTCTGTTGACTTCACGGCCTCCCCAGTCGTCGACAATATCGTCCCCGTTGTCGCTGTTTTCACCGAGAGTGTCGTGATGTCTGTCCCCATTTCTGTGTCAGCGACCTCTCTGCCCTTCTCGCCCTCTTTCACTGCTCTGTTTCTGTCGCTGCACACCCTTCAGAGAGCATACCTGTGTCTCAGCCTCCCACAGAGGCATAGCATCTTTTGGTTAGCACAGCACCACAACCCCATCCCGTAGTGGCACCACTAGTCTACGGTGGCCGTGCTAGGCAGCCCCGATCCCTACCTGTTCGACCCTCTGCCCCTCCTTCTCCTGACACCCTAGTTTAGCACCTGCATGATCTAGAGGGGGCCGTTAGTGGGCTCAAAGAAGATTTTCGGGCCCTCTCAGCTACCGTTAGCGCTGTGCAGTCTCGCGTCTCTCTACTCTTTGGTTTTCATGCTTGCCTGAACCAGATTCGTGCGCGACTGTCACAGCCTCCTCAGCCTACCGCTGCCCGGCCCATTTCACAGCATCCTCCTCCACCATCTCCACCACCACAGGACGGTTCTGGTGCTCCACCACCTGCTTATGCACACACTTGATCCCTCCCATATTTTTACCGCTGCTGTGATTGACGCTATCTTTTCGCTGATTTTGCACCCCTCCTCCACGCACATTTTGGCCACTTTTTGTTCCTATTTGTTTATATCATCCTGGGAGAGAGAATGTATTTCTGGGACCCCTATATTGCACCATCTTGATCTCTACATGCATCATTTGCATTTCCATCTCGTTTTCTTCAATTTTCATACTTTATCATGCATGCACCCTCACCCACCCCACCCATATCATATTTTTCCTTGTGCCACACTTAGCACATTGAGGACACAGTGCAGTTTAGCTTGGGGGAGTGAGTGTCTCACACACTTTTCGTTTTCTTCGCTTTTTTTTTAATTTTTTTCCACCTTTCTTTATTTTCCACTTATTATCACCCACTTTTTCAATTTTTTTCCCATGCATCACGTTTTCTTATTTTTCATGTATGCTGCATATGTATAGTAGTTCTTATTTTTCTTTTATCCTTATTTCTTTTATCCCTTTTTGCTAGAGATGAATTTTCTGTGATGACGACGACCTGGAGCTAGTTTACTTTTATATGCATATTCTCTTGTCATACCATCGTTTTTATTTCAGATATCATATTCTATACTTTGCTATGTATTCGGAATAGTAACATGTACCTTCATTATATGAATGTGAATGAAATTCTGCCATTAGCGGAGTCTGATTATTTATATTGTATACTTTTCATAAAAAACACACCAAGCTTCACACATTGATTGCCTATATTTGGAGTACTACTTTGTTGTCTGCTATCACTTCTTTTTGCATGAAAATTGTACGCTTGACTTTCAGGTTGATTGAATGTATTCCATTTTGATATGACTGGATTAGTTTACTTTCTGAAATCAAACTGAGTAGATTACATTACTCTGCTGAAAGTTGTCATGGACATTCTAAAGAGTGAACTGAGCGTTGCATATTTTTCTTTCTCCACATATCTTGAACATCATTTCTATACTTTAAAATCATTGGTGAATATCCCTTTAGCAAATCTTATATTGGCATCTTCCCCTTACTATAAATTCCATGCTCCAACACCCCAAAATCAAAAAGAAAAAAAAATACATGCATATCTCTCTATCTTTTGATTTGGGATTGGTATTGTGTATATGAGTTCACAAGAAAGAAAGAAAAAAAGAGAGAAAGAGAAAGAGAGATAAAAAAGAGAGGAACATACACAATCCCATTTCTTTCCTTCTTTCTTCCCTCTTTTATTTTTATTGGAGCTTTAAAAATGGGGAAAAGTTGTATGGTTACATTTGATGCCACCATGCTTATAGATAAGCTTGGGGAGAGGATCCAATGATGTGTGAGAGAGTGACTACTTGTCTGTGCATGACAACCTAAGCTAAGTAATTTTCTATACTCAGGGAGATTACTAGAAGTATTAAGAAGTCCACGAGTTGAAATTTCGTATGCATTTCATGAAAACCACTTCTTTCTATTCTTATTGCTCCATATTGTGTGATACTTCTTATACTCCAAATAGAAAGCGATCAATTGAAAAGTGTGCAATCTATGCTTATGTATATTACTTTAGATGCCTCAGACGATGCTAATTCTAGAATGATTTCATATTTCATATCGTTTTGATATTCTTGGGTTTCTATATCGAATGCACATTTACATATGATTATAATGTCGAGATAAAAGTCTTTGGCATGTTTTATTCGTCGTATGCTATTTGAGGAAGCAGCTTCACGTCCTGAGAAAATGATCTAGCATCTCCCTCTTCATTTTCTTTTCTATCTTCTTTTTTCATTTTCCTTATTTTTACCCGCCGGGTCGCCTTTTTACTCATCTTCCTCGAGGACGAGTAAGAGTTCAGCTTGGGGGATTTTGATCGCTCCTTATTTTACACCTTTTTCTTGCATGTTTTCATGTCATTTCAATCGCCCATATTACATTTTTCACGATTATTCGACGATATCGCGTTGCTTTTCACTATTTCTTGTTTTTGTCAGATTTCAGGAAATATGGAGCGATCTGGAGCAAAAATGAGATCAAGGGAATTTCACGCGCATCGGAGCATCACCCACGGCCGTATTGGGGATCTAGCAGCGCTAGATGATGGGCAGAAGAGGAAGAAGCTCGATAGAATCGACGAGGAGGCGAGGAGGAGAAGAAAAGACCCATTAGCAGCTCACTCGACCGACAAGAGCGTTCACTCGGCCGAGTGAAGGAGAGCATTCGGCCGACCAAGAAAGCTCACTCGGCCGAATGGAGAAGCCCACTCGCCAGAGTGGAACAGGGTTTCTCTCCCAAAAATCATCAAAGTTACTGGAATCTGGAGAAGATCCACTCGGCCGAGCAAGAAAGCTCACTCGGCCGAATGAAGAAGTCCACTGACCGAGTGTGACAGGGTGACAGACCCCCGAAACCCCTCATTTCTCTGTTTTTCTTTGGGTTTGTCACTCGGCCGAGGGACATGTTCCACTCGGCCGAGTAGCGCAGTCCGACTGTGTCGCGAATTAGTGTTTTTGGCTGTGCCAGGGGCAAATCTGTCAGGAATTTATGGATGATTTTGACTTGTATTTAAGGCTAGTTTTATTCCTAGTTTAAGGGGAGACTTGAAGTTAATTTTGACGGCTATTCTTATTGTAATTCTCAGCTGGAGATCATAGACGCGCAATTTCATTTGTTCTTTTGTCTAAATTTCTAGTTTTTATGAATTGTTTTCTCTCTACAATGAATTGTGCTATGATCTTATTTGTTATTTCTGCGATTATTATGATGAATTGTGAGTAGTTTCGTCGTTCTAGGGCATGTGGATGAACCCTATGGATCCAATCTTAGAATTGTGATTGATGAATTGAATTGTTGCTAGGATTGATAAAAGGATAGGTTGTGATCGATTTTTTACGGATAGCTAGGAATTTCCATTGATTGGGGTTTGCAAGAGATTGGATTTCAATCGATGGGAAGGCCTAGATATTCGATTTAGGTTTATAATCGAGATTCTCTAGATTTGGTTTGCAAGAGATTGGACCAAAGCTAGAATTTTTATTATAAATCTATATCCATATTCTTTTGCAAGCGATTGGACGAATACGAACTATCATAACCTAGATCGTGACTCGAGTTTGCACGAGAGTGGGCTCGAGGAGCGATTGGACGATGATGTCGATCTTCATGATTGTGGCTTAGGTTAGGGTTTGTACGAGAGTAGGCCCTTATCTAGGTTGCTATAGACCGGCAATGGAGAGAGAGCGTGAGCTTGGTTCTATATTCAGTTACGACTAGTTCACCTTAATTCAAGCTTTGCAACATTGATATTCATGATCCACAAGGATAATGACAATCCGTAGTGTGGATTTCCTAGCCCTAGACGCTTTTATATAGAATTTGTATTTGTTATTTGAACGACAGTGACATTATTATCCAAACCATTTCATTCTACCATCAATAGCTAGGTGATCAAGATAGAGTATTGTATTTGTCTTCCCTGTGTTCGATACCCGCTCGCCATTTCACCGTGCGCTTGTGGTAAGACTACAGTCGTTTTCCGGGTGTATATCCGGGCGCGATCAAAAAACCCAGCAGGCGATCCATCAATAAGAACCGAAAAGGTGGTTGTAGTGATGCACTCAAAGATCCATTTAATAAATCTGGCCCCAAATCCCATTTGATGAAGCATAAATAGAATGAACTCTCTGTAGACGCTATCAAAAGCCTTTCGGAGATCCAGTTTGATGCATGCCCTAGCCCCCATTGGGTTGCTAAAATCACGGATCTGCTCATGTGCTATAAGGGTACAATCAGTTAATAACCTTCCCTTGAGGAAGGCTACTTGATTAGGGGAAACCAGATCGCTAACAACCTGCTTTAATCTGATACATAAAATCTTACTAATCACTTTATAAATAACATTGCAACTTGCAATAGGCATGTAGTCTCCAAGATTAGAAGAATTTGAATTTTTAGGAATAAGGGTCAGAAATGTGTGATTAATCTATCGAAGCATGGAACCTGATCTGGAAAAAGATAACAATGCAATGGTGACATCAACTTCTATTGTGTCCCAATTATGCTAGAAAAAGTACACATTGTATCCATCAGGACTATGCTCCTTGCCAAGCAAAAAGACTGCATCCTTTATTTCATCAGCTGAGATGTCCCTCTCCATCCAAGTAGTACCAAAGCTAGTAAGCTTACATTTCGGGGTAAGCTTTGGAAAAGTATTCCAGTAATCATCTTGATGATATAAATTTTCACAGAACTATGGAGCTTCGTCCCTAAGGCGAGGAGTAGAATAGATTCTTTCACCATTAGCAGAGAAAGTTGATTGAGATTGTTATAGAAAATCCTAGCTTTCATAGAGGTATAGAAAAATTTAGTATTTCTGTCTCCCAACTTGAGCCAATTCGGCCTGCTTTTTTGCCTCAAATCCGCTTCTTCCATATCAAAGGCATTGGCTAGCCTGAATGAAACTTCCTGCTCTTTTTTCTGCAGCTGAGGATTATGATATAGATTGGGGTCACCCTGCACCTGCTCTAGTTCTCTACGGCAAGTCAAACTACTTTGTCGAATAGTGGGAGCCCAGATTTTAAGTTCATGCTTGAGTACTTTAAGCTTGCTAACTAATTTACACATAGGGGAAGAAGGAGATATATACATGCTCCATACAGATTGCAATAAGTCACAAAAACCCGAATGCAAAACCCAAGAATTATAAAATCTAAACGGTTTAGGATGTGATATTACCTTGGGATGCAGGTGGACGTGCATGGGACAGTGATCACTAGTCCCAGCATTTAGATACTCCATGTAAGAAAATGGTAGAAGGCGAAGCCAATTAGAGTTGCACAACATCTAGTCTAGAGTTGCAGTGATACACCCCACACCGATTTGTTTATTATTCCAGCTACCACGATTGCCCACACTTTTAAGTTCCAACAAACCGCAACTACCAATGCATGCATTGAACTCATCAGTAGATATTGTGTCAATTGGCCGGCCTCCTCTTTTTTCATTAGAAAATCGGACACAGTTGAAATCTCCTCCCATTAGCCAAGGTAATTTACTCAAAGTAAGAGAGTCTTGAACAATATCCTCCCAAAGTTGACCTCTTCGAGAGGCCTGATTAATTGCATAAACAATGGAAAGTGCGAACACTAACCCCTCAGCATTTGTGACGATGGCTGATAAGTGTTGGGGGTAGATGGCTAGGACGCTAAAATTACAAATGGAGGAGTCAAATAGAACTATTATGCGACCACCTGAATGACAATGTCTGTTGTCGACGCCATCCCAGGATTGAGGGAAATTTTTAGAAATTCTCGAAGCATTCAGCATCTCAACTTTTGTCTCTAGTAAACAAACGATTGATGGACGATACTTACGAATCCGAAGCTTGAGATCACCCCTCCTAGCGGACGAGTTGAGCCCCTAATATTCCAGAGAAGGACTGACATTTAGATGGATGTAGGAGCGGCACCATTACCCCCAGCAAGACGTGAACTACACTTAGAATTAAAGTTAGAGATGACATCTTTCTTGGCCTTTTTTCCTTTACTAGCATGAGCAGCTGCTATTATCTTTGAATGCTCATCATGCCAGGTTGGGTTATCCATGATGAGGTGTGCCTCCAAAAGCGCATCATCAATCAGAAATGAGCGGCTTGGAGAATTAGATGGGTGCACCAATTCCACTTCAATTGCCTCGGACAGTACTCCTACTTCCAGCAAGCCACTGTTAATAGAAATACCCTTCTTTGGGACACTTTTAGATTTCATTAACAATGATACCATCTTAGCCATCAAGCCCAGCCGTCTCCAATAGCTAACCGGACTAGCAACCGGCCCTCCTTTATCCAAAGTGTAACCCTCCTTCATAACATTGATACTACCTTGAGCACACGCATTTGCATCAACATGAATAAGATCATCTTCGCCACCCTCCTGAATGGACCCTCTACCCTTTGAGGTTTCTCCAAATTCAAAATTTTTACTAGACCGATCCTCCATATCTCCAAATGTTCTAGCTAGGACCGCTTCCATGCGTGACTAAGCACCAATGGAATTCAGATGGGCTTCATTTGCTGTTAGAACAATCAACTTAGGTGATATCAGATGGGTATAAGGCTCAGCATCCCGACCCTCTGCATCATTTGAAGCATTTTCCTTCTCAGTAGAATGGGGATGTATAACCTCATTACTAGAAGGGCATTGAGCATCGGTATGCCCAAAACATGAGCATCCACAACACCTAGGGTGCTCCCCCTCATATTTGATGTCAACCAAGATGTGAGTCCCATCTTCCAATTCCACTGGGACATTTTTAGGTAAGGGGTTCTTCGCATCGACTTCAACTAGGAAACGAGCATACTGGATTCTATCAAGGTTGGCCGTAGCACGATCAAGGCATATCAGAATACAAACACCACTAGCAATTAAGTTGAGAATGAAGAGAGTCCACATGTAAAGTGACATGTGATGGAGCTGGATCCAGACTGGGACGGCAGTGAGAAATTCTCGCTTAATCTTCACATTCTGACTCCATCGTTGTAAAACCACCAGCCTACCATCAAACAACCAAGGTCCGCCATGGAGGATTCTCTCACAGTCCCCACCATCCTCAAAACGGAAATAGAAAATCCTGTTTTCACGACTGAAGATACGTAGACCTCCCTTCAACGTCCATAATCGCTCAGTCCAAGCTTTAATTTGACCAAAGTAGGGGACGTCACCAAGCAAGTACCCAACCAAAGTGTTAGACCAACGAGAAGCCCCGCGATCAGCAAGTCTCGCTGTAACTTTGACCTTGAAACTACCATTAGCATCAACAATAGGAGGAATATGTGTCATAACCAAGGGATTGGCATACTTACGTCTAGATGCGCAGATGTCAAGCCAAGACTGATTACTAGCATCTGGATTTATACGAATAACAGCCTGGGGTCGAACGGGAATAGTATCAAACACCTTACGGGCCTTGCCTAAAGAAGTGGCTGTCACGCTATTTGCTCCCTATCCATCCAATCATCGAGCCCTGAGGGAAGAAAACCTACTCCTGCCTCTTTGATAACCATCAAAAGCTTCACCCCGATGAGTTTGCTGATGCCGACGGTTCACTTGAGTCCAGCCGTCACCGTTGGCTGATGTAGCGTTCTTAGAGAAACTTCCTGGTTGTAAGCCGTGAGTAGTACGCTTGGCTCTGGCTGTATCTTTGATGAAGGAGCCTGATCTGACATTGCCGGTAGGTTTTATGACGAAACCTGCGCCGCCATCGTCAGTATCTTCACGGTCGCCCAACTCTCCCAAATCGACCGATCCACAAAAATCGCCCATCATATATATATATATATATATATATATAGTCATATAGTCATAACTAACTTTTCAAAAATCAATAAAGACTCACACTAACTTTTCAATATATATATATAGTCATAACTCATGCCCGCAGGCACGATTCATTAAAAATTTACCCCCGCGAAATCTTTGTTCCACAAAAAATAATTTTCACAGCCAAAATTTAAAAGATCAATAAATTAGCGTAAAAATATTTAGCGGCATGGGAGCCTTCGGCGCTGAACAATAATTTTGGCGCGGACACCTTCGATACGGAACAACAAATTCGGCGTGGGCGTCTTCATCACGGAACAACAAATTCGACACGGGCGCCTTCGGCACGGGCCCAAGTCACTGCTTCAAAACCAAAAAATATCCTACTGAGGTAGTAGCGGATCGCTGAGAATTGAGAGAGAGCCTTGACTTGGGAACAGATGCTGGGTTTTGTGGACTACATGCTACATCGAATAGATACATGCTGGATTATTCATTGCTGGTTTTTTCGATACGTCGGAATCAAACAGATGCTGGGTTTCGGCCCTTTGGGTGGGGGATCTGCTGAGTTTTGAGTTTTGGGGACAAAAAAGCACATGTGGAGTTTTGAGAAGCTGAGATTCTTTGGGCTGTGGTTTTTCCGCACAATATCAGCCTACCACGTTAGAGATCCACAGCCTGATGTGCTTTTGTTCATTAAATGAGGTCAGCAGCACTGCCCCCTCACACTTTGTGGGCCCCCAAGTTCATTTCACCCTGTCCCGAAGACATTTTGCCATGTCCCGAAGAGCAGAGAAAGAGACAATCGATGCACTTTTCAGAAAAAATATGATGGGACCTTGGTTTTCCCTCCAAAATACAAATATTCCTCCCAAAATATTCACAAAATTCAATCTCAACCATTGATTTTTCAAGATTAAATCGTAGCCGTCTTTCTATCAACCCTTTTGTCCTAATCAGCTTGTCCCAATCGATAACACAATTCAAAAAAGTCCTCAAATATAATATTATATATATATATATATATAATTATCAATGAGCGATGCGCCAGGTGATCCTGGGGGACTGAGCTCCGATCTCGGCCAAATCTCTGAGGGTGGCCGACAGATCTTCTCAGATGCTGGGCTTGGGAGCTGGCAAGAGGTGAAATGAAGGATCAAGGGGAAGCAAGTATTGGGTTTGGGCGGCAATCAACTCGGACGGGTAGATGAAATTGGCAGATCTGAGATTGTTGATCCGGTCCCTCACAGAGGTAAATTTGTTGATCGAACTGTTAGATCTGAGCGTAGATATATGGATCGAAGGGGGTGTCCTGCTAGGGCGCATCCAAATCTGAATGATGTGGATAAACAAAACAACGCATAGAAGCTGTTTGATAAAAATTCTGTTAGGCCAAGTGTTTCAATTCATATCAGCACTCTGGTTCAAAGCTTTCATGGTCAGATATTTGTTCTAATAGGAGAACGTATGATGATTCTCATGTAATGTCATTTGTTCCTATAGATACAGGAGAGGATGGTTCATCAATTGGTCGAGTGATGGGCGATATGCTGGCGAGAGGGTCAGATCGCTGGAAGAACACTCTCGTTGGGCATGTTCTAGGAGACGTTCCCTATTTTATTCAGATAAGAGCTTGGGTTGATAGGCTTTGGAACACAAGAAAGGTGTTCAAATATTTAGTCGGGATAATGGTTTTTTCTATTTCCGATTTGAATCTGAAGAAGAAGGTGAAAAGATATTGCATGGTGGACCTTGGCTGTTTGATGGAAACCTCACCATGCTCCAAAGGTGGAGCTCAACTCTTCGTCATGACCGAGATATACGTGTCTCTGTCCCAGTCTGGATCCAGTTACATGGCCTCCCACTGAACATATGGACACTGGAGATTTTAAATGTTTTAGCATCGGTGGTAGGGACTCCAATTTGCTTGGATCGTGAAACTACAAACTTAGAGAAATTATCTTATGCCAGATGCCTGGTTGAGGTAGATGCCAAGAAACCATTACCTAATACGGTAGCAATAAAATTGGAAGACGGAGTGATCATTACCATTGAGGCCACATATGAAGGGGAACCTCCGAGGTGTAGCCATTGTGTTTATTTCGGGTATGCTGACACCCAGTGTCCTGATCTAGTGGAACTCTCTTCAATCCAAACAAATGTTACTAAGGAAGGAAAAATGGTAGAGACTTCAAAGCAGTCTGATTCTCTGAGCAATGCTGATGCAGGGGGAAGGGTGAATCATCAAGAAATAGGAGTTGCTACTGCTTCTGGAACAAAGAAAGGTGAGCAAGAGACAAGTGAATTTGAAATTACTAAAGCTACTGGAAATGATATACCTGCTAATACTAGTTTAGCTTCAGTGAGGAAGCTTAAGCAACATGAGAGAGGGGGGGGGGGGGGTATTAAAGATGATGTAGCAAACAACAAAGTACATGATTTAAGGGCGCAGGGGATATGCACTGAAAGTAATGAAGCTCCCACTCTTGGCAAACAAATTGAAGCCGTGGTGCAGAAAAGCCAAATGACTAATCAACATGTCCCTGATTCTATGGGACGTGGACATGAGAGTGTACGTGATACTGAAACTGGATAAATGCATGAGATGATTTGGAGAATCTGGGTAGTGTCAATGGAGCTGAACCCCCTGCTCTTCTGCGGTTGCTAGGCCCACCGAACCCTTCTTTGCTTGAAAACTATTCGGATTCAAAGATTGATAAACTGCCTGAGACTATGTGGAGGGAGAACCCGAAGTGGAACTCCGAACAGGAGAAGCTCCTCCCAAGTGTCGATCCAAAAAAAACCCAATATGAAACGTGGTACTACTGTCAATATTAGGAAGAGTGCGCGGCTGAACGATGGTAGTCATGCACTTCCCTACGACAAACCTACTCAATGATGGTCTACATTTGGAATACAAGGGGCCATAACAATTGAGTGAAGCGCAGAGATCTACGGGATAGTTTTAAAAAATTAAAGCCGTCAATGATGGTTCTGTTAGAATCTAAATTAAAGCCTAACACAAGTTTGGAGAAATCAGGAACTCCGAAGCATTGGAATCGATTGGACAATTTTGCTGTTCATTCGGATGGGAGGATTCTTATAGGAATTGACCCACACGTTTGGTTTCCTAGCTTAATTTCTAAGACTTATCAACATATTACGGTTCGCTGTAAAAATGTGGTTGGTTTATATAAGGTATTTATGGCCATCTATGCTTTAAATTCGAGCATGGATAGGAGGGAGTTATGGCAACATCTGAGGATGGACGCTTCTATGCTGAAGAATGAAGCTTGGCTTGTAGGTGATTTTAATTGTCTCCTTCATGCTAATGATAAAATTGGGGGACGCAGACTAGAGGGGAGCATGGTAAAGGAGTTCAGCAACCGTGTTAATGACTGTGCTTTGCAAGAGCTTAAAAGTTCTAGTTCTCGTATGAGTTGGTGCAACAAAAGGGTAGGCAATTGGCGTATAATGGCTCAACTGAATCGAGTCTGTTGCAACACTACTTGGATGGCCAAGCTCTCGGAATCATATGTTGAATATCTTGATCCACAGACCAGCGATCATTCCCCTATGTTGGTTAATTTACACATTCAGGTATCCTCAAATCCGAAGCCGTTAAAATTTTTTAATCATTGGATAAAATTTCCAGGATATAAAGAGCTTGCAGAATCAAATTGGATTCAATATATTCATGGCACACCCATGCACCGTTTGGTGCATAAACTTAAACGGCTCAAAGTTTCTCTTCGCATCTGGGCTGCTCGACAAAGTGCTGAAAATAGCATTCTGGCATGCCGCAAATCCCTGGAGAAAATCCCTACACAGCATGGTATACATTCTAATATTGAATTACAAATTGATGAGCAAACATTGTCTAATAAATTATCTAATCTCTCGGGTATAGAGGACGCAATGCTAAGACAAAAAAGTCGACAGAATTGGTTGAGGTTGGGGGACAGAAACTCAAAATTTTTCTACAATGCTATAGAAGCAAGGCAGGGGCATACCAACATAGGGCACTTAGTGGATGCTAATGGAGGTAAAAATAATTCCATGTAGGATTTGAAAATTGAAGCTCCTAGATTCTATGAAGAGTAATATAATCAATCTCATTATTGGCGGGTCTTCCCAAAACTCGTTCCAAAAAGAATTATTACAGTTGAAGCTGCCAGCTGGTTTGACAGAAGGGTGTCTACGGATGAAATAAAAAATGGGTCCTCGTGATTGGACCAGACAAAGCACCGGGGCCTAACAGGTTTAATAGTTTCTTCTTTCATCAAAACTGGAACCTTATTCAGAATGATGTTACTAATGCCGTCCAATCCTTTTTCAAAACATGAGTACTATTGCGACAAATTAATCACACCTTCCTGACTCTAGTGCCTAATGGAGCAAATGTAACGGGTCTACGTGACTACAAGCCGATTGCCTGTTGCAACGTCCTCTATAAGATTATCAGTAAGGTGTCGTGCAACAGATTAAAAGAGGTTATTCACGATATTATCTCCCCTAATCAATCTGCATTCCTTAAAGGTAGACTGCTAGCGGATTGCTCGCTTCTTGCCCATGAACAAATCAGGGATTTCAGCAATCCCATGGGGGCTAGAGCATGTATCAAGCTTGACTTGAGGAACGCTTTTGACAGTGTGAACATGGAGTTTGTTTTCTACATATTGCATCAGATGGGGTTCAGACACACTTTCATTAATTGGATTAAGGAATGTATCACTACGCCCACATTTTCTGTTATGGTTAATGGTACGCCTGGTGGGTTCTTTGAAGGTAATAGAGGACTAAGGCAGTGTGACCCTCTTTCTCCTTATCTATTTGTTATAATTATGGAAGCATTCTCGCTCCTGGTTTGCAAGGCCATCGCTTTACGTAACATTCATCCAATGAGGCGCAACAGTTCTGTCTCACACCTCCTTTTTGCAGACGACCTTCTAATTTTCTGCCGAGCCAATCTACACTCTCTTAAGGGTCTGGAAGACTTGCTAAATGATTTTTCCAATTTCACAGGGCTTGATATTTGTTAACGGGACTAGTTTGGCCGGGCCCGGAAGAGCCAAGTCAACTACGACTGGTCAACCAGACTACTACGACCTTGGGGCCTCGGCCCAAGGATCTCACGGGCGGGCCGCGCTTCTCCACACATGACGAAGGCCCACTTCCACGGTGGAGGAAATCGGGGCCCAAGTCAAGGAAACATTCGCCAAATATGGCAACCGTCCAAGGCCATCACTCTCTAGCCATCATGGCTCGGCTTAATGGCTCAGCTTAATGGCCCGACTTAAATGGCCTTCACTCTATAGCCATCATGGCTTGGCTTAATGGCTCAGTTTAATGGCCCGACTTAAATGGCCATCACTCTCCAGCCATCAAGGCCCGCCAGATATGGCAACCGCCCGAGTCCATCACTCCAGCCATCATGGCCACCTCCAGGACATTCATCTCTTCATCAAGATGGGCGCAATTAGTGGAGGTCAAAACTTCCCACATTTGCACGTCCCCATGAATGATGGCCATGGTGTTACATCATGGCACATTATCAGGACGAGTCACCTATATGAGGGGAGGGTGGGCATCATCCAAAGGGACCGCATCTCAGGTAACAAAACCTAAGGTACTCCATCAACGACCTCGTTCCCCCAATTCATCTCCTTCCTCCCCCGCTCGCGCCGAGAGACGTCGTCACGATCTCCTCACGAGTCGGACCGTCTCCGCCGGGCCTCCTTTCTCAGATCTCTATCTGACTTAGGCATCGGAGGGGATTTGGCCGGAACCAAGGTCCGGCCCCCTGACGAGCGTTCTCGTCTACGCAGGTGGGCAACAGACCAACGGGCCGAGGCTACCCCTCGCCCCTCTCCGACCACTCGATCAACTGGACAGTGAGGCTTCCCCTCACCGTCAGCCTTCCGTGGCCGAGCACGCCCCACCGAGGCCGAGCGTCCTAATCGGGTCCGAGACTCTCCCTCGCCACCCGTCGGCCGTGCGTCTACCCGGGCGACTGAGGCTACCCCTCGTCCCCCTTCCAGCCGAGGCCGAGCACACCTGTCCGAGGCCGAGCGTCTCAACCTGGGCCGAGGCTTCCCCTCGCCCCTTCTGCACCGATTCGAAGCCCCCGAGGGACCCAAAGCGGGCCCCTTGACCACGTTGACCGGGCTCTCCACGGTCAACGCTTTGTAGTGAGAAAACACTCTGAAACATCTGGCGCCGTCTGTGGGAACGAGTCGACATCCACGACGTCAACCACATAGGCAATGGCTCGTTCCTTTAATCAAAGATCTGAAGGACCGGACTGCGGAAGTAAAGGCATACCACGTCATCGTACTTTCGCACACTCTCAACTCGTGAGGATTTACCCCTCACGCCCTTCATCCCCAAAACCCCATGGGGAAGAAACACCAGCATTTGGACCTAAAATTCCTTTTCTCTACCAAGGCTTTCTGAAAGAAGAAGCCCCCCTTTTCCTAATCTCAAGGTTCAGATTCTCGAGCATGGGTCCGCCGTCATCCGACCTTATTACACCATGTGCTCGACCCATCTCTCACCTTGGCGAGATCCCGCCACGCCTTTCAACCCGCTTGACGGCGATCTCGACGAGTTCGGTGACGATGAGGTGTGAGTCTTCTTCCCCATCTTCGAAGGACAGCGATCCCGTGGGTAAGTTCTTCGATGAGGCGTGGATGGAGACTCCCCCGAAGGGGAAAATGCCACCGGCGATAACGACAGATCCCGCCTGGTAGGGAGTTCAGGACCATGAATCAGCGGATCTCGGCGGTTTCGGGTTCAGGCGATCCCGTCGTGACGCTCACCGGCTAGCTCTTCTCCGACAAGAAGCTCGTCCCATGCCGGCTGAGGTTGTCCCTACCACCGGAGGACAGGTCGCATGGGCCGCTAAGATCGAGGGTGAGATCAGAGATCGCGACGTTGGACCATTCGATTTCATTGCCGAGGGCTCTGGAACGCACGAAGTCTCTGGCAAAAGCTCCTCTGCCGGAGGAAACATGAGGACACCTCATCGGCCTCCAAGCCCGATGGCTTCACCATCTACACCAAGCGCAAGATCCGGGATGCCGATGTCATCAAGATCAACCACCCCCCAGCGAACCCCAGGAAGGTGACCATGCTGAGGAGCTTGGACGGCGAAGAATTCGAGATTGAGGAAGCCCGGAGATCTCCGCAAGTATCGCGACGAAGATCTTGTTGCCTGCGATCAACAACCGACCCTACGGTTTTGCAAGTCTACAAAGGAGGCTTGTGCCTGGACCTGCAAATCAAAGACCACCGAGCTCAGGGATTTTCTCTCCCTGAGGGTGTCGATCGTTGGTTCTTCATCTGAACAAGCAGATGTTTGTTTCTTCATCTGAACAAGCAGGTCTCCACCCGCCTGTGTGTCGGATCGGCTGAGCTGTTCTTATCGTACCAGTTCAGGCCGAGGCCGAGGCCGACCCCAGAGGAGGCCGAGGCCGACCCCAGAGGAGGCCGACCAGTTCAGGCCGAGGCCGACCCCAGAGGAGTCCGACCAGTCCAGGGCGAGGCCGACCCCAGACGAGGCCGACCCCTGAGGAGGCCGACCAGTTCAGGCCGAGGCCGACCCCAGAGGAGGCCGACCAGTCCAGGCCGAGGCCGACCCCCGACGAGGCTGACCAGTTCAGTCCAAGGCCGAGGCCGACCCCAGAAGAGGCCGAAGCCGACCCAGCAAAAAGGTCAAACTGTCCTCTTCCCCCTTTGCTAATTAATTGTGTGCTTTCAGACAACTACAAGAGCATCCCTGACAATTCTCCTCTCTTAAACTTCTTGCGAGATGGTGATTAAAAGCCACATCCTCCGGTTTCAACAAATGTCTCACAAAAAGCTTGTAGACAAGGCTGTCATGGCCGCGACAACGCCGGATCACACGACGACCAGCATTGCGGCCTCGGCCAACTTTTGGGAGAGGCGCAAGGAGTGCTTCTAGATCCGAAGACGGGCCAGGAAGACGCGGGGCTACAAGCGGCTTGGCAAGGCCGCCAAGGAGAATGAGATCTCGATCGACTTCAGACAAGAGACAACACCAACGACCCTCGCAAGCGTCGGGCTTAGCCCCGACTCGGCCTTCGTCGATGACCCTACCACCATCTCTGGCCATTGTCTCGACGTCCGTCATACCGACGTCGTGCTGCCAAACATATGGGCTGAGCTCCCATCACTGTGCCACCCTTGCCGAGCTACCTTGGTCGTACCGCCAAACAGACAAAAGCGGGAGCCGGAGCGAGAGCAGGAGCTGGAGCAGAAGCTAGGATCCAGACAAAAGCTGGAGCCGGAGCTGGAGCAGAAGCTAGGCTGGAGCCGGAGCGGGAGATGCGGTCCAGACAAAAGTTATAGCTGGAGCTGGAGCTGGAGCTGAATTTGGAAATAGAACTAGAGCTGTGTCTAGATGAGGCCAACCCATCCAAGAGGAGGCCGACCACCCCAGTTTAAACAACCCAGGAGGAGGCCGACCAGACGAGTCCGACAACCTTGCCAAGTATCGGAGTCTCAACGCCAAGCCACCTTGCCGAACAACTCCTGCATCCACCCAAGCTGGACAAAGTAGTGGCAGAGCGCCACCATGGAATCTTTGAAAGTATTTACAAGGTCCTCACTTCTTCGTCGGCCGTAAGTCGAGGGGAAACTCCCCTCGCCACCGAACGAACGGGTCGGACGAAGGACCGGGGCAACTCCCCCGGTTAGCCGACCGAACGAATCTCCTTCGTCAGTCGTAAGACGAGGGGCAACTCCCCTCGCCACCGAACGAATCTCCTTCGTCGGCCGTAAGTCGAGGGGCAACTCCCCTCGCCACCGAACGAATCCCCTTCGTCGGCCGTAAGTCGTGGGGCAACTCCCCTCGCCACCGAACGAATCCCCTTCGTCGGCCGTAAGTCGTGGGGCAACTCCCCTCGCCACCGAACGAATCTCCGTCATCGGCCGTAAGTCAAGGGGCAACTCCCCTCGCCACCGAACGGATCTCCTTCGTCGGCAGTAAGTCGAGGGGCAACTCCCCTCGCCACCGAACGAATCCCCTTCGTCGGCCGTAAGTCGTGGGGCAACTCCCCTCGCCACCGAACGAATCCCCTTCGTCGGCCGTAAGTCGTGGGGCAACTCCCCTCGCCACCGAACGAATCTCCTTCGTCGGCCGTAAGTCGTGGGGCAACTCCCCTCGCCACCGAACGAATCTCCTTCGTCGGCCATAAGTCAAGGGGCAACTCCCCTCGCTACCGAACGGATCTCCTTCGTCGGCAGTAAGTCGAGGGGCAACTCCCCTCGCCACCGAACGAATCCCCTTCGTCGGCTGTAAGTCGTGGGGCAACTCCCCTCGCCACCGAACAAATCTCCTTCGTCGGCCATAATTCGAGGGGCAACTCCCCTCGCCACCGAACGAATCTCCTTCGTCGGCAGTAAGTCGATGGGCGACTCCCCCACGACCGAACGAATCTCGGGCTGACGATCTATCGTCCCTGGCCAAACTCCGCAAGACGTGCCAAAGTTTTGCAGAGAGTACAACTTCTTCCACATTATACTACATCTCCCGACCTCCACCTCAACAATGGTAGAGCTCAGAAGATGGGGGCATGTTAACGGGACTAGTTTGGCCGGGCCCGGAAGAGCCAAGTCAACTACGACTGGTCAACCAGACTACTACGACCTTGGGGCCTCGGCCCAAGGATCTCACGGGCGGGCCGCGCTTCTCCACACATGACGAAGGCCCACTTCCACGGTGGAGGAAATCGGGGCCCAAGTCAAGGAAACATTCGCCAAATATGGCAACCGTCCAAGGCCATCACTCTCTAGCCATCATGGCTCGGCTTAATGGCTCAGCTTAATGGCCCGACTTAAATGGCCTTCACTCTATAGCCATCATGGCTTGGCTTAATGGCTCAGTTTAATGGCCCGACTTAAATGGCCATCACTCTCCAGCCATCAAGGCCCGCCAGATATGGCAACCGCCCGAGTCCATCACTCCAGCCATCATGGCCACCTCCAGGACATTCATCTCTTCATCAAGATGGGCGCAATTAGTGGAGGTCAAAACTTCCCACATTTGCACGTCCCCATGAATGATGGCCATGGTGTCACATCATGGCACATTATCAGGACGAGTCACCTATATGAGGGGAGGGTGGGCATCATCCAAAGGGACCGCATCTCAGGTAACAAAACCTAAGGTACTCCATCAACGACCTCGTTCCCCCAATTCATCTCCTTCCTCCCCCGCTCGCGCCGAGAGACGTCGTCACGATCTCCTCACGAGTCGGACCGTCTCCGCCGGGCCTCCTTTCTCAGATCTCTATCTGACTTAGGCATCGGAGGGGATTTGGCCGGAACCAAGGTCCGGCCCCCTGACGAGCGTTCTCGTTTACGCAGGTGGGCAACAGACCAACGGGCCGAGGCTACCCCTCGCCCCTCTCCGACCACTCGATCAACCGGACAGTGAGGCTTCCCCTCACCGTCAGCCTTCCGTGGCCGAGCACGCCCCACCGAGGCCGAGCGTCCTAATCGGGTCCGAGACTCTCCCTCGCCACCCGTCGGCCGTGCGTCTACCCGGGCGACTGAGGCTACCCCTCGTCCCCCTTCCAACCGAGGCCGAGCACACCTGTCCGAGGCCGAGCGTCTCAACCTGGGCCGAGGCTTCCCCTCGCCCCTTCCGCACCGATTCGAAGCCCCCGAGGGACCCAAAGCGGGCCCCTTGACCACGTTGACCGGGTTCTCCACGGTCAACGCATTGTAGTGAGAAAACACTCTGAAACAATATTAATTGGGGGAAGAGTGCATGCATTTTCAGCAAGGGGACTAAGAATCCTATGGCCTTAGTAGATTATCTGGGGATTAAAATGGCGATAACTATCACTACTTATCTGGGCTTACCTTTATCCTCCAAATACCCGAAATCTCCTATGTTTAGCAGGTTAGTGGATAAGTGCAAAAAAGGCTAGCAGGTTGGACATCGTCTACTCTCTCCATATATGGGCGGATTGAATTGATGAGATCAATCATTTATGGTATTATATCATTCTGGATGCAAGCTTTCCGTATTCCAAAAACTATCCTATGTACGATTTCATCTGCATGCTGGAGGTTTATTTGGGGCTACTCGTGCATCTGGGCCTGGAAGGATGTAAAGACCCCCAAGGAGGAGGGGGTGGGCCTTAGGCACCTTTCGGATCTCAGCCTGGCCTCTGGAGTCAGGTTAACTTGGAGATTACTAAAAGGGGAAGGGGTTTGGGCAGAACGTATGAATAACAATTATGAAGATTTGAACTCCTTTTATACAGCGACTGGGAAGCCAACCCATTCGGGCACATGGAAATATATGCTCCATTGTAGAGAGAAATCGCAAATGCTAATAAAAAGAAGGTGAGGAATGGCATGTCCACACTCTTCTGGTACGACAACTGGCTACCCTGCGGCCCCCTTAAACAAATATATGACATTCCGGAAGGAGCTAATATGAAGTGGATGAGTGATTATTGGCAGGATTCGGGCTGGGTGGATGATGCGGCTATAAATACAATAGGCTGAATGTTACAACAGGTAAAGCCGGGGACGGGTGAAGATAATTGGGAATGGGCAACCGGCCAGGTCTTCAACTTCAGAGATGCATGGGACGGGTTAAGAACACCAGGCATGCGTTTCCCCTATTATAAGCTTATTTGGTATGCCAAGCATATCCCCAAAATGTCCCCTACTCTCTTGAGAGCTTTTAAGGGGAAACTGCTCACCAAAGACATTTTAGCTAAATGGGGGCTGAATACTTCTATCAATTGTGTGCTTTGCAATAATGATAAGGAAGAAAACATCCACCATATTTTTATGAGTGCGATTACTCATCCTTCCTGCTACGAAGAAGCATGCTAAAGCTGGGAGTTGGCACAAATATTTCGCATTCTCTGACAAATGTGGGTGATTACTAATTGAGCCACTATGGGAAAAAGAGTGTTTTGAGCTTACTTGCAAAAATAGTTCTAGCTTCTCTGACCTGGCATATATGGAAGGAGAGGAACAGTAGAATTTTTGAAAACTCCAGCAGTGTAAGATCCAATTATTCGATGACATTGCAGCTGATGTCAGGATTGCACTCAAAGATGAAGATATGGATGAGGAGGAGGTGGCAGATGCACTGGCAAAATGGGAGTTCCGTGATGCTGACTAAGACCCAATTCTACTTGGAAACATTTTAGTTGGATACTTCTGTTTGGATTGCATTGTTGGTTGATTTTCAGATGGTTGCATAGGATTGGGTATTGATAATGGGGAGTGACTGCACTTGTGTCCTATCCTCCCCCTATTAAAACCTGATTCCTTTATGCTCTATTTTGTATTGTATTGTACATTATACTTAATAAAGATTACACATACCTTTCATTCATATATATATATATATATATATATATATATATATATATATATATATATATATATATATATATATATATATATTTATACACTAGGCATAACCCGTGTCCCAAGGGCACGGTTCAATTAAATTATCTTCCCTCAAAATCTTGGACTCCCTAATTTTAAACGAACATCAATAATTAAAACGCAATAATTTTTAGGTCCACCTCAAAGTCTTAATTCCCAAAAAATTTAGTTATCAGAGAATTTAGTTTTCTCAAAATTTAGTCTCCCCCAGAAAATTTTGTTCCCCTCATTGTTTATTTATTTCCACAAAAATTTTAGTCCCACAATATTTAGTTCCCCTTAAAAATTTTAGACAAATTTAGTTCCTCTTTCCCCTCATTGTTTAGAAAAATTTTCTATGATGAAGATAATAATTAATTGTGTAACCTAACTCTACCTATGGACTTGAAGAAAACTATTTGTACATTATCATGTTTGCAGCTTAATTTAACTACCATGACATTTGGACTGTATGTGTAGGCTTCTCGTCACACTTCAACTGCACTGACAAAAAAATAAGAAGAGGTTCTATTACAAAATCAACACTTATCCGACCCCATCTGCTGTGGGACTAAACTCACCCAATGACTTGGACTCCTAAAAGATTCAAAATGAACTAAAGAAGAAAATACAAATACAATTAAAATTTATGATCGTATCCCAATCACATACATATATACAACATACATTGCCAGAACAACCATTGCCAGAACTATTAATCATTCTAGAACCTCGGTAATTTTGGAAACCATAAATTAGAACTATAATTCCAGAACCGTAGAGTAGAACTATATGGTTTCTCAAAATTCCTGAACTATTTCTTGAACCATAGAGTAGAACTATAATTCCATGAATATTGACCATTGCATACATTCCATTCCATTCCACGAATATTGACCATTGCAATTTTGAGCACATCATGTATACTATGTCACTGCATACATTCCTGAACCTGGGCAATTTTGAGCACATCATGTATACTATGGCACTGCATACATTCTAGAACCTGGACAATTTTGAGAACCATAGAGTAGAACTATAATTCCAAAACCGTAGAGTAGAACTATAAAGTTTCTAACTCCAGAACTATTTCCTGAACCATAGAATAGAACTATAATTCCATAAATATTGTACATTTTAGAAGCTGGGCAATTTTGGGCACATCATGTATAATATGTCACTATATACATTAATAGAACATGTATACATTGCAATGACATTAAAATTTTGAGCACATCATGTTGAAAAACATGGATTTTGATACATGGATTTTGATAAATGGATTAAACATACATATAACATCTAACATCTAATTTTGACATACATATAACATATAACATCCAATTTTGATACGTTGTTGTTGACATACATAAAACATATAACATACATGGATTTCAATCTCAGGAATGGTTGATCTGTGGGCTATAAAGTTTTAACATACATATAACATCCAGTTTTGATAAGAACCATATGCTCCAAAATTTGATATTGCCAGAAATATGATACATTCCCAGAAATATGATACATTACCCCCCATAACTATGATACATTCCAAAGCATGATGCTTGTCAAGCTTGTCAATCTCTGGAGGATGGTTGAACTGTGTGCTATGAAATTTGATATATTGCTCAAACTACCTATGATCCATTGCTCCAACTATTATACATTGCTCATAAAGCTTGCCAATATCTTGAGGAAAGATTGTCAATCTAGCTATGATACATTGCTCGCCCATTAAATTCCAACATGCCCAAAACTTGATGCATTCGAAAGGGGGTCTTCAAAAATTGCATGTTTGAAAGCTCTATTCCTACAACTGCTACAAAATCCAACAAACCCAATGTTAAAATGAATCTCCTGTATGGTGTAATTCTCATTATAAAACATCAGAGTTTTTGTGCAGTGGCAGATTTTGAGATGGTACCAAAGCTTGGACCGGGCCCTAGAGTTGCAGTGAGGGTTAAGTGAAGTACATAATACTTAGAAAGAAACTAATTTGCAACCAAGGTAACAGTAAATAACAGAAATAGGTATAACACACAAAGAATATTGTACCTTCTGATTGAGCTTGGTCCGATTCATGAGAGCCTTCATCACATAATACAACTAAATCTATTTTTCTACTTACCCCAGTTTCCATTATTGATCCTACAAAGTCCTGAAAATTCGTTTACTATGTCAGATTCAACTATATTCACTTAAAAAGTAGATAAAAGTTTGGCACAATAGTTAAAAATAAAATAAAAAACAAAAAAATTACCTCAGGTGATTGCACCCCCTGCAGTTTTTAAGGTTTTCACCATCAATGGAACATGATTCCAAGCATGAAATACGGTCCACTCCTAACCCACTCCCACAGGTATCAACAAATCCTGAAATCAATGAATTTTCAAGTGTGCTATTCCCATCCGATACATCAACATATAGGAATGCCACTGAAATGTTGGAGCTTGTGAATGAGGTATGCTTAGGAACACGGAAGAAATGCAAGTTGTTACTACATCATAAAAACATGGTGTTAAGAGTTGATGATTGCAAGTGGTCCAAACAAAATGAATTTCAGTTACCTTCAAAAGGTTGAGTAGGGTTGGGTCCTTATGTTCAGCCTTTGATATATCTGATGATTGCAACTACAAAAAGCGGTAGAGCCATGGTTAGTTGAGAGATGAAAATAGAAAGCATAATAGTTCAATTTGAAGACATGTTATCCCTGCAAATTGAGCTGTAACCAGACTTGCATAACTACAGCATAAAGGAGATCCATGGAACAGAAACTTTTCTTCCCAACAAAATGGCTCAAAAAACATAAGCTATGATTTGTAGAATTAAACATGACCGCACTCTTTGTTCATATAATTTACAAAAACAGAATGAAATTAAAAAAAGGTACTCCCGTACATCCTCAAATCTCGTCCACCTTTCATGTCTTTACTGCTGGTCCACTTCATAAACACTGGGCAGAACAACACTTGAAAGAGCACAACTCTCACCTAAACACTGACCATGAACTCCAGAAACACCCCCAATTCTACCAATGGTAAACTCATCTGCATTTCCTTTGAAGTCTTGCATCATTTTCCAAGTTCAAACATAAAAAATATTCAACAAAACTATCTAAAATCAAAATCATCGGGTTATAACATAGGAATCGACCGGAAAAGAGATAGGAACTAATATATCTTTATAGCTACTCACATAAGCATCTCGAGGGTTACTGAATACTGGGCACATAACTACTTTATGTAACATGATATTTCTCTCCAGTATAGAAGTCACCCTGTTTAAAAAATAAAGTAAAATAAATTGTGACATCAGAATATGTATAAAAACAAAACTAATAGAATTAAAATGAAAAACAAAACTAATAGAATTAGCCGACCTAATTCTATTACAATGTTGAACTCAACCTCCCTACATCTCTCATCACCTCAACTCTTTCGTCTTAACCCCAAGATCAGGATAGCCTGGTTTGGTTATGCTACAATTGGGGTCTTTCCATTCTTTGCATGCACTACATAGGCAAAATCATCGGCTGTGTTGACTCCTTCCATATACAATCTGCTATGCTCTCCAGAAGACATCCGTTGGATGGAATATTTGGAACACCCCTACCACTGTCAAACTCATCGTTTTAAGGTTAAAAAATCATTCAAAAAGTAGCACTAAAACTGTTTAGTTGCAATAGTTCTGACTGCATTAAATGATTAATTGTTGACTAATTTTTTTTTGGCTATAGTATATTTGCCATTGAAGGATTATGCCATATTCACGGTAATAAGCTAATGAGGCTGCTAGCCTGTAGGCACCAATCAAAAGGAAACATTTGTTATTGGGAAAATTGTTTGCCAACTAACTATGAGGATTAAATTAAAAAATATATCTATTACCATAAAAAAGCTATGATCTCGTACTATCAAATCAAAATACTGTAATTTTAGCCTGTATGGATCAATACAATAGAGGGGGGTGAATATTGTATATAATAAAAATGTTGCAAATTAAACGTTACTGATATTTGCAAAGATGGCACAGAAATAAAATGACAAGTATTGAAAAATAAATCAATCGCAAAGACAAAGATTTATCCTGGTTCGGATCCTTATGATCATACTCCAGTCCTCTACCCCGTAGAGAATTTCAATCCACTATAATCACTTGCCACGTAAGCACAAACTTACAAAAATGACGACACTCCCCATGTCCCAAACTTTGTACAATCTCTAAACAGAGATTCAAACCTGTTAAATAATGAAAAAGAAAAACACATATAGCCTTGTTACAAATTTCAGAAAATGAATTCAAGGATGGTGTTTAGAAGATGAACTTCAAGATGTATAAGATATGTAATGAAGAGCAACACTTGAAGTTCTCTGGTTCATAAAAGAAGAGAGAGAGATCAATCGATTTCTTCTTGCAATTATGAACACAAACAACTTTCCAAAATGATGTTGAAAATCCAAGTTCTTCCGTTCTTAAACGAAGAAAGAAATCTAATGATTTCTTCTTACAAATAAGAAAAGAACAACTAATGGCCTAAAGCTTTAGAAAATGAAAGACTTGATTTCAACAAATAAGAGAGTAAAGAAGAGGAAAGTGAGTGAAGAGAAAGAGAGGGTCTACCCCTCTATTTATAGTTTTTAGGGACGGTTGGGGACTGTAGTTAACGTTGGATAATGGGCAAGAACCGTCCCTGAAAATTTGGGATCAAAACGGCTAGTTTTGAAATTGGTCAAACAAAATGACCACATTGGTCGACCAAAATTTAGAGAGAGAATTTTGACTGTTGGAAGACAGTTCCAGAATCTACACAGTTATGAGAGTTTGACTATGTAATCCCATAGTCAAATTCGAAGGTTTAAAATTGGTCGACCAAAATGGGGTTATTGGTTGCCAATTTTCAAAGTTGCGAATTTTAGAAATTGGGAAGTGTAGATCTCTGAGTAATGGAACCTAGATGACTAAGACATATTATCACAAGGCTTTGTGACTCTAATAAAGTAAATTTGACATTGAATACATAAAGCCGTAGATAGGACCGCATCTGCAACTGAATCTGAGAAGCTTCTTTGCAGGGGATCCTTATCAAGTGATTATATATCCAAGTCATGGATTAGGTGCCTTTTGTCTTTCCAGCTTCATGAATGATATATCTGATTGTGTGGAACTCATAATTGATTTGTATCTGCATACATAGAGTTAGTAGCACTGAATGTGTTTGTCATATCAAAACCATATGAGAATAGAAATATGAAATTATGAAATTCCAACATTCTCCCCCTTTTTGATGATGACAAACATGAAAATATATATATCGTTAAAATTGAACATATCAGATATACTCCCCCTGAATATGTGGAGTTAGTGAATACTCCCCCTGAGTAGATGAAATATATTCTCCCCCTTTGGAATCCTCAAAAAGAGGCAAAGAAGAGTTAGTTAAAAAATAGGCGAGAAAATATGAGGGAAATAGAAATGGTAATAAAAGATGGAGTATATTGCCTTAAAAAGAATGAAATTTTTTTTGGGCAGTAGTGGAAATTGAGTAGTTGGCCAAATAAAGTAAAGAGGCCAAAATAACGTGAGCAGTCCATATAAAATAATGGACATGCGATGAAAATACATGTGAATGTAGGGCCATTAAAAATATGGGAGAGGATATGGTATAAAAATAATGTGATACTACCTGTTATATATATATACTAGTCATTACCCGTGCCCATAGGGCACGGTTTATTTAATGGCTGAGTTTTTCTCCCCCACAAATTTCAAGTTCCCCCAAATTTCAAGTTTTCCCACAAAATTTCAAGTTTCCCCCCAAATTTAAGTTTTCCTCCAAAATTTAAGTCCCCCCAAAATTGACATTACCACCTAGGACAAACTTGCCACGTAGGACAAAGCTTTGTCCTAGTAGGAAAAGATTCAAAATCTTCATAGAACTGGAAAAAAATGGTCGGAAGGGGTGAGAATAAAAAGTGTGGGTGGGTGGGTGGGAAGGGTCCATGGGCAAAAATACAAAAACCGGGGTTGCATGTGCAAAATTCCCCACCTCCTCTTTTATCCCTCAAAATCTCATCTCTTATATTTTCTCTTATCCAATTTCCTTGTTTTATATAATAGATATCCAAATTCTATTACCCAATTTCTCATGTCCAAATTCTCTTATCAATTTCTCTTGATAACATCCGTCTTTTATATAATAGATATCTCTTATCCAATTTCTCTTGTCCAATATCTCTTATCCAATTTCTCTAGATAACATCTCTCGTTTGTAATATAGATATCTCTTATCCAATTTCACTTGATAACATCACTCTTATCCAATTTCTATTGTCCAAAATCTCTTATTCAATTTCTCTTGATAACATCCCTCTTTTATAATATAGATATCTCTTATCCAATTTATCTTGTCCAATATCTCTTATCCAATTTCTCTTGATAACATCCCTCTTTTATAATATAGATATCTCTTGTCCAATTTCTCATGTCCAATATCTCTTATCCAATTTCTCTTGATAACATCCCTCTTTTATAATATAGATATCTCTTGTCCAATTTCTCTTGTCCAATATCTCTTATCCAATTTCTCTTGATAACATCCCTCTTTTATAATATATATATATATATATATAATGAATATATATATATATATATATATATATATATATATATGAATTCGCAATGAGCTCTGGCGACCTAGGGGATCAAGGGGATCCCGGCGGCTGTCAATCTGGAGTTGGTGATTTCTCGCAAGGAAATCAAGCCCCTGTTGAAGCAGTGTTGGGGAACTCAGTGCTGAAGGAAAAAACTTTCGCCCCTGATGACATTGAAGTGAAAAAATCTCGTAAAGGAAAGTCTGTAACCTTCGATTTGGGAAGTGATGGAGCCCCTGTAAAAGCGCACAGTAAGGAGACTTTGGGGAAGACGGATGCTAATGGATGGCAGTTTGTCTCCAGGAAGAGATCCGCCGTTCGGTTGGGTGGCATAAGGAATGATTTTGGGGGATTCCGAGGCTCATACAATAGAGGATCTCGCTCTCGGAGTATTCCAAATCACAACCAGAGTCTTGGGTTTGACAAGAGTGCCCGTAAGGTGTTCGAGAATAGGCCTGTTAGGCCAGTAGCTGATATTAAAATTGCGAACTCCGGGCAAAAAATCTCCTGGGCAGATGTCTGTGCAAACACACGAAGATATGATGAGGATCTTGTCATGGAGTTTGTTCCCCCTAATGTGAAGAAAGATGGATCGGAGGTTGCTTTCCTATCAAACTCCCTTGTGGCCAAAGGTGGGGAGCAATGGGAAAATACTCTGGTGGGATATGTATTAGGCGATGTTCCATTCTATGGCCAAATCTGTGCTTGGATTGATAGATTGTGGAATCTAAAAGGCCGTGTTCGTACCTACAGTCGGGAAAATGGCTACTTCTACTTTAAATTTGAAGACAAGGCGGAATGTGAAAGAATTCTACATGGTGGCCCTTGGTTATTCGATGGCAGATTGGTGGTTTTACAAAGGTGGAGTGCTACTATTAAACATGAAAGGGACATTCTCACTGCAGTTCCGGTGTGGATTCAACTTCATGGTCTTCCCCTAAACTGGTGGACAAAAGATATCCTCAATACTATTTCTTCTCTAATAGGAAGGCCTATATGCATGGATAGGTTAACTGCCAAACTTGAGCGAATATCTTATGCGCGGTGTTTGGTGGAGGTTGCAGCTGCCAAACCAATACAAAAAACTGTTCGTGTTGAGGTTGAAGACGGTTCTTTCCTCTGTATTGAGGTGAAAATTGAAGGGGAACCCCCCAGGTGCCCCAGATGCGTATGCTTTGGGCACACGGACAAACAATGTCCTGATAGAGAACAGCTCCCTTCAATCCAACTCGGTGTCAAAGAAGTTGCTGTTTGGAGGATTAAAGAAAAGGAGCGTGTTGATACAGTCCGACCTTCGGCTGAATTCGTGGGGGAGAATTCGGGCATAAATAAAGATCTTGATATTGAATGTTTGCCATCAGTTGCATTTGACTGTGTGGGGAAGGGGTCACCTACTGTGCAAATGGCTAAAGAAGTCTGCTCCAAGGGTGCTCCTGCTGTGGAGGAATTCCCGAAGTCTGGCCTTGATGACCCAAAGTTGGCGCCCCCTCTAGCTCAGGAGATACAAGATTGCAATATCCCAAACTTGGCCACCTTGGGAAATAGTCCCCTGAATCATACAGAAGCTAATGTGGAGGTTATTACTGAAGCCAATAATGAGTCAGGTGAGGAAAAAAGAAATATTGAAGACCTGTCCTGCGCTTCTCACTCACGAGTTGCTGAGAACAATGAGGAGCTCCCTGCGGTAATATCCTATGAGAATGAAGAATGGGTGGCTGAATTAGCAAGCCTTGAGAAATCATCGACTCTTGCTGGAACAAAGAAACAACTTAAACCGAGGCTGGGGTGTAGGAAAAGTGCCCGTCTGGGCAATCAAGTGCGCTCCCCATCGAAACACATATAACCTATGTCTGTGCTCATTTGGAATGTAAGAGGCATTAACAATAGTGTCAGGAGGCGGGATATGCGGGATCATATCAGGCAGATTCAGCCCTCTATGGTTGCTTTATTGGAAACCAAACTGAAAATAGTCCCTGGGAAATCAGATTTTCTTCCTAAAAATTGGCACATGATACACAATTTCGAGGTCAGTAATCGAGGGCGTATCCTAATTGCATTTGATCAGTCCGTATGGAGTTGTGACATGGTGTCGGTCTCCTCCCAGCATCTTTCTTGTAGGTGTATTAATACTGGTGGCTTCAGCGGTTTCCTTTATATATGCATCAAACTCCTGTTCTGAAAGGCAATTATTATGGGAAATGTTGCAAACTGATGCGATAAACTTTCGGGATCAGCCGTGGCTTGTGGGGGGGGACTTCAATTGTGTCCGTTACTCTGCGGATAAAATGGGTGGTAGGAACATTGACCCGCGAGTAACAGACGACTTCAATCACTGCATTTTCTCTTGTGCTTTACTGGATATCAAAAGTATTGGGAATCGATGGAGTTGGTGTAACAATAGAGTTGGAAGGGGTCGTATTGCTGCCCAGCTGGATCGTGTGCTATGTAATACGGAATGGCTATCTCATTTTCCTGAAGCTTATGTGGAGTATCTTGACCCAGTAACCAGCGATCATTCTCCGATGCTGATCAGGTTCCATGCTAAGGTACTATCAGAACCTAAACCTTTCAAGTTCTTCACTCACTGGTTGCGGATGGCAGGTTGCAAGGATCTCATTAATGGCAGTTGGTCTCAATTCTCATATGGAGATCCTATGTATTGTGTGGTTGCTAAATTGAAGAGGCTCAAGGGCGAATTGAAAATCTGGAGTAAGGAGCAGGCTTCGGCTTTAGATAAATGCCACAAGATGCTTGAATCCGTAAGGGCATCTACTGATCTTCACTACAATCCTCATCTTCAGCAAATAGAACGAGAATTATCTCATCAACTGATGGATCATTTGTCCTTGGAGGAAGAGATGTTACGGCTGAAGAGTCGTCAGGATTGGCTACAACTGGGAGATAGGAATACAAAATTTTTCTACACAGCAATGAAGGCCCGGCAGTGTCGGAATAATCTTGGTCATCTAATTGGACCTGGGGGGCATAGAAACAGTTCTATTGATGAGTTAAGGGTTTCGGCCCCAAACTTCTACAAAGAACTATATACCCAGGATTACTACTGGAACGTCTTCCCTAGGATGGTTACTAAACGGAACCTTACTTCGCACGCAGTGGGTTGGTTGGATAGGAGAATCTCTTCAGAGGAAATCAAGGAGGCGATATTCCAAATGAATCCTAATAAATCTCCTGGACCCGATGGATACAATGGGAGTTTTTATCAACAGAACTGGGGTACTGTGGGCGGAGAAGTCACGGAAGCCATAAAATACTTCTTTCGTAAGGGGTCCATGCTTAGGCAAATAAATCACACTTTTCTCACTTTGGTCCCAAAGAATTCAAATGCAAGTTGATTGGGAGACTACAGGCCAATTTCATGCTGCAATGTGATTTACAAAACCATCAGTAAGGTGATTTGTAATAGAATCAAAGCTGTTATACATGAGTTAATCTCTCCTAATCAAGCTGCATTCCTTCAGGGTAGGCTTCTTGCAGATAGTGCCCTTCTTGCTCACGAACAGATCAGGGACTTTAGCAATCCTATGGGCTCACGGGCTTGCATTAAATTAGATTTGAATAAGGCCTTTGATAGTGTAAATTGTGAGTTCGTTTACTTCATTCTCCTTCAGTTTGGCTTTAGCAGGAATTTTGTCCTATGGATCAGGGAGTGCATTTCTACCCCCACTTTTTCTGTAATGATTAATGGCACTCCTCATGGTTTTTTTGGGAGCAACAGGGGACTGCGCCAAGGTGACCCTCTTTCCCCTTATCTTTTTGTAATGGTCATGGAGGCCTTCTCTATTCTCATTGACCGTGCTATGGCTTCACGCTCCATTCATCCTCTGAAGCATTCGGGAGCCATTTCCCATCTACTTTTCGCAGATGACTTATTGGTATTTTGTAGGGGCAATGCTAGATCCCTAAATGGAATCAGAACTTTGTTGGAAGATTTTTCATACTTGTCTGGCTTACAAGTTAATTGGGATAAGAGCTCTATTATATTCAGCAAGGGTACGAAGAATCAGTTGGAGCTGGCGGGATCTTTGGGCATTAAACTAGTCTCCTCTTTCACCACCTATCTTGGCCTCCCACTCTCAACTAAATATCCCAAGACTTCAATGTATAGCAGATTGGTGGATAAATGTCAGAAACGCCTAACAGGTTGGACTTCTTCTTTACTTTCTATTTCTGGCAGAATTGAGTTGGTTAAAACTGTGATCTACGGTATGGTCAATTTCTGGATGCAAGCTTATCGCATCCCTTCTACGGTCCTCCGTACTATTAATGCAATGTGTAGGAAATTCATTTTGGGTTCCTCCAAATGTTGGGCGTGGCAAGATGTCTGTACTCCTAAGGAAGAGGGGGGAGTTGGGCTACGGCAACTTAAGGATCTCAATGAAGCTGCTGGTGTTAAAATGACGTGGCGCTTATTCAAAAGTAATTGCCTCTGGGCACAACATATGAGAAAGAGCTATGGGGAGTTCGCTAGTTTTTATTCTACTAAAGGGAAACCCTCTCATTCCGGCACTTGGAAATTCTTGCTTTAATCCAGGAACAACTCTAGTAAGCTTATATGTCGGAAGGTGCGTGATGGTAGCTCTACCCTTTTTTGGCATGACAACTGGTTGCCGTGTGGCCCTCTAAAGAATTTATACAATATTCCTCCAGGTGAGGGGGACAAATTAGTAAATGAATATTGGAATGGGTCTTCGTGGATTGATGACCCAAACATCCTTCATCTCCGGCCATTGCTTATCCCATATATCCTACGCCCAGGTACTGATAAATGGGAATGGAGTATGGGACATCAATTCCAATTTAAAGACGCCTGGAATGGAGTACGACGGCAAGGTGCAAAGTTCAGCTATCATCCTATTGTCTGGCATAAGAAACACATTCCAAAGTATTCCATCACTCTTCTTAGCGCCTTCCAAGACAAGCTTCTAACCAAAGATCATTTGCTCAAGTGGTGCCCTTCTACCCAATCACAATGCGTACTATGTGAGGATAATCTGGATGAGACCTCTGCCCATCTATTCTTTGAGTGTTCCTACTCCTCGTACATCCTGAAGAGGAGTCTACTGAAACTTGGAATTCTGACCAATATTCCTCCGCAATTACCTGTTGTAGGAGACTATTTCCTAACAAATTTTGTCAAGAATTCGGATGTGAGTTACCTGGCTAAATCTGTCCTCGGTGCCATCGTTTGGCATATCTGGCGCGAGCGAAACAGGCGTATTTTTGATGATTCTGCAGTTCCCAAAACTCGCCTGTTTGAAGCCATTGCCATGGACATCTCCTTTGCATTGGGGAGCATGAACGCCAAGGAGCTGACGGAGAGAGACATACTGTCAAACTGGGACATTAAGGGGTGCGGTTGATTCTTTTTGATTGCTGCTCACTCCATTGGGATGATGTGAATCAATCTGTTTATGAATGCTGCTCACTGCATTGATAACAACTCAAGTGCTATGGCCGTGAAACCTGCATTGCGGCCGGTTCCTGACAAATGCCGTAATACCTGGACCCATTTTGATGTGCTGGCTGTTTTGGAATGCTGTGAGAAGGTCTCCTTTGTATTATTTAGGTCCGGGCGTGGATGTGGGTATATTAGTGATGTGTGAAGACGCTTGTGTCCTCTCCATATCCTATTATGCCATCTTCTACCCTGCACCTATGTATATTTTGATGTTATTTATAGAATACTTTTAAATTTCAAAAATATATATATATATATATATATAATGAATGAAATATAACTTGTAGAAATAAATCTGGAGGGATGAGAACCAAAATTTTACAACAACAAAATTTCAAAGCTACTAAGTGTTAATAACTGCTGTTGCAATGTGAGGAATGCTAGAATAGGGAAGCCCGGCCTGCATAATACACAGAAAGTGGGACTAGACAACGGAGCCATATACAGAACCAAATGTGAAACAAAGGAGAAGGCCATAAAAAATGTATAGAATACAATCTAAACAGGGGATGAACATAACATCACAGAGCAATTAGCTAAATAACCAGGGGATATAACCAAAGTAACTAGACATAACCACTAGAAGAGAACAGAATATCACAAAACTATGTAGCCATTGACAACCAAGTGACATAAATAGGTGATAACAAGTACAGAATAACCAAGATAACAATCCAAGGACAACCAAAACATCACATATAAATTAACAACAAGAAATATTATGCCAAGGAATGAGTACAAAAGAGAATGCAAACATCACCATACTAAAAAACAGAAACGAGGAACCAAATATAACCCAAAGTGTGGACAGAACTGAGTTTGATATCACAAAACAGCATAAGCACATTGCTGGAAATCATCACCAATGAAGGGAAGAGCATAGAAACAACAGACATCCTATAGTCTGAACATATGAACAACAACAAACAAAAACAACAAAACCCAAAGTTCTTATAGAACAGCACCAACAAAATAAGAAACTAACACAATATCACCAGACATCTAAGAAACGAGTACCCATAGTGCCCAAAACAACCATCAAAATCCACTGAAACCAAGAGCTAAGGCCGTGATGAAGGCCCAGGAGGAGAAGTCGGTGCGTCGGAAGACATGCGATGAACACGGAAATGCAAATCCTCAAAATGAGTGGCAATAGTGGCTACGGCGATCTAAAGAGAGTCCATCATTTTATTATGCTCGCGCATGGAATGATCACTCGAACTCATGTGAGACTGAATGCCGCGGAAGCCCTCATGCATCTCATTTCTTATATCAGAAAAACCACGGGTAATGGAATGTCGTAAAGCACGGACTTCACCAAGCAATTCATCACCATGGGAGGAGGAGGGTGTAACAGGAGTGCTAGGAGAGGCACCAGATTGGGAATACCGCTTTCTAACGGGAACACGACCATGGGCGCGAGAAGAGGAGCCGGGGGTATGGGTGCCGGGAGAGGGACGGGTGCGAGGAGTGGTACGGGGTCGGGGAGAGCGAGTACGGGTGCGAGGAGAGCGAGACATTGACCGAGTAGTAGGATGGGATGGAACAGGAGAGGTATCATGGACAGAAGCATCGGCATCATCATCCTCCTCAGGATCAAAAATATCAGAAATAACCAATTGCATATGTGTAAGCGTCTCAGAGTTGAAATCGATAGGGTTAAGGAGTGGGACTGAATTGGAAAAAGGAACCTGAAACGCTTCTAAGATCCGAGTAATAAGCGAAGGGAGAAAAATGTGAGAGATACAGGCTTGACCAAAGTTTCCAAAAGAACAGAACCCCAACATACGGAAAGCTCACCCATCAAAGCATAAAGGCAACGTGCGGTCTTGGTACTGACGTAATTGAGGGAACCGATCTTAGGAGCGAGATTGGTGAGGATTATTTTAACCATCATGCGGGCAGGGGGATGAAGGGTAGCCGCAGAACGCTTCTGGCGGAAATCAGTGGATAACAAAAGCTTAATGGCTGTGTCAGTGAGATTTTCGGGTAGAGATTGGACATGTGTAGGGGGTAGATTCAGTAACCTAGAGAGCATGGGGCCCGTCAACCAGAAGTAAAACCCATTCACGATGGTGGTAATAGAGAGATACCAGCCTGGGTGGATGAATCCAAATTTGCATAGAACTCTCAGACGAGAGTAGGGAAGTAAGGAGTACGGTTGGCCATCGACCAGAGGGAGACGAGGCCGGTGGAGCGGAGAGGGCCGAAGATCCGGGAGAAGCCGTGATCGTTGAAGTCGATATGGCGTTCGGGTTGGAACGGGAGGTTCTCCAGGAGGCGAAATTGCTGCGAAGCCACCGGAGAACGAAATAAGCCGGGGACGCCGTCGCTATGAAGTCGAGGGAGCGTGGATCCATCGGTGTGGAGGGCGAAATACGGCAGATCGAAGGTAGAGCGGAGCCATGCGAGGGAAAATCGGCGATGGAGGGTGATTTTGGGGTGGGCACCGACGAAATCGGGTCGGAGCATTCGAAAATCGACGGTCGGCGAAATCGGAGAGTGGCGGAGGGTCGATTGAGGAGAGGAGGTGGAGGGTTGGCGACGGGGCTGGGGATTTGAAGGAGGCGCCGACGAGATTGCGGGTGGAAGCCCGGCGAGCGAGGGTAGGTTGAAGGCCGGCGAAAATTTGGGGGAAATGAGGCTTTGGGAAGATATTTTTGTGAATGAGAGTCCCTAGGCAAAAGAAGAATTAAATAGGAAGAATAAATGCAGTTAAAGGAAGTTTGGGAAACTGAAAGAATGCCAATCGACAGAGATGTTGGAAAATGAATCCCACACAATTTTGAAAACAAAAGGATGGGTTCAGTTTTGGAAACAAAAATGGAGGGAACGGGTAACGAGAATAAGCGGGACGACGAAGTAGTTACCGAAATAATAATAAAAAATCGACAATTGGCGACCAATATTGGTGAATTGGTCGACCAATTTTAAAAATAGCCAGAAAAAATAAAAAAATTTGAGAAAAATTCTAAAAATAAAAATAAGAAAGTGTCATAAGTCCGATTCACTAATAATCCCTAAATTCCTACGAAGCTTAATAAAAGTATCTTCTTTCAATGGTTTGGTCAAAATATCAGCAGTCTGATGTTCAGTAGCTATAAATTTAAGAACTATATCTCCTTTCTGAACATGATCATCTAGAAAATGATGACGTACATCAATATGTTTTGTATGAGAATGATGCACATGATTTTTAGAAAGATTAATAGCACAAGTATTATCACACATAATAGGGCAAGTAGAGCAATCAATACCATAGTCAGAAATAGTTTGTTTCATCCATAAGATTTGAGCACATGCTAAACCGACGGCAATATATTCTGCCTCGGTCGTAGATAATGAAACAGAGTTTTGCTTCATGCTAAACCAAGAAACTAAAGCCTAACCTAAAAAGTGGCAAGTACCACTGGTACTTTTACGATTTGATTTGCAACCAGCAAAGTCTGCATCACTATAGGATAATAAATCAAATGTGCTTGACTTGGGATAAAATAAACCAAAATCAGAAGTGTGCTTAACATATCTAATAATCCTTTTTACGGCAGTTAAGTGTGAAACTTTAGGATCTGCCTGAAAACGTGCACATAAACATACTGAAAACATAATATCTGGTCTACTAGCAGTTAAATAAAGTAGAGATCCAATCATACCTCTGTAAAGACGTTGATCAACACTCTTACCATTTAAATCTTTGTCGAGAGAAGTAGATGTACTCATTGGAGTACGTTTTTCTGCAGAACTTTCTAAAGAAAAACGCTTGATGAGTTCTTTAGAGTACTTGCTTTGGTGAATGAAGATCCCTTCCTTCAATTGTTTGATTTGAAGACCGAGGAAGTAATTGAGTTCACCCATGTGACTAATCTCAAATTCTTTCTGCATAATCTTAGAGAAATCTTGACAAAGAGATTCATTAGTAGAACAAAAAATAATATCATCAACATATATTTGAATAATAATTATGTCAGATTTAATGTTCTTAATAAATAAAGAAGAATCTATTTTACCAATTGAATAACCATAATTTAAAAGATAGCTTTTAAGTCTTTCATACCAAGCACGAGGTGCTTGTTTGAGACCATATAAAGCTTTCTTTAATTTGAAAACATTATTTTCTAAATTTTCATGAATAAAACTAGGAGGTTGTTCAACATAAACTTCCTCCTTAAGAAATCCATTTAAAAAAGCACTTTTGACATCCATTTGAAATAATTTAAAATCTTTAAAACATGCAAATGATAACAACATTCTAATAGACTCAAGACGTGCAACTGGTGCATAGGTTTCATCATAATCAATACCTTCTTCTTGATTATAACCTTATGCAACCAATCCTGCCTTGTTTCTAATTACCTGACCAGATTCATCCAATTTATTTTTGAATACTCACTTGGTACCAATAATTGAATGATCTGTTGGTCTGGAAACTAATTCCCAAACATCATTTCGTTGAAATTGATTAAGTTCTTCCTGCATAGCGATAATCCATGAACTGTCTTCACATGCATCCTTGATGTTCTTTGGTTCAATGGTTGAAAGGAAAGCACAATGCGTCATTTGTTCTATTTGACGACGAGTTCTAACTCCATCTGTAATATCTCCAATGATTAATTCTGATGGATGATTCGGAATTTGTGCAAAAGCCATAGGAAGATTTGTATTATCTGAAATAGACTCAACAGAAGTTTTAGTAGCATCAATTTCATCAAGTTTAATATTATCTAAAGAATTAGATAAAGGTAATATATTCTCTTCATCATCTATGATTGGAGAATTAGATGAGGGGTTCTCATCAAATGTAACATGTAGTTATTCTTCAACTGTTAAAGTTCTTTTGTTATATACTCTGTAGGCTTTGCTACGTGTTGAGTATCCAACAAAAATACCTTCATCAGATTTTGAATCAAATTTATCAAGTGTATTTTTAGTATTAAGAATGAAACATTTACATCCAAACACTTTAAAATATGATACACGTGGAATGCGATTAAAGAATAATTCAAAACATGTTTTATTAAGAAATGGCCTTATTAGAACTTTATTCATAATGTAACAAGCAGTTGCGACAGCTTCAGCCCAAAAATATTTCCGTAATTTACTATCACATAGCATTGTTCTTGCGCATTCTTGTAAATTTCTATTTTTCCTTTCTACTACTCCATTCTGAGGAGGAGCACGAGGAAAAGAAAAATTGTGAGTAATGCCATTTTCATTACAAAAATTGGTAAAAGCTTCATTTTCAAATTCTCCTCCATGATCACTACGAATAGTGACAATGTTAGAGGATTTGATTTTTTGTATCTTTTTACAAAATATTGAAAATTCTTCAAACGCATCATTCTTGTTTTGTAAGAATATAACCCAAGTATATCTTGAATAATCATCAACAATGACAAATGCATATCTACTTCTATTGAAAGAAGCTACTCTTGAAGGACCAAACAAATCTAAGTGTAAGAGTTCTAATTGTCTCTTTGTTGAAATAACATCCTTTGATTTAAAATAAGATTTGTGCATTTTTCCTTATTGACAAGCATCACAAAAACGTTTGTGTTTGAAAGAAATATTTGGCATTCCATTTACTAATTTGTGTTTTGAAATATGTGCTAGATTTTTGAAATTAGTGTGTCCAAAACGTTTATGCCATAAAAGTGTATCATCAGATGTAATCATTAAACAATGATTATTTGTGGTAACAGACATGCATAAAATATAAATGTTATTCTTACGCTTACCACGAAACAAAACAGATGACATATCAGAATAATAAATAATGCAATCATTTTGTTCAAAAACTATTTTGTAATTTTTATCGCATAACTGACTAATGGAAAGTAAATTATGTTTCAAACCGTCAACCAGGTGAACATTCTCAATGATAGGCTGATTTGTATTGCAAACTGTTCCAGTGCCTATGATTTTGCCTTCCTTATTGTCACCAAAGGAAACTGTGCCTTCATCTTTATATATAATGGTTGAAAGCAAGTTGACGTTTCCTGTCATATGTTTTGAACATCCACTGTCCAAAATCCATTTTTCCTTTTTAGGTACCTGAAAGATAAACATTAAGCAGTGGTACCCTTTATTTGAGGGTCCTTGGGATTAGATTTTAGGAAGCCAAACACAAGTGGAATTTGGCTTTTTTAATGAAATCATAAGAATGAACAATAGAATGTAAATAATGAGAAATATAATAATTTCTATCTTCTAAGCATGAATTCTTAGGAACCCATATACTAATTGTAGTAGGTTTCCTAATAGATGATTTTGAAATGTTAAAAACATTTCTTTGTAAAGAAGAAGTAGGAATGTTTACTTTCTTCGTGTAAATAAATGCGTGATTATTCTTTTGAGGTTTAACAAAAGTAGTTTTTCCACAAGAAGAAGAAGTGCTACAAGACTTGGGTGCATCCTTATGAGAATATCCCAGACCTTGTCTATGATTTGCTGGATATTGTATTTTTAGCAAATCATTGAGATTAGTCTTTCCTTTATTAAATTTATTAATATTGGAAGACATCTCGTCGTATTTCATCTTTAGTGATGAAATATTTTTATCCATTTCGGATATTTGTGTATGAAGTTCTAGATTCTTAGTTTTGAGAATCTCATTCTCTTTACTAAGATCTAAATTTTGAGAAGATTTATTCTCAATAGTTGTAGTGTTCTTAGAAGAAGATAATTCTTGATATTTAATAAGGAGATTGTCATTATTCTGCTTCAAAGATTTATGTTGACTATTTAAATTTTTGAAACGAGAATAGAGATCTTTCAATGCATCTAATAATTCTTCATTACTAAAAACACTTACCTCTTCTTCATTATCTTGTGCCATAAAGCACATATTAGCACTTTCATCATTATCTTCATCATCTGAAGATTCATCCCAAGTTGCTGCAAATGCTTTCTTCATCTTGTCAAACTTCCTTACTCTTCTGGATTGATCATTGTTGTTGGAAGTTTTGAACTTTGCTTTGAGAAGTGGACAATCGTTCTTCATATGTCCTTGTCTATTACAATTGAAGCAAAGAGAAGAATCAGTATTTTTAGATTTAATATTATTATACTTACCTTTTTGAAAGAACTTTCTGAAGTTCTTGGCAAAGAATGCCATGTCATCATCTGAATCTTCATTATCTGATGTTGTATTGAAGGCGAGTACTTTCTTCTTTTGATCTGATTCTTCTTTTGCATCTTGTAAAGTAACTTCATGGGCCATTTGGTTACCAATAAGATTTTCCATGGATAATGTGGAAAGATCATTGGCTTCCTCAATAGCAGTGATCTTTGGACGCCATTCTGGGGAGAGTACCTTAAGAATCTTGCGTACCTGATCAAGAGAAGAATAAAATTTTCCAAGAGCATTAAGAGAATTAATACTATTAGTAAACCTGGTGTTCATTTCTCCAATCGTCTCTTTGTCTTGCATCTTGAACAACTCATACTTATGAACCAAAGAGGCAATCTTGGTTTCCTTTACTTTATTGGTTCCTTCATGAGTTACCTCGAGTATGTGCCAAATCTCATTTGCACTTTTGGCCTGAGATACTCGAATAAACTCATGTTTGTCCATGGCACAGAATAAAGCATTCATGGCCTTTGAGTTGTCGGTCTTTGCAGCTTTGTCGTTAGCGGTCCATTCAGCAACTGGTGTTGTTGGCTTGTGTATCTTGTCTCTTCGATGTCCCAAATCTCATAATGCATACTTTGGAGATGAATCTCCATTCATATTTTCCAATATGAGTAGTTTTAACCATCAAATAGAGGAGGACGAACTTGAGAGTGCCCTGCATGATGCTGATTTGTGTTGTAGTTGTGTGGAACTGCGTTCATGCTTGATTCTGCCATCTTTAACCTTGCTCTGATACCAAATGTAATTTTAGCCTATATGGATCAATACACTAGAGGGGGGGGGGGGGGGTGAATAGTGTATATAATAAAAATGTTGCAAATAAAACGTTACTGATATTTGCAAAGATGGCACAGAAATAAAATGACAAGTACTGAAAAATAAAACAATCACAAAGACAAAGATTTATCCTGGTTCGGATCCTTATGATCATACTCCAGTCCTCTACCCCGTAGAGAATTTCAATCCACTATAATCACTTGCCACGTAAGCACAAACTTACAAAAATGACGACACTCCCCATGTCCCAAACTTTGTACAATCTCTAAACAGAGATTCAAACCTGTTAAATAATGAAAAAGAAAAACACATATAGCCTTGTTACAAATTTTAGAAAATGAATTCAAGGATGGTGTTTAGAAGATGAACTTCAAGATGTATAAGATATGTAATGAAGAGCAACACTTGAAGTTCTCTGGTTCATAAAAGAAGAGAGAGATCAATCGATTTCTTCTTGCAATTATGAACACAAACAACTTTCCAAAATGATGTTGAAAATCCAAGTTCTTCCGTTCTTAAACGAAGAAAGAAATCTAATGATTTCTTCTTACAAATAAGAAAAGAACAACTAATGGCCTAAAGCTTTAGAAAATGAAAGACTTGATTTCAACAAATAAGAGAGTAAAGAAGAGGAAAGTGAGTGAAGAGAAAGAGAGGGTCTACCCCTCTATTTATAGTTTTTAGGGACGGTTGGGGACTGTAGTTAACGTTGGATAATGGGCAAGAACCGTCCCTGAAAATTTGGGATCAAAACGGCTAGTTTTGAAATTGGTCAAACAAAATGACCACATTGGTCGACCAAAATTTAGAGAGAGAATTTTGACCGTTGGAAGACAGTTCCAGAATCTACACGGTTATGTGAGTTTGACTATGTAATTCCATAGTCAAATTCGAAGGTTTAAAATTGGTCGACCAAAATGGGGTTATTGGTTGCCAATTTTCAAAGTTGCGAATTTTCGAAATTGGGAAGTGTAGATCTCTGAGTAATGGAACCTAGATGACTAAGACATATTATCACAAGGCTTTGTGACTCTAATAAAGTAAATTTGACATTGAATACATAAAGCCGTAGATAGGACTGCATCTGCAACTGAATCTGAGAAGCTTCTTTGCAGGGGATCCTTATCAAGTGATTATATATCCAAGTCGTGGATTAGGTGCCTTTTTTCTTTCCAGCTTCATGCATGATATATCTGATTGTGTAGAACTCAGCATTGATTTGTATCTGCATACATAGAGTTAGTAGCACTGAATGTGTTTGTCATATCAAAACAATATGTGAATAGAAATATGGAATTATGAAATTCCAACAAATACCACGTGCACCATAAACATTTTATGAACAATTCCAGCTAAATAACATCATCTAAGAACAATAGAGGAATAAAGTACTTTGTCCTTGCAAGATTCTTTAGTGTCACAATGCAACCAGCGAACCATTGTGTACCTAACTCAATTGACATTTTTCTATTGCTATTATCCGAAAAATACAAATGATTTTAGAAGTGCATATTTCTTCTGTAAGAAAAATCCAGACAATTTACCTTTCATGCACTCTGAAGCAATGCTACTTGTACATGCAATCTGCAATAACACCAAATAACCCCATTAACCTGAGAAATCTTTCGCACAGAAAGTTCGGAGATTCTTATATGGAATCCATATGAATTGACATAAACCTTGCTCCAAGAGGACCTAGTATATATGTAACATGAAATAGCAGCTAAACTGTAAAAGAAAATTAGCCATCTCTGTGCATATAAAAATTGGATATTAACATATCGATTCTCTTTCCAAGTGGAAAAGAAAAAAATTTAAATGACTACTACAATTAGTATGCAATTCATGATTTCCTGTCAATCTATATTCTATGACTTTAAATTAACAGCAATGTCCAGACTCAGATGACAATACGCTAACAGAGCACCAGAGCAATGCATGGGAAGTTTCCTTGTCTGAACGTAAAAATGTCGAAAATTAATAATGGATCGCATAAGAAACGAAACATACCTTGTATTAGTGGTAAGAGTTTATTGTCATGTCTCTGTTGCTTCTATCGGCTGTCCACTCCGTTCAATAGATTGTCACAGAGGAATAGATCACAATATAAACTTCGGTTTAAACAACTAACTAAAGAAAAAAATTCGGTGTAAACCTATCTCTGAGGAGGGTAATTGCATCAACTCAAAAGTGGTCAAGGCTTCACCTTGCTCATGAATATAACCAAAAAAATATAGATTTCAAGACTAACATTTGCAAATGCCACTTTTGGATGGAATACAAAAAAAATAACCTAATGAAACCAAAGAACCAAAGAAGAGCAACCCAACCTCCAACATCAAAACAACCTAATGAATGTTTCTCAGGCCACCAACATCAAAACAACCCAACATCAAGATTCAGGTTGATCTCCAATAATTACCCTCGGAAGTCATTGTCTTCAGATTCGGGTTGATCTCCAATAATTTCAGGTTCTGTTTTTTTTACAACTGAAAAAACTTGGGCTAATTAGAACATCCTGGCATTTTCCAGGATAATTGTTGGGTTTTGGGGTTGTCAAGATAATGTGGGCTAATTAGAACAACCTGAAAATGTTGACAATATCCTTTTGATCATGTTAACTAAACCAGAGTTTTAGTTAACATGATAAAAGTTCTAATTAGGCCAAGTTTTAGTTAACAATATCAAATTTTTTTCTGCTGATAACCACTGTTAGCCCAAGTTTTAGTTAATAGGTTAAACATTTTTCTGATGGGCATTTTCCAGGATATTTTAGTTAACATGATATTTTTTCTGCTGGGCATTTTTTCATGGAATATCATGTTGGTTTAATTAGCATATGATATGGCAGTGGTGGAGCATGAATTTATACTAGAATATCAAGTTAGTGGTTGTTAACTAAAACATGATCAGGATATTCTGTATCAAAATGTTAAAATGATAAGGATATTCTGTATCAGGATGTTAACATGATCAAGATTTAGTGGTTGTCAACTAAAATATTCAGGATATTTTAGGTGTGAACTTAATACTTTATGATATTCAGGATGTAGTGGTTAACTAACAAAATGTCAACTTAATACAACAGGATGTAGTGGTTAACTAACAACTTGGGCTAATCCACAAGTTCTGTTGTCAAATAAAATGACCATCATGAGATCAATTTTAACTAATATGAGAATTTGAAAATATTAAATTATTACACATGTATCAAAACATCCTATTAACAAAAGGATGTAGTGGTTAACTAACAGTGTAGTGGTTAACTAACAAACATGGGCTAATATGATCAGGATTCAACATCAATTTTGATACTCAATTTATCAAGTTAACATGATACGATACAAAATGAGGGGCTAATACACATGCTTTGTTTTCAAATCCCAGGGTGTTTTAGATACCGAAAGTAACACAAAAATAAAAAACAATGAGGATTAAGCCCAAATAAAAAAACAAAGATCTTTAGGCGATTTTTTGTGAATGACCTGGATCAAAATGAAGTGAAATATTGTGTATTTTTACTACATGCATAAAATTTTTTGAACTGAATTGGATCAACTTGACTTGCACAATTGTGCCTAAACAATTGGTTTTAAAAAATGTGCAGGTCATGAACTGAAAATAAAATTGTGAGAAAATGACCTGCACAATTGTTTAGAAACTTGATTACACTGTTCAAAAAAATTTCACTTGATTATAGACACAATTTCACTTAATTTGATTTCCAAGACTTTATATTTAGAAAGGCACATAAAACCAAAGAAACATAAAACAACATGTGAATACAAACATTAGTGGGAAACCTAGGTTTTGATGTGAATACAAACATAAAACAACATGCTGAGAACTTACAGATAAGAACTTGAACACCCTTGCATAGGACATGATGAGAACTTACAGATGAGAACACCCTTATATATAATGGGCAAGGGGCTAAGATGTGAACTTAATTTTCAAACTGAACCAAATTATGATGAAAGGATAGAGAATTCTCACCTTCCATCCTCAGCTTTCAGTCTGCATTTACACATTCCCCACTCAAACTTTGCATGAAATATGAAATTTTCTTGTAGTCTGCAATTTTTTGGCAACTTGGGACTAAGATATAACTCTAAGCTTGAGGATTGTTTAGTCAAATGCTAACCAAAATTAGTTTGAAGTTATATAAGCTGTCAGTAGAACCTGAGGTTATACCATGAAATTTGTTGCATGAAATTTCTAATATCCAAAAATACTACCAATTTCTAAATAGCATATCCAAATGGAGACTATAGCATCATCTCAAGAATGTGGGTTTCCTCCTCCTAACATCTTTGTAAGAGGGTGCAACACCTACCGTGTGGAAGCATATCCATGCCTGAGTAAAATCCCCCATGTTCTCATCAACTGTTGTGTGTTTTGTGAAAAATGGCTATATGAAAAACTTAAGAAGTTCATTCTCATAGTCTTTGTGTGATTTGAATAAATTTATTGCAAACAAAAAACATAATCAATCTGAGTTTTCCAGTTTACAGTGATATGCACAATTTGTGTATCACAACATAATACATGCAATTGCAGTTTTCCATCCAAATTGTATAAATTTCCAGTCTTGAACATATCACCCTCAAATTTTGCACAATTTTGAACAATTTTCTGGTCATGAACAATTCACATGAAAATTTATCATGAATATTGGAAATTTATCATGAAAATTGTCCAAATACAACATCCATCCAAATTAGACAATTTCTAGTATTCCAAATACAAAATTGGACAATTTGCATAATACCTGGAAATTGTTCATGACCTGCATAATGTGCATGATAAATTTCCAGCTTTCCATCCAAATTATGCACAATTTTGAACATATCACTCTCAAATTTCCAGTTTTCTAAATACACAATTTGTTGTGTTCATGACATGCACAATCCATCCAAACATACCATTTTTATCCCAAAAACAACTCAAAGAAAAAAGCTATAACAAAAGGCTACATATAACAAAAGGCTGCTTATAACTCAAAGCATTCAGATTTCTACCTCCATCATCCCTTCGTTATGTTTAAGAAGTTCCGATTTCTTGTGTCTTTGGCTATTGAAGGGGGATGAGTGCTGGGATGCTTTCAATTTTTTTCTCCGCTTACAGATCGTGCTTGGAGCTGAGAGCGTTGGGAGGAAGATGAGGGCAGATCGTGCGGGAGAGGGGGTGCTTGCGACAACCAACACACGGAAGTATCAATAATCTTATCAACCTAGATAAAAGATTTTCTATTAAAAACCAACAAAAATAGACACATGCTATTAACGTATTCTGTTAACATGCTAATGAGAAGTATCATGTTAACATGATGTTTTTTGCTAATGAGAAGTACATGCTAATGATAAACAGTCACATAAAATTTTTGAGAAGCATCTTGTTAACATCCAGTATTTACATGCTCATAAAACAACTGCAACACACCAAAATTTACATGCTCAATTTTTTTACAGTTTCTCATTCCCCCAGAACAGGCACATAAAACAACAAAGAAGCATCATGTTGAGAATAATGCATATGAGGTTGAGGAAACACTGAAAAAACAGGTGCAACACTTATATTTTCATTCACATATATATGCTGGAAACATCATTTAGATGATATCATGTTAACATGATATTAGTTAACACAAAAAATCATCCAACATAAATATCATGTTAACTAATATCATGTTAATTAAATTAAATTATTACATAAAAGTTGTAATAATTGGTTCCAGGATAGAAGTTGTAATATCATGTTCAGGATTTGAAAACTTACATGTATAGATTTTTGGAATGAGAATTTGTTTGGAGAAGTACTGGAGATCTGCTATGTTGCATTTATGGAGATTTAAATGTTTGAAACTTATCGGTATTAACAGAGCATCTATGGATATTCAAATGTTTGAAACCTGTGAATTGATTTTTCTACAACACATTTTTCTCAACCATCCAAACATAAAAATACTACATGGGTTCAAACTTACTTTCCAAACAAAAATGAAAGTGAGAAAATGTGCTTTTCACTTTCGGAAGGTTGAAGTAAAAATATATTAAAATCAATTTTATAGTATCAATAGACCAAAAGAAATCGCTGAGCATTAGAACAATAACATGTCCTGCATTCAGATCTACCAATGAGCTTGAGACCATTAAGCAGTAAAGTTGCTGGTGTATGGACACAGATTTGGATGGACTCTTGCATTCAATAGTAAAACTCTGATCTATGGGAAATAACTATGGCAGAGATATTAACATAAAACATAAACTAAGATAACCAATGAGTACCAACTGTTGCCAAGAAGAAGAGATATGCATGTTGTCAAAGGAATGATGCCTTTTATTGCAACGGAAGTTGATACAGAGTCGTAAGAAGGTGAGAATATAAGCCATAGATGAAACCAAAAGTGATTTAAAAAGTAATATCAATGAGAAGATCGCATTCTCAAACAAACATACATATCCTTAGTAGTCAACAAAACCTCGATACGAAGATAATACTTACGCAACAAATAGCATGAAGAAGAATATACAATCTTGATTCTATAAATAACTAAAAGAAACAGATAAATATTTTGGGAATAAACATCAATTAGCCTAATATGCTTCATTTTCTTGTAAACATTACCACCTCTATACTTTCTTCATGAAGGGTGAATGTGAAAATGGATGAATAACATGAAAAGAGCAGTAAAATATTCAGTGAAATGAATCAACACATAGCAATTGAAATTTGAGCTATTTCAATGAATATCAAGCAGTTGAAACTTTAACTTTAATAGTCATGTCCAACAGAATCATCATGTCCATTGATATGAAGAAACACAAACCAAATCCATTCATAATTATGAATTCTCTGTTTTCTTCTTACCAATATTTGTTTTTGATATCTCTATCATCCTTCTATGTTAGTGTAATTCTAATTGTTTTTCATGACAACTTCCTTATATATTGCAGTACATGGACCTCATTCATGCCATATATCTTCATTGTCATTTCTTTATCCATACTTTGTCATTTATTTATTGTCGCTTATCAATGTTGCATGGGTATGACCATGCAGACATGTCCGTGAACATGACAACAAACAAAAAATTCTTTTAAAAATACACATAACCTATGTCTGATGCAATGTCCAACAGTTATCCGAATCTGACATGGACAACTTCACGGTAGGAGTGTCCATGCTAACAATGAAATAAAGATGACAATGCTAGTTTGGGAATAGCATGAGAATGAATGCATTTACCAACTTTGCTATATCATATAATCAATGACACTCTTTATAGTTGGCAGCGGGAGATAACGTCGTGATGTATCTGTAATATACACAAACATGCAATAAATGGTCAGTAGCTTTCATGCATTAGAGCATGCTATTAGACATCAGTTCTTTGGCTTCTAAAATTAAGAAAGCACTACACGTGATGTGATCAACAAAATCATTGCAAATTTTCTCTTCAAATGCTAAATTGCAATTATAGTGCTGATGAAATGTAAGTATTGGGAATTTACCCTATATAAGGAGCAGTATGCATTCATGTTATGATCAATTCCTTCACAGATATCTTTAACCAGAATTTACATGCACTTTTCTTTGATTCTTTCAAAACAACTGCCAACAAATGGGATTTTCAAGAAGCTTGGAAAGATAGAAAGTTATTTCCAGGATTAATTGGTATGTATAAGCTAATGGATCGCATGTAAGCATGAATGTGAGAACAAAAAATGAATAGTAAAATAAATATTTAATAAACCGAACTAATTATAAAAATAGGTAATGTTGCTAAATTCATTATAAAAATATTCTTTGGCTATTGAACCGTTGAATATATAGCACATGTATTAAGCTCCATACTGTTCAGTTCAATCAAAGCTTATTTTATAATTACTTCTATAAGACATGCCCATCAAATGCAAGCTCCAATAAAAAATTTGATTTAATACATGCTTAGAATGGTACAATGCTCTAAGTGAAAAGAAATAAAAAAATTGAAATGAAATTGAAATAAAAAAGAAGCAAATGTACATTCAAATGGCTCACCAATTAGAAGCATTCGAAAGGGAAATCGTGGTTGATTAATGATGGACCAATGGGCAGTCGAGAGCTCAATAGTACTGTTAGCAAAGATTATATTGCACAGTTGGCTAAAAGTCTAATAATATATGTTATATATTTCACACTAATCTAATAGAAAATAATGCAATATTTTCTCTAATGAATATACCTGCAGAGCATGAAGTGCTCCATAAACTATTTGTGCCTGCAGTAAAATGCCCAATCAGATTAATAAACCAAGTTATGTATTCTAATCAGAAAAATTGCCGCTAAAGCTTAAAAAAAATCAATATATCCAAAGTATTAGAGATAATTAACAATGTCCATATTCCTTCTGTTACCATCTGGAAGTCCACTGTATATAATCTGATTCTATCCAGCTATTAACCTTTGTTCTGTATGTTTTATATTAATCAAATTAAATTGTTGTTTACAGGCAACTATTATTGCAGACGAATAAAAAGTGGACTTCTAGATTCCAGCAAGCTAAACATGGAATTTTGCAAGATCTCATCCAGATCGAGACAGATAACATTCCTGCACACATGCTCTCTCCCAATTTCAACATCAAAGATTGCAAATTCATGTCAATTAATCATTTGGATAACATCAAAATGCATCAAAAAATAATATTAGGGGCTTACTTCTTTCTTTGCTGAGTTGCCCACAACCAAGCAGATCATACACTGGCAACAGCTTCATGAAATCCTCATCATTCATCATCACCGACTGAATGTTAATCTTGGTCTTCTTTTTGTCACTCGTCGTATTTCTCTGCAACTCTAAAACCTAATATACAAAACACCACAAATTCGAAACCAAAGAAGATACCAAACAATCTAATTAAAAATTAAAGCTGTGATGCTAAAAATAAAGTCACCAAACTAAATACCTTGTATAGAAGCAGGACTGAATAACTCCAATCGGAGCCATGCTGTAGCAAGGTGAACACGAACCCATTGAGAAAAAGCTTTCCTCAATTCCAGAGGCGCTTAATTAATCGAAAATTTACAATAAACAAATGGGTGTACCGTTGAGCCCTAACTCAGCCACGCCTATCATAGGCGGTCTTCTCCATCGAAACCAGTAGCATGCACTTTAGCTTGCAGACTGAAGCTGGGCGAAGATTGGGGGAGTTAGGGTTTTAGAGGGTTTAGAGGGGGAGTGAGAGGTGATTGATTACCTGAAAAGGAAACATAGGCGATGGGTTGGCTGATGATGGCCATCTCTGGTACTCGATGATGGCCATGTGCTTGGGAGGTAGAGAGAGATTATTCATGCGCTCCCCCAACCCTTGATCTAGGGCTCGCCTGCGGGCTCTTCCTTGGCCGACCACTTGAAATCTAGAGCGAGATCATTCAAGTTCCTTCGGGTTTTGGGGGGATGGGTTAGCTGATTTCGGGGGGTTTTGGCGAGATCATTCAAGAAAGCAAGCGAGATCAGCCCATGGGGAGGAAAGAGAGAGATGCCCCAAATTTTGGACAGCCCATGTATTTTTGGGTTAGCTGGTTGTTTCCCCCCCTAAAATTTAACCTTTGAGTTTCAAAGTTTCCAACCAAAATTTCCCCCCAAAATACAAACTCAAACTTATGTTCAAAATGCTCTCAATTTCTCTTCTCCTAGTTTCTCATATTCAAAATCTCTTATACAAAATCTATTAACAAACATAATGTATTACCCATATCCAAATTCACTTATCCATTTTCTCTTATCCATTTTCTCATAACCAATTTATCTTATACAACAACTCTTATCCAATAACCTATGGTAACATCCCTGTTTTATAATATAGATATATATATATATATATAGTTTCTTGGGAACAGGTGGTGATTCAAATTTTTGGGTGGGAATTCAAATTTATGTTAGATTGAATGAATGAGATTTCTGCCACCTCATCAATCCATGTGATCAGATCTCATTGAATCTAGCCACGACAACGATACATGTGCTGAGGTTTTTTTTCCAACCACTCATCTCAACCCTTCTTTTACCAAGATTAAATCATAGCCATTCTTCTATCAACCCCTTTATACATCAGCTTGACATCATCTTGACCTAGTCAGCAAGGCAATTCAGAAAAGTCTTCAAATGTAATATATATTATTATATATAAGATTAACGTGTAGCCGATGCTTCCAAATCACCTAAGCATTTTTATCAAGAGTAATTTGATGCGACTGTCTCTCATTGTTAATAACATACAAATCATATGTTAAATGCTTTTAAGTTCATAGAAAAATTCACTTATCACATAACATCGAGTTTGGGGTGCTATGTTTTCCTAGCAAAGCTTAACATTTAAGGAGCACAAATAATGACATATGTTAATATTAATTTCTGTTATGAATACATTATCTTGTAGGATTAGGAGTTTGTATCTTACTCAAATATTGCATCATACCCTTGTATGAACTCTTCCTATCACATATACATAAAGGCATGTTGTCTCACCCAGGAGGCACTTCACAACACGTTATCAACACGCTCTTTCTTAGATTGAAGGCCCGTACGTTTTGAAAGCTCTGAAGAAGATGGTAGATTGCTCTCGCGTAAACGTTGACAACCCTACACAATCATGTTCTTCTTCGATCTTAAGGTATACCAAAAACTCCGTGATTTTATTCGTAATCATGATTCATATGGTAAAGAATACCAAAAGATCGAACACAAAAAAAAACCAAAACCCTAGATCTAGGGGGAGGGTGGCAGCTTTTGGCTGCCATCCCTAGGACAGCGGCCACTGGCCGCCAGCCTAACCTAGGGGAATAGGCAGCAGCCAGGCCACTGCCAACCCCCAGGCCGAAACCCTAAAACAAAGACAACAACATTGCTAAAGTTCGGCCGTCCGGCTGCACCCACACCACCAGAAAACCCCCTAGACCCCACCACCCCTGCCATTCCGCTGCCTTAGCGGCGACGGTGGCGGCAAACCCAAAATAAGGGCTTTTACAAAAAACACTACCCTCCAACCCGTCCTCGGCGGCCCCTAGCTGCCGCCACCCCACCGCCAACCCTGCGGTTATGTGTTGCCCCTAACCCTTCAAATGCCAAAGTAATCAAATAGTCTATCACTACAAATGGCAGTGGACTCATAAACAAATTTTTTAAACCTATCGCAGGCGGCCCCTCTGCCACCGGCAACTCCACCATCACCCTACGGTGGTGTACCGCGGCCCCAGAGGCGGTGGCACCACTTATTTAGGTCGTCCCCCAACGTGGAATGGCCATGGGGAGCGACAGACATAATTCTCCGCTCCCCCTGGCCATGATGGGCCATCGACCCATCCAAAAAAATCTTTTTTTCTTCCGCGGGTAGAAGCCCGCAACTCTGTTGTGGACTTCGGTCCACAGAAAAACAAAAAAATTAAGAATAAAAAAAAGAATGGCTGCAGGCCGAAGCCTGCAGCAACAGCCTGCGGGCTTCAGACCCGCAGGCCAACAAAAAAACAGCAGGGCAGGCAAAGCGGGCTGAAGCCCGCAGCAATGCTGCGGGCCTCAACCCCAAAATTAAAAAAAGAAGGAAAGATGGGCCGTACTAAAAAGAAAACGGAAGGGTGAAAATAAGAGGAAAATAGGCAATAAAAGGGGGATAAAACATGATAATTTTTTCCTTACAAACAAATTACATGATGGCGTAGTTCATTTTTTAATCTGAATTTGACTCTCATGCACACAATTTATTTACATCATATTATTCATTAATGCTGCCAATTTTTAGGATCATTTTAATTTGCTTTATATAAGAATCTATCTGTCGTAAATTCTAGGATAAATTTTATGCTTATTTCTGCAAGCACTAGCTAATAATTATGAAGATTCTGTGACCGCTCTGCCGTTAGTTACCTAACCTAACGGCGTATGACATCGCCTCCTTGTCTTAATAATTATTAAGCACAAAATATTTAAATCCTATTAACCCTGTGAATCTGTAATGTTTGTGATATGTGATAGACATGTTTTTGAGCACAAATTTTGCATAAATGGCTATATTGTGGTTTTGGATCGGCCTTTTTAAGTCTCACATTTATTTTTCCCGCACATTTCTTTTCTTTTTGAGAGAAATTGTAGTGAGAAATATTGTGTAATGCCCATGACCGATGACCATTTTCTTGGAGGAGGAGGCCACCCATGACGAAGACGAATTCTTATGGGATCCACGATGTTTCCAAAGTAGTATTCTTTCCTTTTCATTTATGTAAAAGGGAATATATAATTTGGACTTTATACATTATTTTTAGTGACTGGCTGATCCACACAATTAGCCTATTAATTTTACAGTTGCCTCTGCATGATAAACTTTACAGTTTTAATATCATTTCATGCAATTGTGCTTATAAATAATTAAGTGTAATGACCCAGGCCAAACATCTGAGGCTGATGACCCTTTTTCTACATATTCATGTCATAATTGTTATTTTTTTCAAATTTTGAATAATTATTATTGGCAATTGGACCCGAAGTTCAACTAAAATGCCAATACCCTTCTTCCCTTAACAAATAAATGAATGCAAAGAGAAAATGTGAAAGTCATTATTGCCATCTCTTATACACAAGTCTTAAAAGATGAGCACCTATGTGGTAAATAGATCCTACAAGATAAATGGTCTAATTACAAACCAATATGGAGACCAAAAGGACGAAATACCACCGCTAAGCGATCTCATCTCACGGGGCATGATTGTTAAATCTATCCCTGAGCAATTATTTTGTCATGAAAAATAAATAATAAGATCATGCTTGAAGTCGTGACTTTATAGAATAAGTGAGAGACATATGAAAACCATGTGAATCACACCTTTGTATTTGCCCCATGAATCATATTCTTCTTCCACAACAGAAAAAATGGAAGAAAAGAAACAAGTGGAGCTCACAACCTAATAATTGTCTCCTTAGAGAGACCAATGTTTCTACTTCCAGAAAAATTTATAAAACCTAGAAGAACAAAATAGGTGGAGCTCGCATCCTTGTATCTACCTCCTAAGTTAGGCTAATGCATCCTCTCTCCAAGAAATTTATAAATGAGACAAAAATGGAAACAAGGGGAGCACAGAAATTACAAAGAACAATAACAAAAAGGGGAATGGAAAATAAAGTATAGCTCGACAAGAAATAGCAATGGCTAACCAAGTCTAGTAAGGCCTGGCAAGACTAATATAGGTCATTGATGGATAATATGCCAAAAACAATTGCAAGGTTTATATAAAGCCAGTATAAAGACGAAAGCTGAAATAAATCTAGATATTGTATACTTAAGCTATTCTTCGAGCATATAAAAAAATTTGAAAACACAAATTTGCTTGACTAGTTGCCAAAATATAAATTATCTGGAGTACTTTTCACTACATGTAGTAGATTGCAATTAAATACATATACATCTACAAAATAAATCGTATGAAAAGTTTTCCATACATGCCATATTTTGATATAAAATGGTTATGTTTTACACTGAATTATTTTTTTGCAATGATTTTATACTTGCTACATATTTGACTTATTCAAATTGTCAAACAAATTGTGGATAATTAAATCATCTACATGATCACGTATGACGCATGCTATCAAAGGTATCTCACTCTAATGATAGTCCTAAAGTATTATCTTCGGACGTCTGAATTGAGGATCAAACATTGCAAGTATGTAAACTGCTGAACAAAATGTGAGGATGCCCAATTCTCTCAAAAAGATGGAAAAAGAAAAGTTTAACGGATATTCGTCGATACGAAATCCATAGTGAAACTAACGAAATAAATAAATACCGAATATTTGTATATAACGACTAAAGATAATTAATGGCCTGAAGACCATACTTGAGCATTTAAATGTACCTTCAAAAGATCCATAACATATGAAATTCGAAGAATGGAGCAAAATTAACAGAGCACACAAATGTGACCGAACTCATAAAAGTTTATACTTTGTGATACGACTATTTTGGAGAAGCCCAGGAACAAGAGACCCAAGCCCCAGGCCTAGAACGTGAAGCCCACGAATGGGATTAGGCCCGTCTGACGAGGCCCACAGAAGGGCTCGAAGTCGGACTGGCCCCGGCCCGTAAGATGCACGATCGGCTCGCGCTCTCCGGAAGATAACCATCCACCTAAAAGCACGGCTCCTTAATGACCATTAAGGAGCCCATTAATCGACTCCCCCACGACGCACGCAGGCGCCTTGATGGAGCCGGTCAGGGGACATGGATTGGGGGCAATCGTGGGCCAAACCCTATAAAGGGATAACAGGGGCAACCGGAAGAGGATCGAATCCTTGAAACCTACAACAGAGGTATTCCATTAACAAACCTTGCTTTTCCCCAATATCTCCCGTGCCATAGCTCGGTTTGAGGATATGTGTGCTGGCCTCCTCTTGAGTCGTACTGATCCCGTCGAGCATTACACAGATCTGTTCTGACTTAGGCATCGGAGGGGACTTGGCCGGAACCAAGGTCTGGACCCCCTGACGAGTTTCCTCGTCTGTCCAGTAAGGAGTCGAACCGAGGCGCCGAGGCTACAATCTAGCAAGGAACGAGCCCCCTCGCCGTTAGCGAGCGCTGTCGCCAATTAGAACCGAGGAACTTTCAAGGCACCGAGGCTTGCCCTCGACGTTTTTCCAGCCGAGGCCGAGCACTCAACCTGGAACTGAGGCTGCCCCTTGGCTCAATGCCAACCGAAGACCGACGTTCTCCCGAAGCATCTGCTCAGCCACGGACCCATCGCCTACCCACGCCGAGAGCACGTGTGCTCGGCATAACCAAGGGATCCCAACCGATCCCTTGACCACGCTGACCGCCTAGTTGTCAGTTAACGAGTCAGTGGTGAGAAAACACCCGTAAACATCTGGCACCGTCTGTGGGATTGAGCTAACACCCACGTAAAGCAACCACACCAACAATGATGAGGCCTTGCCCTCTGCAGCAAAAGAAGGCCGCGGCCCCGATATCGGCACCTGGGCCATATCGTGGTTGGCATGGAGGAACCACGATCGCTCGTCGCGTATTTCGAACCCGGGGTCTGGACAAACCCCAGCCCGGCCGTGCGGGGGACTACGATGTGGAGACCGGAAACACTTCCTCACCCCTCCCAGCCGGTGGTAGGGGAACCGCGGGAGAGAAACCACGGTCAGAAGAAGCACTCATGGTTTCTGCTGTCATCGACACATCCATGGTGAGGCGACTGCTCGTCGATACTGGCAGCTCATGCGACATCTTTTTCATGTCGACTCTGGAGAGGTTGGGGCTGCGTGACGAAAACCTGGAGCCAAGTTCGGGGCCTATAATAGGCTTCACAGGTCACTCCGCGCCTATCATCACGGTGATCAACCTCCTTGTCATGCACGGGAAGCTGCCCGACTCGGTGACCCTGATGATGGAGTTCGTGGAGCTTAGGATCGGATCAGCATACAATGGGATGATCGACCGCTCGCTCCTCAACGCTGTCGATGCGGTGGTCTCGACTCTCCATCGGACGATCAGGTTCCAAACCCCGATGGGGATCGGACAGGTCGAAGGTGACACAGGGAAGCAAAAGATCTGCTACCAGTTGGCCAGCGGGGGACCCGTCGAGGAGCATGACGGTCCGATGGCCTCACTTGACTTGAGGTATGGACCGAGGCCCACTCCGGGGGAGGAGCCGGAGCTAATCCCTGTCACGAATGTCGAAGGGAGATTCCATCGGGTCCGGACTGAACCCTAGCTTGAGAGAAGAGCTGATCGAGTGCTTGGAGGCCAATCTTGACGTCTTCGCATGGTCGCCCGACGACATGCCCGGCGTGGATCATCAGGTGATCATGCACCAGCTGAATGCCGACCCCAACTTCAAACCGGTCAGGTAGAAGAAGCGAAACTTGGGGGGTGAGAAGAGGAGGGTAACCTCTGAGGAAGTGGAATGCCTTCTCGACGCCGGCTTCATCCGAGAAGTCTCGTACCCGAAGTGGTAGTCCAACGTCATGATGGTCAAAAAATCCAGCGGGAAGTGGCGAATGTGTGTGGATTTCAGCGACCTCAACAAGGCTTTCCCCAAGGACAGCTACCCACTGCCATGCATCGATCACCTTGTGGACAATGCCTCTGGGTACGAGATGCTCAGCTTCATGGACGTATACTCCAGGTACAATCAAGTCCAGATGGACCCTCGGGACGAAGAGAAGAGGTCTTTCACGACAGACCGGGGGACCTTCTGCTACAAGAAGATGCCCTTCGGCTTGAAGAACGCGGGAGCAACCTACCAGAGAATGGTCAACAAGGTGTTCTACTCCCAGATAGGGAGGAACCTGGAGGTCTACGTGGATGACATGATGGTCAAATCGAGAGGGACAAAAGATCATATCGCCGACCTCAGGGAAACCTTTAAGCGGCTACGAAGGCATAACATCCGGCTCAATCCCACGAAATGCACTTTCGGGGTAAGATCCGACTAGTTCTTGGGGTTCATAATCACTAATCGTGGCATTGAGGCTAACCCTGACAATATCGAGGCATTGATCAACATGCGGGAACCAACGACAATCAAGGAGCTGCAGAGGCTGAATGGGTGCATCGCTGCTCTGGGGCGTTTTTTATCCAAGTCAGCGGGGAGGTCACTTCACTTCTTCAAGACACTGAGGAAAGCAATCATTGAGCCAACCGACAAGAGGAAAACGATACCGTGGGATGAGGACTGTGCCCGAGCGTTCGCTGAACTCAAGGAATACCTTCACAGACCATCGCTCCTCTCCAAGCTGTGAGAAGGAGAATCACTGAGCCTCTACCTGGCCTGTACGGGTGAGGCAGTGAGCTTGATACTGATCAGGGAGGACAATAGAGTGCAAAGGACGGTGTACCGAGTCTTGAAGGACACAGAGGGATGGTACATACCCATGGAGAAGCTCATGTATGCCTTCGTGCTCTTAGCCCGAAGACTCCGACCCTACTTCCAAGCCCACACGATACAAGTCCTTACTGATTCCCAACTCAAGCGGAACCTCAAAAGGTTCGACCGGATGGGGAGGATGTTGAACTGGGGAGTGGAGCTGAGCGAGTTCGACCTTCGATTTAAGCCACACATGGCCATAAAAGGGCTGGCCCTGGCCGACTTCATCGTTGAGTGCACCATAGAAGGAGGATACCCTTCTGAAGAAGAAGGCTTGGCTGCGGTAACCCTCCAACCCTTGTCTTTCCTTTCGACTGACATCATTCTTACCAACCACCCAGGGGACCAGGATACATGGGTAGTCCATGTAGATGGATCAGCGACTCGGGCTGGGAGTGGGGCCAGTGTCGTAATCCGATCTCCTGAAGGAAGCGTCGTCGAGTACGTGCTTCGGTTCGATTTTTCGGCCACCAACAACGTGGCCGAGTGCGAAGCCGCAATAAATAACTTGAGGCTAGCCAGAGAACTCGGAGCCGAATCTGTATGCCTCCTTAGGGATTCGAATCTCGTCATCAACCAGTTGCAGGGGGATTACGAAGCGCGTGAAGTGGTGATGCGGAACTACCTTACTTCGGCCAAAACAGATTTGTCCAAATTAAGGCAAGTGGAGACCCTCCACCTCACGCGGTCGGAAAACGCCTACGCAGACGCCTTATCTAAGCTGGCCTCCTCCTTGTCCGAGGAGCTAGGTCGCGCCATCTACGTGGAGAATCTCCTGTTCTCCAGTACGGAGGAGAAGGAAGTAATGGTCATTGAGGAGGACCCCACTTGGAAGGATCCGATCATTTGATACCTCTCAAGTAGGGAAGTACCGACGGACCTGGACGAGCGCCGGTCTCTGGAGTGAAAGGAACTCCGGTACGTGATCCATGAAGGGGCACTGTATAAAAGACGCTGGACAAAGATGGACATCCTTCCCTACCACAAGTGCCTCGGACCTCGAGAGGCCGACTACTTCCTCCGGGAGGTGCACGAGGGGGTCTGTAGGAATCACCACGGGGGTAAGACGATCTCTCAGAAAATCTTGAGACAAGGGTACTACTGGCCCACCTTAGTCAACGACGCTACTGGGTACGTCCAAAGGTGCCAGGAGTAACAGAGGTTCGCCAAACTTGGCTCATCCCCTCCGTCGGAGCTCGTTCTGATAGTCAGCGCCATACCTTTTGCGAAATGGGGGCTCGACATCCTCGGGCCTTTCTCTTCCGGTCAGGGGCAGAGGAAATACTTGATCGTGGCGGTGGGCTACTTCACCAAGTGGATTGAGGTAGAACCCCTTGGTTCCATCACCTGGAAGAAGGCGAAGAGCTTCGTGTGGAACTTCATCAGCTCCACGCTTGAAATTCCCAGAGCCATCGTCACGGACAATGGGAAGCAATTCGACTCTGTCGGGTTCAAAGATTTTTGCGCAGAGTGGAAGATCAAACTACTTTTTGCCTCGGTGGTTAACCCCCAGACTAATGGGACGGCGGAGGATTCCAGTAAGTGCATCATTAAGCCCGCAAGAAAGTGGAAGACGCTGTAGGGAGCTGGCCAGAGGAACTCCCGAAGATACTCTGGTCGTACAGGACGACTCACAAACAAGCCATGGGCGAAACCCCTTTCATGCTCGCGTAAGGCGTCGAAGCGGTGGTGCAAGTCGAGGTAGGCGAGGAATCCCTCTGCATAAAGGACTTCGATGAGGAGAGGAACACGGAAGGCTTTGAGCTCGGCATGGAGCTCCTGGGCGAGAAACGGGAGCAGGCCTTGGCCACTATCATCCAGCAAAAGCAGAAGGTCACCCGCTACTACAACTCCCGGGTTAGGGGAAGGAGCTTCCACCAAGGAGATCTGGTCCTCCGAAAGGCAGACTTCAGCCCAGAAATCACCTACAAAGGGAAGCTAGCTGCTAAGTGGGAACGCCCCTACAAGGTCACCGAAGTCCTAGGACCTGCAACCTACCGGCTAGCTAATTTGGAAGGGAAGGTCCTTACCCACACCTGGAACACCGAGCACTTGTGTAAGAACTATAAGTGAGATCATCCGCAAATGTATCTCCTTCTTCCGTCTATCTAAATAAATGCGGTGAAAACCACTCGTCTTCATCTTTATTCCCTTGAGAGACTCTCTCGGGATGAGGGAAACCTCACTGGATGAACGTCTCAATGGTAAACCGCAAGACTAGAAAACAAACCCCATAGCGGGTTGTCCGCACAACCGACTGACAGGTTGGGGGTACCCCCTCCTGGCCAGCCGGTTAGGAGGATCGATCGTAAGGCTGGGGGCAACCGCCCCAGCAGGTTGGTCCGTCGTCCAGTCATCAGACTGGGAGTAGCTCTCCCAGCAGGCTGAATGACACCGACCGACCATAAGGCTGGGGGAAGCTCCTCCAGCTGGTCAGATATAGGGCCGCCCGTAAGGCTGGGGGCAACTCCCCCGGCGGGTCGGTCATGGGGGCGACCGTGAGACTGGGGGCAACTCCCCCAGCAGGTGACCCCAACGATCAGTTGTAAGACTTGGGGTCACACCCCTAGCAGACTGAGTGACCAAACCGACTATAAGGATTGGGGCAACTCCCCCAGCGTGTCGGCGTGTCGATCGGACCGTGAGCCTGAGGGATAGCTTCCCCAGGTGGCCGACCGACCCAACCCACCGTAAGGCTAGGGGCAACTCCCCCTGCCGGTTGGCCAACCAATCTCCAAGAAGACCCAAAATGGGATACTCCCCGAGGAGGATGAGCAGTCACAAGCAGAGGATGGAACTTCATTTCTAAACAAAAATGGGAGGGGACGCGTTACACAAAAAGCTGAGCGCGGTTTTCCCAAAAAACGACAAGGCTAAAGGACTAAATCCTCGCTCGCTCGTCTGTGCCCAGAGCCCCATCGGGACCACTGGCTGGCTGCTGATCACTCCATATTTTACACCGAGTGGCATCAGAACGACGGCAGAAGAAAACACGAACTTACTGTAATCCGTCAGTGCACCCCGAATTCCGACTCGGCCGAGTGAAGAAACCCCATCGGTCGAGTGAAGAAAGTCACTCGGCCGAGTGACTACCAAGGAGACGACCCCCAAAAGTCCAGACTTACTGGAATCCGTCAGGGTCCGTCACTCGGCCGAGTGACATTTGTCACTCGGCCGAGTGCGCTGCGCTGCCTGTAGCGTAAAGTGCGATTTTCAAGCTGCTCAGGGGCAACTTTGTCACAGTTTTGGGCGATTTTGGGGGGTATTTAACCCCAGTTTTTAACCTAGTTTAGAGAGCTTTTCTCATACTTTTGGCAGCCTTTTTAGATTACTTTTTAGGAGATTAGATTTAGTGCTTTGGGAGAGAGATAAAAAGTTCTATTTTGTTGGATGCTATTGAATCTTCATTGGTTTGTCTCTCTTTCTATCAAAAACCTCATTTTTATTGATATATTGTCTATTGCAATGAATTCTATTGTTTTTATTATTGAATTGCTAATGATTTGCATTATTAATTGTGAGTAGTTTTATCGTCTTAGGGCGTAGGGATGAACCCTACGAACCCTATTTCTAATTTGTGATGAATTGTTGTAATTCTTGCTAGAATTGATTAGGGTTAGTTTGGGATTGATTTAATACGAATAGCTAGGGATTCATACCGATTGGGATTGGCAAGAGATTGGATCCCAACTCGAAAGGAAGCCCTAGAAATTCGAATTGGGTTACAATTGGGTTTCTCTGGAATCGGTTTGCAAGAGATTGGACCGAAACTAGGGTTTTCGATTGTAATTCTATACCAATACCTGTTTGCAAGAGATTGGACGGGTAGGAACTATCCTAACCTAGGTCGTAGCTCAAGTTTGCACGAGAGTGGGCTCGAGATACGATTGAACGATGATGTTGTTCTTCACGCTAGCTTGCCTAGGTTAGGGTTTGCAAGAGATTGGACCCTACCCTAGGTTTGCTATAGACCGGTAATAGCGCGAGAGCGTGAGCTTGGTTCTACATTTAGTTGCAACTAGTTCACCTGAATTTCAAGTCTAGCAATTGTGAAACCTACGAATCACAATGATGAGATACGGTTCAAAGCGTGGATTCCCTATCCCTAGGCGTTTTTATTAATTTGATATTTTCTTTATACAATTGAACGACCGTGACCGCTTTATTGCGAATATTTCTCGACTGTTCTTATAGCCAGTTGAATTGAAGAAGACACCGTCATTTGCCCTCCTCGTGTTCGATACCCGCTCGCCACTACACCGTGCGCTTCCGGTAAGACTAGCGAGTCTCGTCCTGGGTGTGTATCCGGGGCGCAATCTGCTGCTCAGGAGGTCCATCCCGTACCTCCTCCTCGTCTTCGGAATCCAGCCAGAGCTCCTCAAAATTGATCCCCGAGAGCGGAAATCTCTTCTGGATCATGGCCTGGCAGTGGGCGAACCCCCTCTTAAACACTTCGAACATATCCTTGGCCACAAAAGACATGGCATAGTCATCCACGGCGTCCTGAACAATCCGATCAGGATCCACCGCTCCCAACTCTTGGATCCGACTCTCGAGGATGGCGACCTGTTGTTGATGCTCCTCCCGCTCCTTCTCGGCCTCTCTGGAGCTATTATTGAGCTTGGCCAGTAGAGCCCGCTCTCTCTCCTATGTCACTTCCAAGAGGCCAGTGAGCTCCATAGCATCGGTCGCAACTACCGGATCGGTGTCCACACCAGCTTAGGTAGCCTCCATAAGCTCGGCAATCCGATCCCCGGCCTTCGCCTTCTCAAATAAGGCCTAGGCCTTTTTCCAGCTCAGACTTCTCCAAGGCAGCAGCGAGCTCGACCACCTGAGTCTCCAGGGACTTGATGCGAGCCTCGGCTAATTGGCTCTCTTCTTCGTAACCCTCCTAGGCCTTGGGCTCCTACGCCGAGTCGGTCTTGGCCTATGAGAGAGCCGCGAATTGACGCCTGATCGAAAGCCCAACCGAGGATAACTGCATCAAGAGACAAGAATGAGACGGAGACTACTACTAGGAACAAGGTGTGCGAGAGTCCTCACCTGTTGACCGGCCTGAACCACGAAGGCGGCCAGAGGATCACCTTTTACCCCGTCCAACACAGATTGGTCAGTGGGGAGGCTGCAGTTCTCAGCCAACCAAGCCGCCACCCCACAGTCGGAGAAAACTGACTCCTTCAGCCCCACATGGAAGCGAGGGCGGAGTAAACCCTCGCCTGACTGAGGAAATTCAGTCAGAATCGAGCGAAACGCACCCAGGTACCGCTCATAGACTTCGGGGTGTGGGCCCAGCGGCGACGGCGAAGGCCCGACCCAGGGCCAAGAGACCTCAGTTGAGGAGGGCTGGGCCCGACCCTCAGACGAAGGGACACCGACCTCCGCGGCTTGGACATGGGCCTTCTTCGGGGCATCCACCAAAGGAGAGGGCAGAACTTGCCCCCTCGCTCTCTTGGAACCAACACCGGAAGGCTCGACCCACTGTTTCTTCCGAAACTCCAATACGTGATCCCTCCTCTGCGGGATGGGATCAAGGACCGTGACTAGGGGAGGGGCTGGAGAAGAACCTTGAGCGAACCCACCTGCACAAGAAGGCAGAAGGATGGATCAGAACCGGTCGGTTGGGCCTCGGTCATCTACTCCTCTGAGCATCGGGCTTCAATGAAACTCACCGATAGGCCACACGGTCTTCCGCAGATTAAGGTTGGAGAAGAGAACGTCGATCCTCCGATCCCTAACGGGGATCGCCAACAAGGCATCAACCACCTTGAGCTCGGCGTCAGTTGGGTTGCCCAGCTCGGGAACCAGCGTACTGGCGGCCCTCCAGTGGGCCAGGAAATCCACCTCTGACGGGAAGCCGACGAAGACGTATTCCCCCTTCCAATGCTTCAAAGAGCTCGGCAGTCCCATCACCAGGATCTTCCTTGTCCGAGCACTGATGTAAAGCCAGTCCCCCGACTGATGGTGACTCTGACGGTAGAATTGGGCGAAGAGTCGGAGAGACGGAGGCACCCCCTTCAGTACGCATAGAACGACGAATCCAACAATGCACCCAATAGCATTGGGGAAGAATTGGCATAAGGCCATCCTGTAAGCTTGCAGAAACTCGGCAATGAAGGGGTGGAGAGGGAATCGAAGCCCGAACCAAAAGCTCTTTTTGTACACCCCGATTTCTAAAGGACCAGGGAAGCAGATCCGCTCGTCGATTTAAGGAGCCCGGGCGGAGCATGGGGGAAGAAGATAATGGGTACGTAGATTCCCAATCGAGGTGGCGTAAACGGACTGGGGCCGCTCCAGTACAGAAAGGACTCCCCCATGACGGCGCACCACCATGTTGGATCCATGAGTCCGACTGGGATCAGCGACATCTTCCAGGTGACCCGAACCAGTGGCGGAAGACGAAGACATGAGTCAGAGCTTGAGCAAGACCCGGTTCGATAAAGAGTGAAAGGAAGAAGGAGGACGATGATAGGAAAAGCAAAACCCTCGTCCGATGGACGACGACCCCATTTTATATCGTCCCATCGAAACTACCCCTCGCGCTGCGAGGACGATCGCATGGGAGCACGTGGCAGCATCTGGAGGCCGACGGCACTTCGAATCCAGCACCGAGAGAAGTCCAATCGGAACACGTCATGATGGCCTCCATTTAATGGATTGGCATCGACTCACATGCGTGTCAAAACCCTCAAGAGTCACATCGCTCGAACCGAACCGGCAGAATCCGAACGGCTCGGACGATGGGGGCAATTGATACGACTATTTTGGAGAAGCCCAGGAACAAGAGACCCAAGCCCCAGGCCTAGAACGTGAAGCCCACGAATGGGATTAGCCCTGTCTGACGAGGCCCACAGAAGGGCTCGAAGTCGGACCGTCCCCGGCCCGTAAGATGCACGATCGGCTTACGCTCTCCGGAAGATAACCATCCTCTTGAAAGCACGGCTCCTTAATGACCATTAAGGAGCCCATTAATCGACTCCCCCACGACGCACGCAGGCGCCTTGATGGAGCCGGTCAGGGGACATGGATTGGGGGCAATCGTGGGCCAAACCCTTTAAAGGGATAACATGGGCAACCAGGAAGAGGATCGAATCCTTGAAACCTACAATTGAGGTATTCCATTAACAAGACCTTTATTTTCCCAATTATCTCCCCTGCCATAGCTCGGTCCGAGGATACGTGTGCTGGCCTCCTCTTGAGCCGTACTGATCCCACAGAGCATTACACAGATCCGTTCTGACTTAGGCATCGGAGGGGACTTGGCCGGAACCAAGGTCTAGCCCCCCTGATAAGTTTCCTCGTCTGTCTAGGAAGGAGTTGAACCGAGGCACCGAGGCTACAATCTAGCAAGGAACGAGCCCGCTCGCCGTTAGCGAGCGCCGTCGCCAATCAGAACCGAGGAATGTTCAAGGCACCGAGGCTTCCCTTTGATGTTTGTCCAGCCGAGGCCGAGCACTCAACCTGGAACCGAGGCTTCCCCTCGGTTACACGCCAACCGAAGACCGACGTTCTCCCGAAGCGTCTGCTCAGCCGCGGACCCATCGCCTATCCACGCCGAGAGTTCGTGCGCTCGGTGTAACCAAGGGATCCCAACCGATCCCTTGACCACGTTGACCGCCTAGTTGTTGGTCAACGAATCAGTGGTGAGAAACACCCGTAAACACTTTGATACAAGTAGTTTAGAAACCCATGATCGGTGATGATGCAATCCATCATACCCTAATCCCATGAATATAATATGAAGAGCACGAATATTCATAGAAGGGTAAATCTACATATCTCACTTATGGAGTAAAAAACTGATACGACTATTTTGGAGAAGCCCATGAACAAGAGACCCAAGCCCCAGGCCTAGAACGTGAAGCCCATGAATGGGATTAGGCCCGTCTGACGAGGCCCACAGAAGGGCTCGAAGTCAGACTGGCCCCGGCCTGTAAGATGCACGATCGGCTCACGCTCTCTGGAAGATAACCATCCCCCTGAAAGCACGGCTCCTTAATGACCATTAAGGAGCCCATTAATCGACTCCTCCACGACGCACGCAGGCGCCTTGATGGAGCCAATCAGGGGACGTGGATTAGGGGCAATCGTGGGCCAAACCCTATAAAGGGCTAACAGGGGCAACCGGGAAGAGGATCGAATCCTTGAAACCTACAACTAAGATATTCCATTAACAAGACCTTGCTTTTCCCCATTATCTCCCCTACCATAGCTCGGTCCGAGGATACGTGTGCTGGCCTCCTCTTGAGCTGTACCGATCTCGCCGATCATTACATAGATTCGTTCTGACTTAGGCATCAGAGGGGACTTGGCCGGAACCAAGGTCCGGCCCTGTCCTCAAAGGAGCCAAACCGAGGCTCCGAGGCTACAATCCAGCAAGGAACGAGCCCGCTCGCCGTTAGCGAGCACCGTCGCCAATTAGAACCTAGGAACGTTCAAGGCGCCGAGGCTTCCCCTCGACATTTGTCTAGCCGAGGCCGAGCTCTCAACCTGGAACCGAGGCTTCCCCTTAGCTCCACGCCAATCGAAGACCGACGCTCTCCCAATGCGTATGCTCAGCCGCAGATCCATCGCCTACCCACGCCGAGAGCATGTGCGCTTGGCGTAACCAAGGGATCCCAACGATCCCTTGACCACGTTGACTGCCTAGTTATCGGTCAACGAGTCAGTGGTGAGAAAACACCCGTAAACATCTGGCACCGTCTGTGGTGACGAGCTAACACCCACGTAAAGCAACCACACCAGCAATGACGAGGCCTCGCCCTCTGCAGCAAAAGAAGGCCACGGCCCTGATATCGGCACATGGGCCATATCGCGGTTGGCAGGGAGGAACCATGACCGCTCGGCGCATGTCTCAGACCCGGGGTCTGGATAGACCCCGGCCCGGCCGCGCGGGGGACTACGATGTGGAGTCCGGAAACACTTCCTCACCCCTCCCAGCCGGCGACAGGGGAACCGCGGGAGAGAAACCACGGTCATACGAAGTAATCATGGTTTCTGCTGTCATCGACACATCCATGGTGAGGTGACTGCTCGTCGATACTGGCAGCTCATGCGACATCCCTTTCATGTCGAGTCTGGAGAGGATGGGGCTGCGTGACGAAGACCTGTAGCCAAGTTCGGGTCATGTAATAGGCTTCACAGATCACTTCGCACCCATCATCGGGGTGATCCACCTCCCTGTCACGCTCGGGAAGTCGCCTGACTCGGTGACCCTGACGATGGAGTTTGTGGTGCTGAGGATCGGATCAGCATACAATGGGATCATCGGCCACCCACTCCTCAATGCTGTCGGTGCGGTGGTCTCAACTCTCCATCGAACGATCAGGTTCCAAACCCCGAGGGGGATCGGACAGGTCGAGGGCGACACAGGGAATCCGAAGATCTACTACCAGCTGGCCGACGGGGGACCCTCCGAGCAACATGACAGTCTGATGGCCTTGCTTGACTTGAGGTACGGACCGAGGCCCACTCTGAAGGAGGAGCCGGAGCTTATCCCTGTCATGAATGTCGAAGGGATATTTGTCTCCATTGGGTCTAGACTGACCCCTGGCTTGAGAGAAGAGTTGATCGAGTGCTTGGAGGCCAATCTTGACGTCTTCGCATGGTTACCCGATGACATGCCCGGCGTGGATCCTTGGGTGATCATGCCCCAGCTGAATGCCGACCCCAAATTCAAATCGGTCAGGCTGAAGAAGCGGAACCTGGGGGCGAGAAGAGGAGGGCAGCCTCCGAGGAAGTGGAATGCCTTCTCAACGCCGGTTTCATCCGGGAAGTCTGGTACCCGAAGTGGCTGGCCAACGTCATGACGGTCAAAAAGTCCAGCGGGAATGTGTGTGGATTTTAGCGACCTCAACAAGGCTTGCCCCAAGGATAGCTACCCACTGCCCCGCATCGATCACCTCATGGACAACGCCTCTGGGTACGAGATGCTCAGCTTCATGGACGCCTACTCCGGGTACAATCAAGTCCAGATGGACCCTCGAGACGAAGAGAATAGGTCTTTCACGACGGACTGGGGGACCTTCTGCTACAAGAAGATGCCCTTCGGCTTGAAGAACGTGGCAGCAACCTACCAGAGAATGGTCAATAAGATGTTCGACTCCCAGATAGGGAGGAACCTGGAGGTCTACGTGGACGACATGATGGTCAAATAGAGAGGGCCAAAAGATCACATCGACGACCTCAGGGAAAACTTTGAGCGGCTACGAAGGCACTACATATGGCCCAATCACACGAAATGCACTTTCGGGGTAAGATCTGGCAAGTTCTTGGGGTTCATGATCACTAATCGCGGCATTGAGGCTAACCCTGACAAGATCGAGGCATTGATCAACATGCGGGAACCAACAACAATCAAGGAGCTGCAGAGGCTGAATGGGTGCATCGCCGCTCTGGGGCGTTTTCATCCAAGTCGGCGGAGAGGTCACTTCCCTTCTTCAAGACCCTGAGGAAAGCAATCGCTGAGCCCGCCGACAAGAGGAAGACGATACCGTGGGATGAGGACTGCGCCCGAGCATTCACTGAACTCAAGGAATACCTTCGCAGACCACCGCTCCTCTCTAAGCCATGAGAAGGAGAATCTCTGAACCTCTACCTGGCCTGTACGGGTGAGGCGGTGAGCTCGACACTGATCAGGGAGGACAATAGAGTGCAAAGGCCGGTGTATTACACCAGCTGAGTCTTGAAGGACACAGAGGGACGGTACATACCCATGGAGAAGCTTATGTATGCCTTTGTGCTCTCAGCCCGAAGACTCCGACCCTACTTCCAAGCCCACACGATACAAGTCCTTACTGATTCCCAACACGAGCGGAACCTCAAAAGGTTCAATCGGATGGGGAGGATGTTGAATTGGGAGTGGAGCAAAGCGAGTTTGACCTTTGATTTAAGCCGCGCACGGCCATAAAAGGGAAGGCCCTAGCTGACTTCATCGCTGAGTGCACCATAGAAGGAGGATACCCTTCTGAAGAAGAAGGCTCGGCTGCGGTAACCCTCCAATCCGTGTTTTTCCTTTCGACTGACATCATTCTTACCAACCACCCAGGGGACCAGGATACATGGGTAGTCCATGTAGACAGATCAGCGCTGGGACTGGGAGTGGGGCCGGTATCATAATCCGATCTCCTGAAGGAAGCGTCTTCGAGTACGCGCTTCGATTCGAGTTTCTGGCCACCAATAACGTGGCCGAGTACGAAGCCGTAATAAATGGCTTGAGGCTAGCCAGAGAACTCGGAGCCGAATCCGTATGCCTCCTCAGCGATTCGAAGCTCATCATCAACCAGTTGCAGCGGGATTACGAAGCACACAAAGTGGGTATGCAGAACTACCTTACTTCGGCCAAAACTGAGCTGTCCAAATTTAGGCAAGCGGAGACCCTCCACCTCCCGCGGTCGGAAAACGCCCACGCAGACGCCCTATCCAAGCTGGCCTCCTCCTTGTCCAAGGAGATCGGTCGCACCATCTACGTGTAGAATCTCCAGTTCCCCAGTACGGAGGAGAAGGAAGCAATGGTCATTGACGAGGACCCCACTTTGATGGATCCGATCGTTCGATACCTCTCAAGTGGGGAAGTACCGCTGGACCTGGACGAGCGACGGTCCCTGGATGGAAAGGCACTCAGGTACGTGATCCATGAAGGGGCACTGTATAAAAGACGTTGGACAAAGATGGACATCCTTTCCTACCTCAAGTGCCTCGGACCTCGGGAGGCCGACTACATCCTCTGGGAGGTGCACGAGGGGGTCTGCGAGAATCACCACGGGGGCAAGATGATCGCTTAGAAAATCTTGAGACAAGGGTACTACCGGCCCTCCTTGGTTAACGATGCTACTGGGTACATCCAAAGGTGCCAGGAGTGCCAGATGTTCGCCAAACTCGGCTCATCCCCTCCGTCAGAGCTCGTTCTGATAGTCAGCCCCGTACCTTTCGTGAAATGGGGGCTCGACATCCTCATGCCTTTCACTTCTGGTCGGGGGTAGAGGAAATAATTGATCGTGGCGGTGAACTACTTCACCAAGTGGATTGAGGCAGAACCCCTTGCTTCCATCACTTGGAAGAAGGCGAAGAGCTTTGTGTGGAACTTCATCATCTCCAGGTTTGGAATTCCCCGAGCCATCGTCATGGACAATGGTAAGCAATTCGACTCTGTCGGATTCAAAGATTTCTGCACAGAGTGGAAGATCAAACTCCTTTTCGCCTCTGTGGCACCCCCCCAGACTAATGGGATGGCAGAGGCCGCCAACAAGTGCATCATTAAGCCCCTCTGCAAGAAAGTGGAAGACGGTGAAGGGAGCTAGCGGGAGGAACTTCCGGGGATACTCTGGTCGTACAGGACGACTCACAAACAAGCCACGGGCGAAACCCCTTTCATGCTCGCGTATGGCACCGAAGCGGTGGTGCTAGTCGAGGTAGGCGAGGAATCCCTCCACATAAAGCACTTCGATAATGACAGGAACACGGAAGGCTTGGAGCTCGGCCTGGAGCTCCTGGGCGAGCGACATGAGCGGACCTTGGCCACTATCATCCAGTAAAAGCAGAAGGTCGCCCGCTACTACAACTCCTGGGTTAGGGGGAGGAGCTTTCGCCAAGGAGATCTGGTCCTCCGAAAGGCGGCCTTCAGCCCGAAAATTGCCTGCAAAGGGAAGCTAGCAGCTAAGTGGGAAGGCCCCTACAAGGTCACCAAAGTCCTAGGACCTGTAACCTACCGGCTAGCTAATTCTGAATGGAAGGTCCTTACCCACACCTGGAACGCCGAGCACCTGTGCAAGTACTATCAGTGAGATCATCCACAAATGTTTCTCCTCCTTCCGTCTATCCAAATAAATGCATTGAAAACCACTCGTCTTCATCTTTATTCCCTTGAGAGGCTCACTCGGGATGAGGGAAACCTCACTGGCTGAACGTCTCGACGGTAAACCGCAAGACTAGGAAACAAACCCCCTAGCAGGTTGTCTGCACAACCGACTGACAGGCTGGGGGTACCCCCTCCTGTCTAGCCAGTTAAGAGGATCGATCGTAAGGCTGGGGCAACTCCCCCAATGGGTCGGTCCGTCGTCCAGTCGTCAGACTGGGAGTAGCTCTCCCTGCAGGCTGAACGACACCGACCGACCATAAGGCTGGGGGCAACTCCCCCAGCAGGTCGGTTAGCTATCCAACCGTAAGGCTGGGGAAACTCCCCCAGCTGGTCAGACATAGGGCTGGCCATAAGGCTGGGGGCAACTCCCCCAGCGGGTCGGTCATGGGGACGACCGTGAGACTGGGGGCAACTCCCCCAGCAGGTGACCCCAACGATCAGTTGTAAGACATGGGGTCGCACACCTAGCAGACTGACCAACCAAACTGACTATAAGGCTGGGGCACCTTCTCCATCGTGTCAACGTGTCGATCAGACCGTGAGCCTGAGGGATAGCTTCCCCCAGCTGGCCGACCGACCCTACCCGCCGTAAGGCTGGGGGCAACTCCCCCAGCCGGTTGGCCAACCAATCGCCAAGAAGACCCAAAATGGGATACTCCCTGAGGAGGATGAGCAGTCACAAGCAGATGATGGAACTTCATTTCTAAACAAAAAGGGAGGGGACGCGTTACACAAAAAGCTGAGCGTGGGTTTCGCAAAAAACGACAAGGCTAAAGGACGAAATCCTCGCTCGCTCATCCGCGCCCGGTGCCCCATCGGGACCACTGGCTGGCTACTCAGGAGGTCCGTCCCGCACCTCCTCATTGTCTTCAGAATCCAGCTCCTCAAAATTGATCCCCGAGAGCGGAAATCTCTTCTGAATCTCGGCCTGGCAGCGGGCGAACCCCCTCTCGAAAGCTTCGAACATAGCCTTGGCCACAAAAGACCTGGCATAGTCATCCACGACGTCCTGAACAATCCGATCGGGATCCACCGCTCCCAACTCTTGGATCCGACTCTCGAGGATGGCGACCTGGCATTGATGCTCCGCCCGCTCCTTCTCGGCCTCTCTGGAGCTAGTATTGAGCTTGTACAGTAGAGCCCGCTCTCTCTCCTATGTCACTTCCAAGAGGCCAGTGAGCTCCATAGCATCGGCCGCAACTACCGGATCGGTGTCCACACCAGCTTCGGCAGTTGCTTCGGCAGCCTCCATAAGCTCGGCAATCCGGTCTCCGGCCTTCGCCTTCTTGACTAAGGCTAGGGCCTTTTCTAGCTCAAACTTCTCCAAGGCAGTAGAGAGCTTGGCCACCTGAGTCTCCAGGGACTTGATGCGAGCCTCGACTAATTGGCTCGCTTCTCCGTCACCCTCCTCTGCCTCGGGCTCCCGCGCTGAGTCAGCCCTGGCCTGCGAGAGAGCTGCGAATTGACGCATGATCGAAAGCCCAACCGAGGATAACTGCATCAAGAGACAAGAATGAGACAGAGAATACTACTAGGAACAAGGTGTGCGAGAGTCCTCATCTGCTGACCGGCCTGAACCGCGAAGGCGGCCAGACGATCACCTTTTACCCCGTCCAACACAAATTGCTCTGTGGGAGGCTACAGTTCTCAGCCAACCGAGCCGCCACCCCTCAGTCGGAGAAAACCGACTCCTTTAGCCCCACAGGGAAGCATGGGCAGAGTAAACCCTTGCCTGACTGAGGAAGGTCGGCCGGAACCAAGCGGAACGTGCCTAGGTACCGCTCGTAGACTTCGGGGAGTGGGCCAGCGGCGACGGCGACGACCCGACCCAGGGCCAAGAGACCTCAGCTGAGGAGGGCTGGGCCCGGCCCTCAGACTGAGGGACACCGACCTCCACAGCTTGGACACGGGTGTTCTTCGGGGCATCCATCAAGGGAGAGGACGGAACTTGCCCCCTCGCTCTCTTGGAACCAACACCGGAAGGCCCGGCCCGTTGTTTCTTCCGAACCTCCAATACGTGATCCCTCCTCCGCGGGTTGGGATCAGGGACCGTGACTAGGGGAGGGGCTTGAGGAGATCCTTGGGTGAACCCACTTGCACAAGAAGGTAGAAGGAGTGATCAGAACCGGCCGGATGTACCTCAGTCATCTACTCCTCCGAGCATCGGGCTTCAACGAAACTCACCGACGTGCCACATGGTCTTCCGCAGATAAGGTCGGAGAAGAGAATGTCGATCCTCCGATCCCTAACGGGGATCGCCAAAAAGGCATCAACCGCCTTGAGCTCGGTGTCAGTTGGGTTGCCCAGCTCAGGAACCATCATGCTGGCGGCCCCCCAGTGGGCCGGGAAATCCACCTCCGACGAGAAGCCGAAGAAGACGTATTCCCACTTCCAATGCTTCAAAGAGCTCGGTAGTCCCAGTACCAGGCTCTTCCTTGGCTGAGCACTGATGTAGAGCCAGGCCCCCGACTGATGGTGACTCAGACGGTAGAATTCGACGAAGAGTCGGAGAGACGAAGGAACCCCCTTCAGCACGTCGAGAACGACGAATCCAACAATGCACCCAATAGCGTTTGGGTAGAATTGGCATAAGGCCACCCTGTAATCTCGCAGGAACTCGGCGATGAAGGGGTGGAGAGGGAACTGAAGCCCGAACCGAAAGCTCTTTTTGTACACCCGGATTTCCAAAGGACCAAGAAAGCAGATCCGCTCGTCGATTTAAGGAGCCCGGTCGGAGCATGTGGGAAGAAGATAACGGGTACGTAGATTACCAATTGAGGTGGTGCAAACAGATGAGGGCCGCTCCAGTACCTCGGGAGGCACCCCAGAAAGCACTCCCCCATGACGGCACACCACCATGTTGGATCCACGAGTCCGACCGGGATCGGCGACATCTTCTGGGTGACCCGAACCAGTGGCGGAAGCGGATGACATGAGGCATAGCTTGAGCAAGACCCGGTTCGACAAAGGGAGAAAGGAAGAAGGAGGATGACGATCGTAAAAGCAAAACCCTCGTCCGATGGACAACGGCCCCCTTTTATATCTTCCCCCCGAAACTACCCCTCGCGCTGCGAGGACGATCGCATGGGAGCACGTGGCAGCATCTGGAGGCCGACGGCACTTCGAATCTAGTGCCGAGAGAAGTCCAATCGAAATGCATCATGATGTCCTCCATTTAATGGATTGGCATCGACTGACGCGCCTGTCAAAACCCTCAAGAGTCACATCGCCCGAACCAAACCGTCAGAATTCGAACGGCTCGAACGATGGGGGTAATTGATACGACTATTTTGGAGAAGCCCAGGAACAAGAGACCCAAGCCCCAGGCATAGAACGTGAAGCCCATGAATGGGATTAGGCCCATCTGACGAGGCCCACAGAAGGGCTCGAAGTCGGACCGGCCCCGGCCCGTAAGATGCATGATCGGCTCATGCTCTCCTGAAGATAACCATCCCCCTGAAAGCGTGACTCCTTAATGACCATTAAGGAGCCCATTAATCGACTCCCCCATGACACACGCAGGCGCCTTGATGGAGTCGGTCAGGGGACGTGATTGGGGGTAATCGTGGGCCAAACCGTATAAAGGGATAACAGGGGCAACCAGGAAGAGGATAGAATCCTTGAAACCTACAACTGAGGTATTCCATTAACAAGACCTTGATTTTCCCCATTATCTCCCCTGCCATAGCTCGGTCTGAGGATACGTGTGCTGGCCTCCTCTTGAGCCATACCGATCCCACCGAGCATTACACAGATCCGTTCTGACTTAAGCATCGGAGGGGACTTGGCCGGAACCATGGTCCGGCCCCCCCGATGAGTTTCGTCGTTTGTCCAGGAAGGAGCCGAACCAAGGCACCTAGGCTACAATCCAGCAAGGAACGAGCCCGCTCACCGTTAGCGAGCACCGTCGCCAATCAGAACCGAGGAACGTTCAAGGCGCCGAGGCTTCCCCTCGACGTTTGACCAGCCGAGGCCGAGCACTCAACCTGGAACCGAGGCTTCCCCTCGGCTCCACGCCAACCGAAGACCGACGCTCTCCCGATGCGTCTGCTTAGCTGCGGATCCATCGCCTACCCACGCCGAGAGCACGTGCGCTCAGAGTAACCAAGGGATCCCAACCGATCACTTGACCACGTTGACCGCCTAGTTGTCGGTCAACGAGTCAGTGGTGAGAAAACACCCGTAAAAAAACCAATCATTAAATTATCTCCATTAAAAATAAAATAAAATAATAAGAATTTTTCTTTGAGAGTACTTGAGGGGTATTTATCCATTCCCCGTGAAGGGCCGATAAAGTACTTTACCGTACTTATCATCCTCTAAATGGTCATAAGTAGGCCTATTATTCAACCGCAATCCAGCTTTTCTAAAGCTATTAGGGCAATTTATCAAAATTGTGGGCACAATGGATAAAACAGGGACATAAATAATAAATTGCAACTGGAATAAAAGTTGAACACACTGAAGCATGTGTTTATACCTAAAACGGTTTAGAAAAATCGATTATTAAAATGACTCCAATGGATTACACATCCATTGATTCCAGTTGTTGGTAATTGCATGAGGACATGCAATCTTGCATGCTACTTCATAAATAAGACTCGGACCCTCTGGGAATCAGAGTTAATCTACGATGCAATTGGCATACAAAACACCACCGAACATCTCTCATTTGAGGATTTTTGGTTGTGCAGTTTACATCCACACAACACCAAGGAGAATAAAATCAGTACCTCAATGCCGTCTTCGAATCTATATAGGGTTTTATGCACCCTAGATACCTTGCACCCTAAACATGGGAGGCATTAATATCTCATGTTTAATAGATATCTAAACATAGATATCTCGAATACTATGGATAGATGTGTCCACATTCCCAGTGCTAGGTTCAACTCGGTTGAAGCATGAAGCTCTACTGACCATTTAAACTAAATAAACAAAAAGCTATGATCCAAAAATTATGAAATGTGATAATGAGATCCTTAAGGTCCATCACATTCAAGAAAAATGGTCAACAGTTATCAGACATAGTTACTGACAACAAGAAAATTTGTCAAATCACACATCTTTGCTGCTAATACTCCAGCTAGGATTGACATCTTCGAGCATGGATGCAATCCACCAGCAACAGAAGTGGATGTTCCTCAAAGAGGCAAACCACCAGGCTCCAAGGGTAAAATTTTCAGAAAGAGAAAAACATATGGAGGCCTTGAATCAATATTACCACAAGCCAATGAGCTCGTGTCTATTAGATCTTGTGGATGACAGACAACACTAAAAGGGGTTTGAATAGTGTTATACACAAATCAATAAAATTCTTCGCGAAATTAAAACCCTTTTTTGTTGCATAAGTCTTAAATGAGGGTTACCTTAATTTGTACTTAATCAACGTAAATATTATTAAGCTTGTGGAATAATGAGTTACAACGGAAATAAATAACACAAGAAATAATAATAAGAGTGAGAGTGAGAGAAATAGATACATAGTGTAGACACATCAATTTATCATGTTCCTCTGCCATGGGTACGTTCAGTCTCCAACCTCGCTCGTGATTTAATCCACTATTGCAAACTGCAATACAATCACCTAGCTTCCCTCGCTAGGAATTTTCCACACACTCACCTAGTTACAACCAACTAGGATTTCCAACAACACCCCTTAGCACGGGAATTAGTCTAAACCAAAGACTATACAATAGATTTGAAAATGAGTATAAGTTACATAAAGCCAAAAGAATATATATGTGTAAATGTGGCTAAAGAAATCCGAAAAACTCTTGATCAAATAAAATGATATAGATGAACACAACTTGATCAAAAGAGTTGTCTTGAAAATTGATTCTATAAACTACGCACTTGGGCATTAGAGATCAATGATCAAGTTTTTAATCTTTGAAAAAGAATATGAATTTAAGAACACAAAGATTAAAAAGAGAACTTGCAATTTTAATCTCAATATGAAAAAGCTATAAGCTTTGGAGATCAAATCAAGTTTGAAAAAGGCTAAAAATAATCAGAAATATAAACCGAGAATTAAACACAAAGAAATTTAAAATCATCCTTTAAATTAATGAAGAACTTTTTGAGAGCTAGAGCACTTTTGAGCAAATAAGAGATTTTGCATGATATAAAAATTTTGGTATAAAATCCTTTGAAATCAAAGCTATTTATAGAGAAAAATAGCACTAAATCAGCTTAAAGATGCTTAAAATCAGCTCAAAAAGTCAACTCCTACGGCTAGTTAACGGCTAGCACAAATCAAGAGAAACTACCAAATCTGTCAAGAGTTGACCCAGATGGTCGGCTATTCTACTGGATAGTCATCTATCTCATCCAAATAGTCAGATATTTTCAAAAATAGTCGGCTATTATTTTGACAGAGAGTTGCAGGCAAATTTGGCAACCAGTAGTCAGCTATCTGACACAGATAGTTGGCTATTTCTGGATACTGGAGTTTTCATACTAGAATATAATTGAAAAATAATTTATAAAAATTATATTAAAATATTATATGATAAAACATATTTAAAAAACTATTATCAGAAATTGTGAGTGTAGAATATTCATTTGGCTTTTACATTCTAAATACACAAATTACTAAAACACACATCTTTAGCTCTCGTTCTTCGATCTTTGACTTAAGCCATCTTAAATTGATCTTAAGTCTTCATATGCTTCATATTGTTGAGCCAACATATGCTTCATTTCTTGGCTCGTAAGTATACTTCCGATCGTGACTTCTAAGTCCTTCATTTACCTTTTCAACGCACTTGAACTTCATGGCTATAAAATAATCATCAACACAAATACACACTTGAATTAAATACATTAGTACCTATATCATTTGTGTACATCATCAAAACCACTAGGGTGGGTCTCAATATCCCAACACACTCTCCCTTTTATATGATGAGAACAAATGATATAAAACATTAAAAAATAATATGACAAATAAATAACTTACGCTCCCCTGTAGAGATGCATGATTGATATGGAGATGTTACTCCCACTGCATCAAGGCTGGTTAGCAATAAGCAGAGATATGCACCATTTCATATTATATTTCGTTTTCAAGTATGGAACAATATCATTTTTACTATGATATAAACATTATTTTATATTCATTGTACTTTTCTCCCCCTTTGTCACATCAAAAAGTGTGACATACAATGTAATCCAAATAGTATTCACATCAAGTGTAAAAAAATTGATACAAAGAGGGAGAAAAATACTTATGACATGCGGAGAGAAATAGTATGCATACTAATATATGAAAATATTCATGTCATGTCTCAATTATTTATAGTATGCCAAAAAATTTCAATGATTGTCTCAATATCCTTGAATGATTTTCAATTTAGCATGAATTAAAAAAGATCAGACTTGCTCCTCCTGTACTAATGCATTACCTCATGGAGGTGTTACTCTCTCGACATTAATGCTATAAAGAAACAACTAACAATTAAGCATAGATATATCCAAATGTCAAGTACAATAATTATAACCATTAAGCATATTCAAAATGTTTCAAAGTAAGGTTTCTTTTATGCATATATTATAAGAGCGTAAAATGCCACCAATATAATGCTTAACGTTATTTTATTTACTCGGAGATATCGGTCTCAATATAACATCCAACATTTGCAATATAAAACATAAAACATATTTCTAGAATGCACAACATGTTGGATGTTATATTGATATACATCAAAGAATGCACAACAACAAAGTATAATACAATCTTTTGATATACATGAACAAATGGAACATTATTCATTAAGGATGACTCAATAGAATTTTTTTAATCTTTTAAGTCATAAAATAATTTTGCTTTCCTTATGAAATAAATATCCAAGCATTCATTGATTTCAATAGAAAGTATGATACCATGTGTTATATCAATACCACGTGTTGATGAAAGACACATATGCATGGATTCATAAAGCATCAATGGTCATATTTCACAAAGTGAATTGCATAATTAAGAAATGTGAACAACTGAAGTGTGAACATGTTATGTCATTTAGAGAATGATTCTATCATGAATTTTTATGTCAATATATCCAAAATAAACATCATGAAAGTTACATGGGCATCTCAATAATCAATATGGCATAGTCAACATAAACATAATCAAGAAATCATAATATGTCATATAGTGATGCACAGTAAGTATGAACAATGAGCATATATGTAACTATTCTGAAAGATGAACTCCAAAAGAGTTATAGCACAAGATATCACACAATAATCCTAATTCAAAATATTTTTATAAATGTGAAATATCAACATATGCATGTATTAGCATTTTAGGAATATGTCATGGTCTCAAAACATATGTCCATAATTTCAATATACCATATTCCAACTTATTTAATGCATAACTGTTAAGGCCAAAATTGACCGAGACAGTTGTCAAGCTGATGTAGACTCGAGATGCTAAGTTGGAGCCTCGTCAGCAGTTGAAGTAGGACCCTGGTTGGAAGAACTGGAGTCGTATGATGGTAGTTGATGATGGTGCGGTGCTCGATCGACCTTCGAGCAGCAAATGCATCGATCGTTTGAGGCTGGGGAGCTCGATAACGACCCTCGATGTTGGATGATGAACGTCGATCTGCACCACATGGACACGTTAGGGGGGTTGGACCTGGGTTCCGACCCAAATGCCCTCCGATGCTTAAGTTAGTGTGGGAACTTAAGGAAGAGAGGGAGCTTGGTACAACTGAGATCTACCCACAGAGGTTCATCTCAGGACTGGCAGCGCAAGCTCGAATATATAAGAAATATCTATTGAGAAAGTAGAGTTCTATGTCTTAGACCTCGTACCTTGGAATTGGTACCCGTTTCTCTATTTCTAGGCATTTAGGGTCCCTTTGGAGACGTTGGGACGATAACGGCCACCCATAATGGGGCCACGATATCCCCCCTTAATAGGAATAAATGTTGTGCACATCTCTGAGATTTACGAGTCTGACTTTAATCCCACGTTCGAGTGAGGCAGACCCAACAGTCGACTGGCCATGGGCTTTGACTGAGTCAACATCAGGCTTCTTTGGTGGGCCTTGTGGGCCTTATTCATCTGTCGACTGAGTTATCTCGAATGCCGGCCCAATGATTCAACAATGGCCCCTGTCGCACTACCTTGAAGAGTCCACCCACTGAAGTCAAGCGATGTTACATCGCATTAATGGGGCTCGGCAGTCGAGAAAATTGTACTTGAGTTCTAGGCGTCAAAATGCCCACCTCGTCGATTCTGATGAATTGTCGGTTTGAAGTTCAAGAGATTCTGAGTTCTTAGATCTTTGACGTGCCTTGCTCATATAGGATGGTTCCAACAGTAGAATGCGGAGGTATCGTCTTCATTCTCTCGATTCAGATTTTCTACCTCTCGAAAGTAATGACTTCGTCCTCCACCCCCTGCTCTGGAAGGAGCTTGGTTACATCAATGCAGACGAATCAGGAAATGATCATGGAGCCGGGCTTGCTGGCAAATGTGAGGTCCAACGTCAAGGCTAGTCAGATTGCCGAGCTTCAGAGGAGCTATGTCTGTCTCGATTATCAAATCAGGCTGCCTGGGAGGGATGAGAGGGCTTATCATCCTGGTGATCGGGAAGCGTGGGTTTATGTTAAAGCCTTCGAACGAGGCCTTCGGTTTCCCATGCACCCCTTCATGCAGTACTTCCTGTGTGCCCAAAACATCTCCCTCTGCCAGTTGATGCCGAACGCTATTGGCATGGTGATGGGCTTCATAGTTTTGTGTGTGTCGAAGGGGATTGAACCATCCATGAATCTGTTCAATAATTTTTTCTCGATCCCTCCCCTCAAGACCCCGGGCTGGTATACGATAATGGCTCGTCGAGGCAAGAAGTTGTTGGAAGATCTTCCCTCCTCCAGTCCCAAATGGAAAGACGAGTTTGTCTTTGTGATTTTCCAAGGGGAGGCAAGCTTTTGCATCGGTTGGGGCACCCCTGATTTGGGACCTGCCGAGGATAAGCAGCTAACTAGCGAGGAGAAGAAAGCTGCCGATACTCTGACGAGCCTGCCAAATGATATGAGGTCGATCAAGTGGCTGTGGTCGGACGACGTGCTGCATCGGACCGTGTGGATGATAGTTTAGTTCGATCGTGCTTGCCAATTGTTTGACCTTCGTTCTTCGACTTAACTTATTTATTGCTCTCGCAGGTATGACTAGTGTGGATTATCATGTGGATCCTGCATTGAGGGAAGCAGTTGAGGCTTCCATCAAAGATGCAGAGAGGAGAATATGTTGTCTCATCGAGGACCAACTATGGGAAATTGATAGCCTAGCTATCTGGGGATCGACCCATGGTTGTCGAGGGGGCTGCTCAGGGGGCCCGCCCTCATCAGAAGAAGACGAAGAAGAGGTCCACCTCCGAATTTGAAGTAGTTGCGCTAGAGGGGACTAAAAGGAGGTGTCAATTCGTTTTGAGCGACTCGGAGCCGTCTAGGTCAAATGCGGCAGCGAAGCAGATCTCACGGCCAGGGAGTGATGCCTTTCACGGGGAAGATTCAAGGGGGACTCCGGTTCCACCGGAGCTTCTCGTTCACAAAGACTCCTGGCCTTGGGGTGTCTGTTCCCTCCTGTAGGGTTGTCAGAAGACATCACCGATGAGTACAAGTCGATTTTGTTGGAGGGCCGATCTCCTAAGGCCCCATTCGACTGTTCCGAGGAGGAGCTCGTTCGGGCGGGATTTCTGCTGAGGCGTGGAGATTCCGCTCTTCTTGATTGTGGGACCGCCTCCCGTTTCGCTTAGAATGCGACCTTTCCACGGGATAGGGCTGTCGTGGAGAGGGTCGATTATGAGAGGCTTGCGTCGATAGCTGTCACGCCCCGCTTCCCAAAAACGTGGAGGCGAAGCGTGAGAAGGTCCGCTCAGACTTGAAGCTACAAAGCCGCAAGTCCGATAAGCGTCAATCACTTTAAACTGCAGGTCCTTGCAACGCGAAACGAAACAAAGATAATAATAACGAAAGAGACAAAAAGAACATCTCAGAATATCCATAATAATAAATCTCAACAACGCAGAAAAGCCACCAGGCTACAAATAAAAGAGTCTAAAAAGAGGCCTAGCATGGCCAACAAAAGTACAAAGTACGAAAACAAAGAAAAGGTGCAAGCACCGACATCTAACAGCAACCTAAAGCAAAAACAAGTAAAATCAGTCTCTAAGACTGGTCTCCGGTGTTCTCGAACTCCTCAACGAACGTAGGCTCGGGCTCAGCGTCAGCAAACACCTCGTCCTCAGCAACTGTCTCTGGCTCAGGGTCTAACATGTGACACCCAAAAGAGCAAGGGGCACATGTCAGCAAGTCTGGAAGACTTGTGCAAGTGAAACTGAAAGGTGGTGAAAGTAAAGCAACCTAGCAGTTCTAGCATGATGCAATGACATGGCAGTTTAAAGTAATGAGTGCAACAAGTAGGGTAAAGTAAAGTAAAGTACGAGCATGGCATGACATTCACAAGACAAGTACAAGACAAGAAAAGTAAGCACCTCGTGCACAGAGATTCCGTCTTTTGGCTAGAGTGGCTGCGCGGGCCAACTCCTAAGCTCAAGCGAACGTTTATCCCTACCCCTCCACGTGTGTCGAGCCAGGGCCTTACCCCCGAACGGTAATGCTCGCTTCTGGACCACGAGCCAGGAAGTGTGTAAACAAGTATGGCGTAGGGGTGCACCTAGCCCGGGACAAGCAAGTACAAGTATGTAGCGTGTGCTACGAATGCAACATTCAATGCATGGATGACATGACATGGCAGTTAAAGTAAAGCGTACAGGTAAGGAAAGTAAACGTGACAGTTTAGCATGCATGAACAACAATTTTAAGGGGTTGGATCTAGCTTCGTTGTCAAGCTAGATCATTTAGGTGACGGATCTAGTTTCGTTGTCAAACTAGATCAAGTAGGCGTCTAGCCAGCTATCATTTCACTGACTAGTCTCTTTTACGCTAAAAGCAAGTAAGTGGCCTAAAAACATGGCCCTACACAAGAGTTGGCAAGTTTCACTTGCCTGTAACTATCACGTCAAGAAAACACCGTCCAACGAGTCCAAAGTCACGATTCCTACGTGCACGAGTCCACCGGCCTACATCCGTTTTATTAATCTTGATTAGTGATTTCTAAAACATTTAAAATACTTTAAAATACTGATTTTTTTGTCTTTATTAGCATGCAATTGGGTTGGGGGTCCTAGGGGTGCAAAACGTTACCTCAACACGACGCGAAAGCTACACCGGCGTCGGGTAGCGACGCCGGGGGTTGGAATAATAAGATCGCGCTCCAAGTCCAGATTCCAATTAAATTCCTCGCTGGAAATTCAGAGCAATCAACCCGGGGCGACGATTCCAGATTCCAAAGCTAATACGTGCGACGACGGGCTACGACGTGCGACGACGTCGTACGCGGCAAGTCGTCGAAGAGAACGTACCAAAGTGGGGCCCACAGTAGTCCTAGGGACCTTTGGGGAACCCACAATAACTCCGGAGAACTTGGGGGGCCCACGGAGGCAAGCGGTGCGACGGATGCGGGGTTGCGACAAGTGGCCGTCGGTCGTACAGCTTCGGTGCGGGGATCTCCTTCGGTCGTGCACGGAGCGGAGCGGGGCGACAGATGCGGGCGCTGTGCGGGGGTCGGTGCGGAGCGGGGCCTCGGTCAGACCGAGAGCTCCTCTCGGTCAAGCGGGGGAACGGACGGGGGTCGATGGCAGCGGTGCGGAGCGGCGAGATTGCGGGGTTGGGCCTCGGTCTGAGCGGGCGAACGGAGCTGTTTTCCTCGGTCGTACGGGGGCTGAACGTCGCAACGTTGCGACGATTCGTCGCAACGTCCAAAATGAGTTTGGAAGAGGCTAGGGCTAATTTCTTTGGAAAATAGGACTTGCTAGGGGTTGCTTATATAGTATAGGTGGGTTGACTTGGTCTAGGGCTAAATCTAATAGGATTAGAATTCTAAAAGATTTGAAATTTGATTTTAAACTTCTCCAACCCAATCTAGGATTTGACCTGGTCCAAATGAGCTGGAATTTGGCTCAAAAATTCTTTAAAACGTTTAAAACTCAAATAAATTTTATTTGGCCGAAAATACTTTATAAATAAATTATTAAAAATAATATAAAACTTGTAAAAATTATAAAAGTGGTCAAATAAACTCCAAAAATTATAAAATAAATATCGTTGTGATCGTGGCGACGAATGTGAGCTAACTAAGAAGATGGATCTCAAATTCGACGTCGGACGACGAAACTAAAAATAGAAACGTCTCCCGTCAAAAGTGAAAGTCGTCACGTCTCATCGAGTGAGTTCAAATTGTGGAAAAACGACTCGAGAAACGTCGTTCCAAATTAGTGCCACTATTTAATACTCTCAGAGACGTTCGCAACGGCATATCACACAAAAGTGTTCACAATCAAATAAAGTCTAAAATAAACACGTGCACGGCCAAAAGCACGTGCACGAACAACGCACAACGAAAAGTGGTCGTTACATCCTCCCCACCTTAGAATAAAGTCCGTCCTCGGACTTTCTAATATAACTAGTCGCTCTAGTAACTACCCCAATCAAGCCATATAATAATTTAACCAGGTTTATTCATTTCAAGTGCTTATATATGCACTAGATAGTCAAACGTTAATACCACTAACACGTGTATATATACATTCACATACGTCGTATACTTATACCTATTATTATTATCACACCTAGCCTACATATAGTTTCACCAGCACATTGCTTCAACCATTATAAGTATCCCCTAATTACCTACAGCCTCTTAAGTACTTCTACTCTAAATCTCACAGGCATCCTTAGTATGGTATAGCTACCCACACACCAAACTATAACTACTAACATACAAACAACTTCACACATCATGAATAACTCCGAATATATATAACACTCAATAAGCAACCATTAATATACCATGGAGGGTACGCTCATTCAAGCCAACATATGCGGAATTTGAAAACCGTCGTACTTCAAAAGTTGAAATCCTCGTTTGGAAGAAATATTTGGAGATCGATAAGACGTGTTGTTTCAAAATAGGTTTGGGTCGAATATTCATAATAAGAGAAAATGGTCTATTGGTTTTAAAGAATCATTAAAAGAGGAAGTAAAATCATCTACACGAATATTGAAGGCGTAGTTTAGAAAATATTATACGGCAGTAATTTAATATAATGTTTGCGAAAGTCAAAGAAGGAAATCAAGTAACGGAAGAATTTAAACTCATGTTAAATGCCTTCAAAACTTTTAGGTCATGGAAAATTTTAAAATAATCAATATTGAAGCTGCTTTTCAAGGGAACCAGGATTTGCAAAAATGAAAAAAAAACTGATTTACACAAGGTCCTTAGCATACGAGCACAACGAACCTGGTACAGCTATAAAAATAATTGAAATTCTATTTAGTCTCGAAATTTTCCTAAAAGCTCGTAGGGGAAGTGGAAAGATAATATTAATAACTTGGTCGTAAAATTATCAAAATTGATAGTGAAGCTTTAAAATCAATTCGTGTGAGGTCTAAATCAGAAAGTGGTTATGAAATGGTAATTTTTTTTTTTTTTTCAAAAGTCTAAAATAGGGAAAACGGTGAGCATAAAATTGACTTGCTGAAATCTGAAATCCCATGTGATTGGAAGGTGTATGAATGGCATAAATTAGAAGGGAAATTACAAGTTGAATGCAAGTACGGTTTAGAATAAAATTAGTATATGAAAGAAAAATGTATTTTCATAGATGCGAAAGTGTAGGCTGAAAAAGCATTATAACTATTTTCCAAAAATTTCGACAAAATTTTAAGAATTTAAATCAACGAGGAGCATGAAGTATAAGTATATATACATATTAGAATTTGAACAATTTAAAACTTAGGGGAAAAGAAAATCAAAGAGAAAATGCTTGCAGAAGGTTCAAAATTTTGCAACGGAGAGTTTCAAAAATTGATGACGATAGTCATGAGGCGATATCATGAATCGGGGCAAGGGAAACAGTCAGATATTCAAAACATACATACGCTTAGAATATGAATCAGGAGGATCTACGGGAAAACTCCTACGGTCGCCCAACTGAAGCTTAAGAACTTAGCGCTTGGTCTTTCTAAAGAAGCTAGGTGATAATGGAATGCGCTCAGCTCGGTCCATAATCGATGAACCCAAACGAACGACTAAAGGAAATTCTAGAACTCTAATATGGTCAGGGGTAGATAAGGACCACTATGGTAACTTCTATGACGATTAAATCGATTCCCAGCAAGGACTCTATTTACCAGTCTAACAGTCAACCCTATTTGCAAACAATCATATGCAAGCATAATTTAACAAATCAGGACTATCTAAGGGCAAAAACAACTAGGTCGGGAGTTACCTGCGATAACCTCACCCACAGTCTCGCCCTCCACTGCCGTCATCAGGTAAGCCTGCCTCCTCGGCTGCACGGCCTGCTGAAAGGCCTGCCTCTGCGGAGGAAGAGGCGCTCCACGACCTGCAGGTGCAGGTGCTCTCTGTTGCAACGGCTGTGCGGCAACAGGATCCTTCCAAGGTATCTTAGAGCTCGGGCAGTCCTTCACAGCATGAGTAGGATCTCCACAAACTAGGCACTGTCCCAACATCTTCCTACATTGATCCTTGAAATGCCCGGTCTTGCCACAGAAATGGCAAGTCTTCACAATAGGCCCACCTGGCCTCTTGAACTGCACTGGCTGGGTAGGCTTGACCCCAGGCCTAGACGGCTCCATAGGCCTCTTCCCAGCTCCAGAAATCAGTCCTCTCTTCTGCTTTGCAATCTTCTCCTGTCTCCGAGCAGCTACCAGCAACTTCTGATACGACTCCATGTCCGACGTAGACACCAGACTCTGCAAGTCTAGAGAAAGACCCTGTAGAAACTTCTGAGCCTTCTCCTCAGCATCCTCTACCATCTTTGGCGCGAAGCGGCTCAATCTAGTAAATTCCTGGTGGTACTGGTCCACCGTCAGACTCCCTTGCTTCAGCTCAATGAAGCGCTGCAACATCTCCCTCCTAGCAGCCTTCGGAAAGTACTCCTCATCGAATCTAGACTTGAAAGTAGCCCAAGGTATAGGGCTCACCAACAACTCCTCCTCGGCATCCCACCAGTTTCGGGCATTATCCTTCAGCTGCCTCTTTGCCAGATCAATCCATCCAGCAGGGTTGACCTTCGACATCTTCAGATTATCCTCAGTGTTTCTGATCCACTCCTCGGCAGCCATCGGTCCTTCAGATCCATCAAAGTACGTCGGGCCCAGCTCCCGGAACTGCTTCGCTCCTGGCTCATGGCGAGGAGCACTCTGAGTGTTTTGGAGCATGCCCTGCTGTACCTGCATCATCTGATGCATCATCCTCATGATCTCAGCATTGGTGGGCTCTCTATCAGGTACCTCAGCACGATTGGGCCCACTGCCAGATCGGGTCTGTCGTCGTCCAGCCATCTAATGACGTGGAAAACGAGCAAACAAATTAGACTCAAAGCTTAATGACTTGGATGTTGCAATTTATTTAATGGATATTCCGTTTATTATCATTGTTCTGTTAGTTCGCAATTGCAAGACTGGACCTGCATGGGCCACCAACAAAACCTGTCACGCCCCGCTTCCCAAAAACGTGGAGGCGAAGCGTGAGAAGGTCCGCTCAGACTTGAAGCTACAAAGCCGCAAGTCCGATAAGCGTCAATCACTTTAAACTGCAGGTCCTTGCAACGCGAAACGAAACAAAGATAATAATAACGAAAGAGACAAAAAGAACATCTCAGAATATCCATAATAATAAATCTCAACAACGCAGAAAAGCCACCAGGCTACAAATAAAAGAGTCTAAAAAGAGGCCTAGCATGGCCAACAAAAGTACAAAGTACGAAAACAAAGAAAAGGTGCAAGCACCGACATCTAACAGCAACCTAAAGCAAAAGCAAGTAAAATCAGTCTCTAAGACTGGTCTCCGGTGTTCTCGAACTCCTCAACGAACGTAGGCTCGGGCTCAGCGTCAGCAAACACCTCGTCCTCAGCAACTGTCTCTGGCTCAGGGTCTAACATGTGACACCCAAAAGAGCAAGGGGCACATGTCAGCAAGTCTGGAAGACTTGTGCAAGTGAAACTGAAAGGTGGTGAAAGTAAAGCAACCTAGCAGTTCTAGCATGATGCAATGACATGGCAGTTTAAAGTAATGAGTGCAACAAGTAGGGTAAAGTAAAGTAAAGTACGAGCATGGCATGACATTCACAAGACAAGTACAAGACAAGAAAAGTAAGCACCTCGTGCACAGAGATTCCGTCTTTTGGCTAGAGTGGCTGCGCGGGCCAACTCCTAAGCTCAAGCGAACGTTTATCCCTACCCCTCCACGTGTGTCGAGCCAGGGCCTTACCCCCGAACGGTAATGCTCGCTTCTGGACCACGAGCCAGGAAGTGTGTAAACAAGTATGGCGTAGGGGTGCACCTAGCCCGGGACAAGCAAGTACAAGTATGTAGCGTGTGCTACGAATGCAACATTCAATGCATGGATGACATGACATGGCAGTTAAAGTAAAGCGTACAGGTAAGGAAAGTAAACGTGACAGTTTAGCATGCATGAACAACAATTTTAAGGGGTTGGATCTAGCTTCGTTGTCAAGCTAGATCATTTAGGTGACAGATCTAGTTTCGTTGTCAAACTAGATCAAGTAGGCGTCTAGCCAGCTATCATTTCACTGACTAGTCTCTTTTACGCTAAAAGCAAGTAAGTGGCCTAAAAACATGGCCCTACACAAGAGTTGGCAAGTTTCACTTGCCTGTAACTATCACGTCAAGAAAACACCGTCCAACGAGTCCAAAGTCACGATTCCTACGTGCACGAGTCCACCGGCCTACATCCGTTTTATTAATCTTGATTAGTGATTTCTAAAACATTTAAAATACTTTAAAATACTGATTTTTTTGTCTTTATTAGCATGCAATTGGGTTGGGGGTCCTAGGGGTGCAAAACGTTACCTCAACACGACGCGAAAGCTACACCGGCGTCGGGTAGCGACGCCGGGGGTTGGAATAATAAGATCGCGCTCCAAGTCCAGATTCCAATTAAATTCCTCGCTGGAAATTCAGAGCAATCAACCCGGGGCGACGATTCCAGATTCCAAAGCTAATACGTGCGACGACGGGCTACGACGTGCGACGACGTCGTACGCGGCAAGTCGTCGAAGAGAACGTACCAAAGTGGGGCCCACAGTAGTCCTAGGGACCTTTGGGGAACCCACAATAACTCCGGAGAACTTGGGGGGCCCACGGAGGCAAGCGGTGCGACGGATGCGGGGTTGCGACAAGTGGCCGTCGGTCGTACAGCTTCGGTGCGGGGATCTCCTTCGGTCGTGCACGGAGCGGAGCGGGGCGACAGATGCGGGCGCTGTGCGGGGGTCGGTGCGGAGCGGGGCCTCGGTCAGACCGAGAGCTCCTCTCGGTCAAGCGGGGGAACGGACGGGGGTCGATGGCAGCGGTGCGGAGCGGCGAGATTGCGGGGTTGGGCCTCGGTCTGAGCGGGCGAACGGAGCTGTTTTCCTCGGTCGTACGGGGGCTGAACGTCGCAACGTTGCGACGATTCGTCGCAACGTCCAAAATGAGTTTGGAAGAGGCTAGGGCTAATTTCTTTGGAAAATAGGACTTGCTAGGGGTTGCTTATATAGTATAGGTGGGTTGACTTGGTCTAGGGCTAAATCTAATAGGATTAGAATTCTAAAAGATTTGAAATTTGATTTTAAACTTCTCCAACCCAATCTAGGATTTGACCTGGTCCAAATGAGCTGGAATTTGGCTCAAAAATTCTTTAAAACGTTTAAAACTCAAATAAATTTTATTTGGCTGAAAATACTTTATAAATAAATTATTAAAAATAATATAAAACTTGTAAAAATTATAAAAGTGGTCAAATAAACTCCAAAAATTATAAAATAAATATCGTTGTGATCGTGGCGACGAATGTGAGCTAACTAAGAAGACGGATCTCAAATTCGACGTCGGACGACGAAACTAAAAATAGAAACGTCTCCCGTCAAAAGTGAAAGTCGTCACGTCTCATCGAGTGAGTTCAAATTGTGGAAAAACGACTCGAGAAACGTCGTTCCAAATTAGTGCCACTATTTAATACTCTCAGAGACGTTCGCAACGGCATATCACACAAAAGTGTTCACAATCAAATAAAGTCTAAAATAAACACGTGCACGGCCAAAAGCACGTGCACGAACAACGCACAACGAAAAGTGGTCGTTACAATAGCTGTTCACGCTAGCACCTAAGTAATTGTTGCTCTAGCTTCCCTTGTAGGTGGTGCCAGCACACATGCTTACCATCGTGCATTCTTTGCAAGTCCTCATGGCGACCGAAGTGTTGCGTTGTCATGCTCCGATGGTGGACAATTATGGTGTCACCCTGGAGGCTGTTAGGTCGAGAGTGGAGAGATCCCAGGCTGAGCTGGCTAGAATCAGCCTTCTCTCCGAGACGAGATTGACCGCATCCAGAAACTCGAGTACAAGTTAAGCGAGTCTTATAGGAGGGAGGCTGAAGAAACCTCCCTAAGAAAGTGAGCGGAGGACAATCTACTGCAGGAGAGAGTCGAAGACGAGGTCATTGCGGAGAGGGAGATTTGGGATTTCACGGATTCATTTCCTAACTTTGACGATCTATACAAGGGATGCTACGAGCGATGCCAGTTGGAGATGAAGAACCGATTCTCTGACCTCTCCGTAAAGATCGACAACGTCCCGGTGATTTTTTCGGACCTCGGTGACAATGAATCGAGCCAAGTCGCGAAGGAAGCTGCTCCCCTTGACGATGCTGCCATCGTGGCTGATGATGACGTAGGAGTGGATGCTACGAGGGACCCAGAATCTGCGGCCACTTTAGATGGAGACTAATGGCCTAGCCAGCCATTGTAGCGTCTCGGCGTTTTACGCCAGTTTCAGAAATTTTTTGAATGTATAGAGGGTGATGTAAATGTGAACAAACAAACAATTTTTTGTAATATGAGCACCTAGATTACGTCTCTTTGTTTGTTGTCGTGCATATCGTGTGGTGGTCGCTTGATGGCCCCTCGATGGGTTAGGCGCTGCTCCATGATGATTGAGGATAAACCATCGAACCATTTCATAAAGTTGATCACCACGTTCCTTGAATCATGAATGATGGCATATGGGTCGTTCAGTAGTGAAGGGGTGGCCCTTCGACTTATTGCCGACGCTTGATTGGGAGAGTCGGTCAGTGGCGATGGGGTGGCCCTTCGGCTTATGGCTAACGACCGTTTATGAGAGTCGTTTAGTAGCGAAGGGGTTGCCACTTTGACTTACGGTTGACGCTCGATTAAGAGATCGTTTAGTAGCGAAGGGGTGGCCCTTCGTCTTACGGCTAACGATCGTTTAAGAGAGTCGTTCAGTAGAGAAGAGGTGGCCCCTTCGATTTACGGCTGTCGCTTGATTAGGAGAGTCGTACAGTAGTGAAGGGGTGGCCCCTTCGACTTTCGGCTGACGAAATTTCAAAAGAGTCGGTCAGTGGCAAAGGGGTGGTCCTTCGACTTATGGCTGACGCTTGATATGGAGAGTCGTTCGGCAACGAAGGGGGTGACCCCTTCAACTTTCGGCTGACGACATTTCAGAAGAGTCGGTCAGTGGCGAAGGGGTGGCCCTTTGACTTATGGTTGACGACCGTTTAGGAGAGTCGTTTAGTAGCGAAGGGATGTCCCCTTCGACTTACAACGATGCTTGATTAGGAGAGTCGTTCAGCAGCGAAGGGGTGGCCCCTTCAACTTACGGCTGGCGCTTGCTTAGGAGAGTCGTTCATTGGCGAAGGGGAGGCCCCTTCGACTAACAGCTGAAACTCACATAGGAGAGTCGTTCAGTGGCGAAGGGGTGGCCCCTCGAATTATGTCTGATGACCGTTTAGGAGAGTCGTTCAATAGCGAATGGGTGTCCCCTTCAACTTACAGCTGATGCTCGATTAGGGGGAGTCCTCCAGCAGCGAAGGGGTGTCTCCTTCGACTTACGGCTGTCGCTCACTTAGGGGAGTCATTCAGTGGCGAAGGGGAGGCCACTTTGACTTACAGCTGATGCTCAATTATGAGAGTCGTTCAATAGCAAAGGGGTGGCTCCTAGACCTATGGCTAATGATCGTTTATGAGAGTTGTTCAGTAGCCAATGAGGGGCCCCTTCGACTTACGGCCGACGCTCGATTAGATGTCACTCGTATCAATGTAAGTTAAGTTTCCCCAAAACTTCCCGAGGATCTGATCCTTTTCAAGGGGAGTTTAGATGGGGATAGCTTCTATAAACTTTATGAAGGCTTTAAGGAATCGAAACTTTATTTAATAAAAGAGACATGCTTTATTGAGAAAAGAGTGACAAAGAAAGACAAAAGGCGTACAGGTGTTTCCGAATCTCGTCGAAGTTGTTGTTGTTTAACACATCTTTATTCATCGCCATCTTAGATGGCTTTCTAGTCGATCACCTTGGTGACATATGACCTCGTCATCTTGCCCTTCTACTTTGAGGAATCCTCCTTGTTAGGTGGATTATTGCCCAGGTTCTTGGGATGTCCTCGCTTGAATAGGGCATCGATATCTTTTTTGAGAGTCCAACAGTCGTTGGTGTCGTGCCCATAGTCGTTGTGATATTTGCAGAATTTGAGGTCGTCCCTCTTCTCATATTTTCCCTTCTTAGATGTCTCTTGGATCAGCTACTATCGTGGAGCGTAAACGAGGACTTCCACCTTAGGAGTAATCGGCTTAGCGTATGTTGGGCACTCCGTGCTTCGAGGGCTCCTTCCCCAGGCCTCTTATCTCGAGACTCCTGGCAGGGGGTTCCCGAGGTTGGTTTCTCTCGCATCATGTGTCCATGGCGATGGGTTTCTCTTCGCATTAGCTCTAGCTGGTTCTTCTGCCTCCTCGGAGGAAATGAACTGATCCGTTATATTGAGCATTTCTGTGACGGTGTTCGGGGAGAACTGTTGAAGGGCCCTCCTCAGGTGCTTATTCCGAACTGCCTGGGTGAGCACTGCTATGACGGTCATATCCGATGTCTCTCTACATCGAGCCTCTCATCGTTGAATCTCTGGACAAAGGCTCGGATCGACTCATTCTCGTTCTGTTTGAGCAAGAAGATGTGGGAGGACTTCTTCTTAGGACGTCGTCCCGCGAAGAATTGTTTGCAGAATATTTCTTCCAATTCGTCGAACGAGCTGATGCAGCTGTGGGGTAGCCCATCGCACCAGCTTTCTGCCCTCTTGAATAGGGTAGCATGGAATGCTCTACAAATGTATGGCTCATCGGTCCCGTGGAGCAGCATGACATTCAGATACTTATGAATATGTGACCATGGGTCGCCTCTGCCATCATAAGCTGGTAAAGCAGGGAGCTTGAACTTGGGGAGAAGAGGAGCAGAGATGATATTCCCTTTCAAAGGGTCCTCCGAATCGTGGATTGGACCAGTAGGGATCCTCCTTCCCCAAGGGTGTATGTAGTTGGCTCCCGAGGATCGGTTCGGGATCTCCACCTACAGGATTCAGAGGGTTATAACCTGGGGGAGCCCTGTACATTACCTGATCTAGAATGCTGAGGGTTGATGCCCGGTAATTGGAGGGGGTTGGTTCTCCCTAGAGAACGAAATCTCGATTATCGACCCCTGCTTTGTTGTATTGGTGGGTCTGGGGGGTCAAGTTATGGAGGTTGATCTCCAGTTGATCTGCCCTTGGGTCCCCCAGATCTCGGAGGAAAGCCGAGTCCTTGGTTGGCATCAGGTTAGGGTTTGGAGGCGACAACGGCCCATTTAAGGGCGAATGGATCCCCATGTTTTAGTGTATTAAAGTCTTCAATGCGCCTAGGCTCCTATCAACCTGCTCGAAGAACTGGGGGAATTCCTTTCGGGTCACCATAGGCTCCTTCGGGGCCTCTGCTAGTCGTGGTGGGGGTGGTGTCGAGTCAGTGACGTCCTCCACGAGGACGTTATTCGCTCTCGGCTTCTCCCTTGGACCTTCGACCGGTTCGGCATTATTGGGTCCAGCTGTCATAGCTTCTGGATTGCTTTGGGTTGTCAAGCTGGTTAACGTTTCCCATAGACGGTGCCAAACTGTTAAAGTCAAAATTTACCGAGACAGTTGTCAAGCTGACGTAGACTCAAGATGCTGAGTCAGAGCCTCATCAGCAGTTGAAGTGGGACCCTGGTTGGAAGAACCGGGGTCGGATGATGGTAGTTAATGATAGTGCGGTGCTCGATCGACCTTCGAGCAGTAGATGCGTCGATCGTTCGAGGCTGGGGAGCTCGATAACGACCCTCGACGCTGGATGATGACCGTCGATCTGCACCACAGGGACACGTTAGGGGGGTTGGACTTGGGTTCCGACCCAAATTCCCTCCGATGCTTAAGTTAGTATGGGAACTTTAGGAAGAGAGGGAGCTTGTGCAGCTAAGATCGACCCATGGAGGTTCGTCTCAGGACTGGTGGCGCAAGATCGAATATATAAGAAATATCTGTTGAGAAAATAGAGTTCTATGTCTTAGACCTCGTACCTTGGAATTGGGACCCATTACTCTATTTATAGGCGTTTAGGATCCCTTTCGTGACGTTGGGGTGATAACGGCCACCCATAATGGGGCTACGATCTGCCCCCTTAGTAGGACTAAATGTTATGCACGTCTCCGAGATTTACGAGCCCGCCTTTAATCCCACGTTCGAGTGAGGTGGACCTGATCGTTCCATATTTTATATCTTTTTCTGCATATTTGCATACCATTTAGATCGCCCATATCGTGCTTTTCATGATTATTCGACAATATTGCGTTGCTTTTCACTATTTCTTGTTTTTGTCAGATTTCAAGAAATATGGAGTGATCGGGAGCATAAATGAGATTAAGGGACTTGCACACATACCGGAGCGTTGCTCATGGCCTTGTCGAGGAGCTAACAGTGCTGGATGATGAGCGGAAGAAGAAGAAGATCGATAGAATCGACGAAGAGGCGAGGAGGAGAAGAGTCGCTTCCGAAAACAGGCCACTCGGCCGAGTACGCAGTCCACTCGGTCGAGTGAAGAAGCGTACTCGGCCAAGCACAACTGATACCAAAACGTCTCGTGCCACAATGTACTCGATCGAGTGGATAATTCCACTCGGCCGAGTCGAAAACTCCACTCGCCCGAGTGAGTCAGAATTTCTAAAGGGAATCGAAACCAACTCTCTGGAATTTTGGGGAGCATAGCAGAAGACCCACTCTGTCGAGTAGGAAGTCCACTAGACCGAGTGATAAGTCCCACTCGGCCGAGTGACGCAGATTTTTAGAGCGCCCAAACCTCCAACTTCTCTGTTTTTACTTGGATCTGTCACTCGGTCGAGTGAGATTTCCACTCGGTTGAGTAGCGCCGCCAGCCTGTGTCGAAAACTATGGTTCTGGGCTATGCAGAGGCAAGTCTGTCAGGATTTTTTGGCCATTTGGGCATGTATTTAAGCCCAGTTTTCATCCTAGCTTAGGGAGAGACCAGAAAATAGATTTTAAGTCATTTCTAATTGTAATTTGAGCTTTGGAGATTGAAGAACTCAGATCTGGTTTGTCTATTCCTTTGAATATTTTGCACTTTTATGAATTGTTCTCTTTAAATCTGAATTGAAATATGATTTCCATCATTGATTTTTTAGTGCTTTGATAAATTGTGAGTAGATTTGTTGTTCTAGGGCCTAGGGATGAACCCTATGGATCTAATTTCAGATTTGTGATGAATGAATTTATATGTTGCTAGAATTGATAGGAGGTTAGGTTGTGAATGATTTATCACGGATAGCTAGGAATTTCTATCGGTATGGAGTTTGTAAGAGATTGGATTCTGATCGATGGGAAGGCCTAGATATTCGATTTAGATTTATAATCTAGATTCACTAGACTTGGTTTGCAAGAGATTGGACCAAAGCTAGCATTTTTATTATAAATCTATACCCATGTTTGTTTGCAAGAGATTGAACGAATACGAGCTATCACAATCTAGATCGTAACTCGAGTATGCACGAGAGTGGGCTCGAGGGTCCATTGAACGATGAAGTCAATCTTAATGCGATTGGCTTCGGTTGGGTTTGCACGAGAGTGGGCCCTAATCTAGGTTGCTATAGACCGATAATAGCACGAGAGCGTGAGCTTTGTTCTCTATTTAGTTACGACTAGTTCACCTCAATTCAAGTCTTGTAATATTGAGATTCGCTATTCACGGAGATGAGTGACGATCCGTCATGGGGATTACCTAGCCTTAGACACTTTTATAATTCAAATTGTTAATTGAACGATTATGACAACAACATTACAAAAATCGCCCTTCCACCAATAGCTTAGTGATTAAGATAGAGTACCGTCATTAGTCCATCCTCGTGTTCGATACCCGCTCGCCATTACACCGTGTGCTTGCGGTAAAACTTCAATTGTTTTCCAGGTGTATATCCAGGAGCGATCAAGTTTTTGGCGTCGTTGCCAGGGAGGCGACGGTATTTTATTTTCTTTACCTAGCTATTTCTTTTTTTATTTATTATTTTCACTCTTTTTATTCCTCTATTGTGCTAACAATTCTATCTAGGCTCTCTCTTTCTATGCATGTACACGAGATCAAAGGCTTCCCAAGGAGACATATTATTTGACCCTGAGATCGAGCGGACAACAAGGAAGCTTAGAGCCGAGATGAGATCTGCTATAGAGGAAAATCAAATGGCTATGCCGGAAACACCAGAAGAGCTAGCACAACATATGGCTAGGCATGTCTCCATCCGAGATAGGCTACGACCTAAGACCACATCTACCACCTCTTCTATAGCCATACCGGAGTTGGCGGCCAACAAGAGCTTTGAGTTAAAGACGGGACTCATAGTGTTGATGCAACAAGTCCCATTCCATGGGAATCCTCAAGAGAACCCACACTATCATTTGCAAATGTTCTTGGTGAAGTGTGCGACTTTCCAGATGCCTGGCGTGCAGGCAGACGCTATTCGACTGCGTCTTTTCCAATTCACTCTCTGTGATAAGGCCATATATTGGCTAAGTAAGCAAGCCGAGGGGATCTTCACTAATTGGGATGAGCTAGCGAGTGCATTTGTCAACAAGTTCTATCCGCCATCCAAGATTGTGAAGATACGAAGCGCCTTAATGTCCTTCAGGCAAGGCCCTCAGGAGTCTTTATATGAGGCGTGGGAGTGTTTTAAGGACCTCCAACACCAATTCCCCACCATAGCATTGAACCGTGGGAGCTAGTGCATAACTTTTACAATGGATTGCAACCGAGCACAAAGCAAATAATTGATGCCACGACCAATGCCGCTATTTTGGCAAAGACACCTGTCACGCCCCGCTTCCCTAAAATGGAGGCGAGACATGAGAAGGTCCGCTCAGACGTGGAGCTGTGAAGCTACACGCCTGATAAGCGTCAAATCTGAATAGATGCAGGTCCTTGTAAATGCGAACAGAACAATAATAATAATAATAATATGGTAAAGGAGACTGATATAAGTTAACCAATCTCAGAATTTGTCCACAGAAATATTCAACATCATAGAAAAAGCCACCAGGCTAAAAGAAAGAGTCTAGGCCCAAAACATGGCCAACAAAAGCCAACACGAAACAAAGTATTGGTGCTACGCACCGACAACTAAAGCAGTCTAAACAACAACACAAACAGTCTCTACGACTGATCTCCCGTGTCCTCAAACTCCTCGATGAACGTCCTTAGCAGCAACCTCAGGCTCAGGATCTAACATGTGTCACCCAAAAGAGTAAAGGGCACATGTCAGCAAGTCTAAAAGACTTGGGCAAGGAAACTGAAGGGAAGATAAACTAACAACCTAGCAGTTATAGTATGATGCATAGCATGGCAAGTATAGGATGGAAGTAACAAGTAAGGTAAAGTGCAAGTAACAAGTAGCAAGTGGCAAGTATGGCATGGATGACAAGTTTTACAAGTATAAACACGGACAAGTACAAGTCAAGTAAATCATGTCAAGTAAACATGTCGTGCACAGAGATTACGTCTTCTGGCTAGAGTGGCGGATCAGGCCAACTCGTACACTCAGGTGATCGATTATCCCTACCCCTCCACGTCTATCAAGCCAGGGCATTACCCCCGAACGTGTACTGCTCGCTTCTGGATCACGACCCAGGAAGTGTATTTGGCATAGGGTTGTGCCCGCTAAAAGCAGGTGCCTAGCCGGATCAAGTAGTACAAGTAATGTAGCGTGTGCTACGAATGCAACATTCAACATGGATAGCTTGGCATGTACAGATAATTCACGGACCGTTAATTAAATTTAAACATGGTAGATAAGATGCATGGATGACAGCAAGTGCAAATAATTAAAAGTAGTCGGATCTAGCTTCGTTGTCAAGCTAGATCCTGAAATTTGCGCCTAAGCGAGTATTATTTCGTCGCCTAGTCTCTTTTATGCCTACAACAAGCAAATGGCCTAAGGCGTGGCCTAAAATAGTAAGTGGCAAGTTTCACTTGCCTGGCACCAAGGATGACGATCAACGAGGTACATCACAAAATGTTAAACTATGGAGATGGGGTCGCGTATCGTAGCAGAAGAATGATGCCGAGCAAGCACGACAACGGAAGAACGATCCGGAGAACTATGGCTCAGATCTGGAAATGGCGAGGAAATATGGAGAAATTGGGATTTGTGGGGTTTTGGGGTTGGTCGACGGCCTAAATGAAGGTGGCCGGCGCAAGAATGGCGAGAGGGAAGCTCCAAAGGAAGAAGGAATGGCTTGGGGAAATGTTGGAGGATGATTTGGGGGAGAAAATGGCTCAGAAGAAATGAATGAAGAATGAAAAGAGTCGGGGGTTTAAATAGAAACAACCCGGCGTCGGAAATGAACCCTAGGGTTTCGGGGTTGATTAGTCGGTCAAAGAAGAGCTGTTGACCGACTAATTCGAGAACTAGTCGGTCGGTCGACCAACTGTGACCGACTAACACCAAATAGTAACTCCTGAAGAAAAATGAACTTTGATTTAGTCGGTAAAAGAACAAATACTGACCAACTAGTTTCACAACTAGTCGGTCGAAGAACGTTCTTAGACCGACTTAGGGTAAACAGTAACTCGGCATCAAAATGGTCAATGAACTAGTCGGTTAAAGAACAATGGCTAACCGACTAGTTTGCAACCTAGTCGGTCGAAAAATGTTCTTAGACGACTAACGATAAACAGTAACTCCTGAATAAAAATCAAAGCCCACTAGTCGGTCCATGAAGGGTTACCGACCGACTAGATTGAAATCTAGTCGGTTGGTTCTCCTTCTTGAACCAACTAATGTGCACGAAAAGTCTCGAATCGAAGCGTGAAGCTCCAGGAAGATTCCTACAGCTTCTAAGATCAACCTATCTCTAAGTTATGAGCGATATGAAGCTCGTCATGAATGACTTACTCCAAACTCGACTATCTAAGGAAGAAAGACAAGAAATCACAAGGAAACGGACAAAACCACAAAATGACGAAAACTGAATCACACACAAGGGGAAAACCAACCATATATATAATATATCTAGAAAATACATATTTATAAAAACCAGTCGTTACATCCTCCCCAACTTAAAAAAGAATTCAGCCCTCGGAATTTCCCAACACTCACGTGTCAGGGAACAAAAGTGGGTAACGCTCTCTCATCTCATCCTCTCTCTCCCAAGTAGACTCTCCTGGCGAGCCGTGTCACCACATCACCCTCACAAGATTGACAACCTTGTTTCAGAGTAACTTCTGACGCCTGTCCAGAATCTGCACTGGCTGCTGGTCATACGTCAAATCTGGGCGAACGACAATCTCCGAGAAATCCACAGCCTCCACAATCATCTCGGGTCCCAATAGTTCCTGGTCACCAATGTCGTCCCAACTCAAAGGCGATCAACATTTCCTCCCGTATAGCGCGACAAAAGGCGCCATGCCAATACTCGCCTGGAAGCCGTTGTTGTAAGAGAACTCCACCAGATGTAGATGGCCCTCCCACGAACCCTTGAAATCCAACATGCACGTCCTCAGCATGTCCTCCAAGATCTGAATCGTCCTCTCGGACTGGCCATCTGTCTGCGGATGGTACGCCGTGCTGAAACTCAGACTCGTACCCAAACTCTTCTGCAAACTCTTCCAGAGCTGAGATGTGAACCTCATGTCCCTATCCAACACGATACTCACGGAGACTCCGTGAAGTCGTACGATCTCCTGCACGATTCACGTTACATCACTATCTATCTAGGAAAAGGAAATATAAACGGAGAGTAAAAGAATTTACCTCCATGTATCTCCTCGCTAGCGCCTCAGTGGACTGTCCTACTCGAAATGGAATAAAGTGCACGGATTTGATCAATCGATCTACGATCACCCAAATCGCGTCATTCAGCTTTGGACTCCGAGGCAGTCCAGTCACAAAGTCTATAGTGATGTGTTGCCACTTCCACTACGGAATCGGAATCGGTTGTAGCAACCCTACCGTACGCTGATGCTCTGCCTTCACCTGCTGGCAAACCAGACACTTGGCTACACTCCGAGCCATACTCCATTTCATGCCATGCCACCAAAAGTTCAAACGAAGATCCTTGTACATCTTGGTACCACCAGGATGTACAGAATACGGCGAACTGTGTGCCTCAACCAGCAACTCCTCTCAAATATCCCCAGCTGGCACACACAACCTAGCTCCATACCTCAGCGAGCCATCCTCATGAATCAAAAAGTCAGTCCGCAGACCGGCTTCTACCTGCTCCCGAATCTTCACCAGCTTCGGATCTCCAGCCTGGCCAGCCTTGATCCGATCCACGATCGTCGACTGTATCTGCATACACATCAACGGAGAAGCCTCCCCAGGAAGAATAATCTCAATTCCAGACTCGCAAAAAATCCTGCTGCAATCTCCACTTCGAAGTCAACATCATCACCGCTGGAAGCATACTCAGCGCATCCGGAACCACATTCACCTTGCCAGGGTGATACTGCAAATCGATCTCATAATCCGACATGAGCTCCAACCATCGACGCTGTCGCATGTTGAGCTCCTTCTGAGTAAAAATATACTTTAAACTTTTATGATCGGTGAAGATCTTCACTTTCTCACTCAGCAGGAAGTGCCTCCAAATCTTGAGCGCAAACACGACAACAGCCAACTCCAAGTCGTGCGTCAGTTAATTATTCTCATGAGTCTTGAGTTGACGTGAAGCATATGCCACAACATGCCCGTGCTGATGCAACACACAACCGAGACCCTTGCCAGAAGAATCGCAAAAGATCTCGAATCCTCCGCTGCGATCAGGCACAATAAGGGCAGGGGCAGTCGTTAATCTCTCCCTCAGAACACCAAAGGCATTCTCACAATCACCCGACCAAACAAAAGGTACATCCTTCCGCGTCAATCTGGTCATCGGCTCAGCAATATGGGAAAAGTCCGTAATGAAGTACCAATAGTAACCTGCAAGCCCAAGGAAACTCTGGATCTCAGATGCTGACTGCGGAACAGGCCACTCTCGATGGCCTTGATCTTCTCGGGATCCACTGAAATACCATCTACAGACACCACATGCCCGAGAAAAGCAACTCTGTCCAGCCAAAATTCGCACTTCGAAAACTTAGCATACAAACGATGCTTCCTCAAAAACTCCAACAATGTCCTCAAGTGCGAGGCATGCTCTTCCTCCGACTTGGAATAGATCAGAATGTCGTCAATAAAGATAACAACATACTTGTCTAAAAAGTCGTAGAAAATCAGGTTCATCAGATTCATGAAAACTGCGGGAGCGTTGTTACACCGAAGGGCATAACCACAAACTCGTAGTGTACATACTTCGTCCTGAATGTTGTCTTCGGAACATCTTCCTTCTTCACCTTCAGCTGATGATAACCACTCCTCAGATCCAACTTCGAAAACACCCTCGATCATCCAAGCTGATCAAAAATATCATCGATGCGAGGTAACAGGTATTTATTCTTGATGGTCACCGCATTCAACTCCCTGTAGTCAACACACATGCGACGCGAACCATCCTTCTTCTTCACCAGCAGCACCGGTGCTCCCCATGGAGACACATTAGGTTTGATATAACCCTTCTGCAAAAGCTCATCCAGCTGCTTCCGCAATTCCTCCAACTCAGCGAGTGCCATACGATAGGGCGCTTTCGAAATCAGCTGCGCTCATGTAATAAGATCAATCGAAAATTCGAGAGCTCGATCGGGTGGCAATCCAGACATCTCCTCGGGGAAGACGTCATCAAAGTCCCGCACTACCACTGGCCTCTCCTGCTCCATTTGCATATCCACAAACTCCACCGGTCTGGCCCGAAATCTGGTAGGGCCAAGCGAACTGCTACCCCGGCTGAACTCAAATACTGGATGTCCGGGAATCTCGAACACCACCTTCTTCCTCCGACAGTCGATCGTAGCATAGAAGCTCGCAAGCCAATCCATCCCAAGGACCACATCATAGTTGATGATGTCGTGGACAATGAAATCAGCGTAAAGCTCATGCCCACAGACCACCAACGAGCAAGAATCGCAACCCCGATGCACCGAGACCACGCCATTCCATGTAACGATATTCCAACTCTTGGAAAGAGGGGACGTCGTCAAGGAATGCTTCTCCACGAAGCGCCGCACCAAAATGCACATCGTTGCACTTGAGTCAAAGAGGACTCGTGCAGGAAATGTGCACACCAGAATCACACCTACAAACAGTCTAACAATCAAGCCCTATTCTAGCAAACAATCATGTACAAGCAAACAACATAATCTAACAAACAAAACTAACTAAGAAAAGAACAGATAGATTGAGGATTACCTGCGATAACCTCATCCACAACCATGCTCTCCACCTCAGACATCAGAAAAGCCTGCCGCCTCGGCTGAAAAGCCTGCTGAAGGCCTGCCTCTGTGGAACAAGAGCTGCTCCACGTCCAGCAGGAACAGGCGCTCTCTGCTGCAACGGTTGTGCTGCAACAGGTGCTCTCCAAGGCTGCTTCGACTTCGGGCAGTCCTTCATGATATGGGTATGATCTCCACAGACAATACACTGGCCCAGGAATCTCCTACACTGCTCCTTGATATGCCCGGTCTTGCTGCAGAAATGGCAAGTCTTCTGAATAGGCCCTCCTGGCCTCTTGAACTGCACTGACTGATTAGGCTTGAAACCAGGCCTAACCACCTCTCTGGCCTGCTCCATAGGCCTCTTCCCAGCCCCAGCAACATGTCCTCTCCTCTGGTTCACAATCAGCTCCTGCCTCCACGCCGCTATCAGAACCTTCTGATAAGACTCCAGATCAGAGGAAGACACAAAACTCTGAAGCTCCAAAGCAATTCCCTGCAGGAACCTCTAAGCCCTCTCATCAGCATCATGCACCATCTTCGGTGCGAACCGACTCAGCCTGGTGAACTCCTGGTGGTACTGATCCACCGACAAGCTCCCCTGCTTCAAATCAATGAAGCGCTGCAACATCTCTCTCCGGGCAGCCTTCGAAAAATATTCCTCATCGAATCTGGACTTGAAGGTAGCCCAAGATATCGGCTCCTCCAATAGCTCCTCCTCAGCATCCCACCAATTCCGGGCATTGTCCCTCAGCTGCCTCTTCGCCAAGTCAACCCAGCCAACCTCGTTGACCTCAGACATCTTCAAATTGTCCTCAATATTCCTGACCCAATCGTCAGCAGCTAGAGGACCTTCAGTACCATCAAAATATTCAGGACCCAGCTCTCGAAACTGCTTCGCTCCTGGCTCGGAACGAGGGGCCTCCTGAACTGCCTGAGCAGCTCGAACAACTGGAGCATTCTGGACTTGCAGGAGCACACCATGCTTCACCTGCATCATCTGAAGCATCATCCGCATCATCTCCCCATTGGTGGGCTCCCGATCAGGCTCCTCGTCATGAGGGGGTGCACCACCAGCAGCTCAGGTATTTCGCCTTCCTGCCATCTAATAACACAGAAAACGAAACAATTAGACTCATAGCTTATGACTCGGATGTCGAATTTTTTTTATTTGTGGACACTCAAATATTATTATCGTTATTCCGTTAGTTTGCAGTTACACAGGGACCTGCATGGGCCACCAACAAAACCTGTCACGCCCCGCTTCCCTAAAATGGAGGCGAGACGTGAGAAGGTCCGCTCAGACGTGGAGCTGTGAAGCTACACGCCTGATAAGCGTCAAATCTGAATATATGCAGGTCCCTGTAAATGCGAACGGAACAAAAATAATAATAATAATATAGTAAAGGAGACTGATATAAGTTAACCAATATCAGAATTTGTCCACAACATTATTCAACATCGCAGAAAAAGCCACCAGGCTAAAAGAAAGAGCCTAGGCCCAAAACATGGCCAATAAAAGCCAACACGAAACAAAGTATTGGTGCTACGCACCGACAACTAAAGTAGTATAAACAACAACACAAACAGTCTCTACGACTGATCTCCCGTGTCCTCAAACTCCTCGATGAACGCGGGCTCTGACTCAGCGTCAGCGAACACCACGTCCTCAGCAGCAACCTCAGGCTCAGGATCTAACATGTGTCACCCAAAAGAGTAAAGGGCACATGTCAGCAAGTCTAAAACACTTGGGCAAGGAAACTGAAAGGAAGGTAAACTAACAACCTAGCAGTTATAGTATGATGCATAGCATGGCAAGTATAGGATGGAAGTAACAAGTATGGTAAAGTGCAAGTAACAAGTAGCAAGTGGCAAGTATGGCATGGATGACAAGTTTTACAAGTATAAACACGGACAAGTACAAGTCAAGTAAATCATGTCAAGTAAACACGTCGTGTACAGAGATTACGTCTTCTGGCTAGAGTGGCGGATCGGGCCAACTCGTACACTCAGGTGATCGCTTATCCCTACCCCTCCACGTGTATCGAGCCAGGGCATTACCCCCGAACGCGTAATGCTCGCTTCTGGATCACGAGCCAGGAAGTGTTTTGGGCATAGGGTTGTGCCCGCTAAAAGCAGGTACCTAGCCGGATCAAGTAGTACAAGTAATGTAGCATGTGCTACGAATGCAACATTCAACATGGATAGCATGGCATGTACAGATAATTCGCGTACCGTTAATTGAATTTAAACATGGCAGATAAGATGCATGGATGACAGCAAGTGCAAATAATTAAAAGTAGTCGGATCTAGCTTCGTTGTCAAGCTAGATCCTGAAATTTGCGCCTAGGCGAGTATCATTTCGCCGCCTAGTCTCTTTTACGCCTACAACAAGCAAATGGCCTAAGGCGTGGCCTAAAACACTAAGTGGCAAGTTTCACTTGCTTGGCACCAAGGATGACGATCAAGGAGGCACGTCACAAAATGTTAAACTACGGAGATGGGGTCGCGTATCGTAGCGGAAGAACGATGCCGAGCAAGCACGACAACGGAAGAACTATCCGGAGAACTATGGCTCAGATCTGAAAATGGCGAGGAAATCTGGAGAAATTGGGATTTATGGGGTTTTGGGGTTGGCCGACGGCCTAAAGGAAGGTGGCCGGCGCAAGAATGGCGAGAGGGAAGCTCCAAAAGAAGAAGGAATGGCTTGGGGAAATGTTGGAGGATAATTTGGGGAGAAAATGGTTCAGAAGAAATGAATGAAGAATGAAAAGAGTCGGGGGTTTAAATAGAAACAACCCGGCATCGGAAATGAACCCTAGGGTTTCGGGGTTAATTAGTCGGTCAAAGAAGAGCTGTTGACCGACTAATTCGAGAACTAGTCGGTCGGTCGACCAACTGTGACCGACTAACACCAAACAGTAACTCCTGAAGAAAAATGAACTTTGATTTAGTCGGTCAAAGAACAAATACTGACCGACTAGTTTCACAACTAGTCGGTCAATGAACGTTCTTAGACCGACTAAGAGTAAACAGTAACTCGGCATCAAAATGGTCAATGAACTAGTCGGTTAAAGAACAATGGCTGACCGACTAGTTTGCAACCTAGTCGGTCGAAAAATGTTCTTAGACGACTAACGATAAACAGTAACTCCTGAATAAAAATCAAAGCCCACTAGTCGGTCCATGAAGGGTTGCCGACCGACTAGATTGAAATCTAGTCAGTTGGTTCTCCTTCTTGAACCAACTAATGTGCACGAAAAGTCTCGAATCAAAGCGCGAAGCTCCAGGAAGATTCCTACGGCTTCTAAGATCAACCTATCTCTAAGATATGAGCGATATGAAGCTCGTCACGAATGACTTACTCCAAACTCGACTATCTAAGGAAGAAAGACTAGAAATCACAAGGAAACGGACGAAACCACAAAACGACGAAAACGGAATCACACACATGGGGAAAACCAACCATATATATAATATATCCAGAAAATACATATAGATAAAAACCAGTCGTTACAACACCGGATGACGCTACGGCCTTCCTTGAGGACATGACCTCGAATAACCAGCAATGGGCCGATGAAAGGGGACAATCTTTGTCGTCTTTGAAGCCGTCGAGCAACTATGAAGAGAAAGCGGTGGCTGAACTCTCTACCAAATTTGATTCTCTTCATAAAGCCATAGAGAGATTAGAAAAGTATATAAGCGAGCCATATGGATCCTCCAACACATATACATCCGGAGGAAGTATGAGCGACTGGCAGGATCAGAGCCAAGTCATGTTCATTGGAGGGGAGCAAGGAGACGGAGCTTTGGAGCAAGCTCAATATGTTGCCGGTAATAGCGGTTATTGGTTGAACCAAGCTACTAGGGGTCACCCCAGATTTTCATATGCCAACAATGACGGAGCCTTGACTCCACCACAACAGCAGCTATCGTCACAATAACCACAAGCCCGGCCTCCACAACAACCATAGTATCAATAAAGGCCACCCTAACAACAATACTACCCACCAAGGCAACAAGCAGTGCCCTATAGACCCCCAGGATATAATCAAGGATGGAGGGCACCCAACCCCCCACAAGCACCCCCAAGGTCGGAGCACGAAGTAAGGGTTGAAGAATTCATGGCCGAACAAAAGAAGACCAACACAAAATTATCGGCTCAACAAGAATCCCTCAACACCGTCATGGCACAATTGGCGGAGCAACTCACATTGCTCAACAAGACTAATCAACAATTGTTGGCTCAACCAGAACAAAACCCACGGAGCAACACTGGCCACATCAATGCGGTCATGGCGGTAACTACAAGAGGCGGGAAGGACACTACTCCCGCCATCATTCAAGCTAAGGATTCGAGGGAGGAAATTTTGGTTGAGAAGGAGACAGTCAATGAAGAGGAGAGCCCAAAGGCGGCGAGTAATGATGAAAAATCTGAAATGGAGGTGCCACAAGAGGAGCGAACCTATATGCCAGCGGTACCATTTCCACAACGGTTGGTGAAAGCAAGGATTGAGAAGAGGCTCGTTAAATTTCTGGAGCACTTATGAGGAGTGAGCCTGAACATCCCGTTCTTAGATGCAACGTCGAAATCCCATCCTATGCAAAGTTCCTTAAGGCTTTGATCGTGGGAAAGAAGCGAACGGAAAGGGTCATGCTAGCCGAGCAAGGTACATGGTTCACCAACAAGGAGAAAATGCCAACCAAGTTGAAAGATCCTGGTAGTTTCTGAATCCCTTGCACGCTTGGAGGAGTCCCTCTACAAAAATCCTTAGTAGATTTGGGAGCAAGCGTGAGCCTCATGCCCCTCGCGATGTTCAAGAAATTGAACATGGGGACCGACCTCAAGGCCCTGGACATGAAGATACAACTCGCCGATGGTCGAACCACTAGGCCGATGGGGATTGCTGAAAATGTGCCATGGCAAGTACCGGGCGGACTTTACTTGCCGTTCGACTTCGTGGTGATGGACGTTAGAGAAGAGGGGGATACATCGCTGATACTTGGACGCCCTTTCCTAGCCACTACCGGAGTTATTGTAGATGTGAGGGAAGAAACCTTGTCCCTCAACGTTGGCAACATAGCGGTTGAGCTCCATATTCCGAAGACGATGAAGCATATGCATTGGCTAGAGGAAGTGGACTATGTGGATCTCCTCGACGAGGTCATAGACGACGCCATGCCATTCGCCATTGGAGCCACACACAATGACGACCTTGAAGAGACCCAAATTTCCAAAGATGGCGAAATGATGGGAGACCCACTAAATCCTTTTACAGATGAAGAGAAGAACGACACTGACGTCGATAGGATAAAAGAGCTATGCAAGCTCTCTACGGTGACGCACGTGAAGGAAGCGCCACCGGCGAATAAATTTTCACCACCGGTCAAGAAGAAGACGCAAAGAGCTCAAGCTTGGGGGAGTCATCCCCCACTACTACCTTTAATGAGGGGCATCCGAGGAAAGCCGATGAAAAGCAACAAGTGAACCCAAGCAGCCTTGTCATGGTCGCTTTTCGACCGTATGTTTTTCATGCGCGTACCTTCTTGTTCGTACGCGTATTTTTGTGACCTCCTCTTGTATCTCGAACGCGTGAAGTTAAATGTCGTTGCGACCCTCTGATAGAGTACTTATTTGTGGAATTTTTAGTGAACGTCATTTCACGGGTCGTTCTCCCACAAATTAGCTTTGTTTGAAGTGGTGTCGTAACTTTAGACTTCTACGTTTGAATTTTTTATTTTTAATTCCATTTTTTGTTACCCTAGCCCGTGACCGACCATCGTAGTCTCGATCCTCTCGTCGACACGGTCGTCCCAATATTTTTCTTATATTTATCGGACACCGTTAGACTGATACTTCACACTAATCACATTTAATCTCTAATTAGCCTTGACTAATCCTCGCTTCTAATCCTAATTAATAATATAATATAATCCTATGGAAATGATATGTATCACATGTTTTCTTTCATAATCTATTGACACACTAATTCTACCCATCCCCTCTCACACACTCTCTCTCCAATCAGCTTAAGTGCACTCTTGTTACCCCATATAGCAAACTCTCCCAAAACATACGCAAACCCTAGGGTATCACATGAGCAGCCGCCTTTCCTCCCGTTGATTTCTGACTGCCGAACCCCTCGTCTCCACAACTCCACGGTGGTAGCCCCTATCATCAGCTCCGGCCTCTAGTTGTTAGTTGTCGCCGGCCAACAACCGGTCATCTCCCTATTCTCCCTTTATAAGGCCGAGAGGCCTTCTCCCCCTCAAGACTGTCGCCTGCCCATCAACCCCATAACAAGCCACACAGACCTCCCAAGCCGTAACACAACTACAGCAAACCCCCTAAACACCCAGTCGCGGCCTTCTCCTCCACGCAAACACCCTCCTCCACAACCACCCATCACCTCCGGCACATCTCCTCCACATAGCCCCATGGCCGCACCTTAAAGACTGCCGATCCCCCATCCACATAACTCATGGCATGTCCTCTTTGTAAGGTCCCTGGCTATGGAGAAAACACTATAAGGGGGGATTGAATAGTGTTTAAGCAATTAAAAAAGATAGTTACACCAATTTAAATTCCTAACCAACAAAATAGTGCGGAATAGAAATAAACCCAAAATGAAACAAATGCAAATGCATGGATATTTCAAGGGTTCGGATTACCCAAGTCACTTCCTTCCGTGTTCCCGGTAATCCTACGTCCCTTCCACCCGGTTAACAACCGGATACTCAAGTTAGAACCCTAACTTGAGGTTTCCTTAAAACCCACTTGTAGCAACCCTACAAGTGAAATCGAAATACAATCGATTGACCTTCACTCCCACAACTTGGGAGCAAGCAAACCACTCTCACAACCCGAGAGTAAATTCAAATAACGAAAGTTATGAATATGAAAGCAACAGTTACAATCACATATGCCTTGAAGTAGAACTTGAAGGAGAAGTTTGTTGTGTGTTGAAAGACTCTCTTGGAAGAGAAGAAAGCCCTTTTTCTTGACTGCACCAAATGCCTAGAAGATATCTCTTTGGTTCTAGGTTGGAGAGCAAGAGATTGAAGATTGGAATTCTTAGGGCTTTAGGGTTTTTGAGAGCTTTGATCTTGAGAGATTTAGCAAAATGAAACTTGTAAGAATGAGTAACCTCTCAATGGAACAGTAGATGCTCCTTATAAAGGTTTCACAAAACCCTACAAACGAATTCAGCAAAACCAATTTGAAATCCGTGAGAAAAATCTCAACGGATAGAATCTGGGCTCGCGACATTCGACTGTTGACGAAACCACAGTCGACTGCTGCATAGTCAGATAGGGTAGGTAAGCATTCATAACGGTAACTTACCACGTGGACAGTCGAAAAATGAGGCATAGACAGTCGACTGTTGAACCAACAAACGACTGTAAATCCTACTACAGGGGACTGGCCGTAAGATGGGTAAGTTGATGAATTCTGGAAAACATCTGGGATAACAGGACAGACGACTGATGAAGATAAGACAGTCGACTGGTAATCAGAACAGGCGAATGTAATTCCTTTTACAGACGACTGTCAAAACCCTGAGATTTTCCAGAGAGTTGAGTCAACAAATTGGCTGACAGACAGACGACTGTTGCAACATTGACAGTCGACTGTTCCATTGGACAGTCGACTGTAAACTCAACAATAGTCGACTAGCCAGAGTAATCAGACAGATAGACATTGGGGTATAGATAGACATGCGACTGATTAACAGAACACAGTCGACTGTCACTTGGACAGGCGCCAGTGAATCATTCATAAGTCGCCTGTAAGAATTAAAACAGAGAAGCCCAAAACTAGACTAAAAGTTTGTGCATAACAGGCCACTGTAGACAAAACACAGTCGACTGTTTTTGAGACAGGCGACTGTAAAACTTTCAGCAGTCGACTGTTATAAACAACTACATGCACAGTCAAGATAGAAATGAATTGGAGTCTAAGGAAACTTGATCTAATGAAATCCTAAGACTGAAATGAAGATGTGTGTGTGCTCCAACAATGTTCTACTTCTAAGCTACATACTAGAATAGATACAAGAAAGTTACATTTGACGAACTCTCTCTTTTATCCAATGCATGAGCTTGAAGTCTTCTAGGAGCTTCAATCACCATCTACGATCATCCAATCCATTTCATTTTCCTTCAATGACCTTTGAGTGTCATCCATTGCTAGTAGATCTTCATAATAAGCTTTGGCAATGAATAAACAGCAAAATAGAGGATTAGTCACAAGTATTTATGTTTGCTCATCATTAACACCAAGTGAGGAAAACTCCAATACTCAACATTCTCCCCCCTTTTGATGATGACAAACAAACATAAACACAAAGATAAATAATTGTGCTTTAAGAGAACTTAGTCCCCTACATAGATGCCAATCAAGTTAGTCAACATATATTAGGGCATCTATATATCAATTGAAGCAAATTAGTAAGATATGCATGCATGAAATGAAATCATGAAATCTAGGATTTACAATCCCTATTCATTGTATCTTACTCCCCCTGAATCTATGGCAACTTCAATCTTAGATTCAAGTGTTATTAGTATATACTTAGCACATTCATTATAAATCTATATGTTTATTTTTCTCCCCCTATGGCATTATCCAAAAGGTGGGAGTAAAATAACAACAACAATCATGTTAAATAAAAACTAACAACAATTAGAGAGTTTAAAGATATATAAAACTAAAAACTCATAAAACCACATCATAAACTTATGTGAATGGAGGAATGGAAGTCCAATATCAACATTTGAAATACACGAATAAAAGCATATAGTCTCAAATCACATCACATGAACAATATAGCATATATGGAGACAATTTCACATAATTCACACAGATTGATAAGCAATTACACAATGTGTGAAACAGACGAAGAAACTGCAACATCATATATATATATATATATATATATATATATATATATATATATATATATATATATATATATATATATGAAAGGTAAGCGTGTTAATTTATTGAATATGAACAAGAAACATACAGCCATAAGACATATAGGGAGAGGATCCGATAGGGGGAGGATATGACACATGCGTCGTCACTCCCCACTAGCGAACACACGCCCTAACAAAATCTTACATAAATCATCCATTATCCCTAAACTCCAAGTTTGAAAAAACTTGCACTTCTTCGGCAGATGCTGGTTCTTGATCCTGCAATGATACTCTAATATCAGCATCAATATCTTCAAATAAAATTGTCTTGCATCTCCTTACATCTTCAAAAATCCTTCTATTCCTTTCCAGCCAGACGTGCCATACCACGCACGCCAAAGTGGTTGTAGAAAGTAAGCTCAAACAGTCCTTTCCACTATAGTGAGACAGGAAGAATTTCCCTACATCAGGTAAGGACGAGGGGACATGGAGTGGCACCCTAAGCTTTAGCATGGCCCTGCGGAATATGTAACCCGAATAGTTGCATTCAAAGAACAGATGACTGATATTTTCTTCTGTGTTGTCATCACATAAGACGCAGTGGGGAGGAGAGTTAGGCAACCACCTGCAAAGCTTATCTCTAGTAAGAAGTTTGCCTCGGAAAGCTCTCAGGAGGGTGAGAGACATCTTCGGTATGTTGTTTGGGTACCAAATTAATTTGTGCATAGGGAATGCCTGGCCCCTACTACGAACCCCCTCCTATGCTTCTTTGAAAGTAAAAGTGTCCCCCCGTGTCCATATCCAGCAATCGGATCCAGTCGTTAGCATGACATTACCAAGATGATGTCGCACTGGGTCAATGCCCGCATCCAAGCTCCAACCGTTCCCCACCCAGTAGTCAGCAACAACATACTCCGTAGCATCCTCAGGGGTTTCAAAATGCTGAGAAAGAGGCCCCACGTCGAGCCACCAATCGTGCCAGAATGATGTCGATCGGCCGTCCCGAACTACCCTCCGTATCAGCGACTGGGAAGCAGGCCTACACCGCAGCATTCGTTTCCAGCAACCGGATTCAAGAACAGAGCCCTTAGCCGCAAATATTCCGCCGGCTGTACCATATCTCTTCCGCATGAATTTTGCCCATATACTCTCTGAGGTAAGGTACCTCCAGGTTAGCCTCACTCCCGCGGCTATGTTGAGCTCCTCTAAAAGCCGAATACCAACACCACCCTCAGTCTTATGCTTACATAAATCCTCCCAAGCCCAGGATCGGGTATTTCCCAGAATGAAACGACGGCAAGCCGCTGAAATGGTTCTCAGAACGCTCATAGGGATCTGAAACGCCTGCATCCAAAAAGCCACCATGCCGTAAATGACCGATCTGACAAGCTCTATATGCCCTGCAATGGATAGAAGCGAGGAAGACCAACCCCCCATTCTTTGTTTACATTTGTCAATCAACCTCTTGTAGCTAGGGGACGTAGGGTACTTAACAGAAAGAGGTAACCCCAGATATGTTGTGATAGTAGTTGCAATTGAGATTCCCAAGTATTCTGCCAGCACCGTTTTGTTTTTGACTCCCTTACTAAATAATCCAGAACTCTTGTCCCAATTTCCCTCCAGTCCCGTATAATCTGAAAACTCCTCCAATAAATTTTTAATGCCCAAGAAAGATTTTCTATTGGCTCTGCAAAATACCAATAAGTCGTCTGCAAATAGAAGATGTGAGATGGATCCACGTCGCCTCATAGGTTGGATCTTGTGTGACATGATGGCCCTGTCTACAAGGATAGAGAAAGTCTCCATGATAATAACAAAAAGAAACGGAGAGAGGGGATCACCTTGCCGTAGTCCTCTGTTGCTTCCAAAATAGCCATAAGGAGCCCCATTTACCATAACAGAGAATGTAGGCGTGGAGATGCATTCCCTAATCCAAGAGATAAATATGTCTAGAAACCGCAGCAACCGCAAAAAGTAGAGGACGAAATCTCTGTTCACGCTGTCAAACGCCTTCCGAAGATCCAATTTTAAACAAGCCCTCCCCCCATCGGGTTACTGAAGTCTCTTATTTGCTCATGAGCAATAAGAGAACAGTCAGAAAGTAGTCTTCCTTTGAGGAACGCAACTTGATTAAGAGAAATCAGATCATGTATAACCTCTTTAAGCCTGTTGCAAATAATTTTGTTGATGCACTTATATAGTACATTGCAACAGGCAATGGGCCGATAGTCCCCCAAACCACTAGCATTTGAATTTTTCGGCACTAGAGTAAGGAATGTGTGGTTCACCTGTCTGAGGAGAGATCCAGATGCGAAAAAAGATTTGATTGCAATAGTGACGTCTGTTCCAATAAGATCCCAATTATGCTGAAAGAAGTATCCGTTGTACCCGTCGGGACCTGGAGCCTTGTCAGGCCCAATTTGAAAAACTGCTTCCTTTATTTCCTCGCTAGAAACCCTTCTACTTAGCCAAGCCGCAGCCTCCTCAGTTAAAATACGCTTAGGGACCAGAATTTGAAAGTAAGTTTGGTAATTGTTCTGGTTGAAAAGCTTTTTATAAAAAGTAGGAGCATCTTCCATCAAATTAGCATATACCCTGTTCTTTGCGCCATTCGCTTCTACCAGTTGCAGCAAATTGTTTCGACTGATCCTAGCCTTCATATGAGTGTAAAAAAACTTAGTATTTTGATCTCCAAGAGTAAGCCAATCCTGGCGGCTTTTTTGCTTAAACATGTCCTCCTCCATTTTTAGAGCCTGAGATAACTCTCTAATAAGTAGAGATTCCTTCTTTTGCTAGTCCAAGTCAACATGTATAAGAGGGTCTTGCCTGATGTTTTCTATGGATTTCCTGCTTTTCTCCACCAAATTATCAGCCCTGAAATCCCTTGCCCAGACCTGAAGTAAGGGTTTCAGATTACTTAGTTTTTGAACTAGCCGGTACATAGGGGTGCCAACTTCAGGACATTTCCAATTAGAGCAAATGACCTCCTTGTATCCTGGGCATGAGGACCAAAAATTAAAGGATTTGAAGGGCTTGGGCTTAGAAAGTACCTGACTATGAATATGGACAACCATGGGGTAGTGGTCGCTAGTGCCTGCCTCCATATAGTCAAAATACGATTCTGGCATTAAGTTTATCCATTTTGCATTTGCGAAAACCTGATCCAGCTGCGCAGCAATACGATCTAGGCCAAGCCGATTGTTACACCAGCTTAGTCTATTCCCCGTATTCTTCAGGCCCTGAAGACCACATTTGCCAATGCATTCTTCATATTCCCGGACCATACTCATCTCCAGCCTTCTACCTCCAATCTTGTCGCGAGGGTACAACACACTGTTAAAATCCCCCCCACAAGCCATGCTCCATATTTTGCCTGCATGCTATCATGCTCCAGAATTTTCCAGAGGTCCCTCCTCTCCTCCATAGTGTTGCGGCCATAGACACCTGTAATGACGCACCTCATCCCTCCTAAATTCTCGCAGGAAACGGATATGTGCTGGGCCGAGTACGTCAACAATCCCACTCTCCACACGTTTGGATCAAATTCATAAGTAACATGCCTCCAGAAGAGACATCGAAATTATTAAAAGTGGCCCAGTCTTTAGGGAAAACAGACTTTCCCACATTAGTAAGATTCTTGATCTTAGTCTCAATCAGAATTATTGCCGAGGGCTTAACCTTCATCAAAAAATCCCGAAGGTTCTTCTTCCTCACCGAATTATTTAGACCTCTGGTATTCCAAAAGAAGACAGTCATTTATCCACAGTAGGTTTTTGACTTTGGCTATTCTCCTGGATTCTGGAACTTTTCCTGGAGGAAGCCTGGGGCTCTTGTCTCTTCTTTGCATTTTTTGGCTCAGCTTGCTGTTTAAGTGCCTCCATTTCCACCTCCCATTCAGGATTGTCTACAGCAATACTCTCAGGCACTTGGTCTATAACCATTTCAATTTCAGTTTCAATGCCTTCAGAAATGAGTGATGGCAAGGCATTGTGGCGCCCAGCATCAAGAGTTCCATTCTCGGTGACATCAGAGGTGGTCGGGAACTTGTGGCGCCCAGCACCAAGCAATCCATGCCCAGCATCAGGAAAATTCACGTCCGGGGATTCTGAGACAAGCACTTCACAGCTCTCAGTGAGAGCTACGGAATTTGCTACCACCAGGGCTTGGCCGGATGTAATCACATGAGTAGTTACTAGTGCCTCAGCTGGTAAGAGAACATCTTGTACACTGCAAGTGAGGGAGCCCTTGCAATTGCTTACAGAACTAGCAGCAATGGGGCCATCACGTCCAGAGCCGCTCGCAACAATGCCCCCTAAGACACCCCTCCCATTATCAAGTGGTGTTAGCTCAGGGTTAGTCACGCGGTCTGCAGGCAAACACACTAATGGCTTCACGGCATGAGGCTTGTCAAGCTGTCCAATATTGTGGACCACATCACCAGATGCGAGGGGCAAGCTGTCAGCAAACCCCGCAATCTCACCTTCCTCCAACTGGACATCCGCAGTTTGTTTGTTTTGGAATGAAGGGGGCTCACCTGATTCAAGGCATTGGGTATCAGAGTGACCAAAGCAAACACATTTAGAGCATCTAGGTGGTTCCCCATCTATCTTCACTCCGATTTTTAGTGTCGGCCCATCCTCAGTACCCACCGAGACATTTTGCATAGGTGCCTGTTTAGCATGGATTTCTACAAGACATCTTGCATAGGATAAGCGCTCCTTCTTAGCAGTAAGCTTGTCCAGGCAGATTGGGTTACCCACCAAGGACGCAATGCAGTTCAATATTTCAAGTGTCCACATTTCCAGGGGGACACCATGTAGCTGGATCCAGACTGGAACAGAAGATAGGATATCTCGCTCCAACTTGACCCCAACACTCCATCGCTGTAGAACTACCAGTCTCCCGTCAAACATCCATGGCCCACCCTGCAAAATCCTCTCGCATTCTCCATCATCCTCAAATTTGAAACAGAAAAAACCGTTCTCCCGGCTATAAATCTTCACCCCCTCTTGACATTCCATAGTTTATCCACCCAAGCACAAATCTGCCCATAGAAAGGGATATCACCCAAGACGTACCCCACGAGGGTAGACTTCCACTGTTCTGCACATCGGGCCAAAGCAGACTTCGGGACCATTGCCATTAGTGTGCCATCTTCTTGAGCAATGGGGGCAACAAAAGACATACCCACATCAATGTCGTACTTTCTGATGGAGGAACAAACATCCGCCCAGGACTGTTTCGCCCTCGTAGGATCAATTTTAATCTCCACAGTAGGTCTCATAGGCTTTCTGTCAAACACCTTAGGGGGGAAACGGTTGTTTTGGGGTTTACCTCTTGGTGGTGCCCAACCAGTGTTGCGCCTTGATGGAGTTGTCCCGACACCACCCAATCTAGCACCAAGCAACCCACGCCTTCTCCTCCGATCCACCATCTCCCATCCTCCTGTAGCATCTGTACGAGGAGGGACCCGATCACCTGCATCCTTCCCCGAGGAAGAGAAGCCACCTCGCTCTTTGGAACAGCCCGATCTCCCGAAGCCGTACGCTGCAGATCCCCCAGAATGATCACCTCGCTCTTTGGAACCCAGCGATTTGTCGATTTTACTTGGTCCTCGAAGCCCCTTGCCGTTGTTCACAAAACTAACCTTGCTGCAATCTTCCGGATCCTTAATCTCGTCGTGAGATCCATCTCCTCCTCCGTTTGAATCAAATATGAATTCGCCTCCTGGGTCGATGCTGATCGCCCTACCGAAATCCACGGGAGCCATATATATATATATATATATATATATATATATATATATATATATATATATATATATATATATATATATATATATATATATATATATATATATATATATATATATATATATATATATATATATATATATATATATATATATATATATATATATATATATAAACGGTCACATGAGTACAAAGTCATATGAACATCACCATGTTCATAAAAAATAAAAAATACATCATACATGAGACTCAAAACAAAATACATCATGATACTCCAACATCAAATAATTACTCAACCCTAACCAAATCAAACAAAAGAGATCTAGGTCTCAGGGTGAGTGAACAAAAACAAATATCAGCTGCAGCATCAGTCAATGTTGATGACAGTGGGGTCCGAGGGATGACCAGACGAACGAAACATTAGCCTAGCAGATCGACGAGTAGGATAAGCTGGAGCCTTCCTCTTGGAAGAGGATGCATGCGTGGCAGAGATTTCTGCACGAGCATGAACGGGGGGTCTGGACCACAGAAAGCACCGGTACAAATCCTGTAGGAGGAGGAACATCAACATGGACAACATCCTCAGACTTAGAAAATGGGGCCTGAAGCACGACAGGAATGTGGAACCCATGAAGCATGAGAGACTTGTACTAAAGCTCGAGAAGGAGAGTGAGCTTCTCATCCATAGAGACAGCAAGCTTCTCGAGAGAAGAGACTCGGTCACACAATCTACCGAGAAGGAAATCCTTTAGGGGTACCGACGGAGGAGTCCAGGGAGGATGATCAGCAGGCTATGAAGTGTGTTCAGCAACATTTACTGAAGGAATGGGGTCACCGACCATGTTATCTAAGAATTCCCTAGACGATGGAGGCGAGGAGGGAATCTGCTCAGTAGGTGGAGGAGAGGGTTCAGCGAGAAAGATGTTCAATGTATCTCGTGATGACAACGGACCAGAGGGATCCATGAAATCGATCGACAGAAGCTAGGTCACGAGGCAATAAGAGAAACTCAAGAAGAATCGAACCAAAATAAAGATGACAAACGACGCAATCGATGTCCGAACGGTGGACTCGACAAACGACGAGACGACGGTGACGAAGAGCGCTGGAGGAGCGATCGCCTGAGGGTTCAAAGCGAGAAGTCGAAGGGTTTTCAATCGGTGGAGAGAGAAAAATTTCGATCGAAATGATTTCTCTCGATCATATATCGAAGGGCAAAAGATTCTGGGCCGTTGGATCAAAGAATCGACGGCTCAGATTAATTGAGCGAACGGCCACAATAGGAGACAGTCGACTGATGAATAAATGTCAGTCGAATGGATGAAGTGATAAGAAATAAGCTTAGGATGACAGACAGTCGACTGTTGAGTAACATACAGTCGCCAGTCAGAGAGACAGTCGACTGTATTATACTCTTTAGTCGACTGACTGAGAATCAATACAATTGAGGATAAAAAACAGAGACTACTTACGAAATAGACAGGTGCCTGACAAAAAATGCAGTCGCATGTAGATTCGACAGTCGACTGTAAATTTGGCATCAGTCGCCTGGGCGAAAGATATAGTCTATAGACAGAATAGATAGAGTAGGGCAGTCGATTGTCGAAGGAAAGACAGTCGTCTGTCCTGGTCCAAAAATGCATAGTGAAGTTAAAATCCAGAAGATATGCACAACTCACCCTAGGACCTAAACTCTAATCATAAACTCATCATTAAATCAACATCAAATTATAAATCATTTATAAAACAAATCTCTTAAAACAATCTGGAAAACTCATGTAATCACAGAAAACTCAATTGCCTTTCTTAAAACAAATATATGATATATCAAATGAAGAGAGGCAACATGCTGATATGAGCTCAAAAAGTGTTATAACAAGTATGTTGAGCTTTTAAATTTCATATTCACACATAATCCCTAATTCTCCACGCAACCTCACAAATGAATCTTCTTTAAGAGGTTTTGTGAAGATGTTGGCAATTTGTTTTTGGGTTTTAATGTACTCTAAGATAATGTCCTTCTTAGCTACAAGATCATTGATAAAATGGTGTCTCACATCTATATGTTTGGTATGGGAGTGGTGTACCGGATTCTTGGAAAGACATATAGCACTTTGTTATCAACCATGATAGGGCAAGTATCACAATTGACACCATAGTCTCTAAGAGTGTGTCTCATTCAAAGAACTTGTGCACATGCAAGACCTGCGGCAATATATTCCGCTTCAGTCGTGGACAATAATACCGAGTTCTGTTTCTTGGAAAACCAAGAGACTAAGGAATTTCCTAGGAAATGGCAAGTTTCCCTAATACTTTTCCTATCTGATTTGCATCCGGTAAAATTGGCATAACTATATAGATTAACTCATATGTGCTAGATTTAGGGTAAAGTAACCCATAATCTAGTGAATGATTGAGATAACGAAAAATTCGTTTAACCGCAATCAAGTGTGACTCTTTAGGTCTAGCTTGATATCTAGCACACAAGCATACGAAAAACATGATATCGGGCCTACTTGCAGTTAAATAAAGTAAGCTACCGATCATACCTCGATATAGACATACGTCTACATCTTTTTCGTTCTCATCCTTGTGTAGATAGGTTGTCGTACTCATGGGAGTCCTTTTGCTTGAAGACGATTCCATCCCGAATCGCTTGATAAGCTTCCATGTGTACTTGGTTTGATGTATGAAAGTTCTGTAAGGACCCTGGCTATGGGGGAAAACACTAGAAGGGGGTTGAATAGTGTTTATGCAATTTAAAAAGATAGTTACACCAATTTAAATGATAACCAACAAAATAGTGCGGAATAAAAATTAAACCCAAAGTGAAACACATGCCGACGCAAGGATGTTTCAAGGGTTCGGATTACCCAGGTCACTTACCGACTTGTTCCCGGTAATCCTACGTTCCTTCCACCTAGTTAACGACCGGATACTCAAGTTAGAACCCAACTTGAGGTTTCCTTAAAACCCACTTGTAGCAACCATATAAGTGAAATCGAAATACAATCGATTGTCCTTGACTCCCACAACTTGGGAGCAAGCAAACCACTATCACAACCCGAGAGCAAATGCAAATAACGAAAGTTTTGAAATATGAAAGCAACACTTAGAATCACCTATGCCTTGAAATAGAACTTGAAGGAGAAGTGTGTTGTGTGTTGAAGAACTCTTTTGGAAGAGAGGAAAACCCTTTCTCTTGACTGCACCAAATACCAAGAAGATGTCTCTTTGGTTCTAGGTTGGAGAGCAAGAGATTAAAGATAGGAATTCTTAGGGCTTTTGGAGTTGAGAGCTTTGAGCTTGAATGAATGAGAGAGAGACTTGATTCAACTTGGCTAAGAGAGTCTCAATGGAATAGTAAAAGCTCCTTATATAAGTTTCTCAACCCCTACAAACAGAATTAGCAAAAACCCCTTATGAATCCGTGAGAAAGCTCTCAACGGATAGAATCTGCACTCGCGACAGTCGACTGTTGAGGAAACCACAGTCGACAGCTGCACAGTCAGATAGGGTAGGTGAGAATTCATAACGGTAACTTACCACGTGGACAGTCGACTGATGAAGGATAGACAGTCGACTGTTAAACCAACAGGTGACTATAAATCCTACCACAGGCGACTGGCCGAAGATGGGTAAGTTAAAGACGTCTGGAAAAACATCTGGGAGAACAGGACAACCGACTGACAAGGAGATAACAGTCGACCGTTAATCAGAACAGGCGACTGTAAATCCTTCTACAGACAACTGTCAAAAACCCTGAGATTTTCCAGAGAGCTGAGTCAACAAATTGGCTCACAGACAGACGATTGTTGCAGCATTGACAGTCGACTGGTCCATTGGATAGTTGACTGTAAATTCAACATTAGTCGACTGGCCATTAAAGACAGATCAAAAGATTTTGGGCGAAAGACAGACAGGCGACTGATTTACAAAACACAGTCGACTGTCACTTGGACAAGCGCCTGTGAATCGTTCATGAGTCGCCTGTGGGAATTAAGACAGAGAAGCCCAAAATTTGATTGTAAATGTTTGTGCATAATAGTCGACTATAGAAAAAAACACAGTCGACTGTTTTTGAGACAGGTGACTGTAAAATGTTCAGCAGTCGACTGTTATAAACAATACAAGCACAATCAACAAAGACATGAATTGGAGTCTAAGGACGATTGAACAAATGATGTCCTAAGACTGAAATGACAATGTGTGTGTGCTCCAACAGTGTTCTACTTATAAGCTACATACTGGAAGAGATATAAGAAATTTACATTGACGAAAACTCTCTTCTATCCAACGCAAGAGCTTGAAGTCTTCATGGAGCTTCAATCATCTCTACGATCATCCAATCCATTTCATTTGCTTTCAATGATCTTTGAGTGTCATCCATTGCTAGTAGATCTTCATAATTAGCTTAGCCAATGGATTAACTGCAAAATATGGGATTAGTCACAAGTATTTATGTTTGCTCATCATTAACACCAAGTAGGGAGAAGTCCAATACTCAACATTCTCCCCCTTTTTGATGATGACAAACAAACATAAACAAAAAAATAAATAACTGTGCTTAATGAAAACTTACTCCCCCTACATAGATGCCAATCAAGTTAGTCAACAAATATTACGGCAACTATATATCAATTGAAGCAAATGAGTAAGATATGAGTGAATTTAATTCATGAAATCTAGGATTTAAAACCTATATTCGTTGTATCTTACTCCCCCCTGAATCTAAGGCAACTTCAAACTTAGATTCAAGTGTTATTAGTACATACTTAGCACATTCATTATGAATCTGTATATTTATTTCTCTCCCCCTATGGCATTATCCAAAAGGTGGGAGTAGATAACAACAAAAATCGTGCTAACTAAGAACTATCAACAATCAAGGAGTATAAAGATGTATAAAACCAAAACTCATACAACCACATCATATTCTTATGTGAATAGAGGAATAAAAGTCCAATATCAACATTTGAGATATAGGAAGAGAACATATCGTCTCAAAATACATCACATCACATATATCATGTATAATCCAATATCAAGTCCAATATTGTTTCAAAAACACATCAGAAGAGAATATACCATTCATGGAGACAATATCACAAACATCACATAGATAAGTTAAGCATTTATACAATGTGTGAAACACAAGGCGAAACTGCAATATCATATATATATAAGGGATATCACAAGAGTACAAGTCAAATGGACATCAACATGTCCAACAAAATACATCATGATAAAAAATAGAAACTACATCATGATCTCAAAAATACATCATCATATATCATCATATATCACCATCATACAAACACTGAAGAACCACTCAACCCAACCAAAACAGACCAAAAAAATCTAGGTCTCTGGGTGAGTGAACAAAAAGAAACAGCTGCAACATTAGTCAATGTGAATGACAGTGGGGTCCGAGGGACGACCAGATGAGCGGAACATCAGCCTGGCAGAGCATCGAGTAGGATAAGCTGGAGTCTTCCTCTTGGAAGACGAAGCACGTGCGGCAGAGGATTTCGCATGAGCGTGAATGGGGGTCTGGACCACAGAAGGCACCGGCACAAAGCCTGGTGGAGGAGGAACATCAATAGGGGCAGTATCCTCAGACTTAGAAAACAGGGCCTGAAGCTCGACAGGAATGGGAAATCCATGAAGCATGAGAGATTTGTACTGAATCTCGAGAAGAAGATTGAGCTTCTCATCCATAGAGGCAGCGAGCTTCTCAAGAGAAGAGACTCGGTCACAAAAACTACTGAGAAGAAAATCCTCAAGGGGTACTGACGGAGGAGTACGGGGAGGATGATCAGCAGGCTGTAAAGAGTGTTCAACGACATTTGCTGAAGGAATGGGGTCACCGACCACGACATTCAAGAAATCCCCAGACGAGGAGGGGGAAGAGGGTTCAGCGATAAAAATATTTAACAGATCTCCCGAAGATGAATGTCCTGGAGGATCCATGAGATCGATCGACAGACGCTAGGTCAAAAGAGCAACTAGAAACGAATAGGCAGGATACCTCAATGTTGTCGATCCAATAACGAGCAACACTCGAGCAACCAAACGAAGGATTAAGATCGTGTGTAGGCTCGACGAATTCGGAGGAAAGATCGACAATAGGTTTCGAGCGGGGAAGACGAACGGTTTCAATCAGAGGAGAGAGAAATTGTGGGTCGAAATGAACTGTCTCGATGATTATAAGAAAGGGGCGAAATAATCTGGGCTGTTGGATCAAAGAATCGACGGCTCAGATCGAAGCAGTGAACTGCTACAATAGGAGACAGTCGACTGATGAATAAAAGTCTGTCGACTGGCTAAAGTGATAAGAAATACGCTTATGATGACAGACAGTCGACTGTTAAGTAACATACAGTCGCCTGTCCGGGAGACAGTCGACTGCATTATACGCATCAGTTGACTGACTGAGAATAAATAAAATTGATGAAAAAAACAGAGACTACTGACGAAATATGACAGAAATGACAGGCGCCTGATGACTAAAATGCAGTCGCCTGTTGATCCAACAGTCGACTGTAAAATTGTCATCAGTCGTCTGTGTGAAAGATATAAGTTTCTGACGGAGAAGATAGAGTAGGGCAATCGACTGTCAAAGGAAAGGCAGTCGTCTGTCCTGGTCCAAAAATGCACGGTGAGATAAAAATCCAGAGGATATGAACACTCACCCTAGGACATATAATCTAAAAATAAACTCATCATAAAATCAACATCAAATTATAAATCATTGATATAACAAATCTCTTAGAACAATCTGAAAAACTCATTTAATCACAGAAGTCTCAATTGCCTTTCTCAAGACACATCTATGAAATAACAAACGAAGAGAGGCAACATGATGATATGAGCTCAAAAAATGTTATAACATGTATGTTGAGCTCCTAAATTTCAGATTCACCCATAATTCCTAATTCTCCATGCAACCTCACAAATGAATCTTCTTTAAGAGGTTTTGTGAAGATGTCGGCGGTTTGTTTTTGGGTTTCAATGTATTCTAAGATGATGTACTTCTTAGCTACATGATCATTGATAAAATGGTGGCTCACATCTATGTTTTTGGTACAGGAGTGATGTACCGGGTTCTTGGAAAGCATATACTAGTTTGGTTATCAACCATGATAGGGCAAGTATCACAATTGACACCATAGTCACCAAGAGTGTGTCTCATCCAAAGGACCTGTGCACATGCAAGACCTGCGACAATATATTCTGCTTCAGTCGTGGACAATGATACCGATTTCTGTTTCTTGAAAAACCAAGAAACTAAGGAATTTCCTAGAAAATGGCAAGTGTCACTAGTACTTTTCCTATCGGATTTGCATCCGAAAAAGTCGACATCACTATATGAGATTAACTCATATGTGCTAGATTTAGGGTAAAGTAACCCATATTCTAGTGACTGATTGAGATAACGAAATATTCGTTTAACCGTAATCAAGTGTGACTCCTTAGATCTAGCTTGATATCTAGCACACAAGCATACGAAAAACATGATATCGGGCCTACTATCGGTTAAATAAAGTAAGCTACCGATCATACCTCGATATAGACAAACGTCTACATCTTTTTCGTTCTCATCCTTGTGTAGATGGATTGTCATACTCATGGGAGTCCTTTTGCTTAAAGACGATGTTGAGTATTGGACTCTCCACCTTGATTTTGATGATGATCAAACACAAATCATTGTGAATAAGTCTTGTGTTTGTAGTTAGCTAAAAAGCCACCAATTAGATTCAAAAAGATCAAAAGTGACTACACATGTTGATTCAAGTGGAGGACTTGGTAGATCAACAAAGGTGAAGCATTGGCTTAAAGAACTCAAAGGCTACTTCAACCTCAAGCCAATGGCATCAACAAATGAATGGAGATTCAATCCAAAGAGAAGAAAGGAATGGATGAGTCAAAAGCTTCGAAGACTATGACGTTGAAGATATTCAAGTCATTCAACCAAAAGACTCAAGTCCATGAAGAATTATGGAGATTGTCGCCAAAGTAATTTGTTCATCTCAAGCGACGTCCCAAGACTTCCTCAGAACGCGTGATCGTTGTGCCTGGAGCTTCGTTGAAGCTCAAGGAGTATTCATGAAGTCAATGGATTCGGATTCTCTATGTTGAAGCTTTGAAGACGGTTTGTCATGTTTACTTTTATTATCTTCTAGCTTCGGTTTAGTAGAATGTTAAGCCTTGAGTCGTACTTGCCTAGAAATCTTCATAACGCTCATATCTTAGAGCTAGGATCTTATTAGAAGCCCATACAAACTTTCCCGAAGCTTCGCGCTTCGATTCGCGGCTTCTTGTGCATGTTAATTGGTTCAAGAAGAAGAACCAACCGACTAGATGGCAATCTAGTCGGTCGACAATGCTTCTTGAACCGACTAGAATGCCATCTTAAATTTCAGCTCACTTACTGTTTACAGTTAGTCGGTCCAAGAAGGTTCACCGACCGACTAGTTGTGGAACTGGTCGGTTAGGAATGCTTCTTAGACCGACTAGTTGAGCTTCCACTGTACAGCCTATCTTACTGTTTACCGTTAGTCGGTCAAAGCACAACGACCGACCGACTAGTTAAGAAACTAGTCGGTTAGAAGTTGTTCTTAAACCGACTAGCTGTATTTGAATTCAGCCTCTTTGTTTTCATCTATTAGTCGGTCAAAGTTCACTCACCGACCGACTAGTTGTGAAACTAGTCGGTTGGCAAGTCTTCTTAGACTGACTAGTTCTTCTTTGTCTGAACTTCTTCTTTTGGTTTTTCTTCAGTTAGTCGGTTCATGTTGAATCACCGACCGACTAGTTGATGAACTAGTCGGTCAGTGGTCCTTTATTGAACGACTAGTCTGCTTCAGAAATATATCTGTTGGGCATTTAATGCCACGAATTTTGTGACCGTTTTCACTCTTCCCTATATAAGTTTGAGTGATTCTAACCAGGGATCTAAGGCTGAAATTAGAGACATTTTCACACCTTTGAAGAGAGCCATTCAACTCCAATTCCAAGCTCAATCATCTAACTAGAATCTCTCCCTCACTCTTTGAGCTTAATTCCTCAAGAGAGATTCTCATTCCTTGTGAGTTTCTCAAGCTAAGAGCTTGAATCCAAGTCACCATCTACACCCTAGCCATCTATTGCTGCTCATCTTGGTGGAGCTAGGGTTTGGTGATCTCATCTTCCTCAAAATCCATTCTTGCCCTAAATTGGTAAGTATTTCTCAAGGCATAGGATTTTGTGGTAAGAAGTTTTATATTTAATTCTTTATACTTCTTAATTGTTGTATATTCACGGTGGTAAGAGGATTGGCTTGATCCCAAGTTGTGGGAGTCAAGATTTCATTTTACTCTCAGTTTGTGAGAGTGGGCTTAGTCCCAAGTTGTGGGATTAAGGACTTTGCTTGTTCCCGGGTTGTGGGATACACGGACATCGATTGTAGGTCGATTGCACTTGTGGGGTTTCCGCAAGTAGGCTAAAGAAAATCTCTAGCGGTTTTCTAGAGTATCCGGAAGTGATCCGGGTGTTGCTGGAGTAGGGCATCGATAACAGGTCGGGAAGACTTGGGTGGCTCCGAACCAGGGTAGATTGCATGTTAGCATTGCTTTATTGCTTGTGTTGTTGCTCACTTATTGTATTCCGTATTTGTTGGTTAAGTATGGTTTTATTTGGCGTAATTTCCTTATAATTCAATAAAACACTATTCACCCCCCTCTAGTGTTTATTCCTCATAGCACAGGGTCACTACAATTAGTATCAGAGTAAGGTTATAGCTATGGCAACCAACAACAACAACACACGATGCCCTCTTCCACCATATCTCCTCGGGCCTAATTATCAAAGTTGGTGTGTAAAGATGAAGGTCTATATTCAATCCATCGATGAGGATTATTGGAATCTTGTGGAGAAGCCCTTTCGCGCACCTACCACTTCCGTACATGAATGGACAAATGAGCGAAAAGAATTGTTGGGGGAACATCAAAAGGTAATGGATATCATGCTTGATTATTTAACTTATAATATCCTTATGCATGTGTCCAAGGCAACAACGGCATCTCAAATATGGCACATGCTAGCGGAGCAAGAAGAGTCCACCTCGGAGTGTTCTTCCTCCAATGATGAAAGAGATTCATTCATGGGTTTGATGGCACGAGAGTGCGACTGTAGTGACGAATCAAGTGACTCAAGTGAAAGCGATAGCGACGATGAAGAGGTAACAACGGATGATCTTAAAATTTAGCTTAAGCAATTATTTGATAAATATCAAAAGCTTATGCATAAATATTGTGATGCTAAGAATAAGATTGCTAGTCTCTCTAACACATCTTCATGTAGCACCTCTAACAATGACACCATTGTTGAGACACTCGCTATTGAGAAAGCAAGTTTGCTTACTCAAAATGGCATGTTGAGAAATGAGGTGGAGTCCCTCAAAACTCAACTTGATCGTGTTTCCATTGTGGATAGTAACGATCTTGAGATTGAAAATCTTCAATCTAAAAACACTTGTTTGGGCATTGAGAATGAGGATCTCAAATCACAAGTGCACGAGCTCACCACACGTGCATCCACCTTGGATGCCACTATTTCTTCAATTTCGAAGAAATATGAGCTCATGTCCTCCATTGTTGAGAGATTCAACAAGGGAAAGGACAATTTGGATGATTTTCTAAAGAATCAACTACCGGCAAACCATCGTGTTGTCCTTGGTTATTCTAAGGCAAGTGCATCCAATGCACGCACCTCTTATAGTGAAGTAACTATAGATTTTGTGAGGCCATCCTCCGGTGCATCCACGAGTGGTGTCTATAACAACTTGGGTAGTTCTACTACTAAGGAAACCACCACTCATATTCCTCCCTCCTTTGGAAAGAAACCAACTTTGGGTGGACCTCCAAAGAAGGGTCATGCATTCATGTACACAAATACTATGCCACGTAGGAACACACCTCCTACTTCACATGTTCACACGAATGATGGTTTTTATGTTCCACACCCACGAGCACGTGCAAACACTCATTTGAGACACTCTCATGCACGTACTCATGCCCAAGCACCTTCACATGCTTATGATCACACATCACATCCACATGTGCATGATTATTCTCATGATCATCCTCATGCATACACACCTCATATTCATCTACGTATGTATGCAACACCACATCATGGACCACATGCCCATCATCATGCTTTAGCACAACACATTGTTCCTCATGCTCTTGCTAGATCTCATGTTCCTATGCCACATGCACCACGTAGAGATCAACCTTTTGTGCATGCACCCACTAGGAAGAGGATTCCCAAATCATACACTATTTGGGGTCCGAAGAACACTAGCATTCATGCTAAGGATATGTATGTGCAATCTTATATTAATGATATTATTATGAATGATGATTATGTTGGGAAATCACGGTCCTCTTGGACTTGGTTTCCAAAGGGTTAGTTTCCGTTGACCCTTCCTTGCTTGGTACCATGAGTTTATTTTCATTTTATGGGTACCAAAGCATTTGTGTTAAGATTTGATTTATTCTTTTGCTTGCATTTTGGTCTTGGATGCTCACGCGTGATTAGAAATGTAAATTCATATTGAATGTGAATTCCATTGCATGTTTATTAGTAAATCATTGTGTTTATGATTTTTCATGTTTGGAATATTTAATATTTCTTTTTGCAACACATGCGTTGGCTCATATTCATGTTTTGTTGCTTGTGATACTTGACATGTGTTTGGATTATAATATATATATACTTATTTTTGGTACAATTGGTATATGCATGTATTTGGTTAAATATTTATCGTGTAACATGATTGCATGTTTCTTAAATATTGTGTATGATTACATTAGGATATGGGTTACAATGATTTGAATTTAGTTTGTTAAATTTGTTGTTTAACCCATAGGATCCAAAAAGATTTTTGGATACCAAAATTATTTTTTCTAGGTTCAATCCACATTGGGATACCAACCCTACCAACTCTTTGATTTGCAAAGATTTTCATTCAAATATAGTTGTTGGTGCTTAAGTGATGCACCAAAGTAGGTGGAGCTTAATGTTGTAAGTATATTCTTACATTTGGTATTCATGTGTGTTGGATGCATGTAGATGTCATTCTCTATTTGAGACTATTTCATGCATATCCTATGTTTGCATATTGTATATCCTATATGTCATTCATGTCTATGTATTTCATGTGTGTCAAATTCTTGGCTTATGTGCATTGTGTATTCATAATCCTTACTCATATGTTTATTCGAGGATTATTTATAACATGTGGCTTAAAAATTTTCATGTTAGAACTAATGCTCATTTGCATGTTTCACACACGGGACACGCTTATATTTATGTTCCACTTCACAAGCGTGCATCCCAACTTCCTACTCATGCCTCTACAACCTCTTCTTAAGAATCCAAAATCACTATCTTTTGGATTCCTAAGATTGTTTCTAGGCATGGTATGAACACACATATAGAATCGTATATTAGAAATGACATATTCTCTTGCGACTCATATTGCGTTTCATTGCTTGGGTACCATGCTTGTATGATTATCTTTTTGTACCCATATATGTATGTGAGTTAGTCCTCTACTCCCAAGTTTGCTTAGTTTGTATGATTTTGAGGGAGTATGACATGATTGATTGCTACAGGACATTACATTTGGTATCAGATTAGTTGAGTTCGTCCACTAGCCCCAACATCATTATATGCCATTACATTTTTCTCATATTATGTTGTGCATATAGATTAGTTGATTTCTCTAACCCTTGGTGATTTCCTATTTTGTTGATATGCCAAAGGGAAAGAGAAATTTGATTATGAAAATTAATACTTTATGCTTTTCATGCACACTCTTTGTGGTGTTACTTTTCATGCCTTCCTTCAATATGTGTTGTGCCGTGAATGTTTATTTTGTGCACATATGCATATTGAACGAGGAATCTTTCTTGCACAAACTATTGTATTAGATGTGTGTATTCATAATGATGCTTGCGTGTATATTGTATTATGACTAAATCATATGTATAGGAATTACTAGTCTAGGTGTTCCTAATTTCTAATGATTGAGAATTGTTAATTCCTTATATGTATGATTTTTCGTGATTATAATAACTCTTATCAATGCATGTAATGCATTTCTATTGATGAGTGTTATTTACAATTGGTAAATGTTTGGTTATTGGACTACTTGATTTTGTTCCTTAACCTATTGGATCCAAAAAGTTTTTGGATACCACCAATTGTTGAATTGTCAGATTGTTGTGCAAGATGCCTACCCTACACTCTCCTTGGTTTACAAATGATGGATCAATTCAAAGGAAAGGATGGTGCATTGGAGACGCACACATGTAGGGAAAGCTAAATGGTTGTAAGTATGTGTTTTGCATAATTGGTATGTTAATATATTGGTTTTGTCTACCATGTTTACAATTAGTATTTTTAATATATTGGATTTATGTAATATAGCATACTTCTTCATTAGCTCATTCTTGTCACACCCTCATGAAGATTGTTATATGTTATGGATATGATAACTGATGTGTATGACATGCTTGTTTGTTTATTAGATTGTATTAAGTATATTGATCTTAAACTTCATTGAAAATTTGTTCATTGTATGTTACTTGTCATTTTGGTTACTTCATGACTGTTGTTTAGCTATAATTTTATTCAAGAAATCTTTCATGTCTATAGCTAAATCTCTCATGTATGATATTTACACAAGTGACATAACATTCATTCATATTAGTTAGTGATCTTCAAGCTATATTTCTCACTATGTCATCTCTCATCTCATGCTCATATTGTATGCTATTTTTCTGAGATAGTAGAGATAACTTGTGTTATACTCGATCACATAAGCTTTATATTGCGTTTGATGATATGTATATTCTGTCATAGATATTCTTCCATGAATATATCTTGATGCAATATGACTTCTTTGATGCTACATCCGATTATTTTGTGCTTACACAAGTTTTTATTCTATTCGCACAATTGGTATGCATGCATGCGATGTTCATGATAATTTTATTCGTTTATGTCCTACCTTGTGACTTTGATAGTAGACTATCTTCATGCCTTTGCTCAAAAAGATGTTTTGTCACATTATGCTTCATGTTGTATCCTTTGTGATAATTGAGCTAGAATGAGATCTTGTCTCTATTTGTTCATTTGGTTTCTTTTTCAAGTGTTGTCATGATCTTGACATTTTGTGCCTACTCTGCATACTTTGTTAGACTACATTTGGTATCATATCTACATATCATATTTACTTTCGGTATCATATTTACAATTGTTAGACTATTAATATTGGATATCATCTTTACATGCTCATGGCATTCCATGCTTATCTTTGACTCAATATGTGAGTATCTCTTCTGGAATGCATGCTAGTACTATGGTTCTTTTGAACACTGTTTCAATGAGTGTCCTAGTGTACTAGATTTGTGTATGCCATACGCTTTATGAAGTTACTATCTCTATTTTGGCATAACACTTTTGCATGATATAGATATTTGATATTCATTTTCAGTATGTCACCCTGTCACCCCACATCACACACTTCACTTATATTTGGTATGCTTACTTTTGGAGATGCTTTGTGGAGGTTAGCTAGAGATACTTTTGGAGATGATTTGGTATGTCTACAATTGATTTCTCAAGCCATTTTACTTAATTTGTGTTATTATATTATAACATAAATTGAAGGTGATTACAATTGGTATTGATTATATTGATTACATTGTGTTTGAAAACATGTTTGTTTACTTCGTCGCTCGACGATTATATTGATTAAATAGATATGCTTGTATGAAAACATAGAATTGTTTTCCATGCACTAAAAATGCTTAATATATCTTGCCAAGTATACAATTGGTTTCACAGGACAGTCTACCACATTATGCTTAATGTTATAAATTTTGTGATAATTGAGTCTGTTTGGGTATTTGACACTATTTGATCACTTGTTTTTCTTTCACAAGTGATGTCATGTTTGTAGCATTGTCACTTTTCTAACACTGCTCACGCTACTCACTACAATTAGTATCTATTGTAATTCTTTATCACATATGCTTATTGCTTATCTTTTTGTGATAATTGAGTGTGGTTAAGTTGTTGTTGGATATGTGCTCTTGTAATTGATATCTTTATTTTGATATCTAGTTTTCAATTGGTAACTTTACATTCGAGAACTTTACAGTTGGTAACTTTACAATTGTTATTCCTTTAAGTTTGACACTCTATTGTTGCATTTGTTGTTTCTATACCCCCATATCTTTTTGTTAATGACAAATGTGGAGAGAAATAAACAAGATGTGATTTATTAATTAATTGTTGAGTGTTAAACAATAACTTGAATCATATAGACTTTATGTATGATCGTTCATGTATATGATTCAAGGGGAGCTTTGGTGATTGCCTTGGTTTATATTGATTACATTATATATATATATATATATATATATATATATATATATATATATATGACATGTAAGTGGTAGTCTTTATTGAATCAGAAAAAGATATAAACAAATTTACACACTGGCTACTCTAGTGGGGATGGTCGGAGGAGGGGGGAGAGGGCACAAGCGCCGTCACCCCCTACAACCTACATCCCAACTAAAAAGCGCCAGCAAAATTAAAAAAGATTCATTAAAAATTAACCATTGTCCAAGAAACCCCAATTAGAGAATGGATTATTAGTTGTCGGGGGGTCTCTTTCAATATCACGAAGAATGATTCGGACATCTGCCGCTATAATGTCAAACAGTGCCACTTTATCAATTTCCTTGCCCTCAAATATTCTTGAATTCCGTTGCTTCCATATATGCCACACAATTGCCGCCAATGCCGTTTTTGCAAGAACCCCTACGCAATCACTCTTATTGTAGAGGCTCAGTAATAAGTCACCCACACCTTCCAGGGACATTGGCAATGCACCAGTGTACCGAAGTTTTAGGAAGCCTCTAGCTAGGATATATCGCGAATAGTCACATTCGAAGAATAGATGCCGAGCAGACTCAAGAGCTGGGGACTTACATAAGGCGCAGCACAAATCCGACATCGTATTCCATTTAGAAATGATCTCTTTAGTTGGAAGTTTATTCCGGAAAGCATGAAGGAGGCAAACTGACATTTTCGGCACATGATGTGAGTGCCAAACAATTCGGTAATAATGAAATGGGGTACTTGGAGTCCTAACTCCTTCCCAAGCCTCCCGTAGAGAGCATCTCGGCCCAGGAAGCCAAGCCCAGTCATCGGACACATCACACAACTTGACTGCCTGTAGCAAATGTGCAAGGCCGGCAATCTCAGGGGATAACACCCAATGTCCATTCGCCCAATAATCACTAACGAGAGCAGCTTCTGACCCTAGGGGGGATACAAGATGATGTAAGGGGCCAGAGGAGTGCTAGTTGTCATACCAGAACGAAGTTGAGGTACCATCCTTGACAGTACATTTGATTAATTGTTGAGAGAAGGGGCGATGCCTTAGAAGAAATTTCAACGTACCAGATTGAGTAGGGCTCACTTTAGCAGAGTAGAAACCCGTATTGCCCGCCCCCTTGGAATTTCTCATGAATCTCGCCCATAAACCTTTACCAGAAAGAAATCTCCAAGTAAGACGTACACCAGATGCATCATTTAAGTCCTTTAACTGTCTAAGTCCAATGCCCCTTCCTTCTTAGGAACACAAAGATCTTTCCAACTCCAAGTGTGAAGCTTCCCCCAAATAAACCTCTTACATGCCGAATTTATAGCACGAATAACAGCTGGTGGTAAACAGTAAGCTTGCATCCAGAATCCAATCATGCCGTAGATGACAGAGTGAACAAGTTCAATCCTTCCAGGTATAGACAGTAAGGAAGAAGACCATCCAATGAGCCTCTTTTAACACTTATCAATCAAACGATTAAACAAAGCCGCCTTAGGATATTTAGAAGAGAGAGGCAAGCCTAAATAAGTAGTGAGGGAAGATACCAATTTGATTCCAAGGGAACTAGCCAACGCACTAGGGTTGCGCGTACCTTTGCTAAAGATGCAAGAACTCTTTTCTAGGTTGACCTGAAGACCTGAGTAGAGTTGAAATGTGGAAAGAAGATTTTTAAGACCCTCGATGGAAGAAGAATTAGCACGGCAAAACACCAGTAGGTCGTCGGAAAATAGGAGATTAGAAATAGCCCCTGATCGCCGCATAGGCTGGATCGATCTCAGAGATTCAGCACGTGCCATAAGCAAGGAGAAGCCTTCCATAACCAGAACAAACAGATAAGGTGAGAGAGGGTCTCCCTGACGCAAACCCCGATTAGACAAAAAGTAACCGGTAGGAGCACCATCAATAAGCACTGAAAAGGATGGGGTCGATATACACTCCCAAATCCAATTAATAAATCTGCTTTTAAACCCCATTTGGTGAAGCAGGTATAACACAAATTGCCTGTTAACAGTATCAAAAGCTTTGCGGATGTCCAGTTTAATGCAAGCCCTTGCTCCCATAGGATTGCTGAAATCACGGATTTGCTCGTGAGCAATGAGTGTACAGCCAACAAGCAACCTATCTTTTAAGAATGCAGCCTGATTCGGTGAGATTAACTCGCTGATAGCCATCTTTAGCCTATTACATAAAACCTTGCTGATAACTTTATAGATGACATTGCAACAAGAGATTGGTCTGTAATCACCAATAACTGTTGCCTTAGTATTTTTAGGGACCAGAGTTAAAAAAGTATGGTTTATCTGACGAAGCATACTACCTGACCTGAAGAAAGAGGAGACAGCGACAATGATGTCCTCCCCTAAAATTCCCCAAGAATGCTGGAAAAAGAAGGCATTGAACCCGTCTGGTCCAGGAGCTTTATCCTTCCCTATCTGAAACAGTGCATCTTTGATCTCATCAGCAGTAATATTTCCATCCATCCAATTTGCGGCCTCAAGAGTGAGCATTCGCCTGGGGGTAAGCTTAGGGAAAGTGGACATATAATTGTTTTGGTTAAACAGGGCTTTATAGAACATAGGGGCCTCCGCCCTCAGGTCATCATAAATTGAATTTCGTACTCCATCAGGGGAAACAAGATGGCTAAGATTATTATTGCATTGCCGTGATTTCATAGCAGCATAGAAAAATTTGGAATTCATATCACCCAAGGAAAGCCAATTCTGGCGGCTTTTCTGGCGAAGGTCAGCCTCTTCGACGTTCAAAGCATGAGCAAGATCTAGGGATGCCTGTTTTTCTAACTGTTGTAATTTCAGGTTGGAATTCAGGTCAGGATCACGGTGTAGAGCCTCAAGACTTCTTTTACAAGAGTTGACGTTCAGATTTTGTCTTTGCTCATTAGCCCAAAACTTCAGCTCTAGCTTAAGTAATTTAAGCTTGTCCACCAGCCTTTTCATAGGGGATCCTTCAACGTAGGTATTCCAGATACTACCAACTAAATCACTGTAGCCCGCATAAGTAGACCAAGAGTTGAAGTACCTGAAAGGCTTAGGAGATGGGGGCACCTTAGTAAGTAGATGTAGGATCAGTAGGCAATGATCACTAGTACCTGCATCAGAATATTCATAGAAAGAATGAGGGAGAAGACTCTGCCAACATGGATTGCAAAGAATACGATCAAGACGGGCAGCAATGCGAGCAGATCCAATACGACTGTTGTTCCAGCTCAGCCAAGGCCCCACACTTTTAAGCTCAAGAAGACTACATTTGGCCATCGTGCCATTAAAAACATCCATGGAACTGGGATCCACCAAACGACCCCCAAGCTTCTCATTAGATCTATGTACACAGTTGAAATCTCCACCTACTATCCAAGGCCGTGAATGAAACATTTGAGCATCAGCAAGCAGATTATCCCAAAGTGGCAATCTAGAACTGGCGAGATTATAACCATAAGCGGCTGTCTGATCGCTCCGGGACGTAACCCTAAAGAACGGTTGTAGTTTTACCGCAAGTGCACGGTGTAGCAGCGAGCGGGATATCGAACACAGGGAGGACGAATGACCGTGCTTGTTCCAACCAACCTGGCTATTCAAGAAGAAAGATTTGCCTTTGGCGATCCTGTCACAATCGTCAGACAAAGTGCAGAAATATCAAATCAAATAAAGAACGTCTAGGGAATGGGGAATCCCTGCTACTCACCGTATTTCGTGAATGTGGTTCATTGGTATCAAAATTGCTAGATTAAGATTTTGGATGAACTAGTTGCAACTGAATGTAGAACCAAGCTCACGCTCTCGCGCTGTTGCCGGTCTATAGCTATCCTAGGTTTGGGTCCAATCTCTTGCAAACCCTAGCCTAGGGGAGCTAGCATTAGGATCAACATCATCGTCCAATCACGCACCGAGCCCAATCTCTTGCAAACTCGGCTCGCGATCTAGATTGGGATAGTTCCTACCCGTCCAATCTCTTGCAAACGGGTATTGGCACGGAATTGCAACCGGAAACCCTAGTATCGGTCCAATCTCTTGCAAACCGATACTACGGAAATTCGATTCCAACCCAATTCGGATTTCTAGGGTTTCCTATCGAATTGGGATCCAATCTCTTGCAAATCCCAATCGATGTGAATACCTAGCCATCCGTAGTAAATTGATCCCAATCTAATCCCTAAACATCAATTCTAGCAAAATTTCTACTAATTCATCACAATTATGAGATAGGGCTTGTAGGGTTCATCCCCACGCCCCAAGACGTGGCGACTACTCACAATTCATAGCAAGATCACAAAAATAATCAATGAAATAAGCAATAGAATTCATCTCAATATTGAAATATGCAATAAAAATAGAATTTTTAGAGAAGAGAAAAGCAAACCAATGGAGTTCTTCAATTAATCCAACAAAAAGCAAAAATTGTCTTCTCTCCAATCTCCAAAATAAAGCTAAAAAGTAGATCTAAAAAGCTGCAAAAAATCTAAGAAGAAGCTCTCCAATACTAGGGTAAAAACAGGGGTTAAATAGCCCCCAAAATCGTCCAAAAACTGTGACCAAAATACCCCTGCGCAGCCTGTTTTCCGCAATTTTCGCTACAGGCAGCGCATCGCACTCGGCCGAGTGACAAATGTCGCTCGGCCGAGTGAAAACCCTGTAATTTTCCAGTAAGTCGGGGCCTTCAGGGGTCTTCACTTCGGGGGCGGCTCGGCCGAGTGAGTTGTCGTCACTCGGCCGATGGCTTCATTGTACTCGGGCAGACGGGATAAGCCACTCGGCCGAGTGGGTCTTCTGAAGCTTTGGCTGCCGAAAAAAACAGAAACTTGGAGATTTTTGAATGGCTTCGTCTGGGAGCCACTCGGGCGGACGTGATGTAGTCACTCGGCCGATGTGGTCTCCGTCGCTCGGCCGAGTGCACATAGAAATCGTGTCCGATCTGGTCGGCCGAGCGGTGTCTCGCTGGTCGGCCGAGTGGCTCCTCCACTCGGTCGAGTGAGACACAAAAAATGCCCAGATTGCTTATTTTGGCCTCCTCGTCGCTCCTGCGACGTTCATTCTTCTTCCGCTCCTCTCCAACAGCAAAATACCCCTCGGGGAGGTCGTCGGTGACCGTCTAGAGTAAGCGCATCTCGAGATCACTCCAAATCGCGCCAAATCACCTGAAATGCGACAAAAACAACAAATCGTGAAAAGCATCGCAATATCATCGATATATCGTGAAAAACATGATTTGGGCGATCTAAATGGCATGCAATCATGCGGGAAAAAGGTGTAAAATAAGGAGTGATCAAAATCCCCCAAGCTTGCCTCTTACTTGTCCTCGAGGAAGATAAGTAAAAGGCGAACCCGGTGGATTCGGAAAACGAAAACGGCGAAAAATGAAAAATGAAAAACGGAGAAGAATGAAAAACGAAATGAAAATAAAGAAGAGAGAAAGAAGCAAAGAGGTAAACTACTAGATCATTTTCTCAGGACGTGGGTTCCACTTACTCATATAGCATGCACTGAATGAAAAATACATGTCAAAGAATTTTATTTTGATATCATAATATAATAGTGCAAATAGAAATAGAAAACCCACGAACAACAATATAATCATGAAAAACGGAATAATTTTATAATTAACATCGTCTGAATCATTTAAAGCTGTATACAAATCACAGATCACACACTTTTCAATTGAATGCTTTCTATCAGGAGTATAAGAGTATCACACTATAGAATAGAGAGAATAGAAAAGTATGGATTTCATGAAATGAGTGCTAGGCTTAGATTTCTGGATTTCGTAAAACTAAAAATAATCTCACCGAGTATAGAATATTACTTAGCCTAGGTTGTCGTGCAATGTCAAGTAGTCACTCTCTCTCACATCAATGGATCCCCTCCCCCAAGCTTATCTATAAGCGTGGTGGCATAAAAAAATGTTTACATCCCCATTTTTATATAGCTCCAAAAGCAATGAAAAGAAGGAAGAAAGAAAGAAAGTGAGATGGGATCTTTTATTGAGGATTTTTCCTTTTTTTTTCTTTTTTTAGAAGCAATAGCATATATACACAACGATCCCAACTCAAAGAGAGATAATGATATACAAGAATATTTTCTCTTTTCTCCTTTTCTCGTTTTTTTTAATAAGAAATTTGGAGCTAGGAATGAATAGCGGGGGAAATGCCATATAATAGAATCGCTAAGGGGAGATTCACCAATGATTTTAAAAGTATAGAAATAATGTTCAAGATTTGTGGAGAAAGAAATAAATATAACTCTCGGTTCATTCTATAAGACATGCACAACAACTTCAGCAGGGTAATCTAATCTACTCAGTTTCGATCACAAAAAAGCTAACTAATCCAGATTTATCACAGCTAACATCATTCAATCATCCTGAAGTGAAGTGTACAATTCATGCATATAGAAGTGATATAGGAAAAGAAATCAGTACTCCAGATATAAGCATTCAATGCGTGAATCTTGGTGTGTTTTCTGTGATAGCATACATATGAATATTCAGACTCAGCTAATGATAAAATTTCATCCATTTTCATGTTGCAAAAGTGTGGGTTACTATCTCTAGATGCAAGGCAAGTCATAGCATATGATATCAGAAATAAAGTCTAAGACATGACAAATAAAGCATGCATATAGAATAAGCTAACTCTACGTCATCATCATCACAGAAAAGTCATCTCTAGCATGAGATGAAAAAGAAATAAAGATAAAGGGAAAATAGAACTATTTACAATGCGGCACACAGAAAAATAAGAAAAACGTGATGCATGGTAAAATAGAAGAAAAATGAAGAAAATGAGTGCAAAAGCGAAAAATGGCGTGAAAAACCAAAAATAAAGGTGGCAAATCGAAAAAGATCGTGAGAACTCACTCCCCCAAGCTAAATGGCACAGTGTCCTCAATGTGCAAAGCGTGGCACACCGAGAGACAAGAAATGTGAGGGGCAAGTGAGGATGCATGCATGACGGAAAAAAAATGAAAATGAAAATAAAAAAGAAGAATAAAGAAATGAAAAATATGATGCGGACATGATGCATGCACAGATAGGAGTGATACAGATATATAAGTGGCACCAAAAACTCTCCCTCTCTCCCAAAAAGATATATAAAGATATGATCAAAAAGAGAATCCCAAAATAAGTGAGGGGAGGGGGGTGGACAAAAAGGCATCAGGACCCAGCAGAAACGGGCAGCACAACGGCAAGAATAAACGATGGCATCAAGAGTGCCTAAGAAGGTGGTGCTGCACCGTCTCCGTCCTGAGGCGGAGGTCGTGTGGGTGGTGCTGACTGGACAGGCTGCTGAGCGGGGGTGGGTGTGGAAGTGACAGCAGGCCGAGCGAAAGTGTGGGTGGGAACCTGCTGGATGGGTGGGGGTACGCGCGGGAGACGCTCCAGAACCTGGGTAAGACAGTAGTGGATCTGCGGGAGCAGCTCGAAGCGGCCAGCCATCGCAGAGACGGTGGCGGACAGGGTCCGAAGGTCGCCTCTGAGACCACTCACCGCCCCCTCTAGAGCACGAATGCTCTGAAGTACTGTGTCAGGGGGAGGTGGCGCAGAGGGACGAACCGGACGGGGCTGGGCAGGTCTGGGCTGGCGTACTCTAGTCGCGTATGTGACTGGCTCAGCGGGGAAGGGTACAAAAGGTGCCGCGCCCGCAAATGTGGGCCTGGCCTCAGTGCGAGGCCGGGGCACCGGCTGGTGAGAAGTGGAGGCAGCAGCAACGGAAGAAGAATACAAAAGCGGCAGCGAGGTGGCCGGAGAGGTCGGTGGCACAGAAGTGTGGACAGACGCCACGACACTCTCGGAAAATACAGCAGAGGTGGAGACAGAGGTGACTACCGCCGGGGTGGAAGTGTGTGGTCCAAAAGGTGCAACCCCAGCGGAGATCATGCTAGCCATGGTCTCCACGACCGCGGCAAACGAGGGCTCTCCACTCTCAACAAAGGTCGGCGGGCGCTCGGGGAGAGCGGAGCAAAGAGGCTCGACGGACAGAGGGCCAGTGGTGGTGGTGGGAGTGGTGGTGACAGCCTCGGAAGTGATGGAGGTGGGCTCAGCTGAGGTACTCTCGACACCGACAGAGGTGTCAGGAGCAGCGGAAAAGTCAGGTATGGGCTGAGGGGCCACAGGGTCAACAGGCACGGCAGCAGGCTCGGCTGGGGCTACAGGGTATACAGGGGCAGCGTGGGCCTGCTCGGCCTCCTCGGCCTCGAGCACGTAAGCAGCGGGGATGAGGACATCCATCACGGGGAGCCAGTCGACGTGGGCTGGTGCAATCTGAGTCCGAGCAGGGCTCAGAAGAATCATGTAATCGGCACCATAAGGGCCGTGCAACCAGACCCAGTGACGCTCACCATGCGGACGAAGCATCTTCATCCGGGCCATAACATCAATCGACAGAGAAGTGGGGCCCGGTGCTCGCCGCAGGTCGTCGGGGAAGTCCTCGCCGGTCATAAGAGCAAGCAAGGTGATCAGGCCGCCGCAGCATATCGGTGAGCGAGCGCCCACCGATACAATGATGCGGTCTAAAAACCATGCCGCGATATCGATCACGACGGCGGGGACAAGCTCATCGCCATCCCTAGATAGAGCTCTGGGACGTGTCATCGCGTAGAGCATGTAGAGCTCTGGCATAGACATCGTGCCCGGCTCATATCTGGCCAAAAAGGTCGTCGCCATAAGGCGCTGAGCAATACGTAGGCAGGGATGTACAATGGCCGAGGCTTTGGCCCTACTAGGGTCAAAGGCGGCGTGAAGACCCGTAATCCGGGCCCAGAATGCACCGGTGTCGAAGGAGGGTGGCGGGATATGGGTGGGTGCGTAACCTCGGTCGGCCCCGGGGATATCGGGCCACGAGAAGAAGGCTCTCAACTGGGCGAGAGTGACCTGGCACTCCCGGTCCATGAACCGAAACGAGCATCCCTCGTCGGTCCTGGCGATCGAACTAAGCACCTCAAATGTCGGGCGGGTAAACGTATCCGCCGACACCTGAAAGAAGTCTCGCCAGCCCATGTTATCGTACAACATGAGCATCCCCTCTAGTACCCCCAGGCGTCCTAGGTCAGCGAGGTGTGCAAACCTGGAGGGTACGATCGAGCGCTGGGAGATACGCTCGAAGACGGCGCGGTGTGCGTCGTCTCGGAACGTAATCCCGAGCGGCCCGACCAGTGGAGCCGGAGGTGGTGGCTGTGGAGCGGCAGGGGGTGGCTGTGCGGGCTGTGCGGGCGCTGCAGGCTGTGCGGGGTGTGCGGGGCCTGCAGGCTGTGCTGGGTGGACGGGGTGTGTGGGAGAAGGCGGAGGAGATTCCTCCAACTCGTGGGAGGGGCCGGCATCATCCGACCGCTTCCGCTTGGCGGAAGCTCTCTTCGACCGCGGCCGTGTCCGGGGCGGCATATCGGCCCCGAGCGCGCCGAAAAACGTGAAAAGTGTGGCGTGTGCAAAATAAAGGAAAGAGTGTACCCCGACACGCCGCGAGTGCTAAGCATTGGAAGCGTGCGAAGACCGCGCCTTCGCGAAGCTCAAATCAGTCCCGAGAAGCTCCCCTGGGCTCCCCTAAGCTCCCAAAAACAACCTGCGCATGAAACAGCGATATCAGCGGGTAATATTCAAAACGTATGGAGCATTAGGGGTATAACAGATAAATATAGAAATTGATTTGGGTTTGGGGGTCGTTTAACACATGGATCCTCAAAAAATACTCAAAAAGAGGAGAAAAAAAAAGGCAAATCAGGCGATACCGGAGGTGGTCGGAGCGGCGGCCGCCGGCGGCGACTCGGGCGAGTCACGGCGGGGGGTCGGCCGGCGATGGCTGGCCGAGCGGCGGCGCGACGACGGCGGTCGGGCGAGTAAGGGGTGCGAGCGGGCGAGGGAAGCTGAAAGGTCGGGGGGCGCGATCGGTTTCAGCGTTTCGAAAAACGTGTCCCCCTCGACCCCTTATATAGCAGAAGTTACGACTCGGCCGAGTGACTAGGTCACTCGGCCGAGTGGAATCAATGGAAATTCTTCCCCGCTTACGCATCGGCCGAGTGGCCTTGCCAGCCTCGGCCGAGTGGAGTAAGTCCATTCGGCCGAGTGGCTCAAGCTACTCGGCAAGACTCGCCCTAGGAGCGTATCCGTTTTACTCGGCCGAGTGAATATATATACTCGGCCGAGTAGCAGTTATACTGAAATCAGGAAAATAAACAGAGAGTTGGGTACAGCAGACTTCCCTCGTTTGTGAGCGGCTCGGCCGGACGAACTTGTGTACTCGGCCGAGTGACTAGTATACTCGGCCGAGTGAGCCTTGTGTTCTGCTGTTTGTCTTCGTTTGGGCTCTAAACTCTGTCTTTCTTCCTCCAGTCGATTCCATCTTCCTCCTAGGTGTCGAGCGCCTTCTTGGGGCGCTCCTCGTCGTCTCGTTCCTCCTCCTCGTGATGGATTTACCTATCTCCTCACCTGTCAAGAAAAATAGGACCCGTTATCACAAAATTTTTGGACGAACGACTCAAAACACTAAAAAAATCTAAAACAAAAATAAAGAAAAAGTGAAAATAAAGCAATAACTGTCGGGTTGCCTCCCGACAAGCACTCGTTTAAGGGCGTGAGCTCGACCCCCTATGATTTTCAATTAATGCGGGATGTTTGGTGCATATGAGATGCACCCATCAAACTTTCCGGGGAGAACGCTTGGATTGGGAAGTTGCGGTGGCGTGTTCTCCCTCGGTGGTCTCCCATCTCGAATAGTGTTGGGGGGAGGCTCCCCCAAGCTAGCATTTGCTCCGGCCAACGGCTTCATCGGTGATGCCGATTTTCGTATCGGCGGAGCTTTCGTCGGAGACTTTGATTTCGAGAGCTTGCAGAGCTCTCGAATCCTTGCGACATCAGCGTCGCCTTCATCATTCTCGGCGGAGAAGTCGGGGGAATCATCTTTCTTCTCATCTTGGCCTAAATCCGGGCCTTCCTCGAAATCCTCATCAAAAAGAGCGCCAATTGAGTGAGGGATCGCCTCCTCTATTACCTCATCAAGGAGGTCCATGTAGTCAAGTTCCTCGTGGTAAGGCATGTGCTTCATAGCCTTAGGAATGTGGAGCTCCACCTCGATGTTGCCGACATTTAAAGTTAGGGTACCTTCGCGCACGTCGACAATCACTCCGGCGGTGGCGAGGAACGGGCGTCCAAGTATCAATGACGTGTCTCCCTCCTCCTTAACGTCTATGATCACAAAGTCACATGGCAAGCATATTCCTCCCGGGACTTGTAGCGGTATGTCTTCGGCGATCCCTATCGGCCTTGTTATTCGCCCGTCGGCCAATTGAATGCGCATGTCGGTAGGTTTCAACTTTGTCCCGGTGTTTAGCCTTAAGAACATGGAGAGAGGCATGAGGCTCACACTAGCCCCTAGATCAACCAACGCCTTTTGAAGAGGGACGCCGCCCAAGGTGCAAGGAATCCGAAAACTCCCCGGATCTTTAAATTTGGCCGGTTCCTTCTCTCTCTTGGTGAACCAAGAGCCCTCCTCGGCTAGCATGATCTTCTCCTTCCTCTTTCTCCCCGAAATCAAATCCTTTAGGAATTTAGCATATGTGGGGATATCCACGATGGCGTCGAGTAAGGGAATATTGAGGCTAACTCCTCTTAGATACTCGAGGAACTTCGCTAGCCTTTTCTCCATTTTCGCTCTCGCTAGTCTTTGGGGGAATGTGACCGGTGGCATGAAGCGCCTCTCCTCGGTCAATTGATCCGCTCTAGATTTCTCCTTTTCTTGTGGCTCCTTCTCCTTATCAACTTCAACTACCGGCTCAACCGGCTCCAAACTTTCCTCCACGGGCTCCTCGATAGGAATCATGGCGGGGGTGGTATCCTTCCCGCCTCTAGTAGTAACGGCAACTACGGCATTGATGTGGCCGGTGTTGCCCCGTGGGTTTTGCTCGGGTTGCGTCGGCAATCGTTGAGTGTTCCGATTGAGCAACGCCAATTGCTCCGATATTTGAGCCACAACGGTATTAAGGGAGTCTTGCCCCGCCTTTAGGCTAGCATTGACCTTATTTTGCTCGACCATGAACGCCTCCACTCTAGCTTCAAATTCGGATCGTTGTTGCGCTTGTGGAGGGTTTTGATTTTGATTCCTCAACCCTTGATTGTATCCGGGCGGCCTATATGGTGGAACTTGTTGCTTCGGTTGAAAATTTTGTTGAGTGGGCCCCCCTCGATTGATAGTTTTGTTGTTGGGGTGGTGGTGGTCGAGCTTGTTGAGGTGGTGGTTGTGGCGGGTTCAAAGCTCCTTCATTGTTGGCGTAAGAGAATCCTGGATGATTTCTTGCGGCAGGATTGGCCCAATATCCTTGGTTCCCCGCGACATATTGTACTTGCTCCAAGGCTCCTTCTCCTTGCTCTCCTCCCGCATACATGGCTTGAGATTGGTCTTGCCAATCACACATTTGGTTGGTCGGTGCGGAGGTGGAAGGTGCTCCTTGGGGCTCCGTGATAAACTTCTCCAATCTCTCCACTACCTTGTGGAGAGAATCAAACTTTCTCGTAAGCTCCGCTACGACCTTCGCTTCATAGATACTAGTCAGCTTTAAGGAGGACGTAGAGTGTCCTCGCTCATCGCCCCATTGTTGGTTGTTTGAGGCCATCTCCTCAATTAGGGCCGTAGCTTCTTCGGGAGTTTTTGACAAGATAGCACCATTCGCCGCGGCATCAATAATTTGTTTGGTCCCCGGTTGGAGACCATTGTAGAAGCTATGAACTAGCTCCCAATATTCTATACTATGGTGCGGGCATTGATGCTGCAGATCCTTAAAACGCTCCCAAGCCTCATAGAGCGTCTCTTGGGGTCCTTGCTTGAAGGACATAAGAGCGCTCCGAATCTTCACCGTCTTGGAGGGCGGATAGAACTTGTCAATGAATGCACTCGCCAACTCGTCCCAAGTGGTGAAGACACCCTCAGCTTGCGTCCTCAACCAGTATAGTGCCTTGTTCTTTAGCGTGAAAGGGAAGAGACGCAGTCTGATGGCATCGATGGAGACCCCCGGCATCTGGAATGTGGCGCACTTCGACAAGAACAATTGGATGTGGTAGTGGGGATTTTCATGGGCATTCCCATGAAATGGATCCTGCTGCATCAGAACCACCAGTCCAGTCTTTAGCTCGAAGTTCTTGTCAGCCGCCAACTGAGGCATGGCAATGGATGAGGTAGTAGAAGAGGTCTTAGGCCGAAGCCTATCTCGAATAGAAATTATCCTTGCCATCCTTGCCACCAATTGTTCAGCAGTTTCCGGGTTGGTCATAAACCGCCCTTCCGGATTTTGTCTCCTTTCCGCTCTAAGTCTCCGCGCGGTACATTCGATCTCTGGATCAAACAATATAGCTTCAGGGTCCGCCGTAGATCTCGTGTACATGCACAGAGAAAACAGAGTTTCAAAGAGATGATTAGTACCGTGGAAGGGTTAGGTAAGAAATAAGAAATAAAAATAATGATAATAATAAAGTGATAAAAAAAGAAATAACAAGGGTGACAAAGAATCAAACGCAATCGCCTCCCCGGCAACGGCGCCAAAAACTTGGTCGCTCCGGGACGTAACCCTAAAGAACGGTTGTAGTTTTACCGCAAGTGCACGGTGTAGCAGCGAGCGGGATATCGAACACAGGGAGGACGAATGACCGTGCTTGTTCCAACCAACCTGGCTATTCAAGAAGAAAGATTTGCCTTTGGCGATCCTGTCACAATCGTCAGACAAAGTGCAGAAATATCAAATCAAATAAAGAACGTCTAGGGAATGGGGAATCCCCGCTACTCACCATATTTCGTGAATGTGGTTCATTGGTATCAAAATAGCTAGATTAAGATTTTGGATGAACTAGTTGCAACTGAATGTAGAACCAAGCTCACGCTCTCGCGCTGTTGCCGGTCTATAGCTATCCTATGTTTGGGTCCAATCTCTTGCAAACCCTAGCCTAGGGGAGCTAGCATTAGGATCAACATCATCGTCCAATCACGCACCGAGCCCAATCTCTTGCAAACTCGGCTCGCGATCTAGATTGGGATAGTTCCTACCCGTCCAATCTCTTGCAAACGGGTATTGGCACGGAATTGCAACCGGAAATCCTAGTATCGGTCCAATCTCTTGCAAACCGATACTACGGAAATTCGATTCCAACCCAATTCGGATTTCTAGGGTTTCCTATCGAATTGGGATCCAATCTCTTGCAAATCCCAATCGATGTGAATACCTAGCCATCCGTAGTAAATTGATCCCAATCTAATCCCTAAACATCAATTCTAGCAAAATTTCTACTAATTCATCACAATTATGAGATAGGGCTTGTAGGGTTCATCCCCACGCCCCAAGACGTGGCGACTACTCACAATTCATAGCAAGATCACAAAAATAATCAATGAAATAAGCAATAGAATTCATCTCAATATTGAAATATGCAATAAAAATAGAATTTTTAGAGAAGAGAAAAGCAAACCAATGGAGTTCTTCAATTAATCCAACAAAAAGCAAAAATTGTCTTCTCTCCAATCTCCAAAATAAAGCTAAAAAGTAGATCTAAAAAGCTGCAAAAAATCTAAGAAGAAGCTCTCCAAAACTAGGGTAAAAAAAGGGGTTAAATAGCCCCCAAAATCGTCCAAAAACTGTGACCAAAATACCCCTGCGCAGCCTGTTTTCCGCAATTTTCGCTACAGGCAGCGCATCGCACTCGGCCGAGTGACAAATGTCGCTCGGCCGAGTGAAAACCCTGTAATTTTCCAGTAAGTCGGGGCCTTCAGGGGTCTTCACTTCGGGGGCGGCTCGGCCGAGTGAGTTGTCGTCACTCGGCCGATGGCTTCATTGTACTCGGGCAGACGGGATAAGCCACTCGGCCGAGTGGGTCTTCTGAAGCTCTGGCAGCCGAAAAAAACAGAAACTTGGAGATTTTTGAAGGGCTTCATCTGGGCGCCACTCGGGCGGACGTGATGTAGTCACTCGGCCGATGTGGTCTCCGTCGCTCGGCCGAGTGCACATAGAAATCGTGTCTGATCTGGTCGACCGAGCGTTGTCTCGCTGGTCGGCCGAGTGGCTCCTCCACTCGGCCGAGTGAGACACAAAAAATGCCCAGATTGCTTATTTTGGCCTCCTCGTCGCTCCTGCGACGTTCATTCTTCTTCCGCTCCTCTCCAACAGCAAAATACCCCTCGGGGAGGTCGTCGGTGACCGTCTAGAGTAAGCGCATCTCAAGATCACTCCAAATCGCGCCAAATCACCTGAAATGCGACAAAAACAACAAATCGTGAAAAGCATCGCAATATCATCGATATATCGTGAAAAACATGATTTGGGCGATCTAAATGGCATGCAATCATGCGGGAAAAAGGTGTAAAATAAGGAGTGATCACTATTAAAGCCATTCTAAGCCCTCCTGTATTGCTGAAATTGCGTGAAATGTGCTGAGGGGATGCCGACACAAGAGTAAAGCTCCAAATGGTGGAAATGTAAAAAATGACTATTCTCCATCCTTTACATAAATTCCTGTTATCCATACTAAGCCAAGATTTCCCAAAGCAATTGGTAATTCTGGAAGAATTCTGGTTATTGACCTTAGTTTCCAATAAGCAAACAATAGAAGGCCGTATTTTATTCAACTTCAGTTTAAGATCAGCTCTGCGCGACGGATTATTGATACCCCTAGTATTCCAAAAAATCATGCAAATTAGACAGATTGGGAGGGGATTGAAGAACCAGAGATACCTGCTATCCGAGAACTTCGCCTAGCCAATTTAGGGGAGATGTGGACTGATTTGTCTTTACTCGTGGAAACCGAAGCTTGAAGGGAAATGTGTTCAGCCGTCCACGCAGGTACAGGTATAGTCCATACAGTAGGCTTAGAGTCAAGAGCATAAACAGGCGCATTTGAAGACGAGGTGATAGAGGGAGCCCGCGCACAGGGCGGTGGAGCAGAAGAAGTCACAGCAATAATTGTGACAGGATTAATAGCTTGCTCATCCGGTGCATTATCAGCAGCCGTCATAGGTAAAGTCGCTATATGCGCAACTGAAGCAGCCGTGGCAGCCACATGTCCTTCAGTCGCAATAGGTGTCGAAGGAGCCCGCGCACAGGGCGGAGGAATAGGAGAAGCAATAATGCTAACAGGACTTATGGCTTGCACTATCTGCACATCAGTAGCCGTTGAGTCAGGTAAAGTCCATTCAAGCGGTTTTGAAGTAGTCGAGGCATTGGGAGCACGCACACAGGGTGATGGAAGAGAAGAAACCGCAGCAACAGGGTCAACAATTTCATTTGAATAGGGAGATTCTTTGCCTACCTGATCAGTTGGAACCTCAGCTGCCGGTTTCTCATTATTTTTGCCTCCAATTCCTGCACTGCTAACTGGGGGAGATTCATCCACTGTGCCAATGCACACCTCCAACAAGTCATTAGCAGTAGCCTGATTGATGAAGGGGCCACAGTAGGATTGGAGCTAGAAGTATTGATTTGGATTGAAGCGGGCTCTAGTGCGTTATTCTTTAAAGAGCAGTGGGTCACCAAGTGACCAAAGCTGGAACAAGATGTGCACCCGGGTGGCTCACCCTCATACTTCACCCCTACAAGTAGAGTTGAGCCACCCTCTAATTCGATAAGCACAGACCTAGGCAATGGTTTGGAAGCCTCGACCTCGACCATGCATCTCGCATACATGACTCTACTCAAATTAGCCGTAGCCCTATCCAGACAAATAGGATTACCAACACCACTTGCCACCTTATTCAGGATATTCATAGACCACATATGAAGGGGCAAACTATGCAGTTGAATCCATACGGGGACTAAAGTCAGGAAATCACGATCATGCCTAACCAAAGGGCTCTATCGTTGCAGAACGACCAGGCGACCATCAAACAGCCAGGGACCCCCCTGAAGAATAGAGACACAATCCTCTTCTTTCTCAAATAGAAAATAGAAAAATCCATTCTCTTTACTAAAAATCTGTAAACCCCCCTTTAGCTTCCCTAGGCGGTCAGTCCAGGTTTTGATTTGACCGTAGTATGGTATGTCTCCCAGCACATACCCCACGAGTGAGTTACGCCATCTAGCTGTACCCACTTCAACATCAGCATTACTGACCAAAACCTTTGCTATCCCATCTTCAATACCCACTGAGGGGACATGGGACATCACTAATGGATCAGCGTATTTACGCCTCGATGAGAAAACATCAAGCCAGCTTTTTTTACCCCCCTCTGGGTTGATACGAATTGGTAAAGCTGGTCTAACAGGCATTTTCACAGATGATTGGGGTGCAGCAGTTCTATTACGAGTGACCTGGCCCCCAATAGAATGGCTTCTAGATTGTTTCTGAGTAGTTGGGTCTCTGAAGTGCTTTTGGCCACCATCAGGTTGCTGGACATCTCCACAACGATCATTGTCGTACTTGGCCGCTCTCCTCTTCGCAAAACTAACCGGTTTCAACCCATCTTCTAGACTCAGGTGATCACTGCCAGAAACCTTACCATTGATTGGATCTGAAAGAGGAACGACCGCATGGATTCCCTTGCCGCCGTCAACAGTAGAGGAACTAGGGTGGTGTAACGGTCGGTTTCCGATCATAATTTCTTTGTGCACGTGCGCTTGACCGTGCACGTATTTAATTTAGACTTTGTTTGTTTCCGAACCCTATCGTGTGATATGTCGTTGTGACTCTCTCTGAGGGTACTGCATTTGTCGTGTTGACTTGCAACGTCATTTCACGGGCCGTTCACCCATGATTTGACCTTTTCCGAGGAGACGTCGCGTATCGCACTTTTGACTTGAGGCGTTTTTATTTTTAATTTCGTTTCTCGTCATCGAAATTGTAATCCGCCTCTTCTGACTTCTTGCTCTCGTCGCCCCGGTCGCCCCGGTATTTTTCTTATAATTTTTGGGCACCGTTTGACCTATGTGCACTTTCAGACCCCGTTAATTACAAGATTACCCCTAACAACTTAACCCTATTAAACCCTAACTAACCCTAATAGGCAGCCCCCTCACGTGTAACCATCCCTTAGTCACGTGGGCCCCACCCTATTTAATAACCTAGGTTTTCTCTAAAAATTTCACAGCCGCAAGAGTTTTGCGCCGGCCCTAGGAATCCAAGCCCCCCACGCAAACGCCTCTTCTCATCGACCTAGCCGCCGCCGGAGGCCGCTGCCGCCGCCGACCATCACCCACGGAACTACCCCGACTCCCCTCTCTCACCTGCGACCCCGTGCGCCGCCTCTCGTCGCCGGAAACCGCCGCAGTCGCCTGAAACACGCATAGCAGCAGCAGCAGCTCGCCACGGCCGCCGCCGCCGCTACCGCCGCCGCCGGAGCCCCCTCGCCGTCGCCATGAACCCCCCGCCGCCCCCTCTAGCCGTTGGCCGTGACCCCAGGCCGCGAAACTCCCTCTAACAGCGTGTTTGCTCGATGTTTTGGGTGTTGGCGACGTTCCGACGCGTCACCGAGATCTCTTCGTATCCCCTCACTGCTGGAGCCCTCCGACAGCCTCCTGCATCCCCTGGGGACGTCTTCCTACGTCACGAGCATCACTTACAACTCTCGTCGTCGTAGGCGTAGCGTTCGACGAGCCGTTCGCCCCGAGTTGTTGTTACGGTTTCCCGGAAGCCGTAGAACGCCATCTCGACACTCCTACCCGCTGTCCAGCCCCTAGCCGCTGTCCGTACTCTCTGACCGCTACCAGAACGTGTCTGGCTACACTGCCCGTAGCCGAGACACCGCTAGAAGACGATCCGTAGCCGTGCCAATCAGATCGGTCGCCGTTCAGACTCTACGTCCGCTCTACCCCAGACTCCGGAAGAGGTTAGTCTTCCCAAACTCGTAGCGAAACCCACCCGTAGCCAAAACTGAAAACCTAACTAAAATCGGCAACTAAACTCGCTAAATTTATTTTCTGCTCTTTTAAAAAGTTGTGAACAATAGAATCGACGATCGGACTTTTGAACTGTGCACATAGGATAGAATCGTCGGATATGTTGATCGGACACTTTTGACTTGTGACAGTTAGGGTAGCCACGCCTAACTTAGAAATTGACCTAAATAGGATTTGACGAAAATCGCGACTTGACACCGTCGCCGTGATCCCTTTTCAGACGGACTACCGTGGACGCGACGACTGGACGAGACGCCCCGGACAGACGACGCACTCGCTATTCCAGGCAAGTGTACCCACTTGCGATTTGACTGTGCTTTAGTTCTAGTTTGTAGAACTGTTAGATTGTGCGTGATGAGAACCGGACGTGAAATGATAGCGTCCGGGACGACCCGTGATGGCTCAGACTTGACGACGAAGTCTGAGCCTGACAACAATAAACTGCTGACAACATAGGACTATCTTGTGTGTGCGTGCGTGTGGACACCCTAGAATAACTTTCCCTGCACTTGTCATGTCGTGTCCTGTTACACAAAAAGCCTACGGGCGTTTCGAATGCTTCCCTCCGCGGAAGTGATCCCTGTTACCAAAAAGCCTATGGGCGTTTCGGATGTTTCCCTCCGCGGAAGTGATCCCTGTTACCAAAAAGCCTACGGGCGTTTCGGATGCTTCCCTCCGCGGAAGTGATCCCTGTTACCAAAAAGCCTACGGGCGTTTCGGATGCTTTCCTAGCGGAAGTGATCCCTGTTATACAAAAAGCCTTCGGGCGTTTCGGATGTTTCCCTAGCGGAAATGATCCTTATAAATCTTGTCCTGAGTTCCTGGGTTTGGGGTTGGGTTGAGCGTGCGCACGGCAAGAGGGTCTGATCCCCCTCGAACCGTAAGGCGTGAACCCTTTCGTGTCTTACTTGTCATGTCCCGTCTTGTCCTGTCCTGTCCTGTCACATCCCGTCTTGTCTTGACACCTGTAGGTTAGTCCCGTAGTCGGTAGCACACGCTACGTCTACTGCTTGCTACGTTTATTTTTCCTGCTACGCTACTTTTCGTTACCCAGTTATAACCCCAGCATGCTAAAACAACCAGTAAATCATTGTTAATAGTTGATACATTTGCAGTAGAGTCTGACCGTTTGTGTAGACTTTGCCTGACGTACAGTTTCCTTCTTTTGGTGATGTACGTCAGGTGTGGAGCCAGAGTACGAGTACGAGGCGGACCTGCCAGTTGACTTGGAGCCGGAGGGCGCTGATCCGGAGTACGATCCAGAGGACGATCAGAGTTAGAGGTCTTCTGTTGATGTTCCAGATATTATCCATTTCAGTTTGAGTTGGGTGCGTTGCACTCTTACTTTCTCGTCTAGGTTGGGTGCTTGCACCATTAGTTTCCCTTTCAGCAGTTGTAGCCGTTTACGGCATTTTTAGACTCTCAGTACTTTGATGATAAATTTTGGAATAAAATGAAATGTTTCTTTTCAGTACTTTTGTTATTTCGTACTAACTTGCAGGGACCTGTACTTTCGCTATGGAAAACTACAGACGCTTATTGGGTCTGGTCTCTTAGCCCCGGCCTAAGCGGGCCTTCGTCACGCTTCGCCTCCGTGTTTTTGGGCAGCGGGGCATGACAGGTTTTAGTGGTGGCCCATGCAGGTCCCCTCTTCTGCGAGTACGGAATAATTGAAGTATTAAATTTCATTTTATTATTATCATCCGGAAATTGTACGAGTCTAATCTGTGTCTTTCTGTCAATAGGATGGCAGGACGACGTGTTACCCGATCGGGGAGCTCTGGAGATGGGATTCAGGAAGACCAGAGCGGAGACTTCCGTCAGGTTCTGGGCGTGATGAGAGAGATGCTGGAGGTGCAGCATCAGTTGGTTCAACAGTCCCAGCGTGTTGTCCAGGCTGCTCCAGTTGCACCACCGCCACCTCCACCTGCCCCTCGAGCTGCTCCAGGAGTGAAGCAGTTCAACGAGCTCCAGCCGAGGACATTTTCGGGGAAGGAGGGACCCCTAGCTGCTGACGAGTGGATCCTGAGCACGGAGGAGAAGTTAGTTGCTGCGAAGATTCCAAACGATACCCGAGTGGAGATAGCGAAGATGCAGCTGACGGAGAATGCGAGGAACTGGTGGCGCCTTGAGGAGAGGCGTCTGGAGAAGCCAGTGGATTGGAAGATTTTCAGGTCTATGTTCAGGACGAAGTATTTCACCAAGACTACTAGGAGGGAGCTGCTGAGCAGGTTTATAGATCTGAAGCAGGAGAACATGACCGTCGAGGAGTATGAGGCGGAGTTTGAGATGCTGAGTCGCTTTGCTCCGCATATGGTGAAGAAGGAGGAGAAGCGAGCTGATCGCTTCCGACAGGGACTGCGTCCGAAGATTCAGGCTTCTATGTCTTCGGCGAGTTTCACGACTATGAGGGAGGTGCTGGATGCTGCGAAGAATCATGAGCTTATTTCACTCCTACCTGACCCTCCAGCTGATAAGGGGAAGCGCCCTATGGAGCAGTACCGGCCACCTGCTAGGTCGGCGATGAGGCCAGTTTAGACAGTACCATTTAAGAGGCCTGGAGCACCCATTCAGAGTCAGAGCAAGGGACCGTGTCATTACTGCGGGAAGCCAGGATACGTTCAGAAGGATTGTCGGAAGAAGATGGGACTGTGCCTAGTTTGCGGAGATGCCTCGCATGCTGCGAAGGATTGTTCGAGAGCCCGTCATGCTGTAGTTGGAGCGCCAGCCCCGCTGCAGATGAGAGCTCCCGCTCCAGTTCAGAGAGGACCTGCCGTTCGTGGACCACCCTTGGCGCCACAGAGGCAGATGTTTCAGAGAGCAGCGCAGCCCCAGAGGCCGGCTTACACCATGACGGCTTTGGAGACTGAGGAGCTGGATGGAGTCATTGCAGGTAACTCCTTGATTCTAGTCTTTCATTTCATAGTTTAGCTTTTAAATTGTTAGTCTTGCTTGCCTGACTTGTTTGTTAGAGTAGCTTGGTTTGACCGTAGTTTCTTTTAATATCTTAGGCACCATTCTAGTGTCTTCTCACCCGGCCTTGGCCTTGTTCGACTCCGGGGCATCCATGTGCATCTTATCCCGGAGATTCGTGACAAGACACTCCATTCCCACCCATACACTTCCTAAGTGTTGGGACATCACCACAGGGAATGGAGTGGTGACAGTGAACTTGGGATGTAGATCGATTCCTTTGGTGGTCAGTGGACACGAGCTCTTTGCCGATTTCATTGTCCACGACCTGCCACATTTTGATGCCGTTCTTGGCATCGATTGGTTGGGAGATTTCCACGCCTCGATCGATTGTCGCAGCAAGAGGGTAGTGTTCCGGATTCCAGGCCATCCAGAGTTTGAGTTCCGTAGCAGAGAGGAGTCGCTTGGACCCATCAAGTATCGGGCCACGCCGGTGGTGCCGATTGTTGCAGCTATGCCGATGGAGATGGAGATCGAACGACCAGCAGTCGTCCGAGACTTCGACGATGTCTTCCCAGAGGATATCTCAGGTTTGCCACCCGACCGAGCCTTAGAGTTTGGTATTGATCTTATGCCGGGAGCGCAACCAATATCGAAGGCGACGTACCGTATGGCTCCTGCTGAGCTCGAGGAGCTGCGGAAGCAGTTGGATGAATTGCTGCAGAAGGGTTTCATCCACCCCCACAGTGTCACCGTGGGGTGCACCTGTTTTGCTCGTGAAGAAGAAGGATGGGTCCCACAGGATGTGCGTGGACTATCGAGGATTGAATGCTGTCACCGTAAAGAATAAGTATCCGCTGCCATGCATCGACGACATCTTTGACCAGCTTGGAGGTTCGAGAGTCTTCTCGAAGTTGGACTTGCGGAGTGGATACCACCAATTGAAGGTGAAGAAGGACGATGTTCAGAAGACAGCATTCCGGACGAAATACGGACATTATGAGTTCGTGGTCATGCCGTTTGGCGTGACCAATGCTCCAGCCGTGTTCATGAATTTGATGAACTTAATATTCTATGACTTCCTAGACAAGTTTGTTGTCATCTTCATTGATGACATTCTTATTTATTTGAAGTCTGAGGAGGAGCACAGCTGTCATTTGAGTACAGTGCTGGAGACTCTGAGGCGACATAAGCTTTATGCCAAGTATAGCAAGTGCGAGTTCTGGCTGGACAGAGTCGCATTCCTGGGACACGTGGTGTCCGGCGATGGTATATCTGTAGATCCGGAGAAGGTTAGAGCAGTCAGAGATTGGCCGACTCCACAGTCAGCATCAGACATCAGGTGTTTTCTGGGTTTAGCAGGCTATTATCGGTGGTTCATCAAGGATTTCTCGAAGATTGCGGAGCCGATGACGAAGCTGACAAGGAAGGATGTGGAGTTTCTTTGGTCAGATGCTTGTGAGGAGGCCTTCAGTATCTTGAAGGCGAGATTGACCACAGCACCAGTGTTGGCAGTACCGGATCGAAGCGGAGGCTTCGAAGTTTATTGTGATGCATCGGGAAAGGGCCTAGGATGCGTCTTGCATCAGCATGGCCACGTGGTCGCGTATGCTTCTCGTCAGTTGAGGACTCACGAGAAGAATTACCCGACGCACGATCTGGAGTTGGCAGCAGTAATCTTTGCACTGATGATTTGGAGACACTTCTTGCTAGGTGAGAGTGTGAAGATTTTCACCGATCACAAGAGCTTGAAGTACATCTTCACGCAGAAGGAGCTCAACATGCGTCAGAGACGATGGTTAGAACTCATGGCTGACTACAAGATAGACTTGCAGTATCATCCAGGGAAGGTGAACGTAGTGCCTGATGCCTTGACTAGACTCCCTGCCGCGATGATGCATACAGCCGACTGGAGGATTCAGCAGGAGCTGAGAGAGATGGATTTGGAGGTTGTCCTACCTGGTGTAGTTCATTCATTCATGAATCTGCAGATTCAGTCCACGATCGTGGATCGGATCAAGGCAGTACAGGCAGGAGATCCGAAGCTGCAGAGGATCAGGAGGCAGGTTGAAGCTGGACTACGGACAGAGTTCGTGATTCATGAGGATGGTTCGCTGCGGTACGGCAGTAGACTCTGTGTACCTGCAGGTGATGTTCACGAGGAGCTGTTGGGCGAGGCTCATAGCTCGCTATATTCTATACATCCTGGAGGCACCAAGATGTATAAGGACCTCCGTCTAAATTATTGGTGGATTGGCATGAAGAGGAGCATGGCACAGAGCGTTGCCAAGTGCCTGGTATGCCAACAGGTGAAGGCTGAGCACCATCGTACTACCGGGTTACTGCAACCGCTTCCTATTCCGGAGTGGAAGTGGCAACATATTACGATGGACTTCGTGACTGGTTTACCTCAGACCCCGAGGCAGAACGACGCAGTTTGGGTGATCGTGGATCGGTTGACGAAGTCTGCGCATTGTATCCCTTTCCGAGTGGGCCAGTCTACGGAAGCTTTGGCGAGGAAATATCTGGAGGTAAAATTTCGTTTCTACTTTTACTTCCATTTTGATTTTCTCTTTGAAATGGTCATGATGTAGATCGTGTACGTGCATGAGATTGTACGCTTTCATGGAGTCCCTGTGAGCATTGTGTCTGACGAGACACGAGGTTCACATCTCAGTTCTGGAGAAGTCTGCAGGAGAATTTGGGGACGAGTCTGAGTTTCAGCACGGCGTACCACCCACAGACTGATGGCCAGTTCGAGAGGACTATTCAGATTCTGGAGGATATGCTGCGAGCTTGTACGCTTGATTTGAAGGGTTCTTGGGAGGACCATCTCCACTTGGTGGAGTTTTCATATAACAACATCTACCAGGCGAGCATTGGCATGGCGCCGTTTGCTGCCCTATATGGAAGGAAATTTCGTTCGCCACTGAGCTGGGATGACATCGGAGATCGGGAGCTGTTGGGTCCCGAGATGATAGTGGAAGCCGTGGATGTCGTGAGAGACATCAGGGAGAAGCTTAGAGTTGCACAGGATCGCTTCAAGCATTGGGCTGATGTCAAGAGGAGACCTTTGGAGTTTCAGCCTGGATATCACGTCTTCCTGAAGATTTCTCCGAACCGCGGAGTTATTCGTTTCGGGAAGAAGGGAAAGCTGAGTCCGAGGTATATTGGGCCGTTTGATGTGCTAGAGCGTGTGGGAGCAGTGGCCTACCGCCTTGCTCTGCCACCATCTTTGGAGGGAGTTCACGACGTTTTCCACGTATCTCAGCTACGTCGGTACGTCAGTGATCCATCGCACACGGTTGACTTCTCAGAGATTACAGTTCGCCCGGATCTGTCATATGACCAGCAACCTGTGCAGATTTTGGACCGTCGACAGAAGCAGTTGAGGAATAAGATAGTCGACCTGGTGAGAGTGATGTGGCGTCATGGATCACCTGGAGAGTCCACCTGGGAGTGCGAAGATGATATGAGAGAGCGCTTTCCGCATCTTTTCCCAAGCAGTGCTTGATGTTGATTCCGAGGACGGAATCATTTCTAAGTTGGGGAGGATGTAACGGTCGGTTTCCGATCGTAATTTCTTTATGCACGTGCGCTTGACCGTGCACGTATTTAATTTAGACTTTGTTTGTTTTCGAACCCTATCGTGTGATATGTCGTTGTGACTCTCTCTGAGGGTACTGCATTTGTCGTGTTGACTTGCAACGTCATTTCACGGGCCGTTCACCCACGATTTGACCTTTTCCGAGGAGACGTCGCGTATCGCACTTTTGACTTGAGGCCGCTCGCCGTCGCCGTGAACCCCCCGCTGCCCCCTCTAGCCGTTGGCCGCAACCCCAGGCCGCGAAACTCCCTCTAACAGCGTGTTTGCTCGCTGTTTTGGGTGTTGGCGACGTTTCGACGCGTCGCCGAGATCTCTTCGTATCCCCTCGCTGTTGGAGCCCTCTGACAGCCTCCTGCATCCCCTGGGGGCGTCTTCCTACGTCACGAGCATCACTTACAACTCTCGTCGTCGTAGGCGTAGCGTTCGACGAACCGTTCGCCCCGAGTTGTTGTTATGGTTTCCCGGAAGCCGTAGAACGCCATCTCGACACTCCTGCCCGCTGTCCAGCCCCTAGCCGCTGTCCGTACTCTCTGACCGCTACCAGAACGTGTCTGGCTACGCTGCCCGTAGCCGAGACACCGCTAGAAGACGATCCGTAGCCGTGCCAATCAGATCGATCGCCGTTCAGACTCTACGTCCGCTCTACCCCAGACTCTGGAAGAGGTTAGTCTTCCCAAACTCGTAGCGAAACCCACCCGTAGCCAAAACTGAAAACCTAACTAAAATCGGCAACTAAACTCGCTAAATTTATTTTCTGCTCTTTTAAAAAGTTGTGAACAATAGAATCGACGATCGGACTTTTGAACTGTGCACATAGGATAGAATCGTCGGATAGGTTGATCGGACACTTTTGACTTGTGACAGTTAGGGTAGCCACGCCTAACTTAGAAATGGACCTAAATAGGATTTGACGAAAATCGCGACTTGACACCGTCACCGTGATCCCTTTTCATACGGACTACCGTGGACGCGACGACTGGACGAGACGCCCCGGACAGACGAGGCACTCGCTATTCCAGGCAAGTGTACCCACTTGCGATTTGACTGTGCTTTAGTTCTAGTTTGTAGAACTGTTAGATTGTGCGTGATGAGAACCGGACGTGAAATGATATCGTCCGGGACGACCCGTGACGGCTCAGACTTGACGACGAAGTCTGAGCCTGACAACAATAAATTGCTGACAACATAGGACTATCTTGTGTGTGCGTGCGTGTGGACACCCTAGAATAACTTTCCCTACACTTGTCATGTCGTGTCTTGTTACACAAAAAGCTTATGGGTGTTTCGGATGCTTCCCTCCGCGGAAGTGATCCCTGTTACCAAAAAGCCTACGGGCGTTTCGGATGTTTCCCTCCGCAGAAGTGATCCCTGTTACCAAAAAGCCTACGGGCGTTTCGGATGCTTCCCTCCGCGGAAGTGATCCTTGTTACCAAAAAGCCTACGGGCGTTTCGGATGCTTTCCTAGCGGAAGTGATCCCTGTTATACAAAAAGCCTTCGGGCGTTTCGGATGTTTCCCTAGCAGAAATGATCCCTGTAAATCTTGTCCTGAGTTCCTGGATTTGGGGTTGGGTTGAGCGAGCGCACGGCAAGAGGGTCTGATCCCCCTCGAACCGTAAGGCGTGAACCCTTTCGTGTCTTACTTGTCATGTCCCGTCTTGTCCTGTCCTGTCCCGTCCCGTCCCGTCTTGTCTTGACACCTGTAGGTTAGTCCCGTAGTCGGTAGCACACGCTACGTCTACTGCTTGCTACGTTTACTTTTCCTGCTACGCTACTTTTCGTTACTCAGTTATAACCCCAGCATGCTAAAACAACCAATAAATCATTGTTAATAGTTGATACACTTGCAGTAGAGTCTGACCGTTTGTGTAGACTTTGCCTGACGTACAGTTTCCTTCTTTTGGTGCTGTACGTCAGGTGTGGAGCCAGAGTACGAGTACGAGGCGGACCTGCCAGTTGACTTGGAGCCGGAGGGCGCTGATCCGGAGTACGATCCAGAGGACGATCAGAGTTAGAGGTCTTCTGTTGCTGTTCCAGAGATTATCCATTTCAGTTTGAGTTGGGTGCGTTGCACTCTTACTTTCTCGTCTAGGTTGGGTGCTTGCTCCATTAGTTTCCCTTTCAGCAGTTGTAGCCATTTACGGCATTTTTAGACTCTCAGTACTTTGATGATAAATTTTGGAATAAAATGAAATGTTTCTTTTCAGTACTTTTGTTATTTCGTACTAACTTGCAGGGACCTGTACTTTCGCTATGGAAAACTACAGACGCTTATTGGGTCTGGGCTCTTAGCCCGGCCTAAGCGGGCCTTCGTCACGCTTCGCCTCTGTGTTTATGGGAAGTGGGGCGTGACAGGTGGGATCGGGGCGTAGAACCGCCGCCCGTGGCGCCAACAGGATCATCGCCTATTGTAGGATTTGTATTGCCACCTCCTTCGATTAAGCCTCTGGGATCATCGCCATCTTGGTCTCCGCCTGAAGCCCCATCAATACCGTTCACCCTGCTGTCGTCAACTAGGTTTGCAATCGCCGGTGGGATCGCCTCTCCGAAGGAATCGGACTCCATTATTATATATATATATATATATTGGTAATCATACTCATGGTTATGATGTGAATCACCTATATGATTTGTATTGTGTATGCATATTATTTCTGGTCATTCATGCGATATATACACAACCTCATGTGATACACACACTATTAACTGCTGAATGATGCTATTGATTATTGATATTAACTTGATTGGCATCATTGCAGGGGGAGTAAGTATATTTAACGCACAATTATTTATTTTGTTTATATTTGGTTTGTCATCATCAAAGAGGGGGAGAATGTTGAGTATTGGACTCTCCACCTTGATTTTGATGATGATCAAACACATATCATTGTGACTAACTCTTGTGTTTGCAGTTAGCTAAAAAGTCACCAATTAGATTCAAGAAGATCAAAAGTGACTACACATGTTGATTCAAGTGGAGGACTTGGTAGATCAACAAAGGTGAAGCATTGGCTTGAAGAACTCAAAGGCTACTTCAACCTCAAGCCAATGGCATCAACAAATGAATGGAGATTCAATCCAAAGAGAAGAAAGGAATGGATGAGTCAAAAGCTTCGAAGACTATGACGTTGAAGATATTCAAGTCATTCAACCAAAAGACTCAAGTCCATGAAGAATTATGGAGATCTTCGCCAAAGTAATTTGTTCATCTCAAGTGACGTCCCAAGACTTCCTCAGAACGCGTGATCGTTGTGCCTGGAGCTTCGTTGAAGCTCAAGGAGTATTCTTGAAGTCAATGGATTCGGATTCTCCATGTTGAAGCTTTGACGACGGTTTGTCGTGTTTACTTTTATTGTCGTCTAGCTTCGGTTTAGTAGAATGTTAAGCCTTGAATAGTACTTGCCTAGAAATCTTCATAACGCTCATATCTTAGAGCTAGGATCTTATTAGAAGCCCATACAAACTTTCCCGAAGCTTCGTGCTTCGATTCGCGGCTTCTTGTGCATGTTAGTTGGTTCAAGAAGAAGAACCAACCGACTAGATGGCAATCTAGTCGGTCGGCAATGCTTCTTGAACCGACTAGAATGCCTTCTTCAATTTCAGCTCACTTACTGTTTACAATTAGTCGGTCCAAGAAGTTTCACCAACTGACTAGTTGTGAAACTAGTCCGTTAGGAATCCTTCTTAGACCGACTAGTTAAGCTTCCACTGTACAGCCTATCTTACTGTTTACCATTAGTCGGTCAAAGCACAATGACCGACCGACTTGTTGAGAAACTAGTCGGTTAGAAGTTGTTCTTAAACCGACTAGCTGTATTTTAATTCAGCCTCTTTGTTTTCATCTGTTAGTCGGTCAAAGTTCACTCACCGACCGACTAGTTATGAAACTAGTCGGTTGGCAAGTATTCTTAGACCGACTAGTTCTTCTTTGTCTGAACTTCTTCTTTTGGCTGTTCTTCAGTTAGTCGGTTCGTGTTGAATCACCGACCGACTAGTTGATGAACTCGTCGGTCAGTGGTCCTTCTTTGACCGACTAGTCTGCTTCAGAAATAGATCCGTTAGACATTTAATGCGACGAATTTTGTGACCGTTTTCACTCTTCCCTATATAAGTTTGAGTGATTCTAACCATGGATCTAAGGCTGAAATTAGAGACATTTTCACACCTTTGAAGAGAGCCATTCAACTCCAATTCCAAGCTCTCTCTCATCTCACTAGAATCTCTCCCTCACTCTTTGAGCCTAATTCCTCAATAGAGATTCTCATTCCTTGTGAGCTTCTCAAGCTAAGAGCTTGGATCCAAGTCACCATCTACATCCTAGCCATCTATTGCTGCTCATCTTGGTGGAGCTAGGGTTTGGTGATCTCATCTTCCTCAAAATCCATTCTTGCCCTAAATTGGTAAGTATTTCTCAAGGCATAGGATTTTGTGGTAAGAAGTTTTATATTTCATTCTTTATACTTCTTAATGTTGTATACTCATGGTGGTGAGAGGATTGGCTTGATCCCATGTTGTGGGAGTCAAGATGTCGTTTTACTCTCGGTTTGTGAGAGTGTGCTTAGTCCCAAGTTGTGGGATTAAGAACTTTGCGTGTTCCCGGGTTATGGGATACACGGACATCGATTGTAGGTCGATTGCACTTGTGGGGTTTCTGCAAGTGGGCTAAAGGAAATCTCTAGCGGTTTGCTAGAGTATCCGGAGGGGATCCGGGTGTTGCTGGAGTAGGGCACTGGTAACAAGTCGGGAAGACTTGGGTGGCACCGAACCAGGGTAGATTGCATGTTAGCATTGCTTTATTGCTTGTGTTGTTGCTCACTTATTGTATTCCGTATTTGTTGGTTAAGTAGGGTTTTATTTGGCGTAATTTCCTTATAATTCAATAAAACACTATTCACCCCCCCTCTCGTGTTTATTCTTCATAGCACATGGTCACTACAGACGATTCCATCCCGAATCGCTTTATAAGATCCCCTGTGTACTTTGTTTGATGTATGAAAGTTCCATCCTTCATTTGTCGAATTTGCTGTCCAAGGAAGTAATTGATCTCTCCCATGTGGCTCATCTCAAATTCATCCTTCATAGACTTAGAAAATTCTTCACAAAGATTAAAGTTAGTAGAACCAAATATTATATCGTCTATGTACACTTCAATCAAGAGGATGTCATTTTCATAATCTTTAATGAAAAGTGTTGAATCAACTTCTCCCATTTTAAAACCTAAATCCAAAAGAAAGGTCTTAAGTCGATCATACCAAGCTCTAGGAGCTTGTCTCAACCCATACAATGCTTTCTTATGTTTGAAAACATGGTTTGGAAATTTTTCATGAATGAAACCGGGAGGTTGAGAAACATATACTTCTTCATTGACAATCCCATTTTAAAATGCACTTTTAACATCCATTTGAAATAGTTTAAAAGTCTTATGAGATGCAAAAGATAAAAGCAATCTAATAGCTTCTAATCTAGCTATGGGGGCAAAGGATTTTTCGAAATCGATACCTTCCTATTGCCGGTAGCCTTGAGCTACTAACCTTGCTTTGTTCCTTGTGATTACCTCGTTCTCATTGGTCTTGTTCTTGAAGATCCATTTGGTCCCAATAACTTAATGACCACTTGGAAGAGGAACGAGCTCTCAAACTTCATTTCTCTCTGATTACATGAGTTCTTCTTCCATTGCCACGATGTTCTTTGGCTCAATGGTAGAGACAAATGCGCAATGAGAGAATTCTTCAATTCTTGACCTCGTTCGAACACCACACTAATATCTCCAATTATTTGGTTAAGTGGATGGTTGCGAACGGTCGGGTAAGCTTTGGGTATTCCTGCATCACTTGGAACATCTTCAACAATCTCATTAGTTGTGTTAGTCTCAATAATCGAATCATTAATCTTAACATTACTAAGAGGTTCACAAATAGCATCTACACTATCATCATCAACATGAGAAAAATCAAAATCTTCATAAAATGATACGTGTAGAGATTCCTCGATCGTTCAAGAAGTTTTGTTGTATATCTGGTAGGCTTTGCTAGTATGGAATATCCAACAAAAATTCCTTCATCGGATATTGGCTCAAATTTATCTAGATTACCAAAAGTGTTCTTGATAAAACATTTTGAACCAAAAACTCGAAAATATTTAACCTGAGGCTTTTTGTTATAAAATAACTCAAAACAAGTTTTGTTCGTTCGGGGTCTCACTAGGATCCTATTGAGCATATAACATGCTGTGTGCACCGCTTCTGTCCAAAATTGTAGTCCAAGATGACTATCATGGAGCATGGTGCGAGCACACTCAATAAGAGTCCTCTTCTTTCTCTCTACAACACCATTTTGTGGTCGTGCCCTAGGAAAGAAAAAATTGTGAGTTATCCCGGTTTCATCACAAAACTTTGTAAAAGACTCATTCTCAAATTCTCCTCCATGATCAGTATGGATAGTTATAATGGTGGATCCTGTAGGATCTCCTGGCACACCAAATACACTAGAGGGGGGTGAATAGTGTATATCACGACGAAATTGCAAATTTAAAAGTTAATAAAAAGATGCAATAAAAATGCGGAAGTAAAGAAATACAATACAGAGAATGGCAAACGCAAACACCAAAATTTATCCTGGTTCGGATCCTGGTGATCCTATGTCCAGTCCTCTACCCCGTAGAGATTTTCAATCCACTCTAACACTTGTCCCGCAAGCAACAACATACAAAAATGGCAATACTCTCAGTGTCCCAAACTTTGTACAATCTCTACACCAAGAGATTCAACTTACAAAAGAAATGAAAATAACACCTAAAGCCTTGATGAAGATTTCGAATGAAATTCAAGGAATAAGTGAAAAAGAAAGATTCAAAGTTTCTAGATTTTAGAATGGAAGAAACAAACTTGAATCTTTTAGTTTTCAATTGAAGAAAGAAAATTTCAGAAAGTATTTCTTCAAACTGAAAGTAATGGCAGTATTTCTGCAGAAATTCTCTCTTGAAAGAGATAGAAAATGATTTCTAGAGAGAGAATTTGTAAAAGAGATGTGTGAATGAAGGAGGGGGGTACTCATCTATTTATAGGAATGGAAAGGATTTATAGAAACTGGTTTCCAATGTTTAGAAACCACCCCCAACAGATAGAAAAAATTCGTTTCAGAAAACTGCAAAAAACGGCATTAGCCTGCCAAAAAAAGTGCTAGTCGGTTAATTTTCAAACGACAGAATTTGACCGTTAGATTTTGCAGACGTGGATCAGTCATGAAAATAAAGATACCTGTAAAATTTCATGTTCTAATTCGTAAAGAAAAATATTGGCCTGCCAGCCAATTTTACCTGGTCGGCTAATTTTTTAAAGAGGAGTTTTGAGAAACGGAAAACGGCAGTTTGTAGATAAAATTTAAGAGAGAACCTAGGTATCTAAGATGGGTCATCATAAGGCTTAAAACCCTATAAAAGAAAAATTACATCAATTACATAAAGTCCGTAGAAATAACTTCATCTTGATATTGAGTAGACTTTGTGGAGATGGCTGTTATAGGCGATAATGTCCATGTTGCACATGCTGAAAAGTCTTACATCAGGTTGTATATGTGGAGTAGTCAATTTTTCTGTAAAAACGAGTTAGTAACAAATAATAATATTAAGTTTGTCACATTAAAATAATATGGAGTAGTAATATTGAATTATGGAATTCCAACATTCTCCCCCTTTTTGATGATGACAAACTTTCATTAAGAAAAAAAATAGTAACCATTGGTTTAGTAATTACAAAATGTAATTTAGTGATAACGACAAAAATTCTTGCAAAGTAATACTCCCCCTGAAAGTATGCAAGTAATACTCCCCCTGAAAGTATGCATGATATGCTGGTATATTAATACATGATTGGTATAGTTTTCTCCCCCTTTGTCATCCACAAAAAGAGGATAATATAGCAAAAAAATCAGGGAAAATAAGAAAGTGAGCATACTGATATGTTGCATATGGAAGAGCATACTGAGCATTTTTGGTGAACACAAAGTGTGGGTGAGAAAGACAAATTGTCTGAAAAACATGAACACCTGGGAGTCCGAAAAGAAACAGTACTAACATGGAGAGGGAACAAACATGAAACAATGTGTAACTTAACATACTGAAAACCCAACACAGAGCATCATTTGGAAAAAGGTAAACTAAGCAACAGAACAGAAATAAGGGTGGATAAATAAAATAGAAACACCAACTGAAGCATAGGTTAACAGAACAACATAATGACATATGAAAAGGGTTTTAAAAATATACTATAGCAACTACATCGAACCAAACTGCATCAAACATACTAAAAGCAACAACGACACTGTAACGACCACTTTTCGTTGTACGTTGTTCGTGCACGTGCTTTTGGCCGTGCACGTGTTTGTTTTAGACCTTGTTTGTTTGTGAACACTTTCGTGTGATATGCCGTTGTGAACGTCTCTGAGAGTATTAAATAGTGGCACTAAATTGGAACGACGTTTCTCGAGTCGTTTCCCCACAATTTAATTTTATTCAATGAGACGTTGCGATTCCCACTTTTGACGGGAGACGTTTCTATTTTTAGTTTCGTCGTCCGACGTCGAAATTGAGATCTGTCTTCTTAGTTAGCTCACTTTCGTCATAACGATCACCCCGATATTTATTTTATAATTTTTGGAGTTCATTTGACCACTTTTATATTTTTAACAAGGTTTATAATATTTTTAATAATTAATTTTTAAATTAATTTCGGCCAAATAAAATTTATTTGAGTTTAAAACGTTTTAAAGAATTGTTGAGCCAATTTCCAGCTCATTTGGACCGCATCAAATCCTTGTGTGAGTTGGAGAAGTTGAGATTCAAATTTTAAATTATTTTAAACTCCTAATCTCATTAGGATTAGCCCTAGACCTAGTCAACCCATCTACACTATATAAACAACCTCTAGGACGACCTATTTTCGCAAGAAAATAACCCTAGCCGCTTCCAAAACTCAAATTTGACGTTGCGACGAATCGTCGCAACGTTGCGACAGCCATCTCCCGCTCCGACCGAGCCAAACAGCCCAAATCTCCCGCCCTGACCGACGCCCAAGCCCGCTCATCCGCTCCGTCCGCACCCGCTGCAGCCGCTGCATCGCAACCCCGCACCAAGGCTACACCGACCGAGAGGGTCCCTCGGTCAGACCGAGAGACCCGCTCCACATCTCCGCATCCCCGCTCCGCACCAAACCCCGCACCAAGCCCGCTCCACTCGCCGCTCCGCACCGTGCCCGACCGAAGCAGCCGCCCGCTCCCCGCTTCGTTGCAACGTTGCAACGTTGCAACGCCCCGCTGCAGCGCCCGACCGGCCCGTTCCCCCGCACCGACCGAGACAAACCCTCGCACCCGCAGCTCCACACCGCACCCGCAGCGTTGCAAGCCCGTCTCCTGTGTCCGACCGATGGAACTTCCCGCATTGGCTGTGTACGACCGAGGGCCATTCGTCGCAACCCCGCACCCGTCGCACCACTTGCCACCGTGGGCCCCCCAAGTTCTCCAGAGGTATTGTGGGTCCCCCATAGGTCCCTAGGACTACTGTGGGCCCCACCTAGATGCTTTCTCTCCGACGATTTGCCGCATACGACGTTGCGACACGTCGTAGCCCGTCGTCGCACGTGCTAGCTTTGGAATCTGGAACCGTTGCTCCGATTGATGATCTGAACTTTCCAGCGAGGAAACTAATTTGGAAGCAGGACTTGGAGCGCGTTCTCTTATTCCAACCCATTGCGTCGCTACCCGACGCCAGTGTAGCTTTCGCGTCGTGTTGAGGTAACGCTTTGCACCCCTAGGACCCCCAACCCAATTGCATGCTAATCAAGACTAAAATCAATATTTTTAAAATGTTTTAAATGTTTTAAATTCACTAATCAAGATTAATAAATTGGACTTTAGGCCGGTGGACTTGTGCACGTAGGATAATTGTGATTTTGGACTATCTTGGACGGTGTTTCTCAGACGTCGTACTTGCAGGCAAGTGAAACTTGCCAACTCTTGTGTAGGGCCATGTTTTTAGGCCACTTCCTTGTTCCTAGCGTAAAAGAGACTAGTCAGTGAAATGATAGCTGGCTAAGCGCCTACTTGATCTAGTTTGACAACGAAACTAGATCCGTCACCTAATTGATCTAGCTTGACAACGAAGCTAGATCCAACCCTTTAAACTTGTTGTTCATGCATACTAAACTGTCACGTTTACTTTCCTTATCTGTACGTACTTTTAACTGCCATGCATTGCATCTTACATGTCATCCAAATTGATTGTTGCATCGTAGCACACGCTACAAAATACTTGTACAATCCGTGTTTCCGTGTTTTCGGCTAGGTGCACCCCTAGGCCATCATGTTAAAACACTTCCTGGCTCGTGATCCAGAAGCGGGCCTCATGTGTTGGTTGAAAACCAATGCCCGATACACGTGGAGGGGTAGGGATAAACGGTCACCTGAGCTTAGGAGTGGCCCGATCAGCCACTCTAGCCAGAAGGCAGAAACTCTGTGCACGAGGTGCTTACTTTACTTGTCTTGTACTAGTGAGTGTTACTTGTATAACTTGTAATCCATGCCATGCTTAAATTCCATACTCGTACTTTACTTTACTTTACTTGTTGCACTCATACTTTAACTGCCATGTCATTGCATTCATGCTAGAACTGCTAGGTTGCTTTACGTTTGCCTACTTTCACTTTCCTTGCACAAGTCTCTTGTAGACTTGCTGATATGTGCCCCTTGCTCTTTTGGGTGTCACATGTTAGACCCTGAGCCAGAGACTGTTGTTGTGTACGTGATGTTTTGCTTACGCTGAGTCTGAGTCCATGTTTGCCCAGGAGGAGTCTTGTGGACACCGGAGACCTTTCTTGGTGACTTTGCTGAGCTTCTTTTGTTTTAGGTTTTGTTGTTAGTTGTCGGTGCGTGGCACCTTTGTTTTGTACGTTGTACTTTTGTTGGCCATGTTTGGGCCTTTAGACTCTTTCTTTTAGCCTGGTGGCTTTTCTGTGATGTTGAAACTTATTTTATGGATACTCTGAGATATCTCTTTTGTCTCATTTCATTATTATTATCTTTGTTTCGTTCGCGTTGCAAGGACCTGCAGTTTTAAATTTGATTGACGCTTATCGGACTTGCAGCTTTGCAGCTTCAAGTCTGAGCGGACCTTCTCACGCTTCGCCTCCATATTTTTGGGAAGCGGGGCGTGACAGGTTTTGTTGGTGGCCCATGCAGGTCCAGTCTTGCAATTGCGAATTAACGAAACAACGATAATAACGGAATGTCCATTAAATAAATTGCAACATCCGAGTTAGAAGCCCTGAGTCAAGTTGTTTTCTTAGGACACTAGGTGATAAGAAGACTTAGTTAGACGTCTGTGCTTGCTAGTTAGAGGCATCTGATTGTTAGTTAGACTCCCTGTCAGCAATTGATTTAATCGTCGTAAGAGTTACCTTAGTGGTTCCTGTCTAACTCTGACCATATTAGACTTCTAGAATTTCCTTCAGTCGTTCATTTGGGTCCATCGATTTCGGACCAAGCTGAACGCATTTCATTACCGTCTAACTCCTTAGAAGGTCTTAGCGCTTCGTTCCTTAATCTTTAGTTGTTCGACCGTAGGAGTTTCCCCGTAGATTCCCCTGATTCATATCCTAGGCGTATGTATGTTTCGATCATCCGACCAATTTCCTTGCCTCGATTCACGAGATCGCCTCATGACGATCGTCGTCAATTTTCGAACCCCTCCATTACAAACCTTGAATCTTCTGAAAGTATCTTTCGATTTTCTCTTTTCCTAAGTTTAAATTTGTTCAATTTTTTTAATATATATAAATCTTATATTTCATACTCCTTCGTTGACTTGAAATCTTAAAACTTTTGACGAAATTTTAGATACTAGCTTATGTTATTTTCTCAGCCTACACTTTTGTACCTATGAAAATACATCTTCCTTCCATATATTAATTTAATTCTGAACCGTACTTTTATATTGCCCAAGTCGATTTATAATTTTCCTTCCTAATTTATGCCATTCATGTACTTTTCAAGTCACTTGGGATTTCAGCTTCCCGCAAGTCAATGTTATACTCATCATTTTCCTTATTTCAGATTTTGTAAAATTACTATTTCATAACCATTTCCTAATCTGGACCTTCCATAGTTTGGTTTTAAAGCTTTGCTATCGATTTCGATAATTCTACTACTAAGTTAATATTATTTTTCCGTGCACCATACATACTTTCAATTATTTTTATATCCGTACCAGACTTGTGGTGCTCGTATATTAAGAACCTTGTGTAAATCAGTTTCTCATTTTTGGCAAACCTGGTTCTCTAAAAGTAGTTTCAAAATTGACAATTTTAAATTTTCCATAGCCTAAAAGTTTTGAAAGCATTTAACCTGAGTTTAAATTCTTCCGTTACTTGATTTCATTCTTTGACTTTCAAAACTCTTGACAACATTATATTAAATTACTGACGTATAAAATTTCTAAACCATGTCCGTAATATTCGTGTAAATGATTTTACTTCCTTTTAAAAATAAATTTAGCCAATAAAAAATTTTCTCTTATTATGAATATTTGACTCAAATTTATTTTGAACAACTCGTTTTATCAATCCCCAAATATTTCTTTACAGACGAGGATTTTAACTTTGAAGATCGACAGTTTTCAAACTCCACGTATTTAGCTTATGCTATTCACCCTATTTTCTTTTCTGTATCCTATTTAAGCATCACTACATTCCCCTTTCCCTCAACCTAAACATCACCATTGAGTCAATGTTTCGTCTAACCAAGCTGTCTGCTTGTATTCGTCTTATCCGAACTTGTGCTTATCGATCCTTCCCTCGTCACGCTTCCGACCTCGACCTCCCTCTATTGCTTAGGCTTTAGTGCCCGTCGATGTCTGTGACAACTCTAAGTTGTTAGTAGGCCCTTGGACCTTGTGAGGTAGTCGTTGTGCACGTAACTAAGTTGCGTACGTGGGCTTGAATGAGTTTACCCCCATAGTATATTGATGCTTGCCTATTGTGTGATTAATATACATACTCGGAGTTATTCGTGATATTATGAAGTTGTTTATGTGTTAGTATTTATAGATTTGGGTGTGGTTAGCTATACCATACTAGGGATGCTTGTGTATATAAGAATTAGTGTGGGGATATCTGATGGAGTGTACGTAATTAGAGATACTTATAATGGTTGAAATAAAATGATTGGTAAAGCTATGTATATGCTAGGTGTGATAATAATAGGTGAACGTATAGATAAGAAAGTAGGCCTATTGAGTACCCATATATTAGTACGTATGAGTATGTGCTCGTAGGTAGATATGTATTGTGCTTAGACGAAAGTAGTTATGTTTCGTTGCATGAGTATATAGGTGATATGCATATGATAGTAGAATTATAATTTTGATTGGTATTGCTTGCTTTTGCGGGATGTTGCATGTGTGCATACCGTGAGGTATACACGACTATTGCACATCTTAATTATGTATGCGTAGATGTGTTAGTATACTAATTATAGGTAGCAGGCTATGGTGTGAATATATATATGTTACATGTGTGCGACTATACGATGAATGCGTATGTATTAAGGAGTGTATTAAAAGTATATGTGTGCTGATGTCTGTTTTACTATTATTATGGTACATAGAGTGATTGAACTATGTGAGTATTACCTGACTAATATTAAGTGTGATGGACTTATGGTATGTATATGGTTGTATTGGTAGACGTATATATATATATATTGGAGTGGTATTGGTATAGGTATGAATGCCGTGTTGCGTGTATAGAATATCCTGATAAGTGTATTGAGTCCCACTCAAGCTTGAGTGCGTATACTTTAAGTATATTGAATGTATGTTTGTAGTTGAGTATAGCGATGGTTGATGTATGTATAGTGATAGGAGTGTTTGTGCCTGGTTGTGTTACGCACATGATTGTGGGTCGCTATACCAGTATATAGTTATAGGTGTTGGTCTTGAGGTATAGCTATTTACTAAGGACTTGCATGTGTGAACGTATGTGTACTAGCTAAACTAGGTGTGTAGATGTACTGGATATATGATGGTATGATTGGTGTATGTAAATGAAATGTTAGCATGTATGGGTGTGCACCATGCACGGGTAAGTATGTGCTTAAGTTATAGTTATTGGTGACTATGGTATATGTGGCGTGTCGTAAATATAGTTATAGGATCGAATGTGATGTGAATATACGGTGAAATTATTGCATGCATTTGAATGACTATATATTGTGAAACTATAGTAGTGGTGAATATATATATATATATATATATATATATATATATATATATATATATATATATATATATATATATATATATATATATATAGTGAAACTGGATTTAATTATGGTATGGTGTGACTACATGAGTTGATGCGTTGGATGTATACTAGGAAATATTAGAGGGTAGTATACCCTTGATGTTTGTGCATAGGTAGTTATCTATACGTAGAGCAATGATTGTATTTGCTAAGTGTGAGACTATCCTTATGTGAGCATCTGAACTATTGTTTTGTACTAGGTAAGTAGTAGTTATATAAGGGATGTATGTTTATATATATGATTGAAATACATGTATGAATTTGACTGGCTATAATAGGTATAAGTATATGACGTACGTGAATGTATATATATACGTGTTGGTAGTGTTAATGTTTGACTACCTAGTGCGTATATGAGCACCTGTAATGACTATACCTGGTTTGAAGTATAAAGTGACTTGATTGGGGTAGTTACTAGAGTGACTAGCTATATTAGAAAGTCCGAGTACGGACTTTATTCTAAGGTGGGGAGGATGTAATGACCACTTTTCGATGTACGTTGTTCGTGCACGTGCTTTTGGCCGTGCACGTGTTTGTTTTAGACCTTGTTTGTTTGTGAACACTTTCGTGTGATATGCCGTTGTGAACGTCTCTGAGAGTATTAAATAGTGGCACTAAATTGGAACGACGTTTCTCGAGTCGTTTTCCCACAATTTAATCTTATTCGATGAGACGTTGCGATTCCCACTTTTGGCGGGAGACCTTTCTATTTTTAGTTTCGTCGTCTGACGTCGAAATTAAGATCCGTCTTCTTAGTTAGCTCACTTTCGTCATCACGATCACCCCGATATTTATTTTATAATTTTTGGAGTTCATTTGACTACTTTTATATTTTTAACAAGGTTTATAATATTTTTAATAATTAATTTTTAAATTAATTTCGGCCAAATAAAATTTATTTGAGTTTAAAACGTTTTAAAGAATTGTTGAGCCAATTTCCAGCTCATTTGGACCGCATCAAATCCTTGTGTGAGTTGGAGAAGTTGAGATTCAAATTTTAAATTATTTTAAACTCCTAATCTCATTAGGATTAGCCCTAGACCTAGTCAACCCATCTACACTATATAAACAACCTCTAGGAAGACCTATTTTCGCAAGAAAATAACCCTAGCCGCTTCCAAAACTCAAATTTGACGTTGCGACGAATCGTCGCAACGTTGCGACAGCCATCTCCCGCTCCGACCGAGCCAAACAGCCCAAATCTCCCGCCCTGACCGACGCCCAAGCCCGCTCATCCGCTCCGTCCGCACCCGCTGCAGCCGCTGCATCGCAACCCCGCACCAAGGCTACACCGACCGAGAGGGTCCCTTGGTCAGACCGAGAGACCCGCTCCACATCTCCGCATCCCCGCTCCGCACCAAACCCCGCACCAAGCCCGCTCCGCTCGCCGCTCCGCACCGTGCCCGACCGAAGCAGCCGCCCGCTCCCCGCTTCGTTGCAACGTTGCAACGTTGCAACGCCCCGGTGCAGCGCCCGACCGGCCCGTTCCCCCGCACCGACCGAGACAAACCCTCGCACCCGCAGCTCCGCACCGCACCCGCAGCGTTGCAAGCCCGTCTCCTGTGTCCGACCGATGGAACTTCCCGCATTGGCTGTGTACGACCGAGGGCCATTCGTCGCAACCCCGCACCCGTCGCACCACTTGCCACCGTGGGCCCCCCAAGTTCTCCAGAGGTATTGTGGGTCCCCCATAGGTCCCTAGGACTACTGTGGGCCCCACCTAGATGCTTTCTCTCCGACGATTTGCCGCATACGACGTTGCGACACGTCGTAGCCCGTCGTCGCACGTGCTAGCTTTGGAATCTGGAACCGTTGCTCCGATTGATGCTCTGAACTTTCCAGCGAGGAAACTAATTTGGAAGCAGGACTTGGAGCGCGTTCTCTTATTCCAACCCCTGGCGTCGCTACCCGACGCCAGTGTAGCTTTCGCGTCGTGTTGAGGTAACGCTTTGCACCCTTAGGACCCCCAACCCAATTGCATGCTAATCAAGACTAAAATCAGTATTTTTAAAATTTTTTAAATGTTTTAAATTCACTAATCAAGATTAATAAATTGGACTTTAGGCCGGTGGACTTGTGCACGTAGGATAATTGTGATTTTGGACTCTCTTGGACGGTGTTTCTCAGACGTCGTACTTGCAGGCAAGTGAAACTTGCCAACTCTTGTGTAGGGCCATGTTTTTAGGCCACTTCCTTGTTCCTAGCATAAAAGAGACTAGTCAGTGAAATGATAGCTGGCTAGGCGCCTACTTGATCTAGTTTGACAACGAAACTAGATCCGTCACCTAATTGATCTAGCTTGACAACGAAGCTAGATCCAACCCTTTAAACTTGTTGTTCATGCATACTAAACTGTCACGTTTACTTTCCTTATCTGTACGTACTTTTAACTGCCATGCATTGCATCTTACATGTCATCCAAATTGATTGTTGCATCGTAGCACACGCTACAAAATACTTGTACAATCCGTGTTTCCGTGTTTCCGGCTAGGTGCACCCCTAGGCCATCATGTTAAAACACTTCCTGGCTCGTGATCCAGAAGCGGGCCTCATGTGTTGGTTGAAAACCAATGCCCGATACACGTAGAGGGGTAGGGATAAATGGTCAACTGAGCTTAGGAGTGGCCCGATTAGCCACTCTAGCCAGAAGGCGGAATCTCTGTGCACGAGGTGCTTACTTTACTTGTCTTGTACTAGTGAGTGTTACTTGTATAACTTCTCATCCATGCCATGCTTAAATGCCATACTCGTACTTTACTTTACTTTACTTGTTGCACTCATACTTTAACTGCCATGTCATTGCATTCATGCTAGAACTGCTAGGTTGCTTTACGTTTGCCTACTTTCAGTTTCCTTGCACAAGTCTCTTGTAGACTTGCTGACATGTGCCCCTTGCTCTTTTGGGTGTCACATGTTAGACCCTGAGCCAGAGACCGTTGTTGTGTACGTGATGTTTTGCTGACGCTGAGTCTGAGTCCATGTTTGCCCAGGAGGAGTCTTGTGGACACCAGAGACCTTTCTTGGTGACTTTACTGAGCTTCTTTTGTTTTAGGTTTTGTTGTTAGTTGTCGGTGCGTGGCACCTTTGTTTTGTACGTTGTACTTTTGTTGACCATGTTTGGGCCTTTAGACTCTTTCTTTTAGCCTGGTGGCTTTTCTGTGATGTTGAAACTTATTTTATGGATACTCTGAGATATCTCTTTTGTCTCATTTCATTATTATTATCTTTGTTTCGTTCGCGTTGCAAGGACCTGCAGTTTTAAATTTGATTGACGTTTATCGGACTTGTAGCTTTGCAGCTTCAAGTCTGAGCGGACCTTCTCACGCTTCGCCTCCATATTTTTGGGAAGCGGGACGTGACAGACACTAGTTTGACAAAGTAACAAAACACTACATCAGATGCCTATGATTGGGCCTATACAACCGAAACTATTTAAAAACAACAAGTAGCCAAAAGCAACTTCAGGGAGCATCTGGGGACAGCAAACAGATATGACAAACTAACGACGACGGCTAGGAGTGCCACGGCCGGGAGAAGTCGGGTGACGGGACGACGGTTGAGGACGGGCAGGGTGAAGATCATCAAAGAGTGAGAAAATCTGTGCCTGGGATGCTTGGATTTCTCCTAGAGTGCGAGCATGTTGTTGAAGAGTTTGATCATACGTGCTAAACTGCTCTTGTATGCCAATGAAACCCTCAGTAACATGTTTAGTCAGAGCGTCAACATTAGTATTCAAATGACGAAGGAGAGAAGAGTTGTTCTGCCGGCGTGAATAGACATCATCATGAGTCACACACACTTTCTTGTGACGGTGACCGGATGAACCCGGGGTCGTCGAAGCAGGAGTGTCGGCCAAATCTATCTCATCGTCGTCGTCGGAAGGAGAATCTGGAATGTCCAACTTCATACTTGCGAGAGTAGATGCATCAAATTCAATCGGATTGATGACCGGAATGTCATCGGTAGGAGGGATGCGAAAATGACGCAGGATGAGGGTAATGAGGCAAGGCAAGTAGAAATGTTGGTGAATGGGTTTGGCAAGGGTATGAAGAAGAACATCCGCCCAATTGACAGGAAAACCTCCCATGACAGCATACAGACATTTCAACAAGCGAGTGCTGAGATAATTTCGAGAGCCTGACTTCGGAACAAGGTTGTAAACGAAAATTTTTACCAAGAGGCGTGGGGTTGGGAGAAGTCGGCTAGCACTCATCTTAGGAGAAAATGTGGTGGCCAAGTTGGAGAGAATGACAGAATCATTCAGAGGAAAATCAAGCCCTTCGTCATTTGAGGGAGGAAGGTGGATCAAATCGGCCAAGCTGTGGGAAGTGAGGATAATTGGGAAGCCCTTAATTTGTGAGAAAACAGTAAGGATGCCTTGATCATCTTGATATGTGAGGTTTGCATAAAATTCACGGACGAGGAGAGGATAGTACGGAACCTTGTTGTATGAATGCCAAAGAGGAGCAAGACCCACGGCAGACAATAGGCGCTGGACATCGAAAGAAGAAAGAGAGGCGAAATTGATGAAGCGTTCAGGAATGATAGTGACGGATTCGAACGCATGAAACTTTGCTTCACATTCAGGAGAACGAAAACGGGAGGAAAAACCGGGGCCGGCAAAATGAGAAGATGAAGCCATGGGGAAAGAGGAAGAAGATGAAAAGTGAAGAACCGTGAGATGGTGAAGAACCGTAAGATGCCTTTTAAAGAAAAAAAATGAACGGTTGTTGAAAACTGAAATGAGAAGTTAGAGAAACTGCTTGAAGATGAAAGGGTGTTTGAAGAACTGAATTGGTTAGAGAAACTGTTCAGAAAGATAGGAAGGCGGGAAGAAACTGAATGGACGCAGTTTGAAGACGAACGGACAAAACTGAAAAAATTAGTCGACCAACAGTTTTTGGTTGGCCGGCCAAAAAGAAGAACCCAAGCCGTGTGAAAAGTTGAGGCGGTAAAAAACATAATTAAAAATTAAAAAAATCAAAAATAAGTCAAACCAAGTTATTACCTGCATTGGAAAATATCAAAAGAGCTTTGAAAGGACAATGGTAATAAAGAGGGTAGGTGGAGTAGGTGAGTCAAAGGAATGAGATGAAGACAAGTGGCTTGCATAGAAAAGAGAGATAAAATATCTAAGAATAATAAATAAGATATTAAATCCCTAATATCCCAAGAGATGCGACGGTTGCAGGAAAAAAAATCAAAAAAATAGAAATAAAAAATTCACAAGAAGACACTGAGAATAGGTTAAAAAAATTTTACGAGTTAGTCGACCAGAAAAATTTGGCTGGCCGGTAAATTGTAAATAAATGTCGAAAAAATACAAAATAAATCAGAAAATAAAACCAAATAAATATAATGATATATCAAAGTTCAGATTCGCTAATAATGCCTAAATCTCTTCTAAGTTTAATGAAAGAATCCTCTTTCAAAGGCTTAGTTAAGATGCCGGCAATCTGATGTTCAGTAGAAATGAAATTTAAAATAATGTCACCTTTTTGAATATGATCATCCAAAAAATGATGACGAATATCAATGTGTTTTGTGCGAGAATGATGAACAGGATTTTTAGATAGGTTAATTGCACTTGTGTTATCACACATAATGGGACATATGGAACACTGAATGCCATAGTCTGATATTGTTTGTTTCATCCATAAAATTTGAGCACATGCTAAACCAGCGGCAATATATTCTGCCTCTATGGTAGATAATGAAACAGAATTTTGCTTTTTGCTAAACCAAGAGACCAAAGCATGTCCAAGAAAATGACATGTGCCACTTGTGCTTTTTCGGTCAGATTTACAACCAGCAAAATCTGCATCACTATATGATAATAAATCATATGTGCTAGTTTTAGGATAAAATAAACCAAAATCAGATGTAGCTTTAATGTATCTAATTATCCGTTTTACGGCAGTAAGATGAGAAATCTTAGGATCTGCCCGAAAGCGAGCACAAAGACAAACAGAAAACATGATATCTGGTCTACTAGCAGTAAGATAGAGTAAAGATCCAATCATACCTCTATAGAGACGTTGATCGACACTCTTACCGTTTAGATCCTTGTCAAGGGATGTAGAAGTACTCATTGGAGTACGTTTTTCTGCAGAACTTTCTAGTCCAAAGCGCTTGATAAGTTCTTTTGAGTATTTGCTTTGGTGGATGAAAATACCTCCTTCATTTGTTTGATTTGAAGACCAAGGAAGTAATTAAGTTCACCCATGTGACTCATTTCGAATTCCTTCTGCATAATCTTAGAAAAATCTTGACAAAGAGATTCGTTAGTAGAACCAAAAATAATGTCATCAATATAAATTTGAATAATAATAATGTCAGAATCTATGTTTTTAACAAATAGGGTTGAATCAATCTTACCAATTGAATAACCTGAATTTAATAGAAAACTTTTAAGTCTTTCATACCAAGCACGAGGTGCTTGCTTAAGACCATATAAAGCTTTTTTTAATTTAAAAACATGGTTATCCAATGTTTCATGATGAAATCCTGGTGGCTGTTCAACATAGACTTCTTCTTTAAGAAATCCATTAAGAAAAGCACTTTTAACATCCATCTGAAACAACTTAAAATCTTTATAACATGCAAAAGATAATAACATCCTAATAGATTCAAGACGAGCAACTGGGGCATAAGTTTCATCATAATCTATACCTTCTTCTTGATTATAACCTTGTGCAACCAGTCGTGCCTTGTTTCTAATTGCCTGTCCAGATTCATCCAATTTATTTTTGAATACCCACTTGGTACCAATAATTGGATGATTTGATGGTCTGGGTACCAATTCCCAAACGTCGTTTCTTTGAAATTGATTGAGTTCCTCATGCATAGCAATAATCCATGAACTATCTTCACATGCTTCGATGATGTTCTTTGGTTCAATACATGAGATAAATGCACTATGTGACATTTGCTCCATTTGACCACGAGTCTTCACACCATCTGAAATATCACCAATTATCAAGTCTGGTGGATGATTGCGAACTTGTGTATATGACTTAGGAAGATCTGTATTATCTGAAATAGACTCAACAGAGGGTTTAGTAGCACCATCATCATCAAGTTGAATATTGTTAAATGAATCAGATAAAGGTAATAAATCCTCACTATCATCAATAATACTAGGAATAGATGAGGGATTCTCATCAAAAGTGACATGTAAAGATTCTTCAATTGATGAAGTTCTTTTGTTGTAAACTCTGTAGGCTTTACTATGTGCTGAGTAACCAACAAAAATTCCTTCATCAGATTTTGAATCAAACTTGTCAAGTGAATCTCTAGTGTTAAGAATGAAACATTTACATCCAAACACACGAAAATATGATACACAAGGAATGCGATCAAAGAATAATTCAAAACAAGTTTTGTTAAGCAATGGTCTTATAAGAACTCTATTTAAGATATAACATGCCGTTGCAACAGCTTCTGTCCAAAAATATTTTGGTAAGTTACTATCACAAAGCATTGTTCTAGCACATTCTTGAAGAGTTCTATTTTTCCTTTCTACTACACCATTTTGTGGAGCAGCTCTAGGAAAGGAGAAATTATGAGTTATACCATTATCATCACAAAAATTGGAAAAGGATTCATTTTCAAATTCTCCCCTATGATCACTACGAATAGTAATGATGGTTGAAGATTTGATTTTCTGAATCTTTCTACAAAATATGGAAAATTCTTGGAAAGCATCATTCTTATGTTGTAAGAATATAACCCATGTATATCGTGAATAATCATCAACAATGACAAATGCATATCTACTTTTATTCAAAGAAGCTACTCTTGAAGGACCAAATAAATCCAAATGAAGAAGTTCTAATGGTCTCTTTGTTGAGATAATGTCCTTTGATTTAAAGGAAGATTTGTGCATTTTTCCTTGTTGACAAGCATCACAGAACTGTTTGTGTTTGAATGATATGTTTGGCATTCCATTAACTAAATTGTGTTTTGAAATACGTGCAAGATTTTTGAAATTAGTGTGTCCAAAACGTTTGTGCCATAAAAGTGTATTGTCTGATGAAGCCATCAAACAGTGATTGTGAGTGGTAATATACATGCATAGGATATAAATATTATTCCTACGCTTACCACGAAATAAAATGGATGACATATCAGAATTATAAATTATACAACCATGTTGTTCAAACATAATCTTAAAATTCTTATCACATAATTGACTGATAGATAGTAAATTGTGTTTCAAACAATTAACCAGAAGTACATCTTCAATGGTAGGTTGATCTAGATTTCCAACTGTTCCAATTCCAATAATATGTCCTTTGTTGTTATCTCCAAAGGTTACTGTACCTCCATCTTTGAATTGAACGGTGGAAAGTAAGTTAATGTTGCCAGTCATATGTTTAGAACATCCACTATCTAAGATCCATCTTTCCTTTTTGGGTACCTGAAAGATAAACATGAAACAGTGGTACCCTTTGCTTTAGGGTCCTTTGGATTAGATCTTAGGAAGCCAAACCCAAGTAGAATTTGGCTTTCTTATATAATTGCAAGAATGAACAATAGATTGCATATAATTTGAAATAAATAAATCTCTATCATACAAACATGAATCCTTAGGAACCCATATACTTAGAGTATTAAGTTTCCTAGGAGATGCATTCGAAATATTTCTAATGTTTGAAATATTTCTTTGTGAAGAAGAAATAATAGGATTAATTTTCTTCGTGTAACTGAATGCATGATTCTCCTTTTGTGGTTTAATAAATGTTGTTTTACCACAAAAAGAAGATGTGTTACAAGATTTGGATATATTCTTATTTGAATAGCCCAATCCTTGTTTATGATTTGCAGGATATTGAAATTGAAGCAAATCATTGAGATTAGTCTTACCTTTGTTAAATTTATTAACATTAGCAGACATCTCATCGTATTTCATCTTTAGTGATGAAACACTATTATCCATTTCGGATAGATGTGCATGCAATCCTTGATTCTGATTTTTGAGAATTTCATTCTCTTTATTCAGACTCAAGATTTGAGAGGATAACATATCTTTCTCAGTGTTAATTGCATCAGATGAAATGCATTTAGATGAAAGTCCTTGATGTTCAAGGATAAGAGCATCATTGCTTTGTTTTAAAGACTTGTGTTGTGCATTTTGTCTTTTGAAACGACTGAAAAGATCATTAAAAGCATCTAATAATTCTTCATTATCAAAATGACTTACATTGCTTTCATCATCTTGTGCCATGAATCACATATTGGCTTTTTCTTCATTATCGTTGTCTTCTTCGTATGAAGATGAATCCCAAGTTGCTGCGAAGGCTTTCTTCATTCTATCAAACCTTCTTTCTTTCTTAGAATGTTCATTGTTGTTGAAAGTTTTGACCTTTGATTTGAGAAGAGGACAATCCTTCTTGTAATGTCCTGGTTTATTACAATTGAAACAAAGAGAAGAATCAGTATTTTTAGATTTAAAATTTTTATACTTACCTTTTCTTAAGAACTTTCTAAAGTTCCTAGTAATGAGGGCAACATCTTCATCATCGTCTGTGTCTGAATCATCGGTATCTGATGATGCGTTGAAGGCAAGAGTTTTCTTCTTTGTATCTGCTTGTTCTTTGCGATCTTGAAGTTGAACTTCGTAGGCCATCAAATTACCAACGAGGCTTTCAACAGTGAGTGTTGATAAGTCATTGGCTTCTTCTATTGCTGTCGTCTTTCTTTCCCAATCTGGTGTTAAAGCACGAAGGATCTTTCTGACTTGTTCTGTTTGAGAGTATGTCTTTTCAAGAGCAATTAGAGAGTTTGTTATATCTGTGAATCTAGTAACCATCTCTCCAATTGTCTCGTTGTCCTTCATTCTGAATAGTTCAAATCTGTGAACAAGAACAGAAATTTTAGTTTCTTTAACTTTATTAGTACCTTCATGTGTTACCTGAAGTGTATGCCAGATGTCATATGCAGTTTTGGCCTGGGATACACGGTTGAACTCATTCTTGTCCATGGCACAGAATAATGCATTCATTGCTTTTGAGTTGCGAGTTGCGGCGGTTTTGTCATTGGTAGTCCATTGGGCATAAGGAGTTGTAGGCTTCTCATATTGAGTTTCCAACATGTTCCAAAGTTCGTAGTCGATGCTTTGAAGATAGATCGTCATCCTTGTCTTCCAATAAGAATAGTTGGAACCGTTGAATAGTGGAGGCCTTGTTGTGGAGTGCCCTTCTGGAAATTGAGATGAAAATGTTGAATTGTTCGTCGGATAGGTGTAGGCCATCTTGACTGCGCTCTGATACCAAATGTAGGATCTCCTGGCACACCAAATACACTAGAGGGGGGTGAATAGTGTATATCACGACGAAATTGCAAATTTAAAAGTTAATAAAAAGATGCAATAAAAATGCGGAAGTAAAGAAATACAATACAGAGAATGGCAAACGCAAACACCAAAATTTATCCTGGTTCGGATCCTGGTGATCCTACGTCCAGTCCTCTACCCCGTAGAGATTTTCAATCCACTATAACACTTGCCCCGCAAGCAACAACATACAAAAATGGCAACACTCTCAGTGTCCCAAACTTTGTACAATCTCTACACCAAGAGATTCAACTTACAAAAGAAATGAAAATAACACCTAAAGCCTTAATGAAGATTTCGAATGAAATTCAAGGAATAAGTGAAAAAGAAAGATTCAAAGTTTCTAGATTTTAGAATGGAAGAAACAAACTTGAATCTTTTAGTTTTCAATTGAAGAAAGAAAATTTCAGAAAGTATTTCTTCAAACTGAAAGTAATGGCAGTATTTCTACAGAAATTCTCTCTTGAAAGAGATAGAAAATGATTTCTAGAGAGAGATTTTGTAAAAGAGATGTGTGAATGAAGGAGGGGGGTACTCATCTATTTATAGGAATGGAATGGAGTTATAGAAACTGATTTCCAACGTTTAGAAACCACCCCTAACGGATAGAAAAAATTCGTTTCAGAAAACTGCAAAAAACGGCATTAGCCTGCCAAAAAAGTGCTAGTCTGCCAATTTTCAAACGACAGAATTTGACCGTTAGATTTTGCAGACGTGGATCAGTCATGAAAAGAAAGATACCTGTAAAATTTCATGGTCTAATTCGTAAAGAAAAATATTAGCCTGCCAGCCAATTTTACCTGGTCGGCTAATTTTTTAAAGAGGAGTTTTGAGAAATGGAAAACGGCACTTTGTAGATAAAATTTAGGAGAGAACCTAGGTATCTAAGATGGGTCATCATAAGGCTTAAAACCCTATAAAAGAAAATTTACATCAATTACATAAAGTCCGTAGAAATAACTTCATCTTGATATTGAGTAGACTTTGTGCATATGGCTGTTATAGGCGATAATGTCCATGTTGCACATGCTGAAAAGTCTTACATCAGGTTGTATATGTGGAGTAGTCAAGTTTTCTGCAAAAACGAGTTAGTAACAAATAATAATATTAAGTTTGTCACATTAAAATAATATAGAGTAGTAATATGGAATTATGGAATTCCAACAGATCCTAAGAGATTCTGAATCTTTTTTTGCAAATATGGTAAACTCTTCATAAGCTTCATTCTTATTAGTTAAGAATAAAGCCCAAGTAAATCTAGAGAAGTCGTCAACGACAATTAATCCATAATGAGCATTCCCTAAAGAAGCGGTTCTAGTTGGCCCAAACAAATCTATATGAAGAAGTTCTAGGGGCCTTTTAGAAGTAATGCCTTCTTTAAGCTTAAAATATGATTTACTAAGTTTACTTCTTTGACACGAATCACAAAATTTTTTCTTACTAAAAGTAATTTTTGGAAAACCTTTGACTAGATCATGCTTAGCTAACTTATATAAGTGGTTGAAATGATCATGACCAAAAAGGCGATGCCATAATAGTTGTTCACTTGTATTAGCAACTAAGCAATATTCTACGGTTTTGGACAAGCTCAAATAATAAATATTATTACGCCTAATACCGGTAAATAAAACATGTGAATTAGAATCACCAATTTTACACAATCCTTCTCCAAAGTTAACCTTATAACCTTTGTCATAAAGTTGACTAATGGAAATGAGATTGTGACATAAACCACTAACAAGAAATACATTAGTAATTAAGGGGTTGGAAGGGTTACCGACAATATCTACTCCAATGATGGTTCCCTTTTGATTACCTCCAAAAGTGACCGTTGCACCATCCTTGATGCTAATCACTTCGGAGAGCAATGAGGGATCTCCCGTCATGTGTTTGGAGCAACCACTATCGAGAATACATCCTTTTCCTTTAGAGCTAATATGAAATTTATTGCTCTTTTTCTTTCTCTTGGGTACCTACATAATATACAATAAGCTCATGGTACCCAATATTTGTTGGGTCCAAGGGGATTAGCCCTTTGGAAGTCAGGTCCAAGTGGACTTCCGCTTCCCAAGATAATTGCTATTCTTAATAACAACATGAAAATAGGAATCAACATATACATTCATATCATTTAAGCTAGTGTTCTTAGGACCCCAAATGGTGTAAATTTTGGGAGTCCTTTTCCTAGTTGCATGCATACTTGTTAGATTTCTATGTGGTGCATGCTTCATAGGAATATGGTTTCTAGCATAAGAATGTGGTGGTGGATATGCATTGGACATACGAGAAGGATATGTATGCTTGGGAACATGCATGTTGTATGAAACATATGGGTCATGCATGACATGTGGAGGTTGTGCATACATGTAAGAATGATGCGTATGAGCATATCAGTGTATAGGAGCACGTATATGAGTATTCTCATGTGTGGATTTGTACATGTCTGTGGGTGTGGAGCATAAAAAGTGTCATGAGTGTCCACTTGTGAAGTAGGAGATTTCCTACGTGGATGAAGGTTGGTGTACATGTAAGCGTGGCTTCTCTTTTGGTTTCCACCCTTAGTTGGTTTCTTGCCAAAAGGAACAGATGGTGAAGTGGTGAATTTCTTGGTAGGTTTGCTACATATAGTGTCTTTGACACCACTTGTAGATGCATCGGAGGATGGCCTCACAAAGTCTATAGTAACACCACTATAGGAGGTGCGATCATTGGATGCATTTGCATTTACAAAACCAAGACCAACACGATGTGTGGCCGGAAATTGGTTTGCAAGCAAATTATCCAATTGTCTTTTTCCCTTATTGAATCTCATAATACGGGAGGACATGAGCTCATATTTCTCCTTAAGAGAAGAAATGTTGGTATCCAAGGTGGACACCCGTGCTTTGAGCTCGTGCACTTGGGTTTTAAGAGAAACATTCTCTAAACCCAATTGTGTGTGTTGTGTAACTAGATCAATATTTTCCTTAGGATGTGTTTGATCAAGTTGATATTTGAGGTTGTTCACCTCATCTCTCAAAGTGACATTTTGAGAAGCTAAGTTTGCTTTCTCAAGAGTTAAAGTATCAACAATGGTGTCATTGTTGATAATGCATGGAATGGATGAATTGCTAACATTCAATTTCTTTAAGCTAGTATATCTAAGCATTAGAGATTGATACTTAGCAAACAATTCTTCATTGGCAATACGTAATTCATCCATTGTTACCTCGGTTTCATCCATGTCAGAATCACTCTCATCGGAGAGTGGATCTTCTCGGGCCATGAAGCACATGTGGGCACTTTCACCCTTCTCATCATCGGAATCACTTGATGAGTCTCCACTTGAGTCATCGAATGTACCGACGAGTCCTTTCTTCTTGTCTCTCTTGTTCTAGTCGGACTTGTGGTACTTCGGAGCCTTCCACTTCTCTTTGTTTCTTAGCATTCACTACTACAAAAAAACGCTTACATAGCGCTTTTTTTTACGCTTGGATAGCGCTTTTAAGCGCTATCCAAGCTACCGCTATGGTAGCTTGGATAGCGCTTTTATAAGCGCTATCGTAGTGGTTTACTACGATAGCGCTTATAAAAGCGCTATCCAAGCTACCGCTATGGTAGCTTGGATAGCGCTGTTTTAAGCGCTATCTAAGTAGTTTACTAATTTTTTTATTTTCCTTTTTTAAAAAAAATTACACATTAGCCACGGACTGGCCGTGGCTAATAGGCAGTAGCCACGGACAGGCCGTGGCTAATACACATTAGCCACGGCCAGTCCGTGGCTAATGTTTAATTTTTTTTTAAAAAAAAAGAAAAATCAAACAAATCGAGTCTGCTTGGCTAATTGACAAATCTCACATTGATAACAACTAGAACTTTTATTGATGTACATCAAACAAATTCGAGTCTGTTTTATTCCAAGAATTTTCGGTCTGGGTGCAGTTTACATGAGGATATCCACAGATGTACATGTGAAAATAAGTCAGAAATACAAAAAAAATTAATGAAATCTAATATCCATTTCCATCATCCAAATTCTGCTCACTGTGCAGGTATAATACTATCTTTTTTACAACACATGCGGAGGAGTATATTTACAAGAAATAGAATGTCTACAGACAAGCATCAGTGGACCAAAACATAAAAGAGTGTTTTCGAGTCTATAGGTAAAATACATCCAATTGATTGTCCATCCGTCAGTGGCTGCCTTCTGGGGTGTCGGAGATCATTCCATCGTCTACAGCTTTTGGTCCACCACATGATCTTGACACAGATTCAAATAATTTCTCGATCTCCAGTGCACACCGTGTAAATGGCCTGTTCCAGAAGCTATATCATGGATTCTGCATCCATCACACATTTGCATATATTAAATTGATCACGGATTATATAAAAACACAAAATATATAAGACAAGAAAATACCAGAGCAAGAAATGGTAAGAATAATGCCGCCTATAATGAATTTCGGTGATGGCTTACTTTAATCAGTTCAATGAAAGTGATCAGAAGGCCCCATGGATGAGGGCAGTTCACAATTAGGTGCTCCAGCAGCACTATGGTAATCTGCTCATGTATGATTTCTTGCACCAACACATGATTAATAAACACATGTTAAGAGAATTACAGATCGAATCCTTGAATAAAAATGAATCATTTCCAACAAATCTTACTGGTGGAGTTATCCGGTATTCTGGTTTTATTGCCACTCGTATACCCAATCCTGCTGCAAAATAAAGAATAGGTTACGTAAAGTATCCAATCATGAGAATTCAGCAAAATACATATAACATAAACTATAAGAAATGGCCAGATCCATTTGAGTGAATAATTACAAAATGAAACCAATCATGGTCCATAGCACACCAACGATTCAGCCATTTATTATGAAATATGCTCTAGACAAATACATTAAACTCATAAAGCACAATTATTTACAAAGTTCAAACATGAATGATAAACTCTAGGGTTTGAGAACTTTGACAGTAATCGAACTCATAAAGCACAATTTTTGCAGCTGTTTTGCATAATCGTTTGTGGATTTTCTTCTTGTTTAAGCTCAATCTGAAACAAATTTATAATGGTGTTCACATGTTCGCTAGGTGTTTGGGTTTTCTTATCATTGTATCTGTTTATATTAAAGAGGCCTCAAGTATTTAGTTCTTATAGTCTCTGTTTATGCTAAAGATGCATCTTTTATGTTCGCTTAGCCAGTATGTCTCCAGGGTGTTTAAAATACAGCATTTAGTTTTTATAAAAGCTGACCCTGTTTGACACACAATTTTAATATTTAATATTTAATATTTAATTTTTGAATATTGATACATCTCCATAGTTTCCTGATGGGTCATGCAAGTATCCTGGTCATGCACATGCAGGTCAGAGACATGCCACTCATCTTGTAGTGTACGCCCCTTTTAACAAATGGAAACCCCATGAGAAATGCTATACACATGGAAATCTGATGGGAAAGAAATGTTATAAGACAGAAGAAAAGAGCAAGCAAACTTATTCTACAGGACATCATTTTCCATTGTCCCTAAAAATATACAAATGTTATGAACAGTTCTATCTGATGCCAAATGACTAACAATGAAGATAATTTACTTGTTGAACTAACACGATTAACATAAATTAGTAGGCAGTAACAAAAGAGCTCCAGCTTTCTTCACTTCTAAAATGAAGAGTTGTATATAATTAAACAATTATATGATAATGCTTTGGGTTAGAGACATACCAGCTGTAACGACTGATTTTTGTGTATCTGGATTTATTATAATATAATATATGTTTTGGTGGATTTTCTCCTCTTGTGTGGTTTTCGTCTCCGTAGCTTTCATTTTCGATCGATTCGTCGTATTTTCTCGCTTCTTCCTTAGGATCGTCGATTTCGAAGTATGTCATTCGTGACGGACTTCATAACAGTCGTATCTAACTATTAGATCAAGCCTAGGAGTCTTAGGAATCGATCCCGGGGCCCCGCGCTCTGTATCGGTACTTTTGGTGCTCATTAGCCGGTAGAAGAAGGGGCACCGACCGACTAGATGACGATCCAGTCGGTCGGCAATCCTTCTTGGACCGACTAGTTGGCTTTCTAAATTGTTCAGGAGTTACTGTTTATCGTTAGTCGGTCTAAGAACGTTGGTTGACCGACTAGGTTGCAAACTAGTCGGTCGGCAATGCTTCTTTAACCGACTAACACATCATCTAAATTTTAGTATCAGTACTGTTCATTCTTAGTCGGTCTAAGTTCATCTTTCGACCGACTAGTTGTTAAACTAGTCGGTTAAGTTTTGTACTCAGACCGACTAATTCTTGGTTCTACTGTACAGTCAAGTTACTGTTTACTCTTAGTCGGTTTACGAACGTTCATCGACCGACTAGATGCTAAACTAGTCGGTCAGTATTTGTTCATGGACCGACTAACTCTAAAATCCTATTTTCGTTCAGAAGTTACTGTTTGCGCTTAGTCGGTCTGCGTTGGTCGACCACCGACTAGTTGCCAAACTAGTCGGTCAGTGGTTGCTCTTTGACCGACTAACCTGTCTTAAAACCCTAATTTCTGGGCAGCCGCCAGCCCAACCTATTTAAACCCAACCCAAACGTTTTCATCTTCTCCAACACGACCCAAAACCCTAAAATCTTCCCCTTTGAGCCCCCATCTTCCTCCAAGCTTCAATCCTTCATTCCAAGCCTTAAATCCATCATCCAAACCATCCATTCACTCCATCTACCTCTCCTCTTCCCCAAAATCTCACCAAAACCCATCAAAATCCCCAAATCCCCCAAAACCCTAGTTTCCCCAAACTTCTCCAATCTTTTCCAAATCTGATCCTAGGGTTCTCCGGAGTGTTTCTTCCGCCTCCTCTCGGTAAGAAATCGATCTACCGTTGTTTTCTTAACCTATTTATATTTTTATGAAACCCTAATATAATTTCATGTTTTATGTTGATTGTTCCCCTAAAACAGCGATTTCCCCGTAGATTGGCGTCCGTGTGACGAAGTGGTCGTCATCCCCGGTGCTAGGCAAGTGAAACTTGCCACTTAGGGTTTAGGCCATGTCTTAGGCCAATTGCTTGTTGTAGGCGTAAAAGAGGCTAGGCGACGAAATGATACTCGCCTAGGCGCAAATTGGGGAACTAGCTTGACAATGAAGCTAGTTCCGACATATAGCATGTTGCACAATTACCATGTCATGTTTACTTTCCATTAACGGTATGCAAATTAAATGTCATGTCATTGCATTCTTTTGGTGATCCCGTGATTGCGTAGCATCGCTACAATACTTGTGTTTCCTGGCTCGTGACCAGAAGCGAGCATAATGAGTTGCTAACCCCAACGCTCGATATATTGAATTGTGAACTAAGGAACAAGCTCCCGTGCGGGGCAACCCTGGCTCACTAGCTGGGCTCATGTGCAGGGACCCTGGCTTGTTTACGTGTGGGATGGGGTGAGGGTTAAGCGGCCAGGCAACTGGGGGTCTGTTTGATCAACAACTGCAGTTGTAAGGCGTAAACTCTTTGGGTTGGGGTAGTGTTTAGTGCCGATCGGTCTGAAATGTTGTACCATTCAGCGAAGGGCGTAAACATCTACAAAACAACGTGAAACGTGAAATGTGATTTGTGTTTAGTGCCGATCGGTCTGAATGTTGTACCATTCAGCGAAGGGCATAAACACCTACAAAACAATGTGAATTGATTGAGAATGTTAGTAGCTTAGCTACTCTTGTCTTGTCCCGATAATTGATCTCTTGTACAAATTGTCTTGCCATGTTTTAATTGTGCACTCATGTTATAACTGCCATGTCATGCATACCATAACTGCTAGGTTGCTAGTGCCTTACTTTCAGTTTCCTTGCTCAAGTCTTTTAGACTTGCTGACATGTGCCCCTTTACTCTTTTGGGTGACACATGTTAGATCCTGAGCCTGAGTACCTTGTTGAGGACGAGGTGTTTGCTGACGCCGAGCCCGAGCTTGTGTTTGACGGGGAGTACGTGTGGACACTGGGGACCAGTCCTAGTGTCTTCGTCGTGTTTTACTTTTGTTAGACAGTTGTTTTGTTATCGGTGCGTAGCACCTATACTTTGTTATGTCGCTGCTTTTGTCGGCCTTGTTCTGGGCCTTTAGACTCTTTTCTTTTAGCCTGGTGGCTTTTCTGGACGTTGGACTTATTTTCATGTTGGACAATTATGAGATGTGAGATTTTATTTCAGTCTCTCCTTGTGTTATTATTGTTGTTCCATTGTGGTTACAGGGACCTGCTTATATTTTATTGACGCTTATCGGGTTTGGGGCTTCACAGCTCCACTCTCGTGCGGACCTTTTCACGTCTCGCCTCCATTTTAGGGAAGCGGGTCGTGACAGGTTTTGTTGGTGGCCCATGCAGGTCTTTCTGTAACTGCGATTTTTGGAATAGCGATAATAATATTAGAATGTCCAATAAACTAAGTTTGACGTCCGAGTCATAAGCTATGAGTCTAATCTGATTTGTTTTCCGTGTCACTAGATGGCAGGAAGGCGTTTCACCCGTGGTGGGGGTAGTGGCGCGATCCCTCATGATGAGGAGCCTGAGAGGGAACCCACCAACGGTGAGATGATGCGGATGATGCTCCAGATGATGCAAGTGCAGCAGGGCGTGCTTCTACAAGTCCAGAATGCTCCACTAGCTCGAGCTGACCGGGCTCTTCCGGATGTTCCTCGCTCTGAGCCGGGAGCGAAGCAATTTCGGGAGCTGGGTCCCGCATATTTTGATGGTTCTGAGGGTCCTCTGGCTACCGATGAGTGGATTCGGAACATCGAGGACAATCTGAAGATGGCCAAGATCACCCCGGCTGGATGGGTTGATTTGGTGAAGAGGCAACTCAAGGATAATGCTCGGAATTGGTGGGATGCGGAAGAGAAGATGTTGGTGGAGCCGATAGCTTGGGCTACCTTCAAGGCCAGATTTGATGGTGAGTTCTTCCCGAAGGCTGCCAGGGAGGAGATGCTGCAGCGTTTTATCGATTTGAAGCAAGGGAACTCGTCGGTGGACATGTATCACCAAGAGTTCATGAGGCTGAGTCGGTTTGCACCGAAGATGGTGCAGGACGCTGAGGAGAGAGCTCAGAGGTTCCTGCAGGGGCTTGCTTCGGAGCTCCAGAGTTTTGTGACCTCTTCTGACCGGGAATCTTATCAGAAGGTTCTAGTAGCTGCCAAGAGGCAGGAGCTGCTCGTGAACCAGAGGAGGGGGTCTGTTGTTGGTGCTGGGAAGAGGCCTGTGGAGCAGGCGAGAGCTGTGGTTAGACCTGGATTCAGGCCTAATCAGTCTGCTCAGTTTAAGAGGCCAGGAGGGCCTATTCTGAAGACTTGCCATTTCTGCGGCAAGCCTGGCCACATTAAGGATCAGTGTCGGAAGTTTCTGGGCCAGTGTCTGGTTTGCGGTGATGCTTCCCATGTCGCGAAGGATTGTCGGCATGCGGGTCAGCTGCGGAGGGCTCCTGTTGCAGCACAGCCGTTGCAGCAGCGAGCGTCTGTTCCTGCTGGACGTGGAGCAGCTCTTGTTCCGCAGAGGCAGGCTTTTCAGCAGGCTGCTCCGCCGAGGAGGCAGGCTTTTCTGATGACCGCTGCGGAGAGCGAGGCTGTGGATGAGGTTATCGCAGGTAATCCTCACTCTAGCTGTTACTTTCCTAGCTGGTTTTGATTGTTAGATTGTGTTGTTTGCTTGAACATGGTTGTTTGCTAGACTAGGGTATGATTGTTAATTGTTTGTTAGGTGTGGTTTTGGTTTGCACATTTCCTGCACGAGTCCTCTTTGACTCTGGTGCATCGATGTGCATTATTTCTCGGAGCTTCGTGGAGAGGCATTCCTTGTCGACGTCCCCTCTACCCAAGAGTTGGAATATCGTTACAGGGAATGGTGTGGTCTCGGTGCATCGTGGTTGCAATTCTTGCCCGTTGGTGGTCTGTGGACATGAGCTTTTCGCTGATTTCATTGTCCACGACATCATCAACTATGATGCAGTTCTTGGGATGGACTGGCTTGCGAGCTTCTATACTACGATCGACTGTCGGAGGAAGAAGGTGGTGTTCGAGATTTCCGGACATCCAGTATTTGAGTTCAGTCGTGGTAGCAGTTCGCTTGGTCCTGTCAGATTTCGGGCCATGCCAGTGGAGGCTGTGGCTATGCAGATGGAGCTGGAGTGGCCAGCTGTGGTGCGTGATTTTGGCGACGTCTTCCCCGAGGAGATGTCTGGTTTGCCGCCTGATCGAGCTTTGGAATTTTCTATCGATCTTGTTCCAGGTGCGCAGCCGATTTCGAAGGCGCCGTATCGTATGGCACCTGCAGAATTGGAAGAGTTGCGGAAGCAGTTGGATGAGCTTTTGCAGAAGGGTTATATTAATCCTAGCGTGTCTCCGTGGGGAGCACCGGTGTTGCTGGTTAAGAAGAAGGATGGTTCGCGTCGCATGTGCGTGGACTATCGGGAGTTGAATGCGGTGACCATTAAGAATAAATACATGTTGCCTCGCATCGATGATATTTTTGATCAGCTTGGAGGTTCGAGGGTGTTTTCTAAATTGGATTTGAGGATTGGTTACCATCAGTTGAAGGTGAAGAAGGGAGATGTTCCGAAGACGGCGTTCAGGACAAAGTATGGACACTATGAGTTTGTGGTTATGCCTTTCGGCGTAACTAACGCGCCCGCAGTTTTCATGAATCTGATGAACCTGATTTTCTACGACTTTTTGGATAAGTTTGTCGTTATCTTTATTGACGACATTCTGATCTATTCGAAGTCGGAGGAAGAGCATGCCTCGCACTTAAGGACAGTATTGGAGATCTTGAGGAAGCATCGTTTGTATGCTAAGTTTTCGAAGTGCGAGTTTTGGCTGGATCGAGTTGCTTTTCTCGGGCATGTGGTGACTGGAGATGGTATTTCAGTGGATCCCGAGAAGATTAGGGCCATCAGGGAGTGGCCGGTTCCGTCGTCTGCATCTGAGATTCGGAGTTTCCTTGGACTCGCTGGTTACTATCGGCGATTCATTAAGGACTTTTCTCGTATTGCTGAGCCGATGACCAGGTTGACGCGGAAGGATGTTGCTTTTGTTTGGTCGGGTGATTGTGAGAGTGCTTTTGGTTTTCTGAAGGAGAGGTTGACGACTGCCCCTATTTTGGTTGTGCCTGATCGCATCAGTGGATTTGAGATCTTTTACGATGCTTCTGGCAAGGGTCTCGGTTGTGTGTTGCATCAGCATGGGCACGTTGTGGCGTATGCGTCTCGTCAGCTTAAGGTTCATGAGAAGAATTATCCGACGCATGATTTGGAGTTGGCTGCCGTTGTGTTTGCTCTCAAGATTTGGAGGCACTTCCTGCTGAGTGAGAAAGTGAAGATTTTCACCGATCACAAAAGCTTGAAGTATATTTTTACTCAGAAGGAGCTCAACATGCGACAGCGTCGATGGTTGGAGCTTATGGCGGATTATGATATTGATTTGCAGTTTCACCCTGGCAAGGTGAATGTGGTTCCAGATGCTTTGAGTAGGCTCCCAGTGGTGATGATTTTGACCTCGCAGTGGAGATTGCAGCAGGATTTTTGCGAGTCTGGAGTTGAGATTGTTCTTCCTGGAGAGGCTTCGTCGTTGATGTACATGCAGGTACAGTCGACGATCGTGGATCGGATTAAGGCTGGCCAGGCTGAGGATCCGAAGCTGGTAAAGATTCGGGAGCAGGTGGAAGCCGGTCTGCGGACTGACTTTTTGATTCATGAGGATGGCTCGCTGAGGTTCGGAGCCAGGTTTGTGTGCCGGCTGGGGATATCAGAGAGGAGCTGATGGTGGAGGCACACAGTTCGCCGTATTCTGTGCATCCTGGTGGCACCAAGATGTATCAGGATCTTCGTCTGAATTATTGGTGGCATGGTATGAAGAGAAGCGTGGCTCGGAGTGTAGCCAAGTGCTTGGTTTGCCAGCAAGTGAAGGCGGAGCATCAGCGTACGGCCGGGTTGCTACAACCGCTTCCGATTCCGGAGTGGAAATGGCAACACATCACTATGGATTTCGTGACTGGACTACCTCGGGGTCCGAAGCAGAATGACGCGATTTGGGTGATCGTAGATCGATTGACCAAATCTGCGCACTTTATTCCGTTCCGAGTGGGACAGTCCACTGAGGCGCTAGCGAGGAGATATATGGAGGTAAAATTCTTTTACTCTCCGTTTTATTTCCTTTTCCTAGTTTGGATAGTGATGTAACGTGAATCGTGCAGGAGGTTGTGCGACTTCATGGAGTCCCCGTGAGTATCGTGTCTGACAGAGACACGAGGTTCACATCTCAGTTCTGGCAGAGTTTGCAGAAGAGCTTGGGTACGCGTCTGAGTTTCAGCACGGCGTATCATCCGCAGACGGATGGCCAGTCCGAGAGGACGATTCAGATTTTGGAAGACATGCTGAGGGCGTGCATGTTGGATTTCAAGGGTTCGTGGGAGGACCATCTACATTTGGTGGAGTTTTCCTACAACAACAGCTTCCAGGCGAGTATTGGCATGGCGCCTTTCGCCGCTCTTTATGGGAGGAAATGTCGATCGCCATTGAGTTGGGATGACGTTGGTGATCGGGAGTTGTTGGGACCTGAGATGATCGTGGAGGCCGTGGATATCGTCAGGAATATTCGGGAGAGGTTGAGAATTGCTCAGGACCGTTTTAAGCATTGGGCGGATGCTAAACGTCGTCCTTTGGAGTTTCAGCCGGGCGACCATATGTTCTTGAAGATTTCCCCGAATCATGGTGTGATTCGTTTCGGGAAGCGTGGGAAGTTGAGCCCGCGATACATTGGACCGTTTGACATTTTGGAGAGGGTTGGCGAGGTAGCTTATCGCTTGGCCTTGCCGCCATCTTTGGAAGGAGTTCACAATGTTTTCCATGTGTCGCAGCTTCGTTGATACATTAGCGATCCGTCTCATGCGGTGGATTTTTCGAAGATTACCGTTCGCCCCGATATGACGTATGACCAGCATCCAGTGCAGATTCTGGACAGGCGTCAGAAATCGCTTCGGAACAAGATTGTCAATCTTGTGAGGGTGATGTGGCGACACGGCTCACCTGGAGAGTCTACTTGGGAGAATGAGGATGAGATACGAGTGCGTTTCCCACTTTTGTTTCCGGACTCGTGAGTATTTGGAAATTCCGAGGACGGAATTTTTCTTAAGTTGGGGAGGATGTAACGACTGCTTTTTGTGTATCTGGATTTATTATAATATAATATATGTTTTGGTGGATTTTCTCCTCTTGTGTGGTTTTCGTCTCCGTAGCTTTCATTTTCGATCGATTCGTCGTATTTTCTCGCTTCTTCCTTAGGATCGTCGATTTCGAAGTATGTCATTCGTGACGGACTTCATAACGGTCGTATCTAACTATTAGATCAAGCCTAGGAGTCTTAGGAATCGATCCCGGGGCCCCGCGCTCCGTATCGGTACTTTTGCTGTTCATTAGCCGGTAGAAGAATGGGCACCGACCGACTAGATGACGATCCAGTCGGTCGACAATCCTTCTTGGACCGACTAGTTGTCTTTCTAAATTGTTCAGGAGTTACTGTTTATCGTTAGTCGGTCTAAGAACGTTGGTTGACCGACTAGGTTGCAAACTAGTCGGTCAGCAATGCTTCTTTAACCGACTAACACATCATCTAAATTTTAGTATCAGTACTGTTCATTCTTAGTCGGTCTAAGTTCATCTTTCGACCGACTAGTTGTTAAACTAGTCGGTTAAGTTTTGTACTCAGACCGACTAATTCTTGGTTCTACTGTACAGTCAAGTTACTGTTTACTCTTAGTCGGTTTACGAACGTTCATCGACCGACTAGATGCTAAACTAGTCGGTCAGTATTTGTTCATGGACCGACTAACTCTAAAATCCTATTTTCGTTCAGAAGTTACTGTTTGCGCTTAGTCGGTCTGCGTTGGTCGACCGACCGACTAGTTGCCAAACTAGTCGGTCAGTGGTTGCTCTTTGACCGACTAACCTGTCTTAAAACCCTAATTTCTGGGCAGCCGCCAGCCCAACCTATTTAAACCCAACCCAAACGTTTTCATCTTCTCCAACACGACCCAAAACCCTAAAATCTTCCCCTTTGAGCCCCCATCTTCCTCCAAGCTTCAATCCTTCATTCCAAGCCCTAAATCCATCATCCAAACCATCCATTCACTCCATCTACCTCTCCTCTTCCCTAAAATCTCACCAAAACCCATCAAAATCCCCAAATCCCCCAAAACCCTAGTTTCCCCAAACTTCTCCAATCTTTTCCAGATCTGATCCAAGGGTTCTCCGGAGTGTTTCTTCCGCCTCCTCTCGGTAAGAAATCGATCTACCGTTGTTTTCTTAACCTATTTATATTTTTATGAAACCCTAATATAATTTCATGTTGTATGTTGATTGTTCCCCCAAAACAGCGATTTCCCCGTAGATTGGCATCCGTGTGACGAAGTGGTCGTCATCCCCGGTGCTAGGCAAGTGAAACTTGTCACTTAGGGTTTAGGCCATGTCTTAGGCCAATTGCTTGTTGTAGGTGTAACGACCAGTTTTCACGATGCGTTTTATCCGTATTCTTTCGCGTGTTTATTTTTCGTCCGTATCCGTAGTTAGGCGTATCTGTTCCCGTGCACGTACCAACTTTTTCATATTATTTATTACCATCATTATTTTAAGCCACTTAGTTAAATTTTATTATTATTATTGATATTGTTTTAAGTATCTCTTATTAAATTGATTTAAACATTCAAATTTCAAATTCGAATTCCAATCTTTTTAAAAATCAAATGAAACTTACCTTCTTAGGGCGTTTTAATCTAATTGATGAGGCATAATTTCATTGATTGACCTATTACATCTATTAAATCCTGTTAATCTTTCTTTTCAAAAGTATTTCCTAATTGGACTTAAATTGCTAATAAGATTCAAATACTTCATAATTTACCCAAACCCATGTTTTCACCCAGGTCGAACCTATTGTACACGCACACACCTAGCAAATGAGAGGGAGAGGCAAATCATGAGTCAAAAATAATAATAATAAGAGAACAATAAAACCCCAGCTTTCCCCAACCTATGGCCGAACCCACCGTACTCACGCACACGACATTATAACACACACACACACTTAAATTTTATAAACCCTAGGCCCTATTTTTTTACTCACCTACTGTTGTTGTCTACCCTTAGCCGAATATTATAAAACATAGGCTAACTTATGCACATCAGCCCACACCAAGTTTTATACAAAAAAAAACTTTGAACCTAAGCTATAGGACCCTGTTCACGTGCACCCCAGGCCTTACACAGTTTTCTATTAAAACCTACAACCCTTTATAAAAACCAAGGGTTTAAAGCAGCCAACCTATAAAGTATAGGCCTATGCACTCTTTTTCATCTAAACCTAGTTAGCATGCAACTCATTTCATAACCTTGCTCACGTGCTGAGCTATACCCTAGGTAAACAACATTGCACAGTACCCTATTTTCTTTTATAAGAAAAACCTTAGCCTTAGGCAGCCACCCACCTCTTATAATTAAACCCTAGGCTAACTTCATTCGTGGGCTGCCTGTAACCCTACTCCTATATATTAAAACAAAACCTAACTTCTTATTTCTCTCCACCTACAAACCGAAGCCGCCCCCTGGATTTATTCCCCACGCAAAAACATTGCGTCTTCTCCTCCCCACGCCGGCACCCCCTGTCCATCGCACGGCCTCCTCGCCCAACACCCAACGTCGCGCAACCCTCTCCAAACGCCGGCAGCGGCCTCCTCTGCGTGGGCCTCTTCTTCGCAACCTCTTCACCGCCCATGTCCACTGCTGCCCTCTACGCAACACCCAACAACCCAAGCTCCGTCAGCAGCACCCTCTTACCGTCGAAGCTCCCCTCGCAACCGCCGGCATCCTCCACCCTCCGGCAGCCGCGCAAACAGCATCTCCCTCCTCCCCGACTCCGGCCCCACCTCTGAAGCCACTGGCACTGTCGTGTCGAAGTGCCGCGGCCATCACACATCTGCTGTAGCGCACTCGATGAATCACCCTTATAAACCGTGAGTTCTTATATATTGGTGAGATGTGCCTTATATTAAGTATATATATAGGTGTTTATCTGATTTGCAGTAGGTGTAGCATGTTCAGTAGTGATAATGTTTGGGTAATATATATTGCAATGCTTGTATACAATCGGAGTAAATATAAGTAAGGCAGTATGTGTAGTGACATAATGCCTATATTATATGCTAATATGTGAACAGTGAATTAAATTAAACATTAGCCGTAGGTTATATATACATGCTAGATGTTAAGTATTATGGGCAGTTTTAATATTATTCTTTGGCCTGACGATAGGTTTTAATGACGCGATATGCGACGCCCAGTTGCAATCACCTGGTCACCCAAATCACCGATAACAGGCAAGTGTGCACTTAAATATGAATTTTTGAAGTTGGTGAATATTTGTGTCATTTTCCTTACTTTAATGCGTATATCTTGAAAACCGCGCGTATAACGGCACATGAGAATGTTTTAGACTAAGAATGTGACATTTTGACATATAACTCGATAAGTTTCAACTTTGGACATTAGCAGAGAATATTGTTTCATGTAACCAGTAACTCATCTCGACATCCCTTCAATTTTTGTAAATGTTGTGCACTATGAAACATTGACAACTGGAAATGAATGAATATCTTGCTTGGACATTAATGAGAATGACACCGTGAAATCGTGCGCCTCGAAGGCGGTATCGTGATATCGTGATGTCGTGTGAGTCGACTAGGCCGGCTCGTGTTCCGGCAAAACTTTTGGGTGGGGTTAGGGTTGAGCGGCCACTGGGCGTATGAAAGGTACTCTCCTCAAGAGCACCACCTGACGCGGTGGGTTAGTGTCAATCACGGTAAGCCCCCGTGAGAGGAACGACCTTCTCATCACGACCTAAAGGCGAGAACCCTAGATTAGATGTGAATTCTTGACATGGTCATTGTAACGCTAACTTGGTCTTCGTGAATATTGAAATGCTAACAAACTCAGAGAATCTAATTTTGAACTTGCCATCGACTAGAACTGCATGCTAGGATTGTTTATTTCTGCTCCGAAATTGTTAAATGTTAAATTGATGCAGTCATTTCTTTAAGATATTAAATGCTTCTTAAATTCATATCATATGCATATCTTGCCTTGGGATGCTAATCTTTCCTTGCAGACCTTGCTGACATACATTCATTGTTGTGGATGTATGTCAGATTCAGCGCCTGAGTACCCGGAGGATTCGTACGTGACGCCTGGCTCAGAGAGCCAGAGTTGGTCGTAGACGCCGAGCCACTTTCTGCGGAAGAATAGGGCCTTCGTCACTGCTTTGAGTTTCAGTTTAGTTCCTTGTAGTAGGATTAGTGCTCTGTTGTAATTTCCTTAGCCCTGCTGTGGCTTGTCTTGTAATTTCGTGTACGCCTTATATATCTGGATGTGGTATTTATTTTGGAATGTTCTGATTGTTCTAATACGCAAATGCAAGGACCCTTTTCTGTGTTTTTATCACAGACGCTTATTGAACTCGAGCTTCACCGCTCCAGTTCAAGCAGACCGCGTAACGCTCTCGCTTCCGGTGTCTTTGGGAAGCCGGGCGTTACAGGTTTTAGTGGTGGCCCATGCAGGTCATGCAACTGCGAACTTCAGAACAATGAGAACACTTTTCGTTAGCCAAAACATCCAGAATTGGTTCGTACGCGGAATTACTCGAATGCCTTGTCTCAGCACGATAGGAACCCAATACTAGGAGAATAGGAATAGTTAGACGCTTGTGCTCGTTAGTTAGACACCCTTGCCACGACTTAGTATTATCATCTTAGGAGTCACCCTGTCGATTGATCATCCAGTTCCAACCTTATTAGACTTTCGAGTTTCGTTAATCGTTCGCTTAGGTTTATCGTACCTAGGGCCCAACCGAACGTAGCGATCGTCACCGTGCAAGTCGAACCTGAGACTCCTGCATGAGTAGACTTCGGGACGTAAGACATCCCAGATCCATAAGATCTCGATCTTGATCCTCTATGAACCCTTACCTCGGCTTTTCTATCGCAGTCTAGTTTGTTGATGAACCTTAGTGATAAACCTTAGTCGACCCAAAGATTATTTCCCCTGATTTTACTATTTCCTAATCATTACACTTCTAGGTTAATGATCGTAGGAAGCCATCATAGCGTATTCACAGAGTTACTTCTTAGTCGTCCTTACGTTTCAATAGTCGAACCTGATTCTTGTCCTCGATTCACATAGACTCTTCATATCCGCCATCTTTAACCTTGAACCTCTCCTTCTAAAAAGTATTTCCAATATTTCATTTATTGAATTCTTCGCTAGGTTTAAAATTCTTTCGAAAACTTTTACGTAGATTTTTTTTTACCCTTCAGTCGACCTGAACTCAATCTTGATTATGAAACTCTTCTGACACGATCTTTAGTTACTATCTTATAGCAAATTTTTTCCCAACATACATCTTCCACGCTTCTACTTCACATAACCTTGTATAGCCACTCTATTTTCCTCAGGAAATGAACAAAAAAAAGAAATAAATAAAATGCTTTATTTCAAATCGCTAGTTCAAATGTCGCCTCCTCTTCTTACTAATGTGTTTCGAAATGGTCATTAGTACCTACTTTTAAAATACTTTCCTAAGTTAAATAGAACTTCCAAATCCATGTCTTCAAATATTTTAAGGAGAGAAATTTTCCTTTTCTTTTTACAAAGCTATTTTCCATATGCAAAACAAATACTACATCACTAGGCCCATATTACTCTTCACCTATTATTTGACTAATCACATTTTACATTTTAACTTATACCATATGCTCGCTATTTTAATGATATTATTATTTCTGCACATATCCTTTTCTCCTTAATTATCTAATTATCCATAAACATCTTATGTCATCAACCAACTAACCTCTTATCCATCCCACATTCGGAACCGTTCCCCACAACATTAGTTCGTTGCCTCATTCAACTCTGAATCCTACACTTACTAGTGATCATCTTAGGGCTATCATTACTTAGTGAAATTTTTAACTTTGATTGTGGTGTTGTTGTGGTGCATGTACCTAGATAGTGAGTGTAGACCCGTGTGTGCGAATATCTATATACCACCCATGTATAAGTGTGCTACCCTGAGTATATTAGTATAGTGGGATTTATCTATTGTGTCGTATGTGCATGTGTGTATGGTAACTTGTGATATATACGTATGTAGTCGAGTGTAGAGTAGTAAGCGTATATTTACGCTTAGGCGAGTGATTAGCCATATCACTATAGGAATATCTGTGCGTACTCGATTTAATATTGGCTAGTTACTAGGAGTATTTGTACCTTAGTCGTATTTGTTGACGGTTGTAATTGTATGCTAGAACCGTGATGTACATGTTGGATGTGATAATAATAAGTGTACGTATAGTTGTGTGTACAGACCGATTGTGTGATTTATATATTGGAATGTCTGGCGTGTACTCGTGCGTGTATATGTATGTGGTTAGTTATAGGTGTGTGTATAAATATATATTGTATGAACAAGTGTGTTTTATATATAGTAGAATTGTTATAATTACCCCTACGGGAGATGTGTGAGCTTGTGCATACCAGGAGGCATGCATAGCCGTATGTTTGTGAGTACATATATGGATGTATGTAATAGTATACTAGCCCAATGTAAACTACCATGGTTGTATATACCGGTGTGTGTATATTTGTCCTATATAAATACAAGATAGGCGTGTAATAGAGTAAGTAGGTATATGTATGTGAAATGAATGCATGTATAAGTACTTGAAAATGTGTGATATATGTGTAAGAATATGCAAATGGATGTATACGGTTTCATTAGGATGTATGTATGACTGGGATAGAATGACCTTAGTGTCTAAGTCCGCTCACCCCTATGTCGGTCTATTTAGGGAAGTCGGAGGACGGACTTGATCCTAAGGTGGGTAGATTACGACGACCCTAGTACTATGAATAAGGCGTGTATAAATCTGTGTTTGGTGTAAGGTAATACATCCATGTATATACGTATAGTGATATGTATTATTACGTGTATATAGTAATATACGGTGTGTAAAAGTGATGGTATGATTGAAATGTTAATTGACAAAGAATGATTGTATTTCTATTTGTGGTATGTTTATATGACTTGTGGTACTATATCAGTATAGATTGTGGGTGTATAAGATGTATGATATTACCTTGTGTATTGGTAATAATGTGAGAGTGTAAATTGATGTGGTGGTGTAGTAAAGTGTTACTATTCACCTGAGTATGATTTTGGTTGGTTTGTATTTGTAGGTTGATATTATATTTAACGAGTTATGTTAATACATAATTAGTAATGTGTGTGTATGTATAGTTACTACCAGTAGCATTGGCGTTGATTAGTATTATCAGTAATGATACGATTGGGGTTGATGTAAGTATTAGAAATTACTATTTGGATATGGCATTTACGGTGTGTGCACGTTAGAAGAGGAGAAGCGAGCGTTACCCTTACGTTTTCCCCGTGTCTTAGCCGATAAGATTCCGAGGACGGAATCGTTTTTAAGGTGGGTAGGATGTAACGACCAGTTTTCACGATGCGTTTTATCCGTATTCTTTCGCGTGTTTATTTTTCGTCTGTATCCGTAGTTAGGCGTATCCGTTCCCGTGCACGTACCAACTTTTTCATATGATTTATTACCATCATTATTTTAAGCCACTTAGTTAAATTTTATTATTATTATTGATATTGTTTTAAGTATCTCTTATTAAATTGATTTAAACATTCAAATTTCAAATTCGAATTCCAATCTTTTTAAAAATCAAATGAAACTTACCTTCTTAGGGCCTGTTAATCTAATTGATGAGGCCTAATTTCATTGATTGACCTATTACATCTATTAAATCCTGTTAATCTTTCTTTTCAAAAGTATTTCCTAATTGGACTTAAATTGCTAATAAGATTCAAATACTTCATAATTTACCCAAACCCATGTTTTCACCCAGGTCGAACCTATTGTACACGCACACACCTAGCAAATGAGAGGGAGAGGCAAATCATGAGTCAAAAAAATAATAATAAGAGAACAATAAAACCCCAGCTTTCCCCAACCTATGGCCGAACCCACCGTACTCACGCACACGACATTATAACACACACACACTTAAATTTTATAAACCCTAGGCCCTATTTTTTTACTCACCTACTGTTGTTGTCTACCCTTAGCCGAATATTATAAAACATAGGCTAACTTATGCACATCAGCCCACACCAAGTTTTATACAAAAAAAACTTTGAACCTAAGCTATAGGACCCTGTTCACGTGCACCCCAGGCCTTACACAGTTTTCTATTAAAACCTACAACCCTTTATAAAAACCAAGGGTTTAAAGCAGCCAACCTATAAAGTATAGGCCTATGCACTCTTTTTCATCTAAACCTAGTTAGCATGCAACTCATTTCATAACCTTGCTCACGTGCTGAGCTATACCCTAGGTAAACAACATTGCACAGTACCCTATTTTCTTTTATAAGAAAAACCTTAGCCTTAGGCAGCCACCCACCTCTTATAATTAAACCCTAGGCTAACTTCATTCGTGGGCTTCCTGTAACCCTACTCCTATATATTAAAACAAAACCTAACTTCTTATTTCTCTCCACCTACAAACCGAAGCCGCCGCCTGGATTTATTCCCCACGCAAAAACATTGCGTCTTCTCCTCCCCACGCCGGCACCCCCTGTCCATCGCACGGCCTCCTCGCCCAACACCCAACGTCGCGCAACCCTCGCCGAACGCCGGCAGCGGCCTCCTCTGCGTGGGCCTCTTCTTCGCAACCTCTTCACCGCCCATGTCCACTGCTGCCCTCTACGCAACACCCAACAACCCAAGCTCCGGCAGCAGCACCCTCTTACCGTCGAAGCTCCCCTCGCAACCGCCGGCATTCTCCACCCTCCGGCAGCCGCGCAAACAGCATCTCCCTCCTCCCCGACTCCGGCCCCACCTCTGAAGCCACTGGCGCTGTCGTGTCGAAGTGCCGCGGCCATCACACATCTGCTGTAGCGCACTCGATGAATCACCCTTATAAACCGTGAGTTCTTATATATTGGTGAGCTGTGCCTTATATTAAGTATATATATAGGTGTTTATCTGATTTGCAGTAGGTGTAGCATGTTCAGTAGTGATAATGTTTGGGTAATATATATTGCAATGCTTGTATACAATCGGAGTAAATATAAGTAAGGCAGTATGTGTAGTGACATAATGCCTATATTATATGCTAATATGTGAACAGTGAATTAAATTAAACATTAGCAGTAGGTTATATATACATGCTAGATGTTAAGTATTATGGGCAGTTTTAATATTATTCTTTGGCCTGACGATAGGTTTTAATGACGCGATATGCGGCGCCCAGTTGCAATCACCTGGTCACCCAAATCACCGATAACAGGCAAGTATGCACTTAAATATGAATTTTTGAAGTTGGTGAATATTTGTGTCATTTTCCTTACTTTAATGCGTATATCTTGAAAACCGCGCGTATAACGGCACATGAGAATGTTTTAGACTAAGAATGTGACATTTTGACATATAACTCGATAAGTTTCAACTTTGGACATTAGCAGAGAATATTGTTTCATGTAACCAGTAACTCATCTCGACATCCCTTCAATTTTTGTAAATGTTGTGCACTATGAAACATTGACAACTGGAAATGAATGAATATCTTGCTTGGACATTAATGAGAATGACACCGTGAAATCGTGCGCCTCGAAGGCGGTATCGTGATATCGTGATGTCGTGTGAGTCGACTAGGCCGGCTCGTGTTCCGGTAAAACTTTTGGGTGGGGTTAGGGTTGAGCGGCCACTGGGCGTATGAAAGGTACTCTCCTCAAGAGCACCACCTGACGCGGTGCGTTAGTGTCAATCATGGTAAGCCCCCGTGAGAGGAACGACCTTCTCATCACGACCTAAAGGCGAGAACCCTAGATTAGATGTGAATTCTTGACATGGTCATTGTAACGCTAACTTGGTCTTCGTGAATATTGAAATGCTAACAAACTTAGAGAATCTAATTTTGAACTTGCCATCAACTAGAACTGCATTCTAGGATTGTTTATTTCTGCTCCGAAATTGTTAAATGTTAAATTGATGCAGTCATTTCTTTAAGATATTAAATGCTTCTTAAATTCATATCATATGCATATCTTGCCTTGGGATGCTAATCTTTCCTTGCAGACCTTGCTGACATACATTCATTGTTGTGGATGTATGTCAGATTCAGCGCCTGAGTACCCGGAGGATTCGTACGTGACGCCTGGCTCAGAGAGCCAGAGTTGGTCGTAGACGCCGAGCCACTTTCTGCGGAAGAATAGGGCCTTCGTCACTGCTTTGAGTTTCAGTTTAGTTCCTTGTAGTAGGATTAGTGCTCTGTTGTAATTTCCTTAGCCCTGCTGTGGCTTGTCTTGTAATTTCGTGTACGCCTTATATATCTGGATGTGGTATTTATTTTGGAATGTTCTGATTGTTCTAATACGCAAATGCAAGGACCCTTTTCTGTGTTTTTATCACAGACGCTTATTGAACTCAAGCTTCACCGCTCCAGTTCAAGCGGACCGCGTAACGCTCTCGCTTCCGGTGTCTTTGGGAAGCCGGGCGTTACAGTAGGCGTAAAAGAGGCTAGGCGACGAAATGATACTCGCCTAGGCGCAAATTGGGGAACTAGCTTGACAACGAAGCTAGTTTCGACATATAGCATGTTGCACAATTACCATGTCATGTTTACTTTCCATTAACGGTATGCAAATTAAATGTCATGTCATTGCATTCTTTTGGTGATCCCGTGATTGCGTAGCATCGCTACAATACTTGTGTTTCCTGGCTCGTGACCAGAAGCGAGCATAATGAGTTGCTAACCCCAACGCTCGATATATTGAATTGTGAACTAAGGAACAAGCTCCCGTGCGGGGCAACCCTGGCTCACTAGCTGGGCTCATGTGCAGGGACCCTGGCTTGTTTACGTGTGGGATGGGGTGAGGGTTAAGCGGCCAGGCAACTGGGGGTCTGTTTGATCAACAACTGCAGTTGTAAGGCGTAAACTCTTTGGGTTGGGGTAGTGTTTAGTGCCGATCGGTCTGAAATGTTGTACCATTCAGCGAAGGGCGTAAACATCTACAAAACAACGTGAAACGTGAAATGTGATTTGTGTTTAGTGTCGATCGGTCTGAATGTTGTACCATTCAGCGAAGGGCATAAACACCTACAAAACAATGTGAATTGATTGAGAATGTTAGTAGCTTAGCTACTCTTGTCTTGTCCCGATAATTGATCTCTTGTACAAATTGTCTTGCCATGTTTTAATTGTGCACTCATGTTATAACTGCCATGTCATGCATACCATAACTGCTAGGTTGCTAGTGCCTTACTTTCAGTTTTCTTGCTCAAGTCTTTTAGACTTGCTGACATGTGCCCCTTTACTCTTTTGGGTGACACATGTTAGATCCTGAGCCTGAGTACCTTGTTGAGGACGAGGTGTTTGCTGACGCCGAGCCCGAGCTTGTGTTTGACGGGGAGTACGTGGACACTGGGGACCAGTCCTAGTGTCTTCGTCGTGTTTTACTTTTGTTAGACAGTTGTTTTGTTATCGGTGCGTAGCACCTATACTTTGTTATGTCGCTGCTTTTGTCGGCCTTGTTCTGGGCCTTTAGACTCTTTTCTTTTAGCCTGGTGGCTTTTCTGGATGTTGGACTTATTTTCATGTTGGACAATTATGAGATGTGAGATTTTATTTCAGTCTCTCCTTGTGTTATTATTGTTGTTCCGTTGTGGTTACAGGGACCTGCTTATATTTTATTGACGCTTATCGGGTTTGGGGCTTCACAGCTCCACTCTCGTGCGGACCTTTTCACGTCTCGCCTCCATTTTAGGGAAGCGGGTCGTGACACCAGCTCCCTGTCATTGCAACCCACCATAAAGAATGCACCACTTAGAACTGAAAGTCGATACATAAATTTCCACTTAGCTACGATAAGAAAACACCCTTAAACAAGAATGATAAGAAAACACCCGTAAACAAGAATGTAAAAGCTTGACATTGAACTTAATTGCGAAAAATTTAATAATATGATAGCCATTTGGGAGTATGGAATTCTCCCTTGAAAATCTGTGGCAACCCAAAAACAAACAATAATATGAGAAAACTAAGTCAAAACACAAAGTATTAAGAGAGAAATATTTTACTAGAAGAATTTTTGTGAAGAATAAGGTATTCGGAACCCCACATACCTTCTGATTGCAGTACTAAACCTAGAAACTTTTTCAGAGAGAGATCGAGATTACGGAATCATATAACTAATATAAATGGGCTCTTCAACCCAGTTGGCAGAACGACAATATGCAGGGGCAAGTCTATTATTATATGATTGTGATGATTTACAAATAAATTTAGTCTTATTAATCAACTATAATACATTTGTGAGCAGTTAAGTAAGGTATTTAGTTATGATATTACTATTAGCTCACATCAGAAAGATTGGAGTTGATGGTACCATGCAGGCACCAACATTAATGAAGGGTTCCACTTCCACATGCACAGAAAGAGGGGGACAAAATAAGAAGCCTGGCTCTCCCTGATCAATTAAATGAGGTATTTAGTTATGCATCGATGTTGAACTTCCATAGATGTGCAAACAAGAGAGATTCAGACATCGAGCGAGGCATTCAATCAAACAGCTTATGTGCAGAAAAATACAACAATGAGAAAGAAGCAATAAAGTGAGATTACGATTGTTTACCAGGAATTAGATTGTTCACCAACCTAATGGACAATTAACACCTATCTTCAAGCAAACAGTACTATGCAATCGATTCTAAAAAATTGAACTTGAATGTGAACAAATAACAGCAAGCTCACCGGAAAAGATGTTGAACTCCGTCCTCCGGCCGTCCTTAGCCAATCCGGTCGGTCCGATGGACCCCGACCACCCGGCCAATATATTCACCCATGGTCCGATCAGATCCGGCGACACCGTGTTCGGCCCCCTCGAGCTGAACGCTGCCACGACCGGCGAGGGCCTGACATTGAGCACCGTCCCTCCGAAGCTCAGCACTGTCAAAGGTTTCCGGCCCGAGACCACATAATCCCTGATCATATCCCCTTCCTTGGTCCCCACAGCCACCGTCGGCCACGCTGAAGCCTCCTCGTCGACGATCGAGATCGACGCCTCCTTCTTCAGCTCTCCATTCCTGCAATCAACAAGAACACTAGTAAATCATCGATCAGATCTAGAGAGAGATAGAGAGGAGATCGTGACCTAAAGCTGGAGGCTGAAGAACATGACGACGACGACGACGACGACGAATAAGAGAGAAGAATAGAAGGAGGTGATGGGGGATGAGAGAGAAAGAGGAGAAGGGCGGCGGCAGAGAAGCTCTCCTCTCTAATTTTTGTTTCCTCGTTGAACTGCGGCTAGGTTTGGAGTAAAAAGGGGGAAACGAAAAAGAGGAAAATATTTGGGAATTCTGCAAGCGCTATCTAAGAATTATAATAGATGTATATATTTTAATAAAAGTGTTTACGTAACGTTTAGTAGCATAGCGCTAACAAAAAGCGCTATGTAAGGTATTACTTGGATAGCGCTTTAACAAAAAGCGCTATCTAAGTGATTTTTACCTTAATTTTGATTTATTTTTATTTTCTATAAGTGCAAAAGCGCTATACAAGAGCTCACTTAGATAGCGCTTTTTAAAAGCGCTATCTAAGTGGCGTTACCCAAGCCCAAATCTGTAGTAGTGATTGGGCAATTCTTCTTGATGTGCCCTAGCTTATTACACTTAAAGCAAAGAGAGAAAGTATTATTAGTAGACTCAAATCTTTTGTTAGAGGAAAATTTACCTTTGCGGAAGAAGGGTTTGAACTTCTTCGCCATTTGGGCCATTTCACCCAAATCCATTTCATCTTCTGAATATTCACTATCGGAGGATGAGGAATTGACGTTGAATGCCAAAGCTTTCTTCTTAGCCTCCAAATGATTCATCATAGCTCAAATATTTAATCGGTTCTCCCGTCTTATTTCATAAGACATGAGAGTCCCGATAAGATTCACAACTGTGTGGGTCTTCAAGTCGTTGACCTCCTCGATGGCGATAGCTCTTCTTTTCCATTTGGAGGTCTTCCCATTATGATCTTCCTTTCCTTTTCGGGTTCGGTGTAAGTTTGGCCAAGAGCTTCCAATTCATTGGTGATGTCGGTAAAACGTCCATACATCGATGATATGTTTTCATTTTCCTACATATGAAACATATCGAAGTTTTGCACAGCAACATAGAGTTTGAAAAGTTTTACCTTTTTCATTCCCTCATGGGTAACGACGAGATGGTTTCAAATTTGATATGCACTCTTACATGTGCATTCTTTTTGAACTCATTCGGGTCCAACGCACAATGAAGAGCGTTCATTGCTTTTGCGTTGTTGACTTTGGCGGATTTCTTGGAAGTCGTCCATTTTTCGAAATCCTCTTCGGGGGGCTCGACGTATTTCTTATGGAGGGTTCTCCAAAGTGAAGCACTCCTTAGAAAGGTCTCTATCCGACATTTCCAATAGCCAAAAGTTCGTTCCACTGAAACATGGAGGAAGCACCCGTGATTGACTTTGAAAAGTGTGGACGCTCCATCACGATCGTGATTGTTGTACGAATGCGGCGGAGGAATGTTGTTGTTGGATGCGATAGCTATAACCTTGAGCTCTGATACCAATTGTAAGGACCCTGGCTATGGGTAAAACACTATAAGGGGGGTTGAATAGTGTTTATGCAATTTAAAAGGATAGTTGCACCAATTTAAATGCTAACCAACAAAATAGTGCGGAATAAAAATTAAACCCAAAGTGAAACACATGCAGACGCAATGATGTTTCAAGGGTTCGGATTACCCAAGTCACTTCCTGACTTGTTCCCGGTAATCCTACGTCCCTTCCACCCGGTTAACAACCGGATACTCAAGTTAGAACCCTAACTTGATGTTTCCTTAAAACCCACTTGTAGCAACCCTACACGTAAAATCGAAATACAATCGATTATCATTAACTCCCACAACTTGGGAGCAAGCAACCCACTCTCACAACCCGAGAGCAAATGCAAATAACGAAAGTTATGAAATATGAAAGCAACACTTACAATCACCTATGCCTTGAAGTAGAACTTGAAGGAGAAGTGTGTTGTGTGTTGAAGAACTCTCTTGAAAGAGAGGAAAGCCATTTCTCTTGACTGCACCAAATGCCTAGAAGATGTCTCTTTGGTTCAAGGTTGGAGAGCAAGAGATCAAAGATAGGAATTCTTAGGGCTTTTGGAGTTGAGAGCTTTGAGCTTGAATGAATGAGAAAGAGACTTGATTCAACTTGGCTAAGAGAGTCTCAACGAAACAGTAGAAGCTCCTTATATAGGTTTCTCAACCCCAACAAGCAGAATTAGCAAAAACCCCTTAGGAATCCGTGAGAAAACTCTCAACGGATAGAATCTGCGCTCGTGACAGTCTACTGTTGAGGAAACCATAGTCGACTGCTGCACAGTCAGTTAAGGTAGGTGAGAATTCATAACGGTAACTTACAACGTGGACAGTCGACTGATGAAGGATAAACAGTCTGTCACGGTCTGTTTTCGATAGTATGCTTTACGTGCACGTAGACTTGTTCGTGCACGTATTTATTTTAGACTTTATATGTATCCGAACCCTATAGTGTGATATGCCGTTGTGACCCTCTCGAAGAATATTAAATTGTGGAATTATTTTGGAACGTCATTTCACGGGTCGTTCCCCCACGATTTGACTTGGTTTGATGAGACGTCGCGATTTTCACTTTTGTCGTGAGACGTTTTATTTTTAGTTTCGTTCCTCGTCGTCGAAATTGTGATCCGTCTTCTTAGTTGTGTTTCTCTCGTCGGTACGATAAACCCAGTATTTATTTCATAGTTTTTGGGCTTCGTTTGACCCACTTTCACCTTGTCCCTAATTTAATTATTTGTTTAACCCTAAGTTTTTCTTGGCTTATATCCCCTAATATATTTTTATAATAATACACATCCATATTATGTTGACCCAACCCAGATTTGCCTCATGGCCGCACACACCCTATTTTCGATCACACAACTTATTTTATTATAAACCTAAGGCCTACCCACTCCTCATGTAGTGCCTTTTTGAAACCCTTTTTAATAGTAACCCTTATATAGTTCTTATAATAAGAACCTATAGCTGACCCTAGCACTCACGTGATGTTTCCCTAGCCCCACACCTAAAGCTATATGTTTTTACCCTAGGTCTATTATTTTCAACTCTACCCTATATTTCTTCCCTCAGCAAACGAACGCAACAAGCAGCCTCCTACTATTTCGTTTCACGCACGGCAGCCCAACATCTCGCAGCGCCGTCTTCTTCTTCTTCTACCTTCGACATCAGCCCTTCCGGCCTCCACCACCGGACAACCACCCCTTGCCGCCGTTAAACACTACCCTCCACACCCTGTGGCATCACAAAGATCCCCTCTCCCTAAACTTCTCCTCCTTAGCCGCAAAACACCCAGGCTACCACCGAGCGGCAACCAGCTTTCTCCTCCCCACGACCTGACACCCTATCGACAGCCACACCCCCCTTTCTCCGATCTCTGGCCTCCTCCACCCGATCAACCACCGGAGCCCCTTAAAAGTTGACGCCCTCTCCTCCATTGCTGCAGAAACGCCCCCTATCCACAGCACCGACCACCCTCCTTTGATCTCCGGCCATCCCCCATGGCCACTGGCTACTCTCCTCCCCCATCTCCCCTATCAAACACCACAAACCCGGGCTGCCGATCTCCCGTGCAAAAAACTGTCACCGGCCAGCTCTTCGACTTTCTGGCCACTTCCCTCGCCCTCCGACCTGTCTCCTTGTCGCCGGCCCCCCAGCAGTAACTAGCCCGGCCATGAACATAGGCCGCGCCACCCACGGCTCATCCTCGCCTTTCCTTGAACCTGTCGTGACCCTACAAACTGTCGAGCATCATATATCAGCCCCTCTCCCCATGCCGTTGCCGTGCACGACTCGACAGCAGGCCGTAGAACATACTGCCCACTGTCCGTGTCTTTCCGACACCTTGGAACGTCGTACAACTGCCCTCCCCCACCTTGCTGAATGGTGATCGTGCCGCTACCCGGCTGATCGTCGTCCGTTGTCACTTTCGTCCGCCGTTGACGCTGATCGCTGCCGTACAGTGGATCGCCGCACGCTTCTGTTAATTCAACCCCTGACGTCTCTACCCGATGTCAGTGTAGCTCTCGCGTCGTGTGAGGGTATATTTCTAACTGTAGGAACCCCAACCATCGCATGTTAATTCAAGATTAAAAACGATTACTTTCACTGCTTTGTAACTCACTAATCCAACTTAATAATCCGGGACTGTAGCTGATTGTTGGACTGAGCGTGGGAGCTCTGGCCATTGTGAATCCTTGATTGGACTTTGAGAATTGTGTTACCAGCACGTAATTCAGGCAAGTGAAACTTGCCAACTTGTTCTTTAGGCCATGTTTTAGGCCATCCCTTGTTTTAGCGTAAAAGAGATTAGGCGATGAAATGATAGTCGCCTAGACGCAACTTTAAGATCTAGCTTGACAACGAAGCTATATCTGTCACCCTGCCATGTCATTCATGCATTATTGCCTGTCACATTTAATTTCCATATCTGTATGCTCATTACTTTTGCTCTGCCATGCCTGTCACGTTTAATTTCCTTATCTGTATGCACATTAATTGTACCCAACCCATGCCATGCATCCTGATGTCAATCCATGCTTGAATGTTGCATTCGTAGCACACGCTACTTGTACTTTCTTGTTGAGGCTAGGCACCTGCGTTGCAGGCACAACCCTATGCCAAATACACTTCCTGGCTCGTGATCCAGAAGCGGGCTACATGTGTTGTTCAAAAGCCAATGCCCGACTTGTTGAGGCTAGGCACCTGCTTTGCAGGCACAACCCTATGCCAAATACACTTCCTGGCTCGTGATCCAGAAGCGGGCTACATGTGTTGGTCAAAAGCCAATGCCCGATTACACGTGGAGGGGTAGGGTTAAGCGACCACTCAGCGTAGAAGTGTGCCCGTACAGCCACTTCAGCTGTAAGGCATAAACTCTGTGCATGACATGTTTACTTGACTTGTAAAATCTGTATGAATGTTTTAGTAGATTTGCTACCCTTGCCATGTTATACTTGTTGCTATGTTATACTTGTTGCCATGTCATACTTGTTGCACTATCTTACTTGTTGCATCCATGCTTTAAACTGCCATGTCATCGCATATTTTAGAACTGCTAGGTTTCTTTCCTTTATTTTAGTTTCCTTGCACAAGTCTCTTGTAGACTTGCTGACATGTGCCCCTTTCCTCTTTTGGGTGTCACATGTTTGATTGTGAGCCAGAGTTGGTTGTTGAGGACGAACATGTTGCATGTGTTGAGTTCGAGAACATTGGAGACCAATCCTAGAGCTCCTTCTTGATGTTGTTGTTTTCTGCTTAGTCGCTGTTAGGCTGTCGGTGCATAGCACCTCTCTTTTCATGTTGATATTATGTACTATGTCGGCCATGCTTTAAATCTCTTTTCAGACTCTTGTACTTTCCTTTACAACTTGCCTCTGAATGTTGGAATACTGTGGATGTTATTGGTGGAGTTTTTTCTGCTTTAAATTATTATTAGCTTTGTTTCGACTCGTGGTTGCAAGGACATGCCATTTGTATTTTTATAGACGCTTATCAGACTACAGCTTCACAGCTCCACGTCTGAGCGGACCTTCTCACATCTCGTCTTCCATTTTAGGGAAGCGTGACGTGACAGGTTTTGTTGGTGGCCCATGCAGGTCGCTTTGCAACTGCGAAATTTCGGGACAACGATAATAATAAAAAAAACATTCATTAATTATTCGAAACATTCGGGTCGTAAAATCTGAGTCTAATAAGACTGTTTTCCGTGTCTTAGGTGGCTGGGAGACGTGTTGCCCGAGCATCTATCTCAGATTAGTAGGGAAATCCATTAGTTCAGGATTATAGTAAGACTTAGTTAGACATCTGTGCTTGCTAGTTAGAGGTCTCTGATTGTTAGTTAGACTCCATGCTAGAAATTGATATAATCATCTTAGGAGTTACCTTCGTGGTTTTGCCTAGCTCTGACAATATTAGACTTCTAGAATTTCTTTAGTCGTTCGCTTGGGTTCATATTTCGGGCCAAGCCGAACGCAGTTCATTACAGTCTAGATCCTTAGAAATTCGTAGCCCTAAGTTTCGTAATCTTTAGTTGGTCGACCGTAGAAGTCCCCATAGGTTTTCATAATTCGTATCCTAGGCGTATCTAGGTTTCGATCATGCGACCATTTTCCTTGCCCTCGATTCACGAGATTGCCTCATGACGATCTTTGTTAATCTTCGAACTTCTTCACTACAAATCTTGAATCTTCTGAAAGTATTTTTTTTCGATTTTCCTCATTCGCTAAGTTTAAATTCGTTCGAAAACTTTTAATATATATATATACACACTTAGACTTCACGCACTTCCGTTGACTTAAATTCATTTTTTATTTTGAATGTTTTGTTGAGATTTTTGATTACGAATTTATAATGTTTTTCCAGCCTATCCTCTCATACCTATATAAATACCATGTCCCTTTTCATATCCTAATTTTATTCTGAACCATACTTCTATTTTCCCTAATTCGATTTATAATTTCTTTTCTTACTTATGCTATTAAAAATTATTCGAATAACTCATCGAGCTTACCTTTACATGGGACTTCGGCATTCAGCGTGTCGATTTTATACTCATCTTTTTTTTCTACTTCAAATTTTTGTAAAATACTATCTCCATTTAAATTTATCGCCAATTGTAAAATAATTCATTCACATCCATACTGATTATTCTACGTCTAATCCTTATGTCGTGATTTAAGTTTCATGCTACCCTTCTACGTTTTATAAGGATATTGTTATATTTTTATTTCATAACTTACATTTTATTATATTTTTATTTCGTATTTTATATCTTCTTCTCTACTTGATTTTTCCTGAACTATACTTTGGTTCCACCCAACCAAGCTTTTCCCTTAAATGTCGCCTCACCTGAACCCGTTCATCCTGACCTTGTTCCATTTCATTTTCGAGTTCGGTTTCCTCACTATTGTTTGGTTATCACATTAGTGCTTATTGTTGCCTACGTTAACCTTGGTATAGCATGGTGGTCCCATTAGTATAGATTGTGATGTCGTTGTAATGTATATAATTACATGGTATATATGAAATTGTACGTGTGTTAGTATTTATAAATATATGTGTGGATAGCTATACCACTCTGGGGATGTCTATGTATATAAGAATTAGTGTTTGGGATAACTACCGGGGGTGTATGTAGTTGGAAATACTTAATGATGGTTGAAATAATATGTTGGTAAAGTTATGTGTATATTAGGTATAATGATACTAGGGTACTTATAGTTAAATGTGCATGCCTATTATTTGATCTATATGTTAGTACGTGTGAGTATGTGCTCGTACGTAGATATGTATTGTGCTTAGACGTAAGTAGTTATGTATTTGCTGCATAAGTTTATATGTGATATACGTATGGTAGTAGGATTATAATTTTGATTGGTATTGCTTGTTTTTACGGGATGTTGTGTGCGTGTATACCCTGAGGTATACACGATTATTGCATACCTTAATTATGTATGGATAAGTAGATGTATTGGTATACTAATTATAGGTAGATGGATATGGTGTGAATATATATGTTACATGTGTATGACTATACGATGAATGCATGTATTATGGAGGGTATTATAATTATACGTGTGATGATGTCTGTAATATTATTATGGTATATAAAGTGATTGAACTATGTGGTGTTACCTGACTAAATATTAAGTGCGATTGACATTATGGTATGTATATGCTTATGTTGGTAGATGTGTATACATTGGAGTGGTATTTGTATAGGTATAGATACCGTGTTACATATATATAGTATTCTGATATGTGTTTTGAGTCTCACTCAAGCTTGAGTGGGCATACTCTAAGTATATTGTTAAATATGTCTGTGGTTTGTGTGTAGTACCATGAATATAGCAATGGATGATGTATGTATAGTGATAGGATTGTTTGCGCCTGGTTGTGTTACGCACATGATTGTGGGTCGCTATACCAGTATATAGTTATAGGTGTTGGTCTTATGGTATAGTTATTTACTAAGGATTTGGCTGTGTGAACGTATGTGTACTAGCTAAACTAGGTGTATAGATGTGCTGAGTATATAGTGGTATGATTGGTATATATGAATGAAATGTTAGCGTGTGTCGGTATGCACCATGCACGGGTAAGTATGTGCTTAGTTATAGGTATTGGTGACTATGGTATGTGTGACGTGTCGTGAATATTGTTATAGGACCGTATGTGATGTGAATATATGGTGAAATATTTGCATGCATTTGAATGACTATAATTGTGAAATTATAGTAGTGGTAAGTGTATATTAGATATAATAACATGATTTAATATTGAGTGGTGTGGTTACTTGTGTTGATATGTTGGCATTGGATGTACACCAGGAGATATAGGGAGTAGTGTATCCTTATTGTTTTGTTCACAGGTAGTTATCTAAACGTAGAGTATTACGATAGTATTTGCTGGTGTGAACTATTTACTTGTTTGTGAGTATGTGCACCATGGTATGTAATAAGTGTTTAATGGTTATATAGGGATGTGCGTGACTATATGAATGATTGAAATATGTGTAAGAATTCGATTGACTGTGATAGAAATAAGAGTATAATGTGCGTGAATATATACATGTTAGTAGTGTTAATGTTTGACTACCTAGTGCATACATAAGCACTTGTAATGACTATACCTGGTTTAAATTATAATGTGATATGATTGGGGTAGTTACTAGAGCGACTAGATATGTTAGAAAGTCCGAGGATGGACTTTGTTCTAAGGTGGGTAGGATGTCACGGTCTGTTTTCGATGGTACGCTTTACGTGCACGTAGTCTTGTTCGTGCACGTATTTATTTTAGACTTTATCTGTATCCGAACCCTATAGTGTGATATGCCGTTGTGACCCTCTCGAAGAATATTAAATTGTGGAATTATTTTGGAACGTCATTTCACGGGTCGTTCCCCAACGATTTGACTTGGTTTGATGAGACGTCGCGATTTTCACTTTTGTCGTGAGACATTTTATTTTTAGTTTCGTTTCTCGTCGTCGAAATTGTGATCTGTCTTCTTAGTTGTGTTTCTCTCATCGGTACGGTCACCCCAGTATTTATTTCATAGTTTTCGGGCTTCGTTTGACCCACTTTCACCTTGTCCCCAGTCTAATTATTTGTTTAACCCTAAGTTTCTCTTGGCTTATATCCCATAATATATTTTTATAATAATACACATCCATATTATGTTGACCCAACCCAGATTTGCCTCATGGCCGCACACACCCTATTTTCGATCATACAACTTATTTTATTATAAACCTAAGGCCTACCTACTCCTCATGTAGTGCCTTTTTGAAACCCTTTTTAATAGTAACCATTATATATTTCTTATAATAAGAACCTATGGCTGACCCTAGCACTCACGTGCTGTTTCCCTAGCCCCACACCTAAAGCTATATGTTTTTACCCTAGGTCTATTATTTTCAACTCTACCCCATATTTCTTCCCTCTGCAAACGAACGCAACAAGCAGTCGCCTGCTATTTTGTTTCACGCACGGCATCCCAACATCTAGCAGCGCCGTCTTCTTCTTCTTCTACCTTCGACATCACCCCCTCCGGCCTCCACCGCCGGACAACCACCCCTTGCCACCGTTAAACACTCCCCTCCACACCCATGGCATCACAAAGATCCCCTCTCCCTATACTTATCCTCCTTAGCCGCAAAACACCGAGGCTACCACCGAGCGGCAACCAGCTTTCTCCTCCCCACGACCTGACACCCTATCGACGGCCAAACCCCCTTTCTCCGATCTCTGGCCTTCTCCACCCGATCAACCGCTGAAGCCCCTTAAAAGCTGACGCCCTCTCCTCCATTGCCATGAAAACGCCCCCTATCCACAGCACCGACCACCCTCCTTTGATCTCCGGCCATCCCCTATGGCCCCCGGCCACTCTCCTCCCCCTTTCCCCTATCAAACACCACAAACCCGGGCTGCCGATCTCCCGCGCGAAAAATTGTCACCGGCCAGCTCTTCGACTTTCCGGCCACTCCCCTCGCCTTCCGACCTGTCTCCTTGCCGCCGGCCCCCAGCAGTAACTAGCCCGGCCATGAACCTAGGCCGCGCCACCCACGGCTCCTCCTCGCCTTCCCTCGAACCTGTCGTGACAGTACAAACTGTCGAGCGTCATATATCAGCCCGTCTCCCCGTGCCGTGGCCGTGCACGACTCGACAGTAGGCCGTAGAACACACTGCCCACTGTCCTTGTCTTTCTGACACCTTGGAACATCGTACAACTGCCCTCCCCCACCTTGCTGAACGGTGATCGTGCTGCTACCCGGCTGATCGTCGTCCGCTGTCACTGTCGTCCGCCGTTAACGCTGATCGCTATCGTACAGTGGATCGCCGCACGATTCTGTTAATTCAACTCCTGACGTTGCTACCCGACGTCAGTGTAGTTCTCGCGTCGTGTGAGGGTATATTTCTAACTGTAGGAACCCCAACCATCGCATGTTAATTCAAGATTAAAAACGATTACTTTCACTACTTTGTAACTCACTAATTCAACTTAATAATCCGGGACTGTAGGCTGATTGTTGGACTGAGCGTGGGAGCTCTGGACATTGTGAATCCTTGATTGGACTTTGAGAATTGTGTTACCAGTACGTAATTTAGGCAAGTGAAACTTGCCAACTTGTGCTTTAGGCCATGTTTTAGGACATCCCTTGTTTTAGCGTAAAAGAGACTAGGCGATGAAATCATAGTCGCCTAGACGCAACTTTAAGATCTAGCTTGACAACGAAGCTAGATCTGTCACCCTGCCATGTCATTCATGTATTATTGCATGTCACGTTTAATTTCCATATCTGTATGCTCATTACTTTTGCTCTACCATGCCTGTCACGTTTAATTTCCTTATCTGTATACACATTAATTGTACACATGCCATGACATGCATCCTGATGTCAATCCATGCTTGAATGTTGCATTCGTAGCACATGCTACTTGTACTTGCTTGTTGAGGCTAGGCACCTGCGTTGCAGGCACAACCCTATGCCAAATACACTTCCTGGCTCGTGATCCAGAAGCGGGCTATATGTGTTGGTCAAAAGCCAATGCCCGACTTGTTGAGGCTAGGCACCTGCGTTGCAGGCACAACCCTATGCCAAATACACTTCCTGGCTCGTGATCCAGAAGCGGGCTACATGTGTTGGTCAAAAGCCAATGCCCGATTACACGTGGAGGGGTAGGGTTAAGCGACCACTCAGCGTAGAAGTGTGCCCATACAGCCACTTCAGTTGTAAGGCGTAAATTCTGTGCACGACATGTTTACTTGACTTGTAAAATCCGTGTGAATGTTTTAGTAGGTTTGATACCCTTGCCATGTTATACTTGTTGCTATGTTATACTTGTTGCCATGTCATACTTGTTGCACTTTCTTACTTGTTGCATCCATACTTTAAACTGCCATGTCATCGCATATTTTAGAACTGCTAGGTTGCTTTCCTTTATTTTAGTTTCCTTGCACAAGACTCTAGTAGACTTGCTGACATGTGCCCCTTTTCTTTTTTGGGTGTCATATGTTAGATTGTGAGCCAGAGTTGGTCGTCGAGGACGAACAGGTTACTGGTGTTGAGTTCAAGAACATTGGAGACCAGTCCTAGAGCTCCTTCTTGCTGTTGTTGTTTTCTGCTTAGTCGTTGTTAGGCTGTCGGAGCGTAGCACCTCTCTTTTCATGTTGATGTTATGTATTATGTCGACCATGCTTTAGGCCCCTTTTCAGACTCTTGTACTTTCCTTTACGACTTGCCTCTGAATGTTGGAATAATGTGGATGTTATTGGTGGAGTATTTTCTGCTTTAAATTATTAGTAGCTTTGTTTCGACTTGTGGTTGCAAGGACATGCCATTTGAATTTTTATAAACGCTTATCAGACTGCAGCTTCACAGCTCCAAGTCTGAGCGGGCCTCCTCACGTCTCGTCTTCCATTTTAGGGAAGCGGGACGTGACACAGTCGACTGTTAAACCAACAGGCGACTGTAAATCCTACTACAGACGACTGCCCGAAGATGGGTAAGTTGAAGAACTCTGGAAAAATATCTGGGAGAACAGGACAGACGACTGACGAGGAGATAACAGTCGACTGTTAATCAGAACAGGTGACTGTAAATCCTTCTACAGACTATTGTCAAAAACCCTGAGATTTTCCAGAGAACTGAGTCATCAAATTGGCTCACAGACAGACAACTGTTGCAGCATTGACAATCGACTGGTCCATTGGACAGTCGACTGTAAATTCAACATTAGTCAATTGGCCATTAAAGACAGATCAAAAGATTTTGGGTAAAAGACAGACAGGCGACTGATTTACAAAACACAATCGACTGTCACTTGGACAGGCGCCTGTGAATCATTCATGAGTCGCCTGTGGGAATTAAGACAGAGAAGCCCAAAACTAGATTGTAAAAGTTTGTGCATAACAGGCGACTGTAGAACAAAACACAGTCGACCGTTTTTGAGACTGTCGACTGTAAAATGTTTAGCACGCGACTGTTAAAAACAATACAAGCACAATCAATAAAGAAATGAATTGGAGTCTAAGGACGATTGAACAAATGATGTCCTAAGACTGAAATGACAATGTGTGTATGCTCCAACAATGTTCTACTTCTAAGTAATCGGCCCGGATAATCACCCGGAGAACGATTGTAGTTTTACCGCAAGCGTATGGTCAAGTGGCGAGCGGGGATCGAACACGAGGACGTAGTGTTGGTTCCAATCTATCCTAGGTTGGTTTGACAACGAATGTATTATTGGTGGAGATGGTTATGGCGTGATGTAATGGAAATGGTGGTGGTTGTCGGTGTCGGTGATAGATATGTTGGTCAAATATCGATTCAAATACAATATAATAAAAGTGTCTAGAGCTAGGAAATCCCCACTACGGATCGTCATTCATCCTTGTAAATTGTGAATCTCAATATTACAAGACTTGTGTCAAGGTGAAATAGCCGTAACTAAATAGAGAACCAAGCTCACACTCTCGCGCTGTTGCCGGTCTATAGCAACCTAGATTAGGGCCCACTCTCATGCAAACCCTAACCTAAGACACTAACAAGAAGATCGACATCATCGTCCAATCGCGCCTCAAGCCCACTCTCGTGCAAACTCGAGTTACGACCTAGATTTTGATAGCTCGTATTCGTCCAATCTCTTGCAAACGAATATTAGTATAGGTTTATAATAAAAATCCTAGTTTTGGTCCAATCTCTTGCAAACCAAGTCTAGAGAATCTCGATTATAAGCCTAAATCGAATATCTAGGCCTTCCCATCGATCGGAATCCAATCTCTTGCAAACTCCAAATCGATGGAAATTCCTAGCTATCCATAATAAATCAATCACAATCTAACCTTCTAGCAATTCTAGCAATATAGATATTCATTCTTCACAATTCAGAAATTAGATCCATAGGGTTCATTCCTATGCCCTAGAACAACAATCAACCAAGCATAGCAACAACGATATAGAAATCAATATGAGACATTGCTTGCATATGAAATGATATCAAATCAAAGATTCAAACAATAAGAACAAGGATACTTAGCTTTCATGAAGAACTTCAATCAAATTACAAGCTTTTAGATCCAAGAGGGGGCCTAGGGCATGGCCTAAACTCTTAAATAATCACTAAGAAAACAATATGGGAACTCTCCTCTAATGAGGGCTACAAACCTCTTATATAGCCTCCCAAACCCCTAGCAAATAACCCTCCAAAACCCTCTCAATTTAATGCCCTAAATCAGCTTGGCCGCAAATTAAAATCTGGGCCCGCAGTCACTCGGGCCGAGTGGGAATATGACTTGGCCGAGTGGAAATTTCAGCACTGCAGCATCAACTTGCAGAAATTCTCCAGATTTCATCTGACCTCCGATTGGTGCGTTCTTGGTCGCGTTTGAACCGTCATGAATTCTACTATCCATAAAAAATATGAGAAAATTACTTTGATTGCTGGAATGATAGAAGATTTCAAAATAGTGGGAGGATGTCTGAAAATCTGGGCGCGCGTGTCATCGGCATCACTCGGCCGAGTGGGATTCTTCACTCGGTCGAGTGGGCTTCTCTACTCGGCCGAGTATGTTCTTCTGCGGTTCTCCAAAAATTCCAGAGAGTCTGCTTAGATATCAGGAGAAAAACTCTGTAACACTCGGGCGAGTGGGCTTCTTTACTCGGTCGAGTGGGCTTTGCCACTCGGCCGCGTGAGGCTTCACTAAATTCCAGTAAGTTGGCCTCTTCTCTGACCGAAATTTCTGTAGCACTCGGACGAGTGGGCTTTCTCACTCGGCCGAGTGGTCTTCCTTGCTCGGCCGAGTGAACATGGCAAAACTTCGGTGCGTATCCGTTTCACTCGGGCGAGTGCGGTCCTTCACTGGACCCAGTGAGTAGTCTGCTCGGCCGAGTGGGGTACTCTTGAGCTCTTTTCTTCTCCTTTTCGTCGCCTCGTCGATTCTATCAAATTTTGTCCTTCTCCACTCATCCTCTGGCGCTGGTAACTTCTCAATAAGGCCATGAACGATGCTCAGTTATGCGTGCAAGTCCTTTAAGCTCATTTTTGCTCCCAATTGCTCCATATTTCCTAAAATCCGACAAAAAAAGAAATAGTGAAAAGTAACACAATATCATCGAATAATCGTGAAAATCGCAATATGAGCAATCGAAATGGCGTGCAAACATGCAGAAAAAAGGTGTAAAATATGGACCGATCAAAATCCCCCTAGCTTACCTCTTACTCGTCCTCGAGGAAGATGAGTAGAGAGACGAACTCGGGAAATAAAAACAAAGAAAATAAAATGAAAGAAAAGAAAACGAAGTGGAAGGGGTCTGTAGATTATTCTTTCAGATCTCAAGCCATAAGCCACACATCACGATAACTCGGAAAATACGAATCACATGCTATAAAGATTTCATATCTTACTTAAACATGGTACTTGCAAGCTTTTAAGACCAACAAAAGGGGCTCTCTAAATTCATATAATCAATTCATATCCACATCAAGTATTTCATAGATTTTAATATACAAATGTTGGCGATGCACTTTTCAATCAAGAGTTATAACAGAAGCATTTAAGAATCACACCAAGCATGCAGTAGAGAATAGAATAAGAGACATGTCATTCACATTTTCATATCAATTCATAAGAAATCTCCATAGCTCAAGTAATTCGCTAAGTCTCAGTATTATCAAACTTTCCCATTCGTGCACCTCTCCACTCTAATGTCGTACTCACTCATATGGTCAAATGAATTCACCCCCCAAGATTAGCTTGAGGCATCGCATCTAAAGGAATATGATAGTGGAAAATGTGATTTTTGCCTTGGGTTTTCCAAGTATTTTGTGGCTCCAATAATGAGATAGAGAAATATCTTTCTTTTTTTCTTTTTGAACTTTTTGTTTCTCATTTTTCTTTTTGGATTTTTGTAGGAGCTATATGATTTGTATTTTTGATTTTTGGCTCTTTTTGGCTTTTTGGACTTTTTTGGAGCTAACTTTTTTCTTTTGTAGGGATTTTTTGGGAAATAGATGCGATATAAGTAGCTTTAGGAGGTGAACTCAAGTGACATGTAGAGAATAAAAAGATATATTTGGAGAAGGAAATGGTATAACGCTCGGTTCATTCTAAGATGTGCACAAATGGTTCAATAAGATAATACATCAACTAAACTCATATGTAAGCATGGATATTCTCAATCATTTCAATAAATAGTGAATTCAAGCAGTAAAGGGTACAATCATATCAGGCATGCAGCAGAAGGTGAATAAGACAATAAGGCAGATGCTTCTGATATACAATTGATGCGTGAATCTTGGTGCACTTCCAATAAAAGCATACTAAACACTAATCAATATATTCAGCTTCAATTAATATCATGCAATCACTTAGAGGGGTCATCAAGAGAAATAGATTTGCAAGCACATGTGAGTAGCAAGACTATGGAATACTCTAAGTAGCATGGCGTGGAATAATAAGCATCGTGATGGTTGCTAAAGCAATAAGAGATATCATCATAAGGAACAAATCTAGCAAAAGGAGGAAAAGAAAATAAAGAAATAAAAATAAAAGAGAGGAAAGAAAAGAGAATCAAGCACACAGTATGATGCATGAACACACATAAAAGGAAAATAAGATGGAAAAATAAAAAATATGATGCAAAAATTTTGAAAAATTCTAAAAACCCTAAAAATAAAATAAAAGTGCAACTAAATGGCATGGAAATGCACTCCCCCAAGCTTAAACTTCACATTGTCCTCATTGCGATCATAAAAGGAAAAATATGAGGAACAACGATAATAATAATGGGGTGAATGAAAACTGATGAAATGAATGACATGAAATCCTAATGCAACTACATGCAAATACAATGATGCATGAGAGCGCTTTCCCCCAAGATTATGCCTAACAATCCTATTCAAATGACTCGATCAAAAATGTCACGGCTTTGCTAAGCGAGATTGAGTAAAACGAATAAGAATGTGAGTATTCACTTGAAAGAAATGCTCGATGGGTGGTGAGCAAAAAGGATGTGACACATCAAAATATAAAGAGGGCAATTAATATATATAATGGGTTTGGGGTGTAAAAATTTTAGTTACCGTCTTATGAGGTGATATTTATTCAAGCAAATCTATACGGTCCTCTCGTTGTCGAGAGGATTCGTGTTTATTGAAAGCATAAAATTTTACACTACTGGATTGATATCACCTATAGCAAAAGGCGGATCCAGTATATTTGCCGATGCCGACAACTCCTCCAACTGCTCTTTCCGTGGCTCCGCCAGGCGTGTATGTCCACGGACACCAACGAACTCCAGCAATGCATCCTCCAGCATTCCCACAAGGACTGCACATGTACCATGTAGAGAATAGGATGCATCAGTTCGCTGCAAAAAATTCACCCTCATAATAAAAGTATCCCAAAGAGGATCGTCTATAGAAATATATGAAATAAATAGTGGTGGACGATACTTCCCTGGAAATAATTCAATATCCTCTTGCGTTGTGATAGCTATCTCCATGGTATCCTCTCTTAGCTGCTTAGGTAACTCTGCTCCCGAATCAATTGAACTACCGCTCTCTGATTGTCCACACCGACCATGCGGCATTGAAGTATCTTTTAAACAAGAAGGAGGCCAAACCCCGGTTGATTAGGTGGATACTCTTGTTGCAAGAATTCGACCTAGAGATCAGAGATAAGAAGGGTACAGACAATGTCGTGGCGGATCATTTATCTAGGCTCATTCGCGACAAGGAGGATGAGAGCTTACCTATTGACGACACATTTGTTGATGAGAGGCTACATGCGGTAAGGACCGAGGAAGTACCTTGGTACGCGGACTTCGTCAACTACTTGGCGTGCGGAATCAAACCGCATGGGATGTCCACGCAACAAAAGAGGAGATTTATGCATGAGGTCCGTAGCTATTTTTGGGAAGATCCTTACCTTTTCAAGATATGCAAAGATAGTGTCATTCGTAGGTGTGTTTCTAAAGAGGAGGCAACGTCTATCATTTTGCATTGCCACGGTCTACCATGCGGGGGACATCATGCCGCCTCTAAAACAACCGCTAAGATCCTGCAGAGCGGATTCTTCTGGCCCACAATGTTTAAAGACACTCACGCTTTTGTGAAGGGTTGCGATAGATGTCAACGGACCGGGAATATCTCCAAGCGCAATGAGATGCCGATGAGACCCATCCAGGAGATTGAGCTTTTTGATTGTTGGGGAGTAGACTTCATGGGGCCTTTTCCGTCGAGCAGTGGCAACAAGTACATCCTATTGGCCGTTGACTATGTCTCCAAATGGGTGGAAGCTATTGCCACCCCTACTAATGATGCGAGGGTCGTCTCCAAATTCTTCAAGCAAAATATCTTTCCGCGCTTTGGAGTGCCGCGTACCTTGATAAGTGACGGGGGAAGCCATTTCATAGAGAACAAGTTTGAAGCCATGCTAAAGAAGTACGGGGTAAATCATAGAGTTGGAATGGCTTATCACCCCCAGACAAGCGGCCAAGTAGAAGTCTCAAATAGAGAAATCAAGCAAATTCTCGAGAAAACAGTAGATCGGTCTAGAAAGGATTGGTCAATGAAGCTAAACGATGCTCTATGGGCCTATCGCACGGCCTTTCGCACCCCCATCGGTACCACACCGTTCCGCCTAGTTTATGGGAAGGCTTGCCACTTGCCGGTAGAGTTGGAACACCGCGCATATTGGGCCATCAAGACCTTTAACTACGACTATAAGAGTGCGGCGGTGAGGCGACTCTTGGACATCAACGAACTTGATGAAATAAGGAGGGACGCTTATGAGAGCTCGAGAATTTACAAGGAAAGGACCAAGATTTTCCACGATGCCCGCATAACTGTCACGGACTTCAAGGTGGGAGACAAGGTCTTGCTCTACAATTCCCGACTCCGACTATTTCCCGGTAAGTTGAGGTCACGTTGGTCGGGACATTTCACCATCAAGCACATACAACCGGGAGGAGCTTTCGAGTTGGAAAGCAAGGAAGGTACCACATTCAAAGTAAATGGGCAAAGGCTAAAGCACTATTCTGAGGGGATCCCGACGGGCGAAATCAATAGAGTATATTTGCTTAAAGAGCGGCCGGATGATCTCTCGGACCTCCTTGATGAGGTGATAGAGGAGGCGATTCCTCACTCAATTGGTGCCCTTTTTGATGAAGAATTGGATGAAGGCCCGGATTTAGGCCATGAGGACAATAATGATGATTCCCCCGACTTCTCCGCTGATGAAGATGAAGGCGACGCTGATGTCGCAAGGATTCGAGAGCTCTGCAAGCTCTCGAAATCAAAGTCTCCAAAGAAAGCTCCGCCGGTACGGAAATCGGCATCGCCGGCTAAGCCGTTGACCGGGGCAAATGCTAGCTTGGGGGAGCCTCCCCCCAACAATATTCGAGATAGGACACCACCGCGGGAGAACGCTTCGCCGCCACGTCCGAATCCAAGCGCGCTCCCCGGAAAGTTTGACGGGTGCATCTCATATGCACCAAACATCCCGCATTGATTGAAAATTATAGGGGGTCGAGCTCACGACCTAAAACGAGCGCTTGTCGGGAGGCAACCCGACGGTTTTTGCTTTATTTTTGCTTTTTCTTTATTTTCGTTTTAGAAATTTTTAGTGTTTTGAGTCATCCGATCAAAAATTTTGTGATAACGGGTCCTATTTTTCTTGACAGGAGAGGAGATAGGTAGATCATCATGAGGAGGTCGAACGAGACGATGAGGAGCGCCCTAAGAAGGCGTTCGACGCTTAGGAGGAGCATGAAATCGACTGGAGGAAGAAAGACGGAGTTTAGAGTCTAAACGAAGACAAACAGCAGAATGCAAGGCTCACTCGGCCGAGTATACTAGTCACTCGGCCGAGTACAGAAGTTCGTCCGGCCGAGCCGCTCACGAACAAGGGAAGTCTGCTGTACCCAACTCTCTGTCTATTTTCCTCATTTCATTATAACTGCTACTCGGCCGAGTATATATATTCACTCAGCCGAGTGAAACAGATACCCTCCTTGGGCGAGTCATGCCGAGTAGCTTGAGTCACTCGGCCGAATGGATTTACTCCACTCGGCCGAGCCTGGCAAGGCCACTCGGCCGAAGCGATATCGGGGAGAAATTTTTATTTGCCTCGCTCGGCCGAGTGATCACGTCACTCGGCCGAGTCGTAACTTTTTAATATAAAGCCAAAGGGGGAGGCGCAATTTTCGAAAACGAAAAAAACCCTTTCGCCCGCGCCCCCTCAGCTTCCCCTCGCCCGATCGCGCCTCGCCCAACATCCACTCGCCCGCGCGCGCCGCCGCTCGGCCTGCCACCGCCGGCCGACCGTCGCCGCCACCCGCCCGAGTCGCCGCCGGCAACCCCCGTCTCCGATCACCTCCGGTTCGCTTATTTTCACCATTTTCTTCTCTTTTTGCGTAGTTTTTGAGGATCCGTGTGTCAATCGAACCCCTAACCCGAATCAAGTCACATATCTATCTGTTATACCCCTATTGCTCCATACATTTTGATTATTACTCGCTGATATCGCTTTTCCATGCGCAGGTTGCTTTTTGGAGCTTAGGGGAGCTCAGGGGAGCTTCTACGGGCTGCTCAGGACTTCGTGGTGGCGCGGACTTCGCACGCTTCCACTACTTAGCACTCGCGGCGTGTTTGGGTAAACTCTTTCCACTCTTTGTGCACACGCCGCACTTTTCACTTTTTCGGCGCGCGCTCGGGGCAGATATGCCGCCCCGGACACGGCCGCGGTCGAAGAGAGCTTCCGCCAAGCGGAAGCGGTCGGATGATGCCGGCCCCTCCCACGAGTTGGAGGACTCTCCTCCACCGTCCCCCACACACCCCGCACACCCCGCACAGCCTGCAGGCTCCGCACACCCCGCACAGCCTGCAGCGCACCCACAGCCCGCACAGCCTCTCCCCGCCGATCCACAGCCACCACCACCGGCTCCACTGGTCGGGCCGCTCGGGATTACGTTCCGAGACGACGCACACCGCGCCGTCTTCGAGCGTATCTCCCAGCGCTCGATCGTACCCTCCAGGTTCGCACACCTCGCTGACCTAGGACGCCTGGGGGTACTTGAGGGGATGCTCACGTTGTACGACAACGTGGGCTGGCGAGATTTTTTCCAGGTGTCGGCGGATACTTTTACCCGTCCGACACTTGAGGTTTTGAGTTCGATCGCCCGGACCGATGAGGGATGCTCATTCCGGTTCATGGATCGAGAGTGCCAGGTCACTCTCGATATGATGAGAGCATTTTTCTCTTGGCCCGCAGTCCCCGGAGCCGATCGCGGTTATGGCCCCACACATATCCCTCCACCCTCTTTCGACGCCGGTGCCTTCTGGGCACGTATCACGGGTCTCCACGCAGCCTTTGACCCTAGTAGGGCCAAGGCCTCGGCCATCGTCCATCCCTGCCTACGCATTGCCCAGCGCCTCATGGCGACTACCTTTTTGGCCAGATATGAGCCGAGCACGATGTCTACGCCAGAGCTTTACATGCTCTATGCGATGACACGTCCCAGAGCTCTGTCTAGGGATGGAGATGAGCTTGTCCCCGCCGTCGTGATCGATATCGCGGCATGGTACTTAGACCGCATCATTGTATCGGTGGGCGTTCGCTCACCGATATGCTGCGGCGGCCTGATTACCCTGCTGGCTCTTATGACCGGCGAGGATTTCCCCGACGACCTGCGACGCGTTCCGGGCCCCACTTCCTTGTCGATAGACGTTATGGCCCGGATGAAGATGATGCGTCCGCACGGTGAGCGTCACTGGGTCTGGTTGCACGGCCCCTATGGGGCCGATTACATGATTCTCCCGAGCCCTGCTCGGACCCAGATTGCACCGGCCCACGTTGACTGGCTCCCAGATATGGATGTCCTCATCCCCGCCGCCTACGTGCTCGAGGCCGAGGAGGCCGAGCAGGGCCCCTCAGCCCACACCTGTCGTTTCTACTGCTCCTGACACTTCTGTCCTCACCTCTACCAGTGTCGCGAGTACCCTTGCTGAGCCCACTTCCACCACTGTCACCGCTCCCGAGGCTGTCACCACCACTCCCACTTCCACCACTGGCCCCTTGTCTGTCGAGCCTCTTTCTTCTGCCTTCCCCGAGCGCCCGCCGACCGTAGTCGCGTACGGAGAGCCCTCGTTCGTTTCGGTCGTGGAGACCATGGTTAGCATGATCTCCGCTGGGGCTACACCTTTTGGACCACACACTTCTTCCCCAGCGGGAGATTCCTCTGCCTCCACTACCGCCGTCTTCTCCGAGAGCGTCGTGGCGTCTGTCCACACTTCTGTGCCACCGACCTCACTAGCCGCCTCGCAGCCGCTTTTGTACTCTTCTTCCGCGGCCGCTGCCTCCACTTCTCACCGCCCGCCCCGGCCTCACACTGAGGCCCGGCCCACATTTCCTGGCACGGCACCTTTTGTCCCATTCCCTGCTGAGCCCGTTACATACTCCACACGCGTACGCCAGCCTTGCCCTGCGCAGCCTAGACCGGTGCGTCCCTCTGCACCACCCCCGCCCGACACTGTACTGCAGAGCATACGTGCTCTTGAGGTGGCGGTGAGTGGTCTTAGAGGAGACCTTCGGACCCTGTCCTCCACCGTCTCTACGATGGCTGGACGCTTTGACCTGATCCCTCAGATCCACTACTGCCTGACACAGATCTTAGAGCGTCTCCCGCGCGTACCCCCACCCACCCAGCAGGTTCCCACACACACTCCCACACACGCTCGACCTGCTTCCACTCCCACACCCACCCCAGCTCAGCAGCCTACACCACCACCACCACCCCCTCCGCCTCAGGACGGAGACGGCGCGGCACCGCCTTCTTAGGCACTCTTGATGCCTTTATCCATTCCTGACGTTGTGCTGCCCGTCTCTGCTGGGTCCTGATGTTTTTTTTTACCCCCCCCCCCCTCCTCTCACTTATTTTGGGATTATATTTTTGATCATATCTTTTTGTGCACATCATATCATATCTACTAGGGTTTCTCATTTTGATAACATCTATATATATCTTTTTGGGAGAGAGGGAGCGTTTTTGGTGCCGTATTTTCATATCACTCCTGTTTGTGCATGCATCATACCCGCATCATATTTTCACTTCTTTATTTTTCCTTTTATTATTTTTTTTCTTTCCTTCCTTCCCCTCATGCATGCACCCTCACTTGCCCCTCACGTTAATTGTCTCTCTGTGTGCCACACTTTGCACATTGAGGACACTGTGCCGTTTAGCTTGGGGGAGTGAGCTCTCACGTTCTTTTTCGATTTGCCACCTTTATTTTCAGTTTTTCACACCGCTTTTCACTTTTGCACTCATTTTTCGTTATTTTCCTTTTGTTTTGCCATGCATCACGTTTTCCTTACTTTCCTGTGTGCCGCATTGCATAGTTCTATTTTCCTTTTATCTTTACTTCTTCCTTTTTTCATCTCATGCTAGAGATGAATTTTCTGTGATGATGTCTACGTGGAGTTAGCTTATTCTATATGCATGCTATATTTGTCGTGTCTTAGATTTCATTTCTGATATCATATGCTATGACTCGCTTGCATTTAGAAATAGGAGCCCACACTTTTTCCTCATGAAAATGGATGAAATTTTATTATTAGCTGAGCCTGAATATTCATATGTATGCTATCACAGAAAACACACCAAGATTCACGCATTGAATGCCTATATCTGGAGTACTGACTTCTTTTCCTTTATCACTTCTATATGCATGAATTGTACACTTCACTTCCGGATGATTGAATGATGGTTAGCTATGATATATCTGGATTAGTTAGCTTTTTTGTGATCGAAACTGAGTAGATTAGATTACCCTGCTGAAGTTGTCGTGCATGTCTTATAGAGTGAGCCGAGAGTTATATTTATTTCTTTCTCCACAAATCTTGAACATCATTTCTCTACTTTTAAAATCATTGGTGAATCTCCCCTTAGTGATTCTATTTTATGGCATTTCCCCCGCTATTAATTCCTAGCTCCAAATCTCTTATTCCAAAAAAAAAAATATATATATATAATAAAAGAGAGAAGAACATTCTCGTATATCATTATCTCTCTTTGAATTGGGATCATTGTATATATGAAAAAAAAAAAAGAAAAAAAAAAGAAAAAAAAAGAGAAAAGAGAGAAAAGAGGAAAAATCCTCAATAAAAGATCCCATCTCGCTTATTTTCTTTCTTCTTTCTCTTCTTTGCCTTTGGAGCTATATAAAAATGGGGATGTAAATATTTTTGTGCCACCACGCTTATAGATAAGCTTGGGGGAGGAGATCCATTGATGTGTGAGAGAGCGACTACTTGACATTGCACGACAACCTAGGCTAAGTAATATTCTATACTCGGTGAGATTGTTTCTAGCTTTACGAAATCCAGAAATCTAAGCCTAGCATTCATTTCATGAAACCCATACTTTTCTATTCTCTCTATTCTATGATGTGATACTCTTATACTCCAGATAGAAAGCGTTCAATTGAAAAGTGTGTGATCTGAGACTTGTATACCGCTTTAGGTGATTCAGGCGATGTTAATTTTAAAATCATTCCGTTTTTCATGATTATACCGTTGTTCGTGGGTTTTCTATTTTCTACTTGCACTATTCTACTATGATATCAAAATGAGATTCTTTGACATGTATTTCTCACTCGGTGCATGCTATAAGAGTAGGTGAAACCCACGTCCTGAGAAAATGATCTAGCATCCTACCTCTTCTTTCTTTCTTTCTTTATTTTCGTTTGGTTTTCATTCTTCTTCGTTTTTCATTTTTTTTCGTTTTTCGCCGTTTTCGTTTTCCGAATCCACCGGGTTCGCTTTTTACTTATCTTCCTCGAGGACGAGTAAGAGGCAAGCTTGGGGGATTTTGATCACTCCTTATTTTACACCCTTTTCCCGCATGTTTGCATGCCATTTTGATCGCCCAAATCATGTTTTTCACGATATATCGACGATATTGCGATGCTTTTCACGATTTGTTGTTTTTGTCGCATTTCAGGTGATTTGGCGCGATTAGGAGTGATCTCGAGATGCGTGTAATCTAGACGGCCACCGACGACCTCCCCGAGGGGTATTTTGCTGTTGGAGAGGAGCGGAAGAAGAATGGACGTCGCCGGAGCGACGAGGAGGCCAAAACGACCAGTTTGGGCATTTTTTGTGTCCCACTCGGCCGAGTGGAGGAGCCACTCGGCCGACCAGCGAGACAATGCTCGGCCGACCCGTTCAGACACGACTTCCATGTGTACTCGGCCGAGCGACGGAGACCACATCGGCCGAGTGACGATACCACGTCCGCCCGAGTGGCGCCCAGACGAAGGCCCTCAAAAAGACCGAAGTTACTGTTTTTCGGCCATCTGAGCTTCAGAAGACCCACTCGGCCGAGTGGCAAATCCCGTCCGCCCGAGTGAAGTGAAGCCATCGGCCGAGTGACGACAACTCACTCGGCCGAGCCACCCCCGAACTGAAGACCCCTGAAGTCCCCGACTTACTGGAAAATTGACATGGTTTTCACTCGGCCGAGCGACTTTTGTCACTCGGCCGAGTGCGATGCGCTGCCTGTAGCGAAATTTGCGGAAAACAGGCTGTGCAGGGGCGTTTTGGTCAGGATTTTTAGACGATTTTTGGGGCTATTTAAGCTCTGTTTTTACCCTAGTTTTGGGAGCCACCTCTCAGATTTTTTGCAGCTTTTTGAGTCTACTTTTTAGCTTTATTAATTGTGATTGGTGAAGAGAAAAACTTGGATTTTTGTTGGGTTGATTGAAGATCTACATTGGTTTGCACTTCTCTTCCACAAAAACTCTATTTTTATTGTTTATATCATTGTTGTGATGAATTCCATTGTCTATTTCTTTGCCAATTATTGTGCTATTGCTATGATTAGTGAGTAGTCTCCACGTCTTGGGGCGTGGGGATGAACCCTACGAGCCCAATTTCGTATTTGTGTTGAATTGGTAGGAATTGAGCCAGGATTGTTATTAGGGATTAGATTGGGATCGAATTACTACGGATAGCTAGGTATTCACGTCAATAGGGATTTGCAAGAGATTGGATCCCAATTCGATAGGAAGCCCTAGAAATCCGAATTGGGTTGGAGTCGGATTTTCGAAGTATCGGTTTGCAAGAAATTGGACCGATGCTAGGATCTCCGGTTGCAATTCCGTGCCGATACCCGTTTGCAAGAGATTGGACGGGTAGGAACTATCCTAATCTAGATTGTGGACCGAGTTTGCAAGAGATTGGGCTCGGTGCGCAATTGGACGATGATGTTGATCCTAATGCTAGCTTCCCTAGGCTAGGGTTTGCAAGAGATTGGACCCAAACCCAGGATAGCTATAGACCGGCAACAGCGCGAGAGCGTGAGCCTGGTTCCACATTTAGTTGCAACTAGTTCATCCGAATTCTCATCCTAGCGATTTCGATACCGGCGAACCACAATTGTGAAATACGGTGAGTAGTGGGGATTCCCCATTCCCTAGGCGTTCTCTATTTGATTTGACATTTTGCACTTTTATCTGACGATTGTGACAGGATCGCCCAAGGCAATTATCCCTCTGAATAGCCAGGTTGATTAGGAGCAAGCACGGTCATTCGTCCTCCCTGTGTTCGATACCCGCTCGCCGCTATACCGTGCGCTTGCGGTAAAACTACAACCGTCGCCTCGGGACGTGTACGCCGGGGCGCGATCACTCTCCTCTTGTTCGCACCTGCCATCAAAGGATAAGTCAGTGTATAAACCGGTATCACAAAATGATTCATCAAGTATACTTCCCTGAACGTGGGTATCCCAAGGTAGATCTTCTCGAGTGTAGATCTCTTCGGTGCATGTTTTGATGACTTCATTCATTAGCGGCTGAGGGACTCCGTCAACTTCCAGATACAGCTTGTCATTTCTAATATCGACCTAATGTTGCCTTTGATTGTTCCTTCCGGGGAGAGTTGATCAATGATGTAGGTGGCGAATAGTCGTTCAAGGTGGTCCTCTATATTGATGGAAATAGGCCCCGTGGTCTGAACTTCATCCACGAGTTCCTCCAGTATGGATGCAAAAGTTTCATCGTGTTGCAGGTCAGAGTCAGTACTCATCATTGCGCTTTCCGGATAACCTGATCAACAAAGACAAATACCTGAAGAAAAATATCTGTGGCACAAGAGAATATAGAAATGGTAATAATGGTGGCGGGGTGAAAATTTCTTTTAAAATTTTTTTTCGTAGCCTAATCAACCTAATTGTGACAAATTGGCACCCAAGGGGAAACACCTCCCCGGCAACGGTGCCAAAAAATTGATTGCGTCCGGATGTATACCCGAAATACAACTTGTAGGTTTACCGCAAGCGCACGGTGTAGCGGCGAGTGGGTATCAAACTCAGGGAGGACAAATGACCATGTCTTACTCAAATCACCTAGCTATCAAGAGAACAAGAATAGTTGTGTGTAATAGTCTCAATCGTTCAAGTATCAAGGAAATATCAATATAATAAAAAGTGTCTAGGGATAGGAAATCCACACTACGGACCGTCTCTCATCCTTGAGATTCATAAATTTCATTGTTGCTAAGCTTGAATATAGGTAAACTAGTCGCAACTGAATATAGAACCAAGCTCACGCTCTCGTGCTATTGCCGGTATATAGCAAACTAGATTAGGGCCCACTCTCGTGCAAACCCTAACCTAAGCCACTAGCATGAAGATCGACATCATCGTCTAATCGCACCTCAAGCCCACTCTCGTTCAAACTCGAGTTACGACCTAGATTGTGATAGCTCGTATTCGTCCAATTTCTTGCAAACGAATATTAGTATAGGTTTATAATAAAAATCCTAGCTTTGGTCCAATCTCTTGCAAACCAAGTATAGAGAATCTCGATTATAAGCCTAAATTGAATATCTAGGCCTTCCCATCGATCGGAATCCAATCTCTTGCAAACTCCAAATAGATGGAAATTCCTAGCTATCCGTAATAAATCAATCACAATCTAACCTTCTAAGAATTCTAGCAATATAGATATTCATTCTTCACAATTCAGAAATTAGATCCATAGGGTTCATCCCTATGCCCTAGAACAATAATCAACCAAGCATAGCAACAACGATATAGAAATCAATATGAGACATTGCTTGCATATGAAATGATATCAAATCAAAGATTCAAACAACAAGAACAACGATACTTAGCTTTCATGAAGAACTTCAATCCAATTACAAGCATTTAGATCCAAGAGGGGGCCTAGGGCATGGCCTAACCTCTTAAATAATCACTAAGAAAATAATATGGGAACTCTCCTCTAATGAGGGCTACAAACCTCTTATATAGCCGCCCAAAACCCTAGCAAATAACCCTCCAAAACCCTCTAAAATTCGTGCCCTAAATTAGCTTGGCCGCAACTTAAAATCTTGGACCGCAGTCACTCGGGCCGAGCGGGAATATGACTCGGCCGAGTGGAAATTCCAGCACTGCAGCATCAAATTGCAGAAATTCTCCAGATTTCATCCGACCTCCGATTGATGCGTTCTTGACAGTGTTTGAACCGTCATGAATTCTACTATCCATAAAAAATATGAGAAAAATACTTTGATTGCTGGAATGATAGAAGATTTCAAAATAGTGGGAGGATGTCTGAAAATCTGGGCGCGCGTGTCATCGGCATCACTCGGCCGAGTGGGATTCTTCACTCGGTCGAGTGGGCTTCTCTACTCGACCGAGTATGGTCTTCTGCGCTTCTCCAAAAATTCCAGAGAGTCTGCTTTGATCTCAGGAGAAAAACTCTGTAACACTCGGGCGAGTGGGCTTCTTTACTCGGTCGAGTGGGCTTTGCCACTCGGCCGCGTGAGGCTTCTCTAAATTCCAGTAAGTTGGCCTCTTCTTTGAACGAAATCTCTGTAGCACTCGGACGAGTGGGCTTTCTCACTCAGCCGAGTGGTCTTCCTTGCTCGGCCGAGTGAACATGGCAAATCTTTGGTGCGTATCCGTTTCACTCGGGCGAGTGCGGTCCTTCACTCGACCGAGTGAGCAGTCTGCTCGGCCGAGTGGGGTAATCTTGAGCTCTTTTCTTCTCCTTTTCATCTCCTCGTCGATTCTATCAAATTCTGTCCTTCTCCACTCATCCTATAGCGCTGGTAACTCCTCAATAAGGCCATGAACGATGCTCCATTACTCGTGCAAGTCCTTTAAGATCATTTTTACTCCCAATTGCTCCATATTTTCTGAAATCCAACAAAAACAATAAATAGTGAAAAGTAACGCAATATCATCGAATAATCGTGAAAATCGCAATATGAGCAATCGAAATGGCGTGCAAACATGTAGAAAAAAGGTGTAAAATATGGACCGATCACTAAGCTACATACTAGAAGAGATATAAGAAATTTACATTGATGAAAACTCTCTTCTATCCAACGCATGAGCTTGAAGTCTTCATGGAGCTTCAATCATCATCTACGATCATCTAATCCATTTCATTTGCTTTCAATGGTCTTTGAGTGTCATCCATTGCAAGTAGATCTTCATAATTAGCTTAGGCAATGGATTAACTGCAAAATAGGGGATTAGTCACAAGTATTTATGTTTTCTCATCATTAACACCAAGTAGAGAGAAGTCCATCCTTCATTTGTCGAATTTGCAATCCAAGGAAGTAGTTGAGCTCACTCATGTGGCTCATCTCGAATTCATCCTTCATGGACTTAGAAAATTCTTGACAAAGATTAAAGTTAGTAGAACCAAATATTATATCGTCTACATAAACTCGAATCAATAGAATGTCATTTTCATAATCTTTAATGAAAAGTGTTGAATCAACATCTCCCATTTTAAAACCTAAATCCAAAAGAAACGTCTTGAGTCGATCATACCAAGCTCTAGGAGCTTGTCTCAATCCATACAATGCTTTCTTATGTTTGAAAACATGGTTTGGAAATTTTTCATGAATGAAACCAGGAGGTTGAGAAACATACACTTCTTCATTTACAATCCCATTTTAAAATGCACTTTTAACATCCATTTGAAATAGTTTGAAATTTTTATAGTATGCAAAAAATAAAAGCAATCTAATAGATTCTAATCTAGCTACGGGGGCAAAGAATTCTTCGAAATCGATACCTTCTTCTTGTCGGTAGCCTTGAGCTACTAACCTTGCTTTGTTCCTTGTGATGACCTCGTTCTCATCGGTCTTGTTCTTGAAGATCCATTTGGTCCCAATAACTTGATGACCATTAGGAAGAGGAACAAGCTCCCAAACTTCATTTCTCTCGAATTGCATGAGTTCTTCTTCCATTGCCACTATCCAAGAGCTACCCTCACAAGTTTCTTGGATGTTTTTTGGCTCAATAGTTGAGACAAATATGCAATGAGAGAATTCTTCAATTCTTGACCTCGTTCGAACACACACACACTCCAATATCTCCAATAATTTGGTCATGTGGATGGTTACGAACGGTTGGGTAAGCTTTGGGTATTCATGCATCACTTGGAACATCTTCAACAATCTCATTAGTAGTGTTAGTCTCAATAATTGAATCATTTAATTTTGACATTACTAAGAGAATCACATATAGTATCTATACTATCATCATTAATATGAGGAAAATCAAAATCTTCATAAATTGATACGTGTAGTGATTCCTCGATCGTTGAAGAATATTTGTTGTATATCCGGTAGGCTTTGCTACGTGTGGAATATCCAACAAATATTCCTTCATCGGATCTTGGCTCAAATTTATCTAAATTACCAAAGGTGTTCTTGATAAAACATTTTGGACCAAAAACTCGAAAATATTTAACGTGAGGCTTTTTGTCATAAAATAACTCAAAACAAGTTTTGTTCGTTCGGGGTCTCGCTAGGATCCTATTGAGTACATAACATGCCGTGTGCACCACCTCTGCCCAAAGTTGTAGTCCAAGATGACTATCATGGAGCATAGTACGAGCACACTCAATAAGAGTCCTATTCTTTCTCTCTACAACACCATTTTGTGGTGGTGCCCGAGAAAAGGAAAAATTGTGAGTTATCCCGGTGTCATCACAAAACTTTGTAAAAGACTCATTCTCAAATTCTCCTCTATGATCACTACGGATAGTGATAATGGTGGATCCTAAGAGATTCTGAATCTTCTTTGCAAATATGGTAAACTCTTCAAAAGCTTCATTCTTATTAGTTAAGACTGAAACCCAAGTAAATCTAGAGAAGTCGTCAACAACAACTAATCCATAATGAGCATTGCCTAAAGAAGCGGTTCTAGTTGGCCCAAACAAATCTAGATGAAGTAGTTTTAGAGGCCTCTTAGAAGTAATGCTGTTTTTAAGCTTAAAAGATGATTTACTATGTTTACCTCTTTGACATGAATCACAAAAGTTTTTCTTACTAAAAACAATTTTTGGAAAACCTTTGACCAGATTATGCTTAGCTAACTTATATAAGTGCTTGAAATGAACATGACCAAAACGGCGATGCCATAATAGTTGTTCTTTGAATTAGAAACTAAGCAATATTCTACAGTTTTAGGCAAGCTCAAATAATAAATATTTTTACGCCTAATACCGGTAAATAAAACATGTGAATTAGAATCAACAATTTCACACATACCCTCTCCAAAGTTAACCTTGTAACCTTTGTCACAAAGTTGACTAATGGAGATAAGGTTGTGACATAAACCACTAACTAGAAATACATTAGTATTTAAAGGTTTGGAGGGGGTTTCCGACTATACCTACTCCAATGATGGTTCCCTTTTGGTTACCTCCAAAAGTGACCATTGCACCGTTCTTGATGCTAATCACTTCGGAGAGTAATGAAGGACCTCCAGTCATATGTTTGGAAGCCAAGTCCAAGTGGACTTCCGCTTCCCAACATAATTACCATTATTAATAACATCATGAAAATAGGAATCAACATATGCATTCCTATCATTTAAGCTAGTGTTCATAGGACCCCAAATGGTTAATGTTTTGGGAGTCCTTTTCCTAATTGCATGCATATTGGTTAGATTTCTATGTGGTGCATTCTTCTTAGGAACATGGTTTCTAGCATAAACATGAGGTGATGGATATGCATTAGACATACGCGGATTATATGTATGCTTGGAAACATGCATGTTGTATGAAACATATGGGTCATGCATGACATGTGAAGGATGTGCATACATGTAAAAATGATGCGTATGAGCATGTGGGTGTATTGAAACATGTACATGAGTATTTCTCATGTGTGGATTTGTATGTGTCCGTGGGTGTGGAGCATAGAAAGTGTCAAGTGTATCCACTTGTGAAGTAGGAGATTTTCTACGCGGTTGAAGGTTTGTGTACATGTAAGTATGGCTTCTCTTTTGGTTTCCACCCTTAGTGGGTTTCTTGCCAAAAGAAAAAGACTGTGAAGTGGTGACTTTCTTGGTAGGTTTGCTACCTATAGTTTCTTTGACACCACGTGTGGATGCACCGGAGGATGGCCTCATAAAGTCTATAGTGACACCACTATAGGAGGTGCGAGCATTGGATGCATTTGCTTCCACAAAACCAAGACCAACACGATGTGTGGCCGAAAATTGGTTTGCAAGCAAATCGTCCAATTGTCCTTTTCCCTTATTGAATCTCATAATACGGGAGGACATGAGCTCATATTTCTCCTTAAGAGAAGAAATATTGGTATCCAAGGTGGACACCCGTGCTTTGAGCTCGTGCACTTGGGTTTTAAGAGAGTCATTCTCTAAACTCAATTGTGTGTGTCGTGAAACTAGATCAATGTTATCCTTAGGATGTGTTTGATCTAGTTGAGATTTGAGGGCATTTACCTCATTTCTCAAACTGACATTTTGAGAAGCTAAATTCGCTTTCTCAAGTGTTAAAGTATCAACAATGGTGTCATTGTTGATAATGCATGGAATGGATGGATTGCTAACATTCAATTTCTTTAAGCTAGTATATACCACTACTGGAGAATTGGACATTAGCCACGGACAAATCCGTGGCTAATACCCCAAAATCAGTGGCTAATACCCATTAGCCACGTATTTTTATAAATTCCGTGGCTATTGTTCCGTAGGAGAAAGTGGCATTACAAATACGAAAAATCCGTGGCAAATGGAAGAAATTCCGTGGCGGAAAAGTTAGCCACGAAACTATAGCCATGGACGTTTCGTGACAATTGTTCCACCTATTGCCACGGAAAAACCGTGGCAAAAGTATATTTGCCACGGACCAGTTCAAAAAAAATTTCGTGGTAAATTGCATTAGCCACGGATATTCCGTGGTTATTGTTCCAACTATTGCCACGGAAATTCGGTGGCAAAAGTTTATTTGCTATGGAAAAGTTCAAAAAACTTCCATGGTAAACTGCATTAGCCACGGATATTTCGTGGCTATTGTTCCAACTATTGCCACGGAAAATCCGTGGCAAAAGGTTATTTGCTACGAAAAAGTTTATTTGCTACGGACAGTCCGTGGCTAATGTGTTTATTTATTTATTTTTTAAAAACCAAAAATTTTAAAAATTCGTTTACAATCAAACTTCCCATATATATAAATAACAAGAAAGAAACATCATTGTACAATCAAAATTCCCATATATAAACAATATCAACAAATCCAATTAAAAAATTCTCATCCATCAACAAATTCCAAGAAACTATATAAATACACACTTTCCACATACATCAACATACCTCAATAGAAAAGTTTTGCACATACAAAAGGTTTCCACATACAAATACATAACGGCCCCTTGGCCCACTTAATACAAAAAGTTTTCACACATCAACATAATGGCCCCTCGGCCCACTCAATACAAAAAGTTTCCACACATACATATAACGGCCCCTCGGCCCCTTCAATACAAAATAAACTCGCAATCTCATCATAACAACCCCTCGGCTCTCATCACTCCCCCAAACACCAAGTAAAAAACAAGTAAACTCTCGCCTCATATCTCCACCCTCCGGTCCTCCACCGGATCCACCTTGCAAACGCGATTCCTGAAACAAAAATTGAAAATAAATAAGTGGGCTTATGTTCTTAGTAAACACTGTAATGTTTTTTGTGGCTCTTATTCTTCTGAATAGCAAATGGATATAGACTCCTACATTATTGAAGATGAGATATCATGGTAATGCACACAAGCTATGTTCTACGGCCATAGATACCCAAAAATAATATGTGAGAACGAAAACAAGGCATGTATGGATATTCCAAAAAGTAACAAATACTAATGACAGATGATTGCATGTGTAGCTAAGCTTAAAACTAGGAAGGACTGCATTGCAAATTGTTGAAAAATATTTCATGAAAGTTAAATTTAAAATTGATATGGTACATGAGAACCCGTCCCAATTGGTTTGGCAATTTTCAGGTTTTTATTTAGAATTTGAACATGAAATCCTCACAAGGTCATGACTCAGGTATAACCGTATCCAAATCTGAAACTTGATAAATTTTTCTCAATCTTTATATAATATAATAAAAATAAAACTATCACTTTATAACACAATCCATTAGTAATGGGAATCTTAGTTCAAACACAAATTTAATATGAACAAAAACGGATATGAAAAGTGCATAATAAGACATGATAGTAATGGGATTTCTTTTCACCTTCCTGGTCGTATGTAACATGAATCCAATTGGAATCCAATGCATTTACATCTTTAGGCAGACTCAAAAAATTTCAATTAAGATATTTTATCATTTGTGTGCTTGCTCCTACAACTCAAGCAGTCATGTACTATTTTTCCAAAGACTCATCTGGACAGTGGACACCTAAACTCTCTATGCTAATTCCTGAACTTTAGAAAACATCCAGACAAAATGGAAAATGATGGTAAATTTAATATAGGGAAGTGCATTTAACTTTAATGCACAAGACCAATAATCAAACAGAGTGCATTTCCAACCTAGGGTGCTTATGTCACAAAATTTTTGTAGCCAATTTATCATGTTTCCTAATATATTTGATAGATCTTCCCAAAGCAGTAACTGTTTGGTTATCATGCTTTCTCAACCTCCTTCAGTTTCTCTCCATAGGTGATACATCATACAGTGGCTATAAAGAGTAAGTAGACATTTCTGACACTTATGATACAATGGGTATGTGATATGGTGGCTATAAATAGTGAGTATATGTTTCAGACACTTATGATGCAATCTTGCTCATAGAGTATAAACAGTTCTTAATAATCTTGGAAGGTTCCATTCACGCAGGTAAATGCTTGCATTTTCTATTTCATCAGAAATTTAAGGGTGGATAACACTATCATTTGAACTTATGGTGTACAGTTACTTATTGAATTTCTGAATCATGAGCTTGTCATACATTGCTTGCCATGGCGTGGACAGCCCAACACATTCTTTCAGGAGTTACTCGGTTTCAAGCTCAGAAGGCGAAGGGCGATGTGGTTCTATAGTGAGCTGCTTGACCCGGAAGGTCCCTGCCAACAACACAACACGTTCTAAGGTTGCTCCGGTCTCAACCATGGGACAAACTGCACTATAATTAGTACACTTAGATACCAATATGAGAAAAAAAAATACGGGATTAGCAAAAACCTAACTGAAATCATATCATATATTAACTAACCTATTTGAGGAGATAATGAGCTTTCCATTTCTATACTCGGGATCTTTGTTATTCATCAAATGATATGAAACTGCTGATACCACCATCTCTTCTATATAATTGCTGAGAATCATAGTATCAACAAGCCAAATTGAGCTCAAATAATCATACCCAAGGTCATTTGCAACAAGTACCTCGGCAATATGATTTCTATTATCCTGAATTTGAATCATTTTCATGTCTTCCTCTAATTGAGTTTTCCAACAACCCAAGAGGCTTCAATCTTCTGGAAGCTTGATCTCTATATTGTAAGGGAACAAACGTGTGATCATCCACTTCTTTAAAGTCACTATCGGAGTCCAACATCCTCGAACCAAGGATCAAAACTGGTCCTGATAGTTCTGACAACATCTTCTGAAACAAGTTATACATCCTTTGCACTCTAAATAGAAAGTTCTCAACATCTCTTATATAGAGAACAATGGGGTTGGCTTTGGAGGCGGAACTCAAAACTTGGGCAGTTTATGCCAAACCAAAAAAATTCAAACAATGCAAAAAATAATTTAAAAATTGTGACTTCTTATATCAGAACCAGCAATCTAACTTATGCTTGATTCAGAGAACAGGGAGAACATCAAATGACTACAGACAACCAAATACACTTGACATGGGGAGGATAAAATTACCTTATAAACTGATTGCAGAAGAAGCTTCTCATCAAATGACCAACTACTTCTACTTTGTCAGGAGCTGGGAATCAAACATGATTTGTTAATATTATGAAAATAAAAGAGCTAAGATTCTAAGAACGGTAACATCTTCTCTAGATAGGACAATTGTATACCCCCCGACACACGTGCAGTTGTATACACACACATGTGTGTGTACACACACACATGCACACACATACACACATATGTGTGTAAATACACATAGATACATATGACTGGGACAAAAAAAATTAGATATTTAACCAGTCAAAAATTGACAACTTATACAAATTTAGCATGCATCCTACAGTTGACCAGCTTGTTTGATGCGTTTAAAAACACGAAAAATGTGAAAAGTACAACAAAATAGAACTCTAAGCGAATGCTGCAGTGTTATGCATGCTCCTTTGTATGTCTCTGTGAGTCTGTAGATATCTGAAAAATGAATATGAGATGCCACAATGACCCACACCCACCCTAATTATATGGGAGAAAATTCCTCGATTCAATTAGTATACAGGTGATGTGTGATATAGACACCCATGCCCATCCAATCGTAGTATGTATTTATGTGCACACATGCATGTGTTTCCACACTTGAAGAATGAGAACTAGGGGCAATCATGCATCTATGTGCACACAACCAAAATCAAGTAATTACACATTTTCAAAATATTTTGCAAATATTAAATGAAAGATATAAGTTTAGCTAGTATGCCACATTGCTCCTTCCAAAATGTAAAAATTAAAAAAGTATCAGTTAGCCACCAGTAAATTAAAAAACGATCTTTCAAACATAACTAAAGCTCACCCTTTCTAACAATTAAAAAAGGATCAGTTAGCCACCAACAATTTCATGTGACAACATGGCATTGGAGCTTCAGCAATCATCCACAACATATACAACATGTGCATGATATGTTACATAACATTGATCGTATATATAAGCACTTTTAAGCGCTTGTTATCCATGTATGTGATTTCCTTATAAACTGATTTGAGACTTTTATGCACTGGGCATCCTTTAAATCCTTTTACGCTGCAAGTTGAATACTAGATGTAGTGCCTGAGTACAATGTACTGCAGACAAAAGAATGCACACCTCGTTAGCTACCCATGTTCCAAATTTTATGGCAGAGAGAATATATGCATTCGAAAAGGCCTTGATGTTCCCTGAGCACGACCAAGATGATTATTGCTATTCTCCAAACTGCAGGTAGGTCATCTCAATTAAGAAATCTCAGCTTCGATCAAAATTTACATTACCTTAAAGCACAAATATACAGAATAATATATTTTCAGGATGGTCCATTGATTCATCTGAACCTGTATCCCACTTGATCACATAATGGGGTGTATTTGATAGATTAAGCTAGACAAATGCAAGCGTATGAAGTGTACGGATTACATGTGATCCAGATACAAGAAGGATGCCGTCAAGGATATAAAATATCTGTGGTTCATGGCAAATCAGATATAAATGAGGATATGCTCAATAGAATAGTAAGACATGTTAAACTACATGCAGAAGTTTTGGTGTTGATTTGCATAGATGAACGAGAAAGAGAGCGGTGCAACTTAGAGTTGTGCATGTTTGGACTCCATCTCATCATAATAACCAAAAATACTAATGAGATAGGAGGGGTATAAAATCAACTGACCTATTCGAATATGTTACTGCCCCATGTTTTATGTAGGTAGAAATATCACAAAAACGTATCCTGCTCCTCAGGATTCTCATCCTCGATGAAGCTCCTGTTACAGAAAACACATTCAGAACCAATTAGAAACATGGGCTAAAATACAAAAGCAAATTAAGACTGAAGATAACTAGTCACTTATTCGCAATTATTTTCTGTATTCAACAATTCATGCACAACAATCTTGGCCCCTAAAACAAATCAGATTGTATTACTCAGTGCTTAGGATCCACCCATGAACATGCCCCAGTGTCATTTTCGCTGCAAGAATGATCTTAACATACTCATCACCATAAATTCCATTCCCTCGAAACAATTCTCTATGATATGCACATCAAAATAGAATAGAGCTTCTCCAAACATTTGATTAATGCACAAAAGAAATCGATTAGTACATATGAAACACACCTACTCATTCTTCCAAGCATACAAAACTAATGAGAAACCTACACCGTGCAATTGAGTTTCTATGCTTGCGAAGAAGACCATGGCAGCAACAACTTCTCGGTCGAGGAGCAAGATTGGAACATGAACACAACATTCCCAACATGCCCACCAAAGAGCCAGCCATGGACATCCCAAAACACCTCGACCGTAATCCCATCAATCGAAAACATCTGGTTCCCTCTAAACTTTCAACAAATTACCATACTGCTAAGTATCAACCAAATGTTTAATTAACAACTAAATAATGATTGCTTTTAGCTGTTTAACGAAGAACTATTATTAAGACTTGTTAATATTTGGATAAAATAACATGTTTGTTTTGTGAACAATTAAACAAAACAAAATGTTGGGATTTCAACGAAAGTTGGATAGAAAATGTTGGGATTAAACCCAAATTAGTTTGAGTTCATTAACAAAAAGACGTCCTTTATGGTAAATCTCACACACCTTGGCCAGAATCATCGATCTTCTTGCTTCTATACACCTTGGCACAGATTAAAAAGAATGGGAGACTGATTCAATCCAATCCAAAGAAGAAAACCTTCTTTTAACTGCTACTTACTTTGTATCCAATAGGAGGGATGAGGCAGTTGAATCTTTGATTTTGGGGAGGGCAGCAATGCTCGTAATGCTCCATTACAGCAAGATTAGGCTTGAGCTTGAGCTGGTATATGAGGGTCCGATTCAAGCACGGGATAAGCTCCGAGTATCTCATGTCACAAACCTAAAATCAAAATAACAAATGATCAAAATCAGTATCAAAATTAAAAAAATCCAGATCTAGACAAAGAGAACCAAGGCCGCAATTTGTTACCAGAAAAGACTTGAGGCGAAATTGGGAGTCAACGGCTCGAATCCCTTCGTCGTCATCTTCGAATCTGCGGTGAGAAGAGGAGGATGATTCAGTGACGATGAATGAAAGGAGAGAAGAGAAGAACCGCCCTGCATCGTCTCTTCGACCCACCCTTCATCGTCTCTTCTTCTTCCCCCAATCCAAGCCCGGCCCTCGCATACTCGCTCTCACCTACCCGTTGCTTGTGGATGTTCGTTAATACATGGAAGGATGGATCGGTGCCCCTCCTCACCTCGTTTTACCGGCAGCCGCAAACCCTAAGCCTAGGAGATGGATAAAGGGCAAATGGAGGAGGTGCACCTTCGCCACCTGCCGTATCAATGGAGTCACCGCTTCTTGGCCGCAAGGGAGTCGTCGCCTCTTGGCCGCAAGGGAGAGATCTGGAGGGAGACAACGAGAGAGATGAGGGTAAAATTTTCGGGAGAGGGGAAAATACTGGAAGGCAGCGAGCGCGGGCTTATTTCAGCCGCTCATTGCCCGCCCTCGATTTGGGCGAAAATTTCTTATCCTCCACGGATCTGTTTATGTATCTATCACAAATATGTCTGTGGCAGATGGGATCTGTGGCCAAAATACATCTATCACGGAAAAATCAGTGGCAAGTTATCTTTATCTGCCACAGATTTGGTCCGTGGCGGATGTTCCGTGACTGTTAGTTCCAGTAGCTATGGAAAATCTACCACGAACTATTCAGTGACAGTTATTCAAACATCTGCCACGGATTACATCCGTGGCAGATGGTCCGTGGCTAATAAACAGTTTTCTACTAGTGTACCTAGCAAATAATTCTTCATTAGCAATATGTAATTCATCCATCGTTACATCGGTTTCATCCATGTCAGAATCACTCTCCTCGGAGAGCGATTCTTCTCGAGCCATGAAGCACATGTGGGCACTCTCACCCTTCTCATCATTGGAATCACTTGATGAGTCTCCACATGAGTCATCGAATGTACCAATGAGTCCTTTCTTCTTATCTCTCTTATCCTTATCGGACTTGAGTCTTCTACTTCTCTTTGTTTCGTAGCATTGGACAATCCTTCTTGATGTGCCCTGTCTTGTTACACTTAAAGCAAAGAGATGAAGTTTTATTAGTAGACTCAAATCTATTCTTGGAGGGAAATTTACCTTTGCGAAAGAAGCATTGAAACTTCTTTGCCATTTGGGCCATTTCACCCAAGTCCATCTCATTTTCTGATTCTTCACTATTGGAGGATGAGGAATCAGCGTTGAATGCCAAAGCTTTCTTCTTGGCCTCCGAAGGATTCATCATAGTTCGAATCTTTAATCGGTTCTCCCGTCTTACTTCATAAGACATGAGAATCCCGATAAGATTCACAACTGTGTAAGTCTTCAAGTCGTTGACCTCCTCGATGGCGATAGCTCTTCTTTCCCATTTGGAGGTCATTCCCATTATGATCTTTCTCACCTTTTCTGGTTCGGTGTATGTTTGACCAAGAGCTTCCAGTTCATTGGTGATGTCGGTAAAACGTCCGTACATCGATGCTATGCTTTCATTTTCCTGCATATGCTTGTTCCCGGTAATCCTACGTCCCTTCCATCCGGTTAACAACCGGATACTCAAGTTAGAGCCCTACCTTGAGGTTTCCTTAAAACCCACTTGTAGCAACCCTACAAGTGAAATCGAAATACAATCGATTGACCTTGACTCCTACAACTTGGGAGCAAGCAAACCACTCTCACAACCGGAGAGTAAATTCAAATAACGAAAGTTATGAAATATGAAAGAAACACTTACAATCACATATGCCTTGAAGTAGAACTTGAAGGAGAAGTGTGTTGTGTGTTGAAAGACTCTCTTGGAAGAGAGGAAAGCCCTTTCTCTTTACTGCACCAAATGCCTAGAAGATATCTCTTTGGTTCTAGGTTGGAGAGCAAGAGATTGAAGATTGGAATTCTTAGGGCTTTAGGGTTTTTAAGAGCTTTGATCTTGAGAGATTTAGCAAAATGAAACTTGGAAGAATGAGTAACCTCTAAATGGAACAGTAGATGCTCCTGAATCAATCCAAACGAGCAAAAGATTTTCGAGTCTTGCATCAAGCAAACGACTAACGAAGTCTCAAGCAATCCACTCCCATGAAAACTTGAGAAAAAAAAGATATTGCAGAATATCCATATGTTTTGCATGATCATGCTCCCTAACTCTCATGTTATGTTTAAAATTCATATTCTATTTATACCAGAAAAAATTATTTTAAAACAGGATGAAATCTTCAATGCAATATATATGCAACTTGGCACAAGACCGCAATGCCAACTTGCGAAACCACTCTAATTGCCCAACAATGTCCGAGAATATATAATGTAATCCACATGTAGAATATTTAATGTAATCCACATGTATACAAATGACATGGACTACAAAAGAATAATGTGTATGAATATATAATGTAATCCACATGTATACAACTGACATGTACTACAAAAGAATAATGTGTATCATATGATACATGCGAGATCACGCTCAAATACGATGGCACGAAACATTCTACATCACATAATACAATATGTACGATACTAGAAGACAAATGCCTAAGCTACATATAAAGACAAAAGAATATCTTTCGTGGATATTAGTGGAAGGCATAAATTCGCCGTAAGGGTGGCTTCGCCCACCATCTTTTCCAAAGCCCATTCACATATGGAGTTGCTGGCCACCATCATCCAAAGGTTGGTTGACAGGGATGTTTTGAAACCAAGCTTGGAATATTAGGGTCAGAGAAATGATATGGAAGGGATAAATGAAAGGGGGCTGGGATTTTATAAGTTTTTTTGAATAAAATTTTTAACAGGCCAACCAATCAGCCCCCGATTTGATCATGAACCCCATTCCAAAAGCAACAACAATGCACAAAGCTTGGCATCAACAGACGATACAGAAACACATTATAAAGCAAGAAAAGCAAAATCCTGTTGCATGGCATGCAAATGACAGTACACAATGATACACATTGATGCTAGGGGACATGGGATGGATAATTTCAATGTAGCAGGATCAAAAAACAATATACTACTGAGGTACTGAAACTGCAGAATAATTAACAAGCTCACAATATACTGATACTGGTTGCCTATGTGAAATCTTGATTAAGTACATGAAATCTCATAAAAAAGAAAAAGTCAGACACTAAATATGAACTATTGCTACAGAGTATACTTGTTCAGATTACAGATCATGCAAGGATAAATGACCGATTCAGACGATATGTTTACAAAATGATCCAGAGATAACAGCATTGTTTTTTTGTAATAAAGGAGTCCATACTAAATTGAGAGAATAAGGCCATTGTCTCACCTAAATACAAAAGCACAGTAAAAATAGGAGAGAGTGATAATAAGTAATTCTTGAGTATAATAGCTAGATGGTTAAAATATGAGGAAAAGTGAGTTCGAAGGAATAAATGGCAGTATCTTATATCGTACAACATACTTGAATGAATTGCGCTACAGTGATTAACAACTCCGAGCTACAGTGATTAACTACTCCAAGCGAGCTCGAATTATTGACTATATGACATGGGCTTGGAAGGTTACATAAGAACGTTCTTTCCTACATATAATATAATAGTGGTGTTTCAGACTGTTTTCTCACTACAAACTTGTTGACCGTGGACTGCCCGGTCAACGTGGTCAAGGGGCCGACTTGAGTCCCTCGGGTGCGTCGAGCACGTGCAGATGCGACGCGAATCGGAGATGCAGTCGACGCAGAGCACGTCAGCTGGGCCGGGTCTGGGTCCTCGGCCTCAGGGGGGCTGAGTGGAAGCCTCGGCCCGGTGTGAGGTGCTCGGCCTCGGACGGTCGGGCGGCGAGGGGAAGCCTCGGCGCCTTGGCTTGGCGTGCGACCGACGCGGAGCTGAGGGGAAGCCTCGGCTCGGATGGACGTGCTCGGCCTCGGTCGGTCGGGCGGCGTGGGGTAGCCTCGGCGCCTCGCTTGATGCGTGGTCGGCGTAGAGCCGAGGGGAAGCCTCGGCACTTGGATCTAACGTCTTCCTGGACAGACGAGAACACTCGTCGGGGGGGGGGGGGGGGGGGGGGACCTTGGTTCCGGCCAAATCCCCTCCGATGCCTAAGTCAGATGACAATCTGAAAGAGGAGGCTCGGCGGGGACGGTTCGACTCGAGCGGGGACGGTTCAACGTCCACCGGCGCGAGCGGTGGGAAGGAGATGAAGTGGGGGAACTAGGTCGTTGACGGAGTACCTTAGGTTTTGTTACCTGAGATGCGGGCCTTTGTCCAGTCGTCCTCCTAGCCCTTTTATAGGCCTCGCGTCGCGTCCGCCCATGATTCACGTCTCTCGTCCGCCCCCAATCATGCCCCCTCAATCCGCCTCCCTCTCGCCGCTCCCCGCGCCACGCCAGCACCTCCCCATAACAGCCATTAAGTGGCAGCGGGCCTGGGGGACCGGTTATCGCTGGAGTGGGCGAGTGACTCGCGCATTTACGGGGTCGGGTCGGATCGACGTTCGGGGGCCCTCTAGGGGGCCTTGTCGGGCGGGCCCGATCTCGCAGATGGGCTTCTGATCGGTAGTCGGGTTTCTGGGCTCGTGTCTTTCGGGCTTCGGCCAAATAGGCGTACCAATTGCCCCCATTGGTCGGGTCGATCGGCCTGGGCTGGTTCGGCTCGGCCGATGTGACTTCCGCCGATTTCGACAGGCTCGTCAGTCGAAGCTGATTCATTAATTGGGCGTCATCATGAGTCGGTCCGTTCGACACCTTTAAGACGCGGGTTCCGAAGCGCCGTCGGTCCCCTGATGTTGCCACGTGTAACTGCGGGTTTATCCCCACCGTTCGCGGGATCGTCTTTGGTAGAGAAGCTGGGTGGGTTGTGAGCCGTCATCACGTCATCTTCTTCTTTGTGTTGATCTTGATCCTGCCCAAGCTCTGCCCCATGTCGTCTTCCTCTGCCACTGGTTCGGGTCGGCCGGAGCGTGACGTCACTCCTACCCTGATGGGTAGTCCCCCTTCGGCGATTCGTCTGCATGGGGGCGAACTTTCAGGGGTGCCTCCAGAGGTCTTAGCGTGGCCTTCGTCGGTCTGTGCCACCACCATCGGGAGCATGCGCTCCGCCTATCTGCTTCCACCTTACTCGACTCGTGCTCCCGGGTCCGACGAGCGGATCTGCCTTCCCGGTCCCAACGAGGTTGGAGTGTACGAGAAGTGCTTCCGCTACGGACTCCGTTTCCCGCTCCACCCCTTTATCATCGAGTTCCTTCAAGCCCACAACGTGGGCTTGTGCCAATTTTGCCCCAAAGCCATCGGGCTCCTCGTCGGGTTCGTCGTCATCTGCATGCTGAAGGGAGTGGTGCCCTCCCTCCGTCTCTTCGCCCAGTTCTACCACATGAGTCATCATCAGTCGGGGGCGTGGATTTACATCAGCGCCTGCCCGAAGATGAGCCTCGTGTTGGGGTTGCCGAGCTCCCTGAAGCGTTGGAAGGGGGAGTACGTATTCGTCGTGTTCCCGTCGAGTGTACCTTTCCCGATTCGTTGGGGAGCGGCCAGCGCGGTCATCCTTGACCTGGGTGAACCAACCGCCGTCGAGCTGCAGACGGCGAAGGCCCTGCTCGCGATTCCTTCGAGGGATCGGATGATCGACGTCCTCTTCAGCAGCCATAACTTGCGCAAGATTGTGTGGCCCTTGGGTAAGTTCTCCGAACGTTCGCCATTCGGGGTTGCTCGGGCTCTTCTCGGCCCCTTACTTCTTCTTTGGGTGCAGGTGGATTCCCTCTCGGTTCTTCTCCCGCCAGCCCTCACGTGCTGGCCTCGGATCCGGGCCCGCATAAGAGGGATCATGTGTTGGAGGTCCGGAAGAAGCAGCGGGTCGCGACCTCAGCTGTTGGCTCCAAAAGGAAGAAGGAGCCATCTCCCTCCATCCCCTTGTTGGAGTCTTCCAAGAGGGTCCGTGAGGGGGACGAGGAAGTTAACGTCTCGTCGCCCGCTGATCAGCACCGACCTGCCCCTGTTGAGATTGCCTGGCCGTGGGTTGGCCCCTCGCCTCTCCTGAACGGTTCTCTCCCCGATGCCTACGATCGGTATCTAGGCGCATTCCGCTCCGACCCGAGCGAGTTTCCTTCGTCAGGGGAAGGCCTTCTTCGTCCACGCTTCCCGGTAGGGGAGAAGGAGTCGGTGTTTTTGAGCCGTGGAGCTGACGCACGAGTGGCCGAGAATAGTTGCCTCCCTCCCGATCAGGCCGCGCTGGATGGAGTCAGAGGCGAATGTTTGGCCACCTTCGTGATTCAGGATGGCCAACAGGTAGAGTGTCTCTGCTTGTTCTCCCTCTAGCTGCTTTCACCGTCTTACCTTTGTCGCCTTGGTGCAGTTGTCCTCGGTGGGACTTTCGATGAGGCGCCAGTTTGCGACGCTCCCTAAGGCCAAGTCCGACGCCGGGCGAGATCCTGATGTCCGCGGTGATGAGGGGGGGCAGGTCAGTTAGATGAGGCGTGTGTCATGTCCTTGGAGACCCGCATAACTGAGCTGTCCTCTGCCCTTGAAGAGACGGACCGTGAGAGAGCCTTAGCTTTGGTTGCAAAGTCAAAGGCCGAGGCGCGGGTCACCGAGCTTTTGGGAGACGCCGGCACATCTGGGGGAGCTGACAAGATCCCCGTCTCCGTTGCTGCCCCCGAGCCCCTGGAGCTCTCCGATCGTCTGGAGGCGACGGAGGAGCGGGAGAGGGCTCTCCTTGCTCAACTCGGTGAGCGATCCCGGGAGATCGAGGTGGAGAGGGCGGAGCACCAACGCTAGATCGAGGCTTTGGAGGCTCGGGTGCGTGAGCTTGAGGGGGTGGATCCATCCCAGATCGCCCAAGACGCCGTGGAGGAGTATGCCACCTCCTTTGTTGAGTCCGCCTTGGCTGAGGCGTTCGAGAAGGGTTTCGCCCGTTGCCAATCCGAGATCCAGAAGAAGTTCCCGCTCTCGGGAGTCAATTTCGAGGATCTCCGGGCGCACTCTGACGGCGAAACGGAGCGTGGGGGGCGACCCAAGTGAACAGCCAGCATGCGGCTCCACGGGTGCCCCTGGAGATGTTTGAGGGAGGGGAATGCCCCTCGGCCTCTTCATATGCCTCTTTGTATATCCTTTTGTTAGGCGTGCGCTTAGCCGGCGTCCCATCGGGCGAGGCTTCCCTTGTCCCGAGTGGGATTCTTGTGACACATTTATCTCCATATTGGCTAGACGGTAGGTTGCGGGTCCGAGGACCTCGATGACCTTGTAGGGTCCCTCCCATTTAGCCCCGAGCTTCCCTTTGCGAGCAATATCCGGGTTGAAGCTTGCTTTCTTGAGGACCAGGTCCCCAAGGTGAAAACTCCTTCCCCTGACCCGAGAATTGTAGTACCGGGCCACCTTCTGCTTCTGGCGGATGATGGTGGCTAAGGCTTGCTCCCACCGCTCGCTGAGGAGCTCCAGACCGAGCTCCAGGCCTTACGAATTCCTGTCTTCGTCAAAGCACTTGAGGCGGAGAGACTCTTCACCCAGTTCGACCGGTACCACTGCCTCGGCTCCGTAGGCAAGCATGAAGGGGGTTTCGCCGGTGGCCTCCTTGTGGGTCGTCCGGTATGACCAGAGTATCCCGGGGAGCTCCTCCGGCCAGTTTCCTTCGGCATCCTTCACTTTCTTTCAGAGGGGCTCTATGATGCATTTGTTGGCTGCTTCCGCCATCCCGTTGGTCTGGGGGTGTGCTACAGAGGCGAAGAGGAGCTTGATCCCCCATTCCACGCAAAAGTCTTTGAACCCCGCGGATTCGAACTGTTTTCCGTTGTCTGTGACGATGGCCCGTGGAACTCCGAATCTGGAGATGATGGAGTTCCATACGAAGCTTTTCGCTTTCTTCCACGTGATGGTGGCCAATGGTTCGGCCTCGATCCACTTGGTAAAGTAGTCCACCGCCACAATCAGATACTTCGCTGCACCCGACCCGGCTTAAATGGCCCGAGGATGTCGAGCCCCCATTTCGCAAAGGGGATGGGGCTCACAATAGGGATGAGCTCCGACGGGGGAGTTGAGGTGTGGTTGGCAAACCTCTGACATTCTTGGCACTTTTAGACGTAGTTCGTTGCGTCCTGGACTAGGGTCGGCCAGTAATATCCCTGCCTCAAGATCTTTTGTACGACCATCTTGCCCCCGTGGTGATTTCCGCAGATCCCTTCGTGAACCTCCCGTAGGACGTAGACGGCTTCCTGCGGTCCGATGCATTTCAGGTATGGGAGGAAATCCGCCTTCGTCCAGCGTCTTCGGTAGAGCGTCCCCTCATGGATCACGTATCAGAGCGCTTTCCTTTCCAGGGTCCGACGCTCGTCCCAGTCCGTCGGTACCTCCCCATGAGTGAGGTACCGTATGATCGGGTCCATCCAGGTGGGATCTTGGTCGATCGCCATACCTCCCGCTCTTCCGTGCTGGGGGACTGCAGGTTCTCCACGTAAATGGTGCGGCCCAGCCTTTGGTCGAGGACGAGGCTAGCTTCGACAACGCGTCTGCCCGTGCGTTCTCCGACCGTGGGAGATGTAAGACTTCCACGCTCTTGAACCTGGACAGCGCCGCTTTGGCGACGGCGAGATATCTCTGCCTTGCTTCCTCCCGCGCCTCGTAACTTCCCAGAAGCTGGTTGACAATGAGCTTCGAGTCGCTGAGGAGACGCACGGACTCGGCCCCGAGCTCCTGGGCCAGCCTCAGGCCGTTGATTACCGCTTCGTACTCCGCCACGTTTTTGGTGGCCGGGAACTCGAACCGCAACGCGTATTCCACGATGTTCCCTTCCGGAGATCGGATCGCGATCCCAGCCCCGCCTCCTGACTGTGTTGCCGATCCGTCCACATGGACTATCCATGCTCCTGGGACTCCTGACTGGACAGGGTGGAGGTGGTCAGCCGAAAGGAAAGATAAGGGGTGGGTGATTATCGTTGCTGGGCCTTCTTCCTCCGGGGGATGTTCTCCTTCCGTTGTGCATTCAGCGATGAAGTCGGCCAAGGCCTGCCCCTTGATGGCCGTGCGTGGCTTGAATCGGAGGTCGAACTCGCTCAATTCCACCCCCCAGTTCAGCATCCTTCCCATTCGATCGAATCTCTTGAGATTCTGCTCCAATTGCGAGTCGGTCAAGACCAATATGGTGCGGGCTTGGAAGTAGGGCCTGAGCCTTCGCGCTGAGAGAACGAGGGCGTACGCCAGTTTCTCCATGGGCGAGTATCGCACCTCCGCTCCCTTCAAGATCCGGCTCGTGTAGTACACCGGCCATTGCACCCCACCGTCTTCCCTGACTAGCACCGAGCTCACCGCTTCCTCCGCTCGTGCCAGGTAAAGGCTTAGCGATTCCCCTTCTCGTGGCTTGGATAGGAGAGGCGGGCTGTGAAGGTACTCCTTGAGATCTGCGAACGCCCTAGAGCAGTCTTCGTCCCATGGTATCGCATTCCTGTTGTCTGACGGTTCCGCGATCGCTTTCCTCAGAACTTTGAAGAAAGGGGAGCGATCTCTCCGCCGATTTGGATAGGAATCGCCCCAAGGCCGCAATGCGCCCATTCAGCCTTTGCAGTTCTTTGATCGTCGTTGGCTCCCGCATATTGATCAGCACCTCGATCTTGTCAGGATTAGCTTCAATGCCACGGTTAGTTATCATAAATCCCAAGAATTTGCCGGATCTTACCCCGAACGTGCACTTCGTGGGGTTGAGTCGGATGTTGTGTCGCCGCAACCGCTTGAAGGTTTCACGGAGGTATGCGATATGTTCCTCCGGCTTTCTCGACTTGACAAGCATGTCGTCGACGTAGACCTCCAGGTTCCTCCCGATCTGGGAGTAAAAAACCTTGTTGACCATTCTCTGGTAGGTGGCCTCTGCGTTCTTCAAGCCGAAGGGCATCTTCTTGTAGCAGTAGGTTCCCCGGTCCGTCGTGAAGGCTGTCATCTCTTCGTCCCGGGGATCCATCTGGACTTGATTGTACCCTGAGTAGGCGTCCATGAAGCTAAGCATCTCGTACCCCGAGGCATTGTCCACAAGGTGGTCAATGCACGGCAGGGGGTAGCTGTCCTTGGGACAGGCTTTGTTGAGGTCACTGAAGTCCACGCACATTCGCCACTTTCCGTTGGGTTTTTTGACCATCACCACGTTCGATAGCCACTCTGGGTACCAGACCTCTCGTATGAAGCCGGCGTCGAGGAGATGCTCTACCTCCTCGGAGGCCGCCTTCATTTTTTCGCCACACAGGTTTCGCTTCTTCTGTCTGACCGGCTTAAAGTTGGGGTCGGCGTTGATCTGGTGGACGATCACCTGGGGATCTACGCCGGGCATGTCCTCTGGTGACCAAGCAAAGACGTCAAGGTTCGCCTCCAGGCACTCGACCAGTTGGCTCCTCAGGTCGTGGCTTAGCCCTCTCCCAATTGAGACGAACATGCCCTCGACGTCCGTGACCGGGATCTGCTCTTGTTCCTCCGCATGGGTGGGTCTCGGCCCTCCCCTTAAGTCGAGCGCGGCCATCTGGTCGACTAGACGATCCTCGGGCCCTTCCTCCTCCAGTTGGTAGCAGGTATTCGGTCTCCCTGCGTCGCCTTCGACCTGCCCCATCCCCATGGGCGTTCGGAACTTGATAGTCTGATGAAGGGTCGAGACAACTGCGTCGATGGCGTTGAGAAGGGGTCGGCCGATGATTCCGTTGTACTCCGACCCGATCCCCAATACGACGAATTCTACCGCCAGCGTCACCGAGTCTGGTGGGCCTCCGAGTGTTACTGGGAGGTGGATCATGCCGATGATGGGGGTGGAATGACCCGTGAACCCTACCACGGGACCCGAGCGAGGTTCCAAGTCTTCCTTCCGCATCCCCATCTTCTCCAGGGTTGACATGAAGAGGACGTCGCAGGAGCTGCCGGTGTCGATGAGCAGCCGCCGTACCATTGTTGTGTCGATGATCACCGACACCACCAAAGCTGCGTCCGACCTACGCGCCGCTACTGTCGTGCCCGTCCTCCCGATCGGTAGGGCCGGTGAGGGTTTCTTGGTCTTCTCCTCATGGTCCTCCTCACGCTGGGCCCGGGCCCTCTCTTGCCAACCATGGCGGGCCCTGTCGCCTCGCTCCTGGGCCTTGCCCTCCCTTCGCCGTGATGGGTGAAGCCGTGTCATTGCAGGTGTGGTTTGTTTTTCGTGGGATAGTTCGTTCCCACAGACGGCACCGGATGTTTCAGAGTGTTTTCTCACTACAAACTCGTTGACCGTGGACTGCCCGGTCAACGTGGTCAAGGGGCCGACTTGCGTCCCTCGGGTGCGTTGAGCACGTGCAGATGCAACGCGAATCGGAGATGCAGTCGACGCAGAGCACGTCAGCTGGGCCGGGTCTGGGTCCTCGGCCTCAGGGGGGCTGAGGGGAAGCCTCGGCCCGGTGTGAGGTGCTCGGCCTCGGACGGTCGGGCGGCGAGGGGAAGCCTCGGCGCCTTGGCTTGGCGTGCGACCGACGCAGAGCTGAGGGGAAGCCTCGGCTCGGATGGGCGTGCTCGGCCTCGGTCGGTCAGGCGGCGTGGGGTAGCCTCAGCACCTCGCTTGATGCGTGGTCGGCGTAGAGCCGAGGGGAAGCCTCGGCACTTGGATCTAACGTCTTCCTGGACAGACAAGAACACTCGTCAGGGGGGCCGGACCTTGGTTCCGGCCAAATCCCCTCCGATGCCTAAGTCAGATGACGATCTGAAAGAGGAGGCTCGGCGGGGACGGTTCGACTCGAGAGGAGATCGGAACGACGTCCACCGGCGCGAGCCGGGGGAAGGAGATGAAGTGGGAGAACTAGGTCGTTGACGGAGTACCTTAGGTTTTGTTACCTGAGATGCGGGCCTTTGTCCAGTCGTCCTCCTAGCCCTTTTATAGGCCTCTCGTCGCGTATGCCCATGATTCACGTCTCTCGTCCGTCCCCAATCGTGCCCCCTCAATCCGCCTCCCTCTCGCCGCTCCCCGCGCCACGCCAGCACCTCCCCATAACGACCATTAAGTGGCAGCGGGCCTGAGGGAACGGTTATCGCTGGAGTGGGCGAGTGACTCGCGCATTTACGGGGTCAGGTCGGATCGACGTTCGGGGGCCCTCTAGGGGGCCTTGTCGGGCGGGCCCGATCTCGCAGACGGGCTTCTGATCGGTAGTCGGGTTTCTGGGCTCGTGTCTTTCGGGCTTCGGCCAAATAGGCGTAACAAGTGGTATTATTGAATATTATTCAGCCAAGGGGGGGCCGTCGCCCCCCCTGCAGGGGGGAGCGGCTGCGGCCGCGCCCTTGCGGGGGGGAGCGGCCGGAGAGGTGGGGGGGTTTTCCGGCGAGGTTTGGGGGTTCCGGTGACGGCTAGCCACCGGAGGGTTCAAAATTGGGGTTTTTACCCTAAAAATTGAGTTTTTGGGATGAACGGTCCGTCGTTTTCAAGGCGACAAATAATCCCCATATCGATCTTATGAGATCTAGGGGAGGGGTAATCATACGTATGATTAAAAGTATCGTTTTTAGTATTTTTACCTCTATATCCGTCCTCCGGATATAGCGACGGTTGCTCGAAGCCCTACGCGGATGACGACCCTTGATGGAGGAAGCCTTGCACCGCGCTCGTGGATCTCCCGTCTCGCCTTCGCCTTCACAACGAACGGAAAGAAAAATTTGTGGAGAGGAAAAAATTTAGAAGCTCGTGCTGATAATGTGTTATGAATCAACTACTGGGGGGAGGAGCCCCCAGCTCTTTATTTATAGGCAATTGGGGTAATACAAATATGGGCTTACAATGATATGGGCCTATCTCTAAGATAGCCCAAAATCTCACCCAACTACGGTTAAATAACCGTTCACAACAAAATAAGCTATTATTCAGCACAAATTTCAAATTTCTGCAGTGCTAGGAGACGTGTATAGATGGCATTGACTACAATTGAAAACATCACTCATGGGGTGTTTGATGACGCACAGAATTAGGGGAGAGAGAGGGCAGAAGGGATCTACTGTGAACGAATCATCTCTGTTTATCCATGCACATATGATGAAATATAGTCCAGATGAAACAACTGTTCAAGAACTAGATCTAAGATCAAGTTTAAAATAAGTTAGCAATGGAGAAAAATATTATCCTGAAATTTTAAATATTTCAGATAACCTTAAACCCCTGAAACAGCTTGCATGATCCTCAATCTTCATCACCATTGATTCCCTCTCTAAGATCTCAAGAATCAGAGGATGGATTTTGGAGATGAATTGATAAAAGCTTACATAGATGACAGAAAAAAAATTTATTTATGGTTTTTGGCTTGCATGTGCATATCATTTTGCATTATTTTACTCATTGCCACCCAACTTGCTAAGGTAGTTGAGAATCAATGGCAACTGACCATGTGAGTGTTAACTTATAAGATTTAGATAGGGTTCTTACTTGACTTCTTTTTTTTCATTCTCTTCCATTTTAATTTGCATCCAGTACAAAAGCAGTAGGTACAATTAGCTATTCACATATACTATTTAATTTGTACTGTAATAAACCTCATTATGATGTGTTTCTGGGTGTTTTCTCACCACTGATTTGTTGGATGGAGGGCTGGAGGTCGACGTGGTCAAAAGGGACACGTGGGACCTCCGGGATCGATTGGAGGCGTGTTCACTCTGCGAGGGACGCGCGGATCCTCGCGTCAGGTTTCCGAAGGGTAGCCTTGGCAAAACGAAAACCTCCTTGTGGTGGAGACGAGCGGGCTCTAGGCTGAAGGCGCTCGGCTCCGGCTGGGAAGATGCTGATGGGTAGTCTCGGCGCCGCGGGATCTACTTGACCTGAATGGATGAGGAAGCTCGTCAGGGGGATCAGAACTTGGTTCTGACCAAGTCCCCTCCGATGCCTAAGTCAGAACGGGTCTGTTGGATACTCGGTGGTATCGGTATGGCTCACTGTAACGCCCCGCTTCCCAAAAGACACCGGAAGCGAGAGCGTTACGCGGTCCGCTTGAACTGGAGCGGTGAAGCTCGAGTTCAATAATCGTCTGTGATAAAAACACAGAAGAGATCCTTGCATTCGCGTATCAGAACAATCAGAAAACATTTCATTAAATTAAAAAGGGCACTTCCGGAATTGTTCGTACAAGAAATAAGACAACTGGCCTCAGCATGGCCAAAAGAAAACTACAACAAAACACTAATCCTACTATAAGGTACTAAAGCTAAAACTCAAAGTAGGACGGAAAAGAGGGCTCTAGTCTTCCGCAGAAAGCGGCCCGGCGTCTACGGTAAACTCTGGCTCTCTAAGTCAGGCGTCACGAACGGATCCTCTGGGTACTCAAGCTCAGAATCTGACATACATCCACAAACATGAATGTATGTCAGCAAGGGGTCTGCAAGAAAAGATTAGCAAACCAAGACATGATATACGACAGATATGAATTTAAGAAGCATTTAATATTTTAAAGAAATGACTGCAGCAATTTAACATTTAGCAATTTATAGAAATAAAAATGAACAACCCTAGCATGCAGTTTTAGACGGTTACAAGATTAAAGTTGAGGTTTCCACTGAGTTCATTAGCATGACAATTTTCCAGAGACCAAAGTTAGTGTTGCAATGTCCATGTCAAGAGTTCACATCTAATCTAGGGTTCTCGCCTTTATGTTGTGATGAGAAGGTCGTTCCTCTCACGGGGGCTTACCGTGATTGACGCTAACCCACCGCGTCGGGTGGTGCTCTTGAGGAGCGTACCCTTCATACGCCCAGTGGTCGCTCAACCCTAACCCCACCCAAAAGTTTACCGGAACACGAGCCGGCATGGTCGACTCACACGACATCACGATATCGCGATAGCGCCTTCGAGGCGCACGATTTTCACGATGTCAAAACTTGTTAATCATTTCCAAACTTACAGGAATTTAACGTTATCAATGTTAATCTGTTATTACAACATTTCTAATAAGCATGAGTGGGTTGAAACAATTTATACAATACTTTAAAAGATGTTAGCACATGGGTTTCCGTTGAAACTGATACAGAAACAAATTTTCTTCCTAGTTATTTAAAATTAAAACATAACGTGTGATATGCCGTTGGATCACAAATTTCGTCCAGATTATCATGGCATCATTTTCATGCGTCATTTCACGTCTAGTTTTCAAGTTACACATCAATAACTAAAAGTGACGCAAAAGTTCCGAAACTTCAAAAATTCATATCTAATTGTATACTTGCCTGTTTTTGACGTTCTTGGTGTCCAGGTGTTGCAACGGGAGGTGCGGTATATCTGTATCAACAGATACAAAATATCAAGCTAAAGGATAATGCAACACTCACTCACTTATGTATTGCCTATCACTCATGATTCCAAAATAGTCTACTGCTCACATTAAATTAGGGGTACAAAATAGCCCTATGTATATCATTCATACAAAAATCACATGATGATATACTGTCTAACATGATGTCCATAAACTTACATTTATTCACAAGTTTGCCATTCGTTATATATATAAAAACTCCATATGATACAAGCTGAAGTATATACATAGATTAAACTAATCAAATTTTATTAACTGATATGGGTGTTACTCTGGCAATATCATAATAATGTAAATATATATAAGTCCACCCACCCTACTGTTCACATGCAACTAGCGACTGATCTTGGGTACTAACACTTACTGCTAACACCGTGAAACCATTCTCTTCACCCGTGTTCATCTCCATGAACAACTTACAACCGTAATAACAGCGTATACATTTACTTAAAATATAAACAGCACGTCCATGCACTCACATTGGTTCGTTTGCGTCCTTTGCTTGCAAGTGATGGTGGGAGAGCGGGCGCAGCCGGACGTGAGCAGGTTTCCGGGGTGGTGCGGCGTCGGACTGATGCAGGTGAAGGCCCGGTGGCTGCTATCACCGGAGACATGACGCCAAAAAGCAGTGTGGCCGCTGCTCGCAGCGCTGCTATACGCGTGGAGACGGGCTGCGGTGCTTCCAGGCGATCTGCGCACGGAGGCTGGGTCTGCGTGTTATCATCCTGGGCTACAGGTTGTCGGCGTCGCGAGGTGAACATGGGGAGAAGTGGGGGCTGCTGCGAGGTGATCGGCATCGTTGCGGGGAGGAGCTCGTCGCCGTGAGTAGCCGGCATCGGGCTTGCGTGGCTGGGAGGCGGATGCCGGCGTGGGGAGGAGATGTGGCAGCCGTGGGGGGTTTGTCGCGTGGATGAAGGGAGAGGGGAGATGAGATCAAGCGGTTCTGTGAGGGAGAAGGAGAAGATAGAGGTAGGGGCGGTGGCTGTGTTTCCTAGGGCTAGATGCATTAGCTTTAGGGTTTTATAAATATAGAATGAAGTAGGGTTGCGGTTTAGACCTCTAGGGTTGACAGTAGCCTAGGATTTTATACTAGGGACCCTATGGTTATATATATATATATATATATATATATATATATATATATATATATATATATATAGTGAAAAATGGAGAAGAGCTGACAGCGCTGGAAAAATTTCCAGCGCTGTCCGCATTTTGGGGAACTAAAAATATTTTTTTTGAAATATATTTTTTGCAGTTGTTAGAGATACTTGTTAGGAAGCTCCCCACAAAATTTCAGCTTGATCCGACACCTTTTGAGCCTCCGTTCATCGATTTCAAAAACGTTGCGCAAATCTGTCCACAGTTTTGCGCAACGTTTTTGAAATCGATGAACGGAGGCTCAAACGGTGTCGGATCGAGCTGAAATTTTGTGGGGAGCTTCCTAACAAGTATATCTAACTACTGCAAAAAAAATATTTCAAAAAAAATATTTTTAGGTCCCCCAAAATGCGGACAGCGCTGGAAATTTTTCCAGCGCTGTCAGCATTGGCCCATTAACCTCATATATATATATATATATATATATATATATATATATATATATATATATATATATATATATATATATATATATATATATATATATATATATATATGGCTTGATCATAATGATAAAGGGACAGTAGGGTTCTATACGAAGGAAATATGTTTAGAGGGTGGGTGTGTCACGTGGGTAGAGGGAGAGGAGAAATGGGAGGGTATACGGGCTGTGCTATTGATGTTAGTCCTAGGGTTTTTAGGGTGAGCTGCTATTTGGTTAGGATTAGAAAGTGTACAGGCTAATACGAAAAGACCTTCTTGGTTTGTTGTAGGCTTAAGCTCTCTCCTAGTTTATATAGGGTAGGCTTTCATGTAGGTTTATTTTATAACAAGAAGCTTTGGGTGTATGGGGTGCTGTGCTCTAGCCTTAGGGTATTTGTGTGCACAAATTTGGGTTCGGCCACTTGTTTTGAAATGGCTAGGGTATAAAGTTAACTAATTAGGAAGTAGGATTTACTCGTTATAATAGGAAGTATTTAAGGCTAATAAAACGATTAATAACGGGCTTAAATGGATCCAAAAGGGGAAGTTTCATTGACTAAAAAGATTTGAAATTCAAATTCAAAATTTTGAAAGTTTATCATTATTTAACAAGAGATACTCAATAATAATATTAATAACAGTAATAATAATAATAATAAGAAATTAACTAGGCGTCATAAAATAATAATAGAAATAATTAACATGAAAAAGTAGGCACGTGCACGGGGATAGTCACGCCTAACTACGGATACGGAACGTCTGACTACGGATACGGGAAAGATAATACACTAGATGAAAACAGATAATAGAGACGGCAAAACTGGTCGTTACATCCTACCCACCTTAAAGACGATTCCGTCCTCGGAATCTTATCGGCTAATACACCGGGAAAACGTAAGGGTAACACTCGTATCTCCTCTGCTAATGCATACACACCATAAACAACTATCATGCCATATCTAAGTAGTATTTCTAATACTAACATCCATACCAATGGTGGTATTGCTGATAATACTAATCAACGTGCATGCTAATAGTAGTCGCAACACACAAACATACATTACCAATTACAAATTAACATAATACGTCCAATATAATATCATCCTACAAATATAATCCAACTGATATTATACTCGGGTGAATAGTAACACTTTACTACACCACATCAATTTACTAGTTGTAATTACGCCGTCACCTTCCATACTCACATCATTACCAATACACAAGGTAGTACCATACATCTTATACTCTCACAATCTATACTAATATGGTACCACATGTCACATAAACATACCACTAATAAAATACAATCATTCTTTGTCAATTAACATTTCAATCATACGATCACTTTTACTTACCATATATTACTATATATACGTAATAATACATATCAGTATACGTATATACATGCACGTATTACTTTACACCATACACGGATTTTATAAGCCTTACTCATAGCACTAGAGTCAACGTAATCTACCCACCTTAAGATCAAGTCCGTCCTCAAACTTCCTTAAATAGGCCGACGTAGGGGTGAGCGGACTTGGACACTAAGGTCACTTACCCCAATCATACACACATTATAATGAGACAATATACATCCATATGTTATACATACACATATATCACACATTTTCAATTACCTATACATACGTTCATTTTACATACGTATACACACTTATACTATTACACGCTTATCTTGTATCCATATAGGACAGATATATATACACACGCCAGTATACACAACCAAAATTTACATAGGGCTAGTATACAATTACATACATCCACATGTACGTAGTAACAAACATACGTCTATGCATACCTCCCGGTATACACATGCTCATACATCATCCCGTAGGGGTAATATTATAATCTTACTATACATAAAACACACTTATTCATCCAATATACGTATATACATACATACCTATAACTAACCACATACATATATCCACACGAGCACACGCCAGACATACAAACATATAAATCACAAAATAAATCTGCACACACAACTTTATGCACACCTATCATCATACACCTAACATGTGTATCACTGCACTAGCATACAATTACAATCATTAACAAGTATGACTAAGTTACATATACTCCTAGTAGCTAGCCAATACTAAATCTAATACAGCTATTCCCATAGTGATATAGCCAATCACTCGCCTATCTATAAATATAACACTTACTATTCTATACTCGACTATATACATATATATCACAAATCACCGTACATGCGCAACGTCACAATAGACAATCACACCATAATAATATACTAAAGGTAAGCACACTTATACATGGGTGGTATATTGAGATTCGCACACACGGGTCCACGTTCACTATCTATTCACATGCACCACAACGACACCACAATCAGAGCTAGAGGTCTCACTAAGCAGTGATAAGTTCTAAGGTGATAACTAAGCAAGTGTAGGATTCAGAGTTGAATGAGGCAACGAGTTAATGTTGTGATAAACGGTTCCGAATGTGGGATGGGTAAGAGGTTAGTTGGTTGAGTGACATAAAACATTTATGAGTGATTAAATAATTAATAATATACGGATATGTGTAAACATCGTTATAACTTACGTAAAATAGCGAATGTATGGTATGGGTTAAAACGTCAAATATGATTAGTCAAATAATAGGTGAAGGGTAATGTGGGTATAGTGTGGTAGTGCCTGTTTTACGAGTGGAAATAGGTTTGTAAATCATTATTTTTTTAATATATGAAGACAATGATTATAATACTAATACACAAGATTTTGAAGCTCTATTTAACCCAGGAAAGTATTTTAAAAATATGTAGAAATGGTTGTTTTGTAATATGTTAGTAAAAGGGGGATGATATTTTGAACTAGCGAAATAGAGATAAAGTTTTAAAAGTTCTTTACATGAGAAAAATAGAGTGGCTATGCAAGATCATATGAAATAGAAGTGCGGAAAATGTATGTTAGAAAATCGCTATATGACAATAACTAAAGATCGCATCAAAAGATTATCATAATCAAGATTGGGTTTAAGCCGACTGAAGTGTAGAAAATCTAAGTAAAAATTTTCGAAATGATTTTAAACTTAACGGAGAATTCAATAAAAGAAATGTCGTAAATACTTTTTAAAAGGACACTGGATCTGCAATGGGGAGGTTCAAGGGTAATGATGGTGGACCTGAAGGGTTTATGTGAATCGAGGACAAAGATTAGGTTTGACGATCGAAACGTAAGGACGACTAAGAAGTAACTCTGTGAATACGCTACGATGTGAATACGCTAGTATGGCTTTCTACGATCTTTAACTTGGAAGTGTAATGATTAGGAATTAGTAGAATCAGGGGGGAAATAATGATTGGGTCGATTAAGGTTTAGCACTGAGGTTCTTCAACAAATTGAACTGCGATAAGGAAGCCAAGGTAAGGGTCGTTGAGGATCGAGATCGAGATCTTATCTATAGATCTGGAACATCTTACGCTTCGAAGTCTACTCATTGCAGGCGTCTCAGGTTGGACTTGCACAACGACGATCGCTACGTTCGGTTGGGCCCTAGATTCGATAAATCTTAGCGAACGACTAACGAAGCTCAACAATTTAGTATGGTCGGAGCTGGATGATCAATCAATAGGGTGACTCCGAGGATGATAATACTAAGTCGTGACAAGGGTGTCTAACTAACGAGCACGAGCGTCTAACTAACTCCTCCTATTATCCTGATATTGGGTTTTCCTATCGTGCCGAGACAAGTTTTTCGAGTAATTTTGCGTACGAAATAATTCTGGATGTTTTGGCTAATGAAAAGTGTTCTCATTGTTCTGAATTTCGCAGTTGTAGGAGACCTGCATGGGCCACCACTAAAACCTGTAACGTCCCGCTTCCCAAAAGACACCGGAAGCGAGAGCGTTACGCGGTCCGCTTGAACTGGAGCGGTGAAGCTCGAGTTCAATAAGCGTCTGTGATAAAAACACAGAAGAGGTCCTTGCATTCGTGTATCAGAACAATCAGAAAACATTTCATTAAATTAAAAAGAGCACTTCCGGAATTGTTCGTACAAGAAATAAGACAACTGGCCTCAGCATAGCCAAAAGAAAACTACAACAAAACACTAATCCTACTATAAGGTACTAAAGCTAAAACTCAAAGTAGGACGGAAAAGAGGGCTCTAGTCTTCCGCAGAAAGCGGCCCGGCGTCTACGGTAAACTCTGGCTCTCTAAGTCAGGCGTCACGAACGGATCCTCTGGGTACTCAAGCTCAGAATCTGACATACATCCACAAACATGAATGTATGTCAGCAAGGGGTCTGCAAGAAAAGATTAGCAAACCAAGACATGATATACGACAGATATGAATTTAAGAAGCATTAAATATTTTAAAGAAATGACTACAGCAATTTAACATTTAGCAATTTATAGAAATAAAAATGAACAACCCTAGCATGCAGTTCTAGACGGTTACAAGATTAAAGTTGAGGTTTCCACTGAGTTCATTAGCATGACAATTTTCCAGAGAACAAAGTTAGCGTTGCAATGTCCATGTCAAGAGTTCACATCTAATCTAGGGTTCTCGCCTTTAGGTCGTGATGAGAAGGTCGTTCCTCTCACAGGGGCTTACCGTGATTGACGCTAACCCACCGCATCGGGTGGTGTTCTTGAGGAGAGTACCCTTCAAACGCCCAGTGGCCGCTCAACCCTAACCCCACCCAAAAGTTTGCCGGAACACGAGCCGGCCTAGTCGAGTCACATGACATCACGATATCACGATACCGCCTTCGATGCGCACGATTTTCACGATGTCAAAACTTGTTAATCATTTCCAAACTTACAGGAATTTAACGTTATCAATGTTAATCTGTTATTACAACATTTCTAATAAGCAGGAGTGGGTTGAAACAATTTATACAATACTTTAAAAGATGTTAACATATGGGTTTCCATTGAAACTGATACAGAAACAAATTTTCTTCCTAGTTATTTAAAATTAAAACATAACGTGTGATATGCCGTTGGATCACAAATTTCGTCCAGATTATCATGGCATCGTTTTCATGCGTCATTTCACGTCTAGTTTTCAAGTTACACATCAATAACTAAAAGTGACGCAAAAGTTCCGAAACTTCAAAAATTCATATCTAATTGTATACTTGCCTGTTTTTGACGTTCTTGATGTCCAGGTGTTGCAACGGGAGGCACGGTATATCTGTATCAACAGATACAAAATATCAAGCTAAAGGATAATGCAACACTCACTCACTTATGTACTGCCTATCATTCATGATTCCAAAATAGTCTACTGCTCACATTAAATTAGGGGTACAAAATAGCCCTATGCCTATCATTCATACAAAAATCAGTTGATGATATACTGTCTAACATGATGTCCATAAACTTACATTTATTCACAAGTTTTCCATTCGTTATATATATATAAACTCCATATGATACAAGCTGAAGTATATACATAGATTAAACTAATCAAATTTTATTAACTGATATGGGTGTTACTCTGGCAATATCATAATAATGTAAATATATATAAGTCCACCCACCCTACTGTTCACATGCAACTAGCGGCTGATCTTGGGTACTAACACTTACTGCTAACACCGTGAAACCATTCTCTTCACCCGTGTTCATCTCCATGAACAACTTACAACCGTAATAACAGCGTATACATTTACTTAAAATATAAACAGCACGTCCATGCACTCACATTGGTTCGTTTGTGTCCTTTGCTTGCAGGTGATGGTGGGAGAGCGGGCGTAGCCGGACGTGAGCGGGTTTCTGGGGTGGTGCGGCGTCAGACTGATGCAGGCGAGGGCCCGGTGGCTGCTGTCGCCGGAGGCAAGACGCCGGAGAGCAGTGTGGCCACTGCTCGCAGCGCTGCCGTGCTCGTGGAGACGGGTTGCTGCGCTTCCAGGCGATCTGCGCACGGAGGCTGGGTCTGCATGTTATCGGCCTGGGCTACAGGTTGCCGGCGTCACGAGGTGAACGTGGGGAGAAGTGGGGGCCGCTGCGAGGTGATCGGCGTCATTGTGGGGAAGAGCTCGTCGCCGTGAGTAGCCGGCATCGGGCTTGCATGGCTGGGAGGCGGCTGCCGGCGTGGGGAGGAGATGTGGCAGCCGTGGGGGGGTTTTTCGCGTGGATGAAGGGAGAGGGGAGATGAGATCAAGCGGTTGAGTGAGGGAGAAGGAGAAGATAGAGGTAGGGGCGGCGGCTGTGTTTCCTAGGGCTAGATGCATTAGCTTTAGGGCTTTATAAATATAGAATGAAGTAGGGTTGCGGTTTAGACCTCTAGGGTTGACAGTAGCCTAGGATTTTATACTAGGGACCCTAGGGTTATATATATATATATATATATATATATATATATATATATATATATATATATATATATATATATATATATATATATATATATATATATATATATATATATATATATATATATATATGGGTAAAGTGTTCCTAGGGTGACTCCTTAGATTAAATCTAAGGAGTCGCCCTCATTTTCCCCCATATCCCACAATTTTTTTGGATTTCATTTTTCATGGGGTTGTTGTTCATATCATGGATGGTCAACATACCAAAAATCAAGGCATTCCAATACTTTTAGAACCCCCATCTATCCGTTGCAACTTCAACGGTCTAAAAACGTGTTGAAAAACCCATGAAGTTGCAATGGGTAGATGGGGGTTCTAAAAGTATTGGAATGCCTTGATTTTTGGTATGTTGACCATCCATGATGTGAACAACAACCCCATGAAAAATAAAATCCAAAAAAATTGTGGGAGATGGGGGAAAATGGGGGCGACTCCTTAGATTTAATCTAAGGAGTCACCCTAGGAACACTTTACCCTATATATATATATATATATATATATATATATATATATATATATATATATATATATATATATATATATATATATATATATATATATATATAGGGTAAAGTGTTCCTAGGGTGACTCCTTAGATTAAATCTAAGGAGTCGCCCCCATTTTCTCCCATCTCCCACAATTTTTTTTGAAATTTTTTTTCTTGGGATTGTTGTTCACCTCATGGATTATTAACATACCAAAAATCAAGTCATTCCAATACTTTTAGAGCCCTCATCTACCCCTTGCAACTTTATGTGTTTTTCAGCACGTTTTCAGACCGTTGAAGTTGCAAGGGATAGATGGGGGCTCTAAAAGTATTGGAATGACTTGATTTTTGGTTTGTTGATCATCCATGATGTGACCAACAATCTTATGAAAAATAAAATCCAAAAAAATTGTGGGAGATGGGAGAAAATGGGGGCGACTCCTTAGATTTAATCTAAGGAGTCACCCTAGGAACACTTTACCCATATATATATATATATATATATATATATATATATATATATATATATATATATATATATATATATATATATATATATATATATATATATATATATATGGGTAAAGTGTTCCTAGGGTGACTCCTTAGATTAAATCTAAGGAGTCGCCCCCATTTTCTCCCATCTCCCACAATTATTTTTGAAATATTTTTTCTTGGTATTGTTGTTCACCTCATGGATGATCAACATACCAAAAATCAAGTCATTCCAATACTTTAAATGCCCCCATCTACCCCTTGCAACTTTATGGGGTTTTCAGCTCGTTTTCAGACCGTTGAAGTTGCAAGGGGTAGATGGGGGCTTTTAAAGTATTGGAATGACTTGATTTTTGGTATGTTGATCATCCATGATGTGACCAACAATCCTATGAAAAATAATTTCAAAAAAAATTGTGGGAGGTGTATATATATATATATATATATATATATATATATATATATATATATATATATATATATATATATATATATATATATATATATATATGGGTAAAGTGTTCCTAGGGTGACTCCTTAGATTAAATCTAAGGAGTCGCCCCCATTTTCTCCCATCTCCCACAATTTTTTTGGATTTTATTTTTCATAGGATTGTTGGTCACATCATGGATGATCAACATACCAAAAATCAAGTCATTCCAATACATTAAAAGCCACCATCTATCCCTTGTAACTTCAATGGTCTGAAAACGTGCTGAAAAACACATAAAGTTGCAAGGGGTAGATGGGGGCTCTAAAAGTATTGGAATGACTTGATTTTTGGTATGTTAATCATCCATGAGGTGAACAACAATCTCAAGAAAAAGAATTTCAAAAAATTGTGGGAGATGGGAGAAAATGGGGGCGACTCCTTAGATTTAATCTAAGGAGTCACCCTAGGAACACTTTGCCCATATATATATATATATATATATATATATATATATATATATATATATATATATATGGAGAATATGCTTTGATCTTTATTGAGTCGGATGAAAAATACAAGACACTCACGGATGTAAGAAGGATGTGAGTATCATGGGACAGGAGCACAGGCGCTGATATCCCAACGATACATGACACCTTCCGCTATCCGTAGGTCAAAAGAACAAAAAAATACATGCCAATCAAGCTAGTCAACCAGCCCCCAATTCGAGGGGGGGGGGGGGGGGGTAGTATCCGTATCCTGGTCCCAATCAACATGCCTCAAGGCAATTCTGACGTCATCCGCTATATCCTCAAAGAGAAGAGTATGGATCTGACTGCTCCCTTCAAAAATCCTTCTGTTCCTTTCACGCCAAATATGCCAGACCATAGCAGCTAAAACGGTTTTGGCCAACCTTCCCACACTTGTCTTCCCATTAAACAGTGACAGAATCAAGTCCCCAATATTAGCCAGAGTAGTGGGGAGGATAGTAGTGACCCCCATCTTAAGAAAACTCCTGCATAGGATGTAGTTAGTGTATGTGCATTCAAAAAATATATGATTCATGCTTTCATGAATACTATCAGAACATAAAACACAGTAGGGTGAAGTGGGCACTCCCCATTGTACGAGCCTATCACGGGTAAGCAATTTCCCGTGGAAAGCTCGTAATAAGGTGATAGCCATCTTTGGTATGTGCCCCTGAAACCAGACCACTTTGTAATAGGGGAAGAGAGGTTTAATAGCCCGCGAGCCATCCCAAGCATTACGAAGCGAAGGGGTTTTGGAAACCCAGGCCCAAGAATCACTACCAACGGTTAGTGCAACCGTATTAATAATATGTCGGATAGGAAGGAGGGAGCTGCAGACCTTCCAATCCCCATTATCCCAATAGTCACTAACCATACATTGTTCCTCCCCATCAGGAACCTCATAAGAGACAAAGAGCGGCCCACAGGGGAGCCAATTATCATACCAGAAGAGAGTAGTGGAACCATCTCTGACATTGCGTTTGGTGAGCTTTCTGGTGTGGTCGCGACAGTGAAGAAGGAATTTCCAGGTGCCAGATTGCATAGAATGGGACTTAGCCAAAAAAAACCCCATATTCTTCACATAATGATTTCTCATATAAGAAGCCCAAACCCCTTTATGGGTGAGCATGCGCCAAGAGAGCTTAATGCCATAAGCAGTATTTAATTCAGTGAAGCTTCTTATCCCAACCCCCCCTTCCTGCTTGGGCACACATATATCATTCCAAGCCCAAAGATGATTTTTACCCCATATGAAATTCCTGCACATGGAGTTAAGCGAGCTAAGGATAGACTTGGGTATGCAAAAGGCCTGCATCCAAAAACCCACCATGCCATAGATAACAGACTTAACAAGCTCAATACGCCCAGCAATGGATAATAAGGACGAGGACCACCCCTGCAACCGGCTTTTGCATCTATCAATCAGGCGACCATACATAGCAGCGTTTGGATATTTGTTAGAGAGGGGGAGACCCAAGTACGTAGATAAGGATTGCACTCTACGAATGCCCAAGATATCAGCGAGACCACCAGCCCCCCTAGTCCCCTTACTAAAAATGCCAGCGCTTTTACTCCAATTTACCTCAAGCCCAGAGTAGGACTTAAAAACATCAAGGAGGTCCCACAGACCCTCAAAAGATTTAGGGTTGGCCCGGCAAAAAACCAACAAATCGTCAGCAAAAAGGAGATGCGTGATAGTCCCCGCTCTTTTCATGGGCATAATAGTGCGCATGACATTGGCCCGGGCCATAACCAGGGAGAACGCCTCCATGACAATCACAAAGAGGTAGGGAGAGAGGGGATCACCTTGCCTTAGGCCCCTGTTGGATTGAAACATACCATACGGAGACCCATTGATCATGACGGAGAAGGAGGGAGAAGAGATGCATTCACATATCCAGCCAATAAATCTATGCTTGAAACCCAATTGATGAAGCATGAAGTAGACAAATTCCCGATTAACACTATCGAAGGCTTTGCGCAAATCAAGCTTAAGACAGGCCCGGCCCCCCATAGGATTATTAAAACCCCGAATATGCTCGTGGGCAAGAAGCGCACAATCAGCCAGGAGACGATCTTGTAAAAAGGCCGCTTGGTTTGGAGATATGAGCTCAATAACTGCTTTATTTAACCGATTGCATAAAATTTTGCTGATGATTTTATAGAGAACATTGCAACAAGATATAGGTCTGTAGTCATTCAGCCCAGAAGCATTATTGCTCTTAGGAATAAGAGTGAGGAAAGTGTGGTTAATTTGCTTATAAATTTTCCCAGATTTGAAAAAGTTGAGGACAGCAGAAGTAACATCACCACCAATAACATTCCAAGAATGTTGATAGAAGAGCCCATTATAGCCATCCGGCCCAGGGGCCTTATCCCCCCCAATTTGAAAAACAACCCTTTTGACTTCATCAGCAAGGACATGTCTCTCAACCCAGTCAGCAGCGGCTTTGGTAAGCACTCTTTTAGGTGTGAGACAAGGGAAGACTCTCCAATAATCATGCTGGTTATAAAGTTTAGCATAGAACTCGGGCGCCTCAGTTTTGAGCAGATCAATAGAATTATTTTTAGTGCCATTGGCAGAGATAAGGTGCCCAAGATTATTATGACTCTGCCTAGCCTTCATGGCCGTATAGAAAAATCTGGAATTGCGATCCCCGAGTTGCAACCAATCTTGTCTACTTTTCTGCTTAAGAATGGACTCCTCAATATCAATAGCCTCAGCCAAATGATTTATAAGAGTGCGCTCGTGTTTTTGTAACTCAGCACAGGAGCTTATGCTAGGGTTATTTTGAACAGAAGCAAGCTCAGCCCGAAGCTTAACAACATCATTATTACTGCGGAAATCCGCTCCAAAGTGTTTGAGACCATTTTTTAGGTGTTTCAGCTTGGCAACCAGACGAATCATTGGACACCCCTTAGGTCTAATGCTCCAATGCTCCTCGAGAATCCTAGGGTACGCAGCACTGCGGTGCCAGGCATTAAAGAATTTGAAGGGCTTGGGATCAGACACATCCTTTTGATGAGTATGGATAATAAGGATAGAATGGTCACTAGTACCACCAGCAATGTATTCACAGTAAGAAGATGTAAGAACATCTATCCAAGAGCTGTTGCAAAAGGACCGATCAAGGGTGGCAGAAATACGCCGATGCCCTATACTATGATTATTCCAGCTTAAGGTATTACCAACAGTTTTGAGCTCTAAAAGAGCACTGGTATTAATGCAATTGTTGAATTCATCCACCATATGCCCATCAATCGATCTACCTCCCACATTATCCATGGCATATCTAACACAGTTGAAGTCACCCCCAATGACCCAGGGGAGACCCTTATATCTGCTAGCAGCAGTCACAATATCAGACCAAAGAGCTCTCCGATCATGGTAAGAGTTGTATGCATAAACAACAGATATCATCATGGTAAAGCCAGCGGTATTGACACATTTAACGGAGAGATGTTGGGCAGAGACACCATCGACTATCCCCTTCCAAATATCAGGATTATACATGGTAACAATCCGCCCATTGCGATGAGAGCAATGGTTACTAATAGAGACCCAATTTTTGGGAAAACATGTAAGAATGCGGGCCATATTTTCCTTAACAACCTTAGTTTCGAGGAGGCCGACCAGAGAGGGCTTAAGCTCACGCATACGGGTTTTGAGATCATTGCGTCTAGTAACGCTATTAAGCCCCCTAGTGTTCCAAATGAGCACAGCCATTAAGAATCGAAAGAAGGATGAACCACATCCTTATTGATTCTCGAACTTTTACGCACGGCTTTAGAGGAGACCGCGCTTTTCTTAGCTAGCTTAGAACTTATCCGAGCCTTACTTTTTAGTTTCTCCTGCTCCTCATACCAAAGTTCATTGATCATGGTCATTTCATCAGGTTCTAGATCTGAATCAATCCCATTATTGGATTCCTCGAGCAAAGAGGCCCCTAGGCGTGGGATGTTTTCAGTACATAAGGCACTAAAGGGGTTGGGGTCATGCGTTTTGCTGTTGTTGCTAGGCGATCTATGCTTAATGTTAGGCGGAGGGGGTGAGGCGAGCGCCTTGGACCCCGGATCATGCAACACCATCCCCGACCCAGCCCCCCTATTTCATTTATACTATTACACGGGCCAACAGTCGCCCCCACAGAGCTAGGTCCATCAGACCCGTATACATTATAGGACCCACAAGGTTGAGCATTCGTCCGAAGCTTCAGCTTAGAGACCTCCTTCTCCATACTATCTCCCGCAACTTCCACTGCAGATTTCCCTTTAGCAACAGAACTGGGAACAGTCTCTTTAGGATCCGCAGTCCTCGCTTTATTGTACACAAGGATGCTTTTATCAACAACTAACTCTTCATCCATGTCTTCCGTGCGCCCAGATCCTAAGCTGGGCTCTGCTTCATTCAAAACCCAACGCCTGCTGCCAATTGGAGTGTGCTCAGTTCCCGCTCTATCATCCAGAACCTCATCCCCACTGCCGCTTCTATTTCCGCTGCTCCCGCTCCCCTTCTCGGAACCATGAGAGAACACGTCAACATTACTCGAAACCAACCCCTTCCCTATACAATTATTTTCTACAATCCCCCCCATATTAGCACCATGGCTAGTATTACAAATCTTGTACCCCCTCAACTCATCATCCACCCCCGCATTGTCATTACAATACTCACTCCCGCCCAGCGTATGAATACAATCAGCATCCTCTTCCGCCTTCTTACAGTTTACATTCCCACTCCTCTCTCCCAAGCTCTCCTCCGCAAGGACAGTACACCCCACAATATTCCCCAACATGGGGCTAACACAATTTACAATAGCATGGTCCTCCGCCTCCTTACAGTGCTCAACATCAGCACCCACCCCCTTATTAACATAAAGAGAAGAAGTCATAGATAAGGAGCTTAGAACAGGACTCACAGCATTTGCAGAAATTTTGCGTTTGCCATCCCCCCCGTCGTATGCTGCTTCATTTTTCTGAACGTTTGCTTCGCTAACTCCAGTAGATCCCATGCTATTCGAGCATTGCTTGATAAGATGACCAAAGCATTTACAATTTGAACATCTGGGAGGCTTTCCTTCGTACCGAACTTCAAGCTCAATACATTCCCCACCATCAACCTGGACATTGACAGTTTGCGGGAGGTCCTTCTCAGCGGATACCTCAACTAGGCATCGCGCAAACGTCATCTTCTCCATGGAGGCAGTGGCTCTGTCCAAGCAAATAGGATTACCCAAAACACTAGTTATAGCATTCAGAATCCTAATAGACCAAAATTTAAGAGGAAGATTGGGGAGAAGGATCCAAATAGGAGCAGTAGACAGCATATCTCGATCATATTGCAGATCAGGAGCCCATCGTTGAATCACCACCAATCTTCCGTCGAACATCCAAGGTCCCCCGTACAAGACACCATCGCAGTCGACCTTGTTCTTGAATCGAAAGAGATAGAACCCATTATCCCTAGAGTATATAGCCATACCTTGCTTCTTCCAAGTCCTAGTAGCCCACGCCTTCATTTGGCTGAAGTAGGGGACATCGCCCAGCACGTAGACGACCAGTGTATTCGCCCAAGAGCTAGCCGCTTCGTCAATGGCTTCCTGAGACAGCATCGCAATTGGATCTCCATTCTCATCAACCCCTGGCGGTATGTAAGCCATTTCCAATGAATCCGAAAACTTCTTCTTATTTGTGCATACTTCAAGCCAGGAATGCTTCGCAGCAAACGGATTGATCTTAATCTCATATGAGGGTCTCATCATCCTCCTCTCATGGAATTTACGGGTCCCTGGAGGTCCTGCCCCAGCATTGGCCAGCACACCCTCTTGCACATGAGTACGCTGCTGCCTGAGGTCCACCTTGGGGCCTTTACCTTTGTTTGCATCATAATGCTGCCTCCTCCTATTCACCGTAATCCAATCCCCAGCATCAGGAGCATCCTCATTAACAGGACGAGCAGAATGCTCAACCATGACAGAGAGCATCAAGATGTTAGCAATAGGACTGAAGGATGAACAGCAAGGGCGAGGGGAAGCACACTCACCGCCGGATCGGGAAACTCCGCCTGAGATCCCGATCCGTACAGAAGAGATCGCGTCGGCAAGCAGGATCCAAACGATCCAAGCCACCGATTCACCTCCAGATCACTCGCGATCCACCCAAACCGAGTCACAAGCAAAATGGATCAAGATTTAGAAATCATACAACGAAAGAGGAAAAACGCTTCAAAACCAGATCTGAGTCGAGAAACTCACCGCCGGATCAGGATCTACAGCAAGATCCCGATCCGAGCAGCAGGAAGAAGACTCCGGCCAAAAACTCAGCAGATTCAGGCACCTCGAGAACAAAATCGCTAATGAAAGGAAAACCCCAAGATCCGCTTCGTATCGACTCGAAAACAGGTTCCGATCGACACGAAGAAGACAACAGCACAACCCCTCAAGATCCAGCAAAGGACTAGCCTCCGAGGATGGAGAAGGGAACGAGATCAAAAACGAAAACAGCCTCTGCCAGCCGCAGGAGCGGCCGGCGGCGACCCCCGCGGGGCGACCTAACCTCCGGAGCTTCTCTCTCTAGGGAAACGAGGAGAGAGGATCAAAAACGAAAAAACAAAAGTTATATATATATATATATATATATATATATATATGGATCTTCGGTTGCGAAAAAGAGGCTTTTCGCACCGTGCGAAAAGAATTTTTTTTTTTAAAATTTTTTTTTCAAAAATTCTTTTTTTGATGTTTAATCCATACAAGTATATACCCCAGGAAAAATAATGGGTGAACCCGTTGGGGATTAGAGCACCCATCCACCCGTTACAAATTTAACGGTCTCAAAACGTGTGAATTTGATGAAATGCCTTGATCGAAGGCCAAATGACATTATTTCTCAACGATTATTTTTTGAGGGGGGTATAACAACATATAATGAGGGTGGAAAAAGGAATTTTTGAAAAAAAAATTTCAAAAAAAAACTAAAAACATTTTCGCACGGTGCGAAATGTTCTCATTTGAAAATTTTCATATATATATTTTTTTGACCGGTAATGTAGTACTATATTATAAACAGATAGAAATCCATATTTACAAACTCGAATCCCCTCCCCGGAAAGTATGAAGAGAGGGGATAGGGCACAAGCGCCGTCACCCTCTACAGCCTACCTCCAAAAAGGAAAATCAAGTCAAAAAACAAAAATACCCGAAAATTACAATTTAACCAGCATCAAGGAATCCCCAATAAGAAAAGGGATTATCAGGGGAAGAGAAGTCTCTTTCGACATTACGAAGGATGATGCGAACATCTGAAGCAATCTCCTCAAACAGAGTAACCCTCCCTACTTCTTTTTTCTCAAAAATCCTCATGTTATGTTGCCTCCAAAGGTGCCAGACCATAGTAGCAAGTGCCGTTTTAGCTAGTACACCCACACAATCCTTGGGTTGGAAAGAAGAAAGAATCAAATCTCCGGCCTCCTCAAGGGAGTTAGGCACAACTCCTCTGTATCCCAGCTTTAGCAACATTCTAGCAAGTAAGTACTTACTATAATCACACTCAAAAAATAAATGTTTGATACTTTCAGGCTTCTTAGAATCACATAATACGCAAGCATCATCCAATGAAGGATCCCATCTTGACAGAATGTCTTTTGTTGGTAGCTTATTACGAAAAGCCCGGAGTAGAGACAATGCCATCTTTGGCACATGGTACCCTTGACAAATCAATTTATAGTAGGGGAAATTAATACCTGGTGTACGGGCACCCTCCCATGATTTGCGAAAACTGAATCCAGTTCCATCCGCCCACAGCCAAGAGTCAGGACCCGGGCACAGTTTCACAGTTTGAAGATGTTGCATTAGGGGAATGAGTTCCGGTTTTTTTGCCCAACCATTGTTTTCCCAATAATCCTGAACCACCGCAAATTCAGTTCCAGAAGGAGGGTTTTGAAGCTTGAACAGAGGACCAATAGAAAGCCAGTTATCGAACCAAAAGGACGTTGATGCACCGTCACTGACTTTGCGTTTGATGAGCTTTTGAGATATAGGTCTATTTCTCAGAAGGAATTTCCACGTACCTGATTCAGTTGGTCTTGGAATAGCAGTGTAGAACCCATTGGCGGATCCATGATTTTTCCTCATCAATTTCACCCAGAGACAATTAGTCGATAGGTATCGCCAAATAAGACGGACACCAGAGGCTGCATTAAGACTTAAAGTTGCCTCAGTCCTACCCCTCCTTCTCTCTTTGGAGTACAAAGATCCTTCCAAGCCCAGGTATGTAGTTTCCTCCAAATAAATTTCCTACAAGCCGAATTAATTTCCCGAATAACAGTGTTAGGAAGACAATATGCTTGCATCCAAAAACTTACCATACCATAGATCACAGAGCGTACAAGTTCAATCTTGCCAGAAATGGATAATAATGAGGAAGACCAACCATGGAGTCTCTTTTTACAATTGTCTATCAGCCGTCCAAACATTGAAGCTTTAGGATACTTAGGAGAAAGGGGTAGACCCAAATATGTTGTAATGGAAGTAACAATTCTAATTCCAAGCATATTAGCCAAATCCCTTGGATTTTTTGTGCCCTTACTAAACATCGCTGAACTCTTTTCCAAATTAACCTGCAATCCTGTGAATAGGTTGAATGAGTGGAGAAGGTCCATAATACCCCTGAATGACTTGGTATTCGCCCGACAAAACACCAAAAGATCATCCGCAAAAAGAAGATGGGAAATAGAGCCCGATCGCCGCATAGGTGACCGGCGCCCCGTTTATGGTATGGGCGCGGTGTCGTTTTACCGCAAGTGCACGGTTAGTGTAGGGTGCGGGTATATCGAACACAGGGAGGTGGATGGCTTGAGTGGCTACTAGCCTCGCCTGGGTCGCGTGCTAGCTACGCGGATGATGTGGGTGAAGTGTAGAAATAAAAGGAAGAAATGAAAAGGACACGAAATGAATCCCCGCTAACACGGGCTAGAGCATTCATGACACTAGGCATTTGACTTGATCCAGGGTGAGACATTGCCCCAAAAGGTGGTACCTAGCGTCCATGGCCCGATATTCCGGTCGGTGCCAAGCACGCTAGGCCTACCCGGTCCCGGACGGTGGGCACTCCCGTGTCCATTAACACCTTCCGCAACCGGGAGCATTAAGGTCACAATGATAACTCCCAACACTTCGTCCTAGCCGCTCCTGCGAGCTGGGACTCGATGTCTACACAAGGGGCGTGAGCTATGGCTAGGGAGTCAACCGCCAAGTTTATTCCCCCTTGGCCCGACGGTCAGAGGCGGTCTTTATCCCGCCAATGACAATGAAACACCCCCGTGTAACCCTAATGGCCAAATAGGTCAAATGTGATTTCTAGCAATACATCGAAGCGGATCTTGACAGGACAAGCACCGGACCCCAATCCCCAACACATCTAGTGTGTTGCCATACGAATTGGACCCAGATTGCTAGAAATCCCCATTGACGCATTTCATCGAACACGTGCCATGCAACCAAGTCTAATGTAAATTTCCAAGCATCAATCCTACCCTAACCCGTATTAGGGTTCATCAATACTACTCCATGATGAATAACATAAAAACAAACAACACAAAAGACATACAAACATTCATCATGAAGCAAAAGAAATACAACACAAAAAATGGAGAAAAAGAGAGGATAATACTTATCTTGAGTGAATCGTTGATCCCATACAAGATTTATTTAACAAAAAGACCTAATCTAATCTAACCTAAAGCTCACAAGAGAAAGGGGCAAAAGCCCTAAAAAACTGAGAAGAGATCTCCCTTCAGTCTGCCAACTTCGAGTATTTATAGCCCCACTTCGAAACCCTAGTGGTTCGGGTCCAAACCCGCAGGAGAAGCGCCACCCGATCGGTTGACAAGTCAACCGATCGGGTGATCTGTTACAAATAGCAAACAGAAAACGGCGGACTTTCACCCGATCATATGAACCGATCAGGTGAGTTCTTGAGCGACCTGTTGGATCTTGGAGCGGTCGGGTGAATCTGCCGGTTTGACGTCCGTGTCTTCAGCTCATCTTTCTTAGCTACAGATGAACCGATCGGGTGAGAGTCACCCGATCGGTTGGAATTCTGCTCGAAAAAACAGAGAACAGCCGCCCGCAGAATCGGTCTGTGAACCGGTCGGGTGACTTCTTTGTGAGCTGCGGTAGCGACCGGTTGGTGCACGCGTGCATCACCCGATCGGTTGGAGATGACCAACCGACCGAGTGAGGGGCTGAAAGATGAATACTTCGCCGTTTGACCCCCTGGATCACGCGTGACTTCTCCCGTTGCTCCGGGGACTTGGGATATCATCATTAAACGTCCCCTACGTGGTCAATCCCCTGCAATCATGGACAAACAAAGAAAAGTGAAAGAAAATGGGAAAACATACGAAAATGAATAAGAGACGGCGGAAAAACACGGAGAAACACAAAAGAAAACGTGCGTGAATATATGAAATATAGACGCACGTCAAAATCCCCCAAGCTGAACTCTTCCTCGTCCTCGAGGAAGACGAGTGAGAGTAGGAGCTCGGAAGGGAAAAATAGAGAGGAAGAAAGAAAAAGAAAACTCTAAGCCCTAGATCGTCCATCAGAGCCATCAAAATCAAAAACGACACACCTAGCAAGAAAACGCCAAATCACACCACTAAACCTAGGAAAGCGAGTCCAAATAAGTGTCGTGGGTCCACGCAGTGAAGCGCGAGTGAGCGTGGCCGTGTGCTAGCAAATGGTGTCACTATCTACATGTGCAATAAAGCTCCATATACACGTACCCAAAGAAAGACCCAAATATCGATTCGATTCGAATAAAGCGGTGATTATATAGCTCAAGCATGCATGAGAATAGAGCAAGAATCGAAACATATCATGTGTCATAGACTCCACAACTAGGGTTAAGGAAATCACCACACTAAAGCCTAGATAATAGCTAAAAAGTTCCTAAGCCAAGTGTTTTCGAAAACGATGGGGGTTGAGATGATGTGGAGAAGAACACTCGGTGCAAATTCTTGCCTTCCCTTTATTCTTGGCAAGTAGGAAAATATTCACACGGGAATTTTTTTGGGTTTTGGGTATTTGTATTTTTTTTTGGATTTTGGGCTATACAAAGTTTTTCTTTTCTTTTCTTTTTGGGTTTTTCTTTTCTTTTCTCCTTTTTTGGATTTTTGGATATTGGGATATATACATGTGTACTCTCCCAAGTGGGAGAACGGTACACGACGAGGGGATTTGCACCAAGTAAAACAAAAAAGAAATCGGAATCTAAACACTTGGGCAAAGGAAACTATTCTCGCTAATTAGAGCATGGGCTAAATGGGTTATCCTAGTCCATAATTGTGGAATCCCGACACATGCGAAATGAAGTATACGATATATATAGCATGCATATAGAAGCAGACATTAGAAGCAAATACCGCATATTCAATATCAAAGCATGATAATCTAGGGGTCAACCAAGGGTAGGTATATAAATCAACATCACAAAGTAGAAGCACACTATAAGCTAGACATGACACACGACTCACATAGAAGCAAAGTGGACCCACGAAGCGTGAAATGCAAGAGGACTCGATATCCTAGGGTCAGTGAGTGTGATTATCGGTGCCATGCTAGGTGTGTGTGATTTCGTGGTGATTCATCATAGGGTTCATCTCTAGGAGAAAGAGATAAAAAGAAGAGAAGAGAAAAAAGAAAAAATAAAAAAAATAAAAAACACGATGGAAACGACTCAAATAACGAAGAAAAAGAGACAAATGACGCACGAAGTGCGACTCCCCCAAGCTGAAACTTGCATTGTCCTCAATGCAATAGTAGTGAATACGGGAGGGCAATGAAAATGTAGGGGAGTTACGCACCGACACAAAAAAAGAAAAACACGAAAAATACACGAACGAAACTGGAAAATAAAGAAAAAGAAACATACAGAATAAAAGATATAAAACGCAACGAAGGACTCAAAGACACAAACACACGACAACGACACACGAAAACATGCACACAAAAGTCGATTTCCCCCAAGCTGAACATGACAATGCTAGCAAAATAATATGATCAATGTGATGCAGAAATATGCTAGGGGAAAATCAGAAAAGAAAGATATCAGAATGCAGGAGAGACAGTCTTGTTATCCTCGTAAGAGGATGCGGGGTGAAATAATAGAAGGGCACGACATGATGGGTTATTATGATGCAAAAGCAAATCCTAGATACGCTCCCCTCGCTAATGAGAGGAGACGAGATTATTCAAATCTAAACTAGAAAGCGGTAAATTTTTACACTACTGGATTAGGATACACCTGAGCATAGGCGGATCCAAGATCTGAAGTGGGGCAGGTAGCTGCTCTAACTGCTCCTTCTGTGGCTCCGCTAGAAGCGCTGTGCCACGTGTGCCAATGGACCCAAGCAATGCACCTCTAAGCATCCTTAGTAGGTGTCCACCTGTGACCTGCAAAGGACGAGGTGCATTAGTCCATGGCAAGAAATTATTTCCCAAAATAAATGTATCCCAGAGATAGTCGCCGATAAATGATGGTAAAATATATGAAATGTGGCGAACACTCCCTGGAAATGGTATGCTATCCTCTATGCTAGCGACGATCAAATCCCCGCTCTCCATGTGAAGTTTCTCTCCAGGTGGTGACACACCGCAGCATACCTCAAGGGAAGTCGATCCTGTGTCCTGTGAGAGATATGGTGTGTCAAATATATATGAGTCTAAAGAAATAGGACGTGAAAAGCGAGACTCAAATGTGGAGTGAGAGTGAGTATGAAAATCTCCCTGAATAGGGGCAATATGCTCAAGTAGATGCTCAGCCGCAGAAGAAGTGGAGCGTGACGGTAGAGGTAGATGTGGCTCAGGCTCCATGAAGTGGACGATCGTATCCAAGCCCTCATGCACATCCTCCTCGACGATATGCTCATGCTCCTCCATCTGCTCGATGTCCTGAATGACATCCTCATGGTTGACCACCGACCAAGGAGGAAGCTGTGACAGAGATGGCTGTGGAGGTGGATGTGGAGGGGACCCCTCGTATGTGGTCGTGGTGTCGTCGTCCTCACGCACATCCTCCTCGTCGGTATGCATAAGCTCTGTGGTCTCCTCGGTGCTCTCATAGGACTCATATGGGGTATCCAAATAGAGATGACAAGTCTCTCCCACAGATCCTAGAGACATCTCCCCATCCTCACTATCATCATCAAAAAATGCTTCGTCATCCAAGTGGTAATGATGGAAAAATGGGGGGTCGGCATGAGATGTGTCTATTGTGGCCGACGGCATGGTAGTCTCAACCATGAAAGTAGGTATATCCTCTCCTTCATCCCCTCTCTTTGGCGTAGTCTCGGTAATTGGTGACATCACGTTTTGTAAGAATTGGCCTTGATTAAACAAGGCACCTTCAAGGAGAGATACGAGACTTGATTCTTCTTGTGGTGGTGGAGGGATATAAGGCTGAGGAAATGGATGGGAGGTGTTTGGGTTATGGTTGTGGGAAAATGTTTGGCCTTGGAGTGGGGGGAGGCTCTCAAGGCAATCATAATACACGTGCCCCGCCATCCCACAAGTCTCACAAACCAAAAATGAATAGGGATTGTAGCCTCTCATCTGAGCATCGAAATTTGATCTCCACATGGTTACACCAAAGATACCTGGACAACAAAAATAAGAAAACTAGAGAGGAGCGTCAATAGCACAAGAAAATAACAAAAAGATAATATAACAGTGGGGGAAAAATTTCTTGGTTATTGAATATATATATATTTTTAATAAAAAAAAGAAAAAGAAATTTTTGTGTTTTTATGCGTAGACTAACGAAACCAAGCTAAGCTAATATCAAACCGAACGCCTCCCCGGCAACGGCGCCAAAAACTTGACCGGCGCCCCGTTTACGGTATGGGTGCGGTGTCGTTTTACCGCAAGTGCACGGTTAGTGTAGGGTGCGGGTATATCGAACACAGGGAGGTGGATGGCTTGAGTGGCTACTAGCCTCGCCTGGGTCGCGTGCTAGCTACGCGGATGATGTGGGTGAAGTGTAGAAATAAAAGGAAGAAATGAAAAGGACACGAAATGAATCCCCGCTAACACGGGCTAGAGCATTCATGACACTAGGCATTTGACTTGATCCAGGGTGAGACATTGCCCCAAAAGGTGGTACCTAGCGTCCATGGCCCGATATTCCGGTCGGTGCCAAGCACGCTAGGCCTACCCGGTCCCGGACGGTGGGCACTCCCGTGTCCATTAACACCTTCCGCAACCGGGAGCATTAAGGTCACAATGATAACTCCCAACACTTCGTCCTAGCCGCTCCTGCGAGCTGGGACTCGATGTCTACACAAGGGGCGTGAGCTATGGCTAGGGAGTCAACCGCCAAGTTTATTCCCCCTTGGCCCGACGGTCAGAGGCGGTCTTTATCCCGCCAATGACAATGAAACACCCCCGTGTAACCCTAATGGCCAAATAGGTCAAATGTGATTTCTAGCAATACATCGAAGCGGATCTTGACAGGACAAGCACCGGACCCCAATCCCCAACACATCTAGTGTGTTGCCATACGAATTGGACCCAGATTGCTAGAAATCCCCATTGACGCATTTCATCGAACACGTGCCATGCAACCAAGTCTAATGTAAATTTCCAAGCATCAATCCTACCCTAACCTGTATTAGGGTTCATCAATACTACTCCATGATGAATAACATAAAAACAAACAACACAAAAGACATACAAACATTCATCATGAAGCAAAAGAAATACAACACAAAAAATGGAGAAAAAGAGAGGATAATACTTATCTTGGGTGAATCGTTGATCCCATACAAGATTTATTTAACAAAAAGACCTAATCTAATCTAACCTAAAGCTCACAAGAGAAAGGGGCAAAAGCCCTAAAAAACTGAGAAGAGATCTCCCTTCAGTCTGCCAACTTCGAGTATTTATAGCCCCACTTCGAAACCCTAGTGGTTCGGGTCCAAACCCGCAGGAGAAGCGCCACCTGATCGGTTGACAAGTCAACCGATCGGGTGATCTGTTACAAATAGCAAACAGAAAACGGCGGACTTTCACCCGATCATATGAACCGATCGGGTGAGTTCTTGAGCGACCGGTTGGATCTTGGAGCGGTCGGGTGAATCTGCCGGTTTGACGTCCATGTCTTCGGCTCATCTTTCTCAGCTACAGATGAACCGATCGGGTGAGAGTCACCCGATCGGTTGGAATTCTGCTTGAAAAAACAGAGAACAGCCGCCCGCAGAACCGGTCTGTGAACCGGTCGGGTGACTTCTTTGTGAGCTGCGGTAGCGACCGGTTGGTGCACGCGTGCATCACCCGATCGGTTGGAGATGACCAACCGACCGGGTGAGGGGCTGCAAGATGAATACTTCACCGTTTGACCCCCTGGATCACGCGTGATTTCTCCCGTTGCTCCGGGGACTTGGGATATCATCATTAAACGTCCCCTACGTGGTCAATCCCCTGCAATCATGGACAAACAAAGAAAAGTGAAAGAAAACGGGAAAACATACTAAAACGAATAAGAGACGGCGGAAAAACACGGAGAAACACAAAAGAAAACGTGCGTGAATATATGAAATATAGACGCACGTCAATAGGCTGAATAGATTGGATAGTTTCCGCTTTTGCCATCAATAAAGAAAATGCTTCCATTATCAGCACAAAAAGATAAGGTGACAGTGGATCTCCTTGCCTTAAGCCCCTTGTAGAAGTGAAAACCCCTTCTGGTGCCCCATCAATTATCACCGAAAAAGAAGGAGTATTAATGCAACTAGATATCCAAGAAATAAATCTGCCCCTGAACCCCATCTGCTTTAGCATGTAAGTGATAAAATTTCTATTGACACTATCAAATGCCTTACGGATATCCAATTTGATGCATGCCCTAGCCCCCATAGGATTGCTGAAATCACGGATTTGTTCATGGAGAGTACAGTCAGCAAGCAACCTGTCCTTTAAGAAAGCAGACTGATTAGGGGAGATTAATTCACTAATGGCCATCTTCAACCTATTACATAGCACCTTGCTAATGATTTTGTAGATTACATTACAGCAAGATATTGGTTTATAGTCTCCCAGCCCTGTAGCCTTAGAATTCTTTGGAATCAGAGTAAGAAAAGTATGATTTATTTGTCGAAGAATATGACCTGATTCGAAGAAGGATGAAACCGCTGCCGTAACGTCCTTTCCAATAATACCCCAGCAATTCTGATAAAAGAAAGCAATGTACCCGTCAGGCCCCGGAGCCTTATCCTTTCCCATCTCGAAGGTAGCTATTTTAATCTCCTCATATGTAATATTTCTGTCCATCCAATCTGCCGCCTCATGGGTAAGTTTCCGTTTCGGGACAATAGAAGGGAAAACATTGCAGTAGTTACCTTGGTTGCACAAATCATGGTATATATATATATATGGCTTGATCATAATGATAAAGGGACAGTAGGGTTCTATACGAAGGAAATATGTTTAGAGGGTGGGTGTGTCACGTGGGTAGAGGGAGAGGAGAAATGGGAGGGTGTACGGGCTGTGCTATTGATGTTAGTCCTAGGGTTTTTAGGGTGAGCTGCTATTTGGTTAGGATTGGAAAGTGTACAGGCTGATACGAAAAGACCTACTTGGTTTGTTGTAGGCTTAAGCTCTCTCCTAGTTTATATAGGGTAGGCTTTCATGTAGGTTTATTTTATAACAAGAAGCTTTGGGGGTATGGGGTGCTGTGCTCTAGCCTTAGGGTATTTGTGTGCACAAATTTGGGTTTGGCCACTTGTTTTGAAATGGCTAGGGTATAAAGTTAACTAATTAGGAAGTAGGATTTACTCGTTATAATAGGAAGTATTTAAGGCTAATAAAACGATTAATAACGGGCTTAAATGGATCCAAAAGGGGAAGTTTCATTGACTAAAAAGATTTGAAATTCGAATTCAAAATTTTGAAAGTTTATCATTATTTAACAAGAGATACTCAATAATAATATTAATAACAACAATAATAATAGTAATAAGAAATTAACTAGGCGTCATAAAATAATAATAGAAATAATTAACATGAAAAAGTAGGCACGTGCACTGGGATAGTCACGCCTAACAACGGATACGGAACGTCTGACTACGGATACGGAAAAGATAATACACTAGATGAAAACAGATAATAGAGACGGCAAAAATGGTCGTTACACTCACGGGGAGGCCGATACGCGAGTCCTCGAGCCGAGCTATGGAGGAGAAATATAAAGTGAAAGACAAGATTGTGTAAGATGAATACCTCCGTCCTTTGGGTATCCAGGAAATGATCCCCCTGTACATTGTACCTCGAGTCTCTTTATAGGAGTCTATCATGGCCACGTCTCCTCGACGTCCCCCACTTCTGCCACGGCGAGCCGCCACTTTGATGGCGCCTTCGTGGGTCGTGAAGGTGGGCGTAAGGGGGCCCATTAATGGTGATTAAGGGGACGCACTTTAAGGGGAGCGGTTAGCTCCTGCGGACATAGGTCGGTGGTGGCGCCTGCTTCGGTCCAAGACCGGCCCGACTCCAAGTCTTCGTGGGGGCCTCGCCACTGGGCCCACTCCTCTTCGGAGCCACTGGCTTGCGATGTGGGCTTGGGTCGTTCGGTCTTGGCCCATCCTAGAAGGGCCGTATCAATTGCCCTCATCGCTCGGTCCGTTCAGATTCTGACGGTTCGGTTCAAGCGATGTGATTTGTGTGGATTTGACAGGTGCGTCAGTCGAGGCAGCGGTGTTAAATGGAAGCCATCATGGCGCTGCCATTCTGAAATTCTCCTGCCCCGGGAGCGTGATTTGAAGCACCGCACCCTGCGGGATGTCGACGCATGTGTTCTGGTGGACGGCCCGTGATGGAGCGGAGGGCCTTGGGGGAGTGGTATAAAGGGAAGTGGTTGCCCATCGGATGAGGGTTCTGCTCCTTCAGCGCTGTCTTCTTCTTCTTCATTTTTCGGGTCTATTTGGACCTGGTTGTGTCCGGAAAAAGCATCCATGAAGCTGAGCATCTCGTAGCCCGAGGCGTTGTCAACGAGGTGGTCGATTTTGGACAGTGGGTAGCTGTCTTTGGGGCAGGAATTATTGTGATCGGTAAAGTCAACACACATTCGTCACTTACCGCTAGACTTTTCACCATCACGACGTTGGCTAGCCATTTCGGGTACCAGACTTCTTGGATGAATCCTGCGTCAAGTAGGCGCCCTACTTCTTCGGAGGCGGCCCTCATCTTCTCACCGCACAGGTTCCTCCTCTTCTGCCTGACTGGCGTGAAGTTGTGATCGACGTGCAGCTGGTGGGTGATCGCGTGGGGTCCACGCCTGGCATGTCATCAGGCGACCAGGCGAAGATATCCAGGTTGGCCTCCAGACACCTGACCAGTTCGCTCTTTAGAATTGGGTCGAGTTCTAACCCGATGGAGAGGAATCTACCATCCACGTCTGTGACGAGGATGAGCTCCGGCTCTTCCACAGGTGCGGGTCTTGCGTCACCCCGGCCATATCTTGGGTTGAGATGGTCCATCGGGTTGCAGTCCCCCACCTCGCGGTCCACGCCGATCAGTTGGTAGCAGATCTTAGGCTTCATCGGGTCGCCTATGATTTTCTCGACTCCTTTCGGGGTCCGAAAATTGACCATCTGGTGGAGGGTTGAGACCACGGCCCTGGCCGCATTAAGAAGCAGACGGCTGATGACCCCGTTGTACGTCGACCCGATCCTAGGTGCCACGAACTCTATTGCCAGGGTGGTTGAGTTGGGCGGCTCCCCGAGCGTGACCGGGAGGTGGATCATCCCTACGATGGGGGTGGAGTGGCCCATGAAACCTATCACAGGCCCGGAGCAAGGCTCTAGGTCATTGGCTCGTAGCCCCATCTTCTCTAGAGTTGATATGAACAGGATGTCGTACAAGCTTTCGGTGTCAACAAGGAGTCGTCGAACCATGGTGGTGGCAATGACAGCAGAGACAACTAACACTTCATCGTGTGGCGACTCTGCTTCCTTCAGGTCCTCCTCGGAGAAGTAGATGGGCTGGGGGTAGCTCTCGGCTCCTCCATAATATATCTCTATCGATCCTACCCGTGATGCGCCTGTCGATGCGTGGTCGCGTCATTTCGGGTGTGGTTGTTTGACGTATGTGCTTCTTCATCCCCACAGACAGCGCCAGATGTTTTTAGGTGTTTTCTCACCATTGATTTGTTGGATGGAGGGTTGGAGGTCGACGTGGTCAAAAGGGACACGTGGGACCTCTGGGATCGATTGGAGGCACGTTCACTCGTGAGGGACGCGTGGATCCTCGAGTCAGGTTGTCGAAGGGTAGCCTCGGCAAAGCGACGACCTCCTTGTAGTGGAGACGTGCGGGCTCGGGGGTAAGTGCACTCGGCTCCGGCAGGGAAGACACGGAGGGGTAGCCTCGGTGCCGCGGGATCACTTCATGGATACCCAAAAGATGGAGGTATTCATCGTGTGACCTTGTCTTCCACATTATATTTCTCCTCCACAGCTCGGCCCGAGGACTTGCGTATCGGCCTCCCCGTGAGCCATACCGATCCTACCGAGTATCCATCAGACCCGTTCTGACTTAGGCATCGGAGGGTACTTGGTCGGAACCAAGGTCCGACCCCCCCTGATGAGCTTCCTCGTCCATTCAGGTCAAGTAGATCTCGCGTCACCGAGGCTACCCCTTAGCGTCTTCCGAGCTGGAGCCGAGCGCCCTCACACCCGAGCCCGCTCGTCTCCACCATAAGGAGGTCGTTGCTTTGCCGAGGCTACCCTTCGGCAACCTGACGCGCGGATCCGCACGTCCCTCACCGAGTGAACTCGCCTCCAACCGATCCCAGAGGTCCCACGTGTTCCTTTTGACCACGTCGACCTCCAACCCTCCATCCAACAAATCAGTGGTGAGAAAACACCCAGAAACATGATGGAAGCATAGTTAAGTTTAAACAACTGAAAGAACAACCAAGCATATCCAAATTTTACTAGGAAATGAGTTAATTTTAATTTTAATTTAGTAAGAAAGGCTGTAGTACACATGTTTTGTACATCCAACACGTTAAGGAAACTTTAGAACAATATTCTGCATTTTTTATAAAAAAAGATGAAAATAGAGGGAGACTTGAAGATCGGCATAGCAGAAAAGGGAGAAACTCCCCCTTCCCCACCCAAAGTTAAAATACCAAAAATGAAAAAGAAATATAGACAAATTGATAATATAGGTGTCATAGCAGCACTAATAATGGTAATAATAGTCTAATTATTTTTTACTTGTTTCGGTGTATGCACTTCAAGTTCTTCACCAGCAAAGATCACCCATGACTTTTTCCAGACACTCTTTTGTCTACCAGTTGTAAACTAAAGGTTGGGAGGAATTGGGGCAAATCTTGATCAATGTTATTGGGTATGAGTCATGATAAATTTATGGCTGCATTACGTATGATTACCCAGTTTATGGCTGTGTTGTGAATGAGCATATTCCAAAACTCAAAACAGATAATGTCGTCTGCAACAAGAACCCGGGCCTTCACTCTGGCCATTTCAATCACTAATTAGTGTTGAATATTGGACTCCCCGGATTTGGTTTTGGATGATGAGCAAACATAAATAATTCATGAACTAACAATCTGTGAGCGCAGTATTGGAGATCGTCGCCAATTTCACGAGAATATTCAAAGCGACATCTCAACACTTCCAAAAGCTCGTATTCAAGCCTAAAGCTTCGTTGAAGCTCTTACAACGCTTTGGAAGTAATGAAGATTCAATCGAAGCTCTCAAAGACCGTTTATTAAGGTTTTATTTATAGTCTTTTAGTTTCGATTGATAGAATGTTAAGCCTTGAGTATATCTTACGTTTCTATCTTCATTTCGCTCATTTCGTAGCTCTAGGATTCTTGTACAAGTTCACTCTATCTTCCTCGAAGCGTCGCGCTTCGATTCGGCCTTTGTTGTGCATGTTAGTTGGTACAAGAACAAGTACTGACCGACTAGATGGAGATCTAGTCGGTCGGCCACTGTTCTTGGACCGACTAGTTTCTGTCAGTTAAATCTTTGTTCTTTACTGTTTACAGTTAGTCGGTCTACGTTGACTCACCGACCGACTAGTTTGTGAACTAGTCGGTCAGTGATGCTTCTTTGACCGACTAGTTATGATTTTCTGTTCATGCCAAATTTCTCCTAAGCTACTGTTTACAGTTAGTCGGTCTAAGAACGTTTGATGACCGACTAGTTGACAATCTAGTCGGTCAACTTTTGTTCTTGGACCGACTAAGTCAACTTACCTTCAGACTATGTTGTTTTGCCTCTTAGTCGGTCAGAAAGTGTTCTTGAACCGACTAGTTTTCTAGGTCTGAAATTCTATCTCTTCTCAGATCTGCTCTTAGTCGGTCCATGCTTTGTGACTGACCGACTAGTTGATGAACTAGTCGGTCAGTGTATGTTCTTTGACCGACTAATTCTCACAGATTTCTTTCCGTTGGAGATTGACCTAACTTATGTTTTTGGGTTCCTATAAATACGAACCTAGGTCATTTCTATCTTCAATAGAGCTGCCATTAAGAGATTCATTGAGTTCTAAAGAGATAGCTATTCTCCCTCAAATCTAAAGCTCTCTTCCTCACAAGAAACCCATTCTCTCTCATTTCTAGATCTAGAGAGAAGCTTGTTCTTGGTGAGCTCTTCAAGCTATTGCTTGATCCAAGTCTCCAACTCTTCCCTAGGCACCCATTGCTGCTCATTTCCTTGGTGCTAGGGCTTGGTGACTTCATCTTCCTCAAATCCTTCATTCCACCTATTGGGTAAGAAAAACTCAAGGTATAGGATTTTGTGGTAAGAGTATTTATTTCATATAAACTCTTTATATTGCTTATTGGCTCTCTCGGTTGTGAGAGAAGTTTGTGATCCCGGGTTGTGGGATTCACTTTGCCATTGCTTGTATGATTTGATCTTGTGAAGGTTTTTCACAAGATATTCATAGTGGAAATCTTGAGTTAGGGTTTCTAACTCAAGTATCCGGAGGGGATCTGGGTGGTTGGGACGTAGGATCACCGGGAACAAGTCGGGGAGACTTGGGTGGATCCGAACCCATTAACTTCGTTTGTTAGCATTGTTAATTTCATTGTTGTCATTCAATTTAAGCTTCCGCAAATTGATTTGGTAGTTGTGTGCAATTTAATTTGGAATTATACGCCTTATTATTTTAAAGTACTATTCACCCCCCCTCTAGTACTTGTGCAGTAGCTGGTAGGGCATTACATTTGGTATCAAAGCCAGATACTCAGATATGTCTGCCAACGACAACAAGACCGTGCGTCCACCTTCCAACTATGACACCTTCAGGAACCGTGAAGGAGCATCTTCCGTGATGGAAGGACATTCCTCTACAAGGCCTCCATTCTTCAACGGTACCAACTACGGGTACTGGAAGTGTCGGATGGAAACCTTCCTCCGAAGTGCATCTTTATGGAGAACTACAATGAAGGAGTATATTGAACCCGAAGAAGAAGATTTTGAGAAATGGACTACCGCGGAGGTCGCCGCGGAGGTAAGCAATGCCAAGGCAATGAACGCCTTGCAATGTGCATTGGAGCCTGAGGATTTCAATAAGATATGCACATGTAAGAGTGCATATCAAATTTGGAACTCCCTCCTCATTCTACATGAAGGGACGAGTAGGGTAAGAGACTCTAAACTCGTAGTCGTAACCAAAGATTACGAAATGTTTCATATGCAACAGGGCGAGAAGATGAAAGAATACTACGCTCGTTTCGTTGACATAATAAACGAGTTAGAGGCCCTCGGCAAGATCTACACTCAAAAGGAGAAGTGCTTAAAGCTTATTGAAGGACTTCCCTCTTCTTGGGAAAAACGTACCTTCGCCATTGAGGAAGGTAATGACATGGACAAATATACCGTAGTTCAACTAATGGGTACCTTGATGTCATACGAGGTACGCAAAGATAGCAAGGTGAAGCTACAAGAAAAGATGAAGTCATATTTGAACCTAGATGCGCCTAAGAAAAAGGCGATTGCATTCAAGGCGGCTTCATCCACCTCTACCGATGATGAAGAATCGGAAAACGAGTTGGACTTGGAATCCATGGCACTCATGGCCAAGAAGTTCAACCGTTTCTTCCGAAAGGGTAACTTCAAACAAAAATCTAAGTTTACTTCTACTAACGCCTCTCCACCTTTGTGCTTTAAATGCAATAAGCCAGGACACATCAAAGCGGATTGTCCTCAAAACAAGCAAAAGGAGAAGTGGAAGGCACCAAAGTATGACAAGTCCAAGAAGTACACGAAAGGAAACAAGAAGGGACTTGTCGGAGCTACCTTCACCGACTCCGAGGATTCCTCAAGCGGAGAGTCGGACGATGAGCAAGTGGAGCAAGCGCACATGTGCTTCATGGCAAGAGAGGAGAACGATCAAGGATCCTCCTCTTCCGATGATAGTGATAAAGAAAGCGATGAGGTAACGATGGATGATCTTAGGGATGCTAACACTCAACTTTGGTCAAAATATACTAAGTTAGTAAATAGATATACTAAGGTAAAAGATGACCTAGCTAGCATTCAAACATCGCCTAAGACTATCATCACCAACAACGACACCGTTGTTGAAGAGTTAAGAAATGAGATTGTGAATCTCAAATCTAAACTTGAACATGCTAGCATTGAGGATGCGGAAGAACATGAGATAGCGGATTTAACTTCTCAAAACTCGACTTTGAGTATTGAGAACGAGAATCTTAAATCTCGTGTTTATGTGCTCACTTCGCAAATATCCACTTTGGATACCTCTTTGCGTTCTCTCAAAGAGAAATATGAGAACACATTGGGCCGAATCAACGAATTCAACAAAGGTAAGGGCCATTTGGATAATATCCTAAAAGATTTACTTCCGGCCAAACACCACATTGGCTTGGGGTATATGATGGGAAATTCATCCAAGTCGGTCACTACTTTTGTTAGGCCAACTTCCGAAGCCTCAACGAGTGGGAGCAAACACTCTATTGGTAGTTCATCTACCAATGGTGCTTCCACCTCGTCCACACCCTCTTTCGGAAAGAAACCCACTTTGGGTGGACCTCCAAAGAAGGGGCATGCTTACATGTACACCAATACCATGCCACGTAGGAACACACGTCCTACTCCACCGTCTCACACATATGATGATTTTTATGCAACACATTCTCGGGCACGTGCACACCAAGTGAGACACCCTCACGCACGTGTTTCCACACATGCATATGTACACCCACCTCATCATATGAATAATTCTCGTCGTGCACCATTCCATCATGTCCCGTATGCCTATCCACTACATGCATCACGTAGAAATCAACGTAGCATGCATGCACCCAATAGGATGATGGCTCCCAAAATTTTCACTATTTGGAGCCCAAAGGACACAAGCATGGACGAAAAACAAATATATATGAATGCTTATTTTTCGGATGTTGTGCATAGTAAGAATTATGTGGGGAAGTCTAAGTCCACTTGGACTTGGCTTCCAAAGGTCTAATCCCTTGGACCCAATGACCTTGGGTACCATGATATGAACTTATCTATCTTTAGGTACTCAAGGAAAAGAAAAAGGAAAGGAGCAACGAATTTAAATTTAGCTCCAAAGGGAACTGGATACTCGATAGCGGGTGTTCCAAACACATGACGGGTGACGCTCGTTTGCTCTCCGGAGTGGTTCCCATTGCGAATGGAAACCGCGTCGTATTTGGAGGCAACGAGAGCGGAACCATCATAGGTGTTGGTAAAGTCGGTAACTCTTCTAAACCATTAATTAGTGATGTTTATCTTGTTAGTGGTTTAAATCATAATCTTATTTCAATAAGTCAACTTTGTGACAAAGGTTACAAAGTTAGCTTTGCGAAAGGATTGTGTCATATTTTGAGAAAGGATAATGAAAAATTATTATTTTTCGGAACTCGTCGTAAAGACATTTATATTTTGGATCTTCCTAATTCATATGAACAATGTCTCGTTGCCAACACAAGTGAACAACACTTATGGCATCGACGCTTTGGACATGTGAACTTTGGAACACTATATAAGCTTTCAAAATTGAATTCTATTAAAGGTTTTCCGAAGCTTGTTTTCGAAAAGAAAAGTTTTTGCGATTGTTGTCAACGCGGCAAGCTTCCTAAATCTTCATTTAAACCTAAGAAAAGCATCTCTACTAAAAGGCCACTAGAGCTATTACATCTAGATTTATTTGGGCCAACTAGAGTAGCTTCCTTAGGAAATGCAAGGTATGGACTTGTCATCGTAGATGACTATTCAAGATTTACTTGGGTATTTTCATTGTGTAATAAAAATGAAGCTTTTGAAAACTTCACAATTTTTGTTAAGAAAGTACAAAATCTCTTAGGAACCACCATTGTCACTATTCGTAGTGATCATGGAGGTGAATTTGAGAATGAGTCTTTTGAGACATTTTGTGATGAAGTTGGTATTACTCACACCTTCTCTTTCCCTCGTGCACCTCCTCAAAATGGTGTAGTTGAGAGAAAGAATAGGACGCTAGTGGAGTGTGCTCGCACTATGCTTGATGATAGCCAACTTGGCCATCAATTTTGGGCGGAAGCGGTACACACCGCTTGTTATGTGTTTAATAGAATACTTTTGAGGCCCGGCACTAAACAAACTTTTTATGAATTGTTGTTTGGTAGGTTGCCTCAAGTCAAACATTTTCGTGTTTTTGGTTCGAAATGTTTTATTAAGAACACATATGGTAGTTTGGACAAATTCGATCCAAGATCCGATGAGGGGATTTTTGTCGGATATTCTACGCGTAGCAAAGCCTACCGGATATTCAACAAACGAACCTCAACGATCGAGGAATCGCTTCATGTCTCATTTAATGAAGGATTTGTTCCAACTAGAATTTCAAATGATAACGATTCTTTGGATGTTTTATGTGATTCATTTGATAATTCTAAGTCTAATGATTCTATTGATTCTATTGAGACTAACCCAACTAATGAAGTTGTTGAGAATGTTCCTAGTGATCAAGGTATTCCCAAACGGCTTCATACCATTCGTGACCATCCCCATGAGCAAGTCATTGGCAATATTCAAGATAGTGTCAAGACAAGATCGCAAGTCCACCACTTCGCAAATTGTGCCTTTGCATCATCAATAGAGCCAAAGAATATTAATGAAGCATGCGAAGATAGCGCTTGGATCTTAGCCATGGAGGAGGAGCTCATTCAATTCGAAAGAAATGAGGTTTGGGAGCTTGTTCCATTGCCATCGAAGAACCACACCGTCATAGGGACAAAGTGGATCTTCAAGAACAAAACCGACGAAAACCAAGTCGTCGTCCGGAACAAAGCCCGGTTAGTAGCTCAAGGCTATCGACAAGAGGAAGGTATTGATTTCGAAGAATCCTTCGCTCCGGTAGCTAGATTAGAATCAATTAGATTACTTTTGTCTTTTACATGCCATAAGAATTTTAAATTATTTCAAATGGATGTTAAAAGTGCATTTTTAAACGGAGATGTCGTTGAGGAAGTTTACGTTTCTCAACCTCCGGGCTTCGTAAATGAAAAATTTCCAAATCACGTTTTTAAACTAAAGAAAGCTCTTTATGGTTTGAGACAAGCTCCTCGAGCTTGGTATGATCGCCTAAAGAATTTTCTTTTGGATTTGAATTTTAAAATGGGCGAAGCCGATTCAACACTTTTTATTAAGCATGCGAATAATGATATTTTATTAGTTCAAATTTATGTTGATGATATCATTTTCGGTGCTACTAACTTCGCTCTTTGCGAAGAGTTTTCTAATGTTATGAAGGAACAATTTGAGATGAGCCACATGGGCGAACTCAAATATTTCTTAGGTCTCCAAATTCGTCAACTGAACGATGCAATCTTCATCCACCAAACAAAGTACACGGTGGAGTTGCTAAAGCGATTTGGAATGGAGAATGCCTCCGGGAAAAAGACTCCAATGAGCACGACTACGCATCTTGACAAGGATACGGGCGGTAAGGATGTAGACATTCGTTTATATCGAGGTATGATAGGTAGCTTACTTTATCTTACCGCAAGTAGGCCCGATATTATGTTTGCCGTATGTATATGTGCTCATTATCAGTCTCAACCTAAGGAGTCTCACTTAGTAGCGGTAAAGCGCATTTTTCGCTATCTAAGTTACACTTTAGATTTTGGATTACTTTATCCGAAATCTAGCACGTATGAGTTAGTCTCATACAGTGACGCTGATTATGCGGGATGCAAATCCGACAGGAAAAGTACTAGTGGCACTTGCCATTTTCTAGGAAATTCTCTTGTCTCTTGGTTTTCCAAGAAGCAAAATTCGGTTTCACTTTCAACCACCGAGGCGGAATACATTGCCGCCGGTGCCGCTTGTGCCCAGGTTCTTTGGATGAGACACACATTGAAGGACTTTGGTATTCATTGTGATACTAGCCCTATCATGGTGGATAACCAAAGTGCTATTTGTCTTTCAAAGAATCCGGTGCACCATTCCCGATCGAAACACATAGATGTCCGACACCATTTCTTAGATGATCATGTTGCTAAAAAGGACATCATATTAGTGTACGTTGAAACCCAAAAGCAAATCGCCGATATTTTCACGAAACCCCTAAAGGAGGACTCCTTTGTGCGGTTGCGTCGAGAATTGGGGATTATGGGTGAATCCGAAATATAGGATTCATGCTTCATTCAATAATTTTGCATGCTATTATTCTTGACAATATCTCATTCATGCTAGAATTATTGGATTTTTCGGGAATTTTATGTGATATCTTAATTTTTCGTTCGATTTGTGCGTAATCATCAAATTTCTGTTTTTCGATGTTTAATGGGGTAGTTTAGATGTTTATTGAGAGTTTTGAGATTTATCGTCCAAGCGTATTATGGAGAGAACTTGATTTTCAAGTTTTTGACTCTTTAGTCGGTTCATGTTCAGTGATCGACCGACTAGATTAAGATCTAGTCGGTCAGTACTTGAACGCAGACCGACTAAATCTTGTCAGTAATTCTTGGATTCAGCCACTGTTTGCACCTAGTCGGTTCAAGCTCATTGACCGACCGACTAGATCGTGATCTAGTCGGTCAGTGCTTGAACTGTGACCGACTAGTTGTGCCAGGGGCTGTTTGGTCATTTGGGAAATCGACCGACTTAAACTCAGTTTAGTCGATCGATTTTCATTCTAATCGATCGAAATCTCTTCTCTCTCCGCTCAAAACCCCGACCTCCCTCGAGACCCTTCATCTTCCGGCCACTTTCCGACCATTCCCGCCGTCGCCGTCCGCCGATCTTCGACCTAGGGTATCTCCTCTTCCTCCCTCTCCTATCTAGGGTTCGGTTTCAGCTCTAGGGTTAGGTTGTTCTGTTGATTTCATCTCCTAGGGTTTCGATTAGGTTTTCTTTCCTAATTCCGATTTAGGGTTTCTTCTTTTCCGATTGATTGTGCCGTGTCTTGCTTCGACTATGGCAAGAACACGCATTCCGATCACTCCCTCTAGCCCCTCTCCGATGACCGTTGATCCAATCTCTTCGGACCCCGAGCACCCAACCCCTCCGAAGCGTAGAGCCAAGACCACCCATCCTTCGTCGTCTTCGCCTCCTCTCAAGAAGAAGAGGACGACGACCGCTAAACCTAGAGGTCAACCGAAACCCAAACCCAAGCCTAAGCCAAAGGCCAAAATTCTTGCTTCTCAATCTTCGTTCCATACTCCTACCGATTCCGATACGGAGTATATCCCCGAGACCGAGACTCATAGGGAACCCACTCCTCCTATTCATCCCGAGTCTAGCACCCACCCTCGTACGTCTACTCGAAAACCTAAGGGAAAGGGTCCGATGCCGGTGGGCGGTGTCGATATTTCCTTATGTCGCGATGACCCTTTGTGTCTCGCGGCATATAACCGTATCGAACATTGCCCGCTGCTTCTGGAGCATTTCGTCCAGTTTAGCGACTTCATAGGGTTAGCTGATCTTCTGTCGTCGTCGGGTCTTCTCGATTACCTTCGATATGACCCGAAGGCGAATCCTCACCCCTACCCTAGATTAGTGAAGCTTTTCTATGCTAATAGGATCCGGGGTCAGTACGATCAGACCCACTCTGTTGAGACGACCGTTTTGGGGACTCCTATAGTCCTCACTGCGGAAATCTTAGGAGAGATTTTGGGTATCTCTTCGTCTGGCCTTCTTCCTTCTGATATCTCGGTAGATGATATTTCTTCTCTTGATCAGACCATCCTTTCAGAGATTTTCCATCAGATTCCTCCTGCCATGATTGGCGTGCCATCTAAATCTTTCAAGCCAAATGCATGGGTCCTTAATCTGATTCTGAAGTCGTGCTTGCTTCCCAAGTACGGCTCCTCATCTTTGCCATCCCAGCCATTTTTGAAGCTTATCTATGCGATCTTCATGGGGAGCTCGATTAATTGGGCTCGAATTATACTCGATAAGATTGATTCTTTCGAGTGTATTCGAAAGTCCAATAAATCGGCTCATATTCCATTTCCTTGCATGTTGACCCTCGTGTTTCGTCATTTTCGTGTCACATTACCTCGTGACGATGAGCGTCCCCTTGGTCCTCCCCTGAATGCGACGGCCGTCAAGAAATCTCTTGCGGCGCTTCGTCACGTTCAGAGGACGACACCTTCAGCGTCTGTCCCTGCCTCTGCCGGTGCCTCTGCTACTCCCGTTGCCACCCTTGATGACGTCGTCCGGATACTTCTTCGTCACGAGTCCCGCTTGGCTCGTACCGAGGAGGTGGTCTGCCGTATGGCCCGTCAGATGGGTGTTGAGCTTCCTCCTTCCGTGTCTGAGGGAGAGGAGTTGGATGAGATGGATGAGGAGGACGTTGAGGAGATCTGTCGTGCTTCCACTCGTACCCCCAAGGGCACTTCTGCTGCTGCTGGTACTTCTACTTCTGCTCCTGGAGTTGCCACCTCTTCCGGTGTTCCAGAGCCATCTGCTGCAGCTCTTCAGCCTTCTGTGCCTGCTGCTGACCCAGTTTCCGAGCCTGCTCATGTATCTGCTGCTGTTGCTTCTGTCGAGACTCATGCTGCTGTTGAGCCTGTTGCTGAGATCTCGACTACTGCCCCGACGATTCCATCTGTTGAGACACCTCTACTCCCTGCAGATCCTGAGTCCACTCCGTCGACTGGACCCACGGACGCTGCCGATCCTGCCTCCTCCTCGTGATCGTTGCTCCGAGGACTCTCCATATACGCTTTGGATGATATATCTTAGCGAGAGTATTCTGGGTTAGGATAGGGGTATGAAGGTTTTTATGTTTTGATGTACTTTTGATGTCGTCGCTGTTGTTGTATTTATTTCGATGATGATGATGTTGATGTATTTCTTTTTGATGATATGTAGCACTTGACATGATGTACCTCATATATTCGATGTGATATCTTTTTTTTTGGATGTACTCATGTTGTCTATATTTATATATATATGTTCATCGTCGTTCATTTTTTTTATTCGTCGTGCAAATTTTAATATTCGTTGAATACATTTGAAATGTGATTTCGTCGCTCGACGCATGAAACCTTGGTTAAATAGATTTAAATTCTATAATTGTATAGAATTGTTTTCCATGCACAAATTTAGCCAAGAATATTGAATATTGAAGAGTATGTTTCTTTATTCAAGAAATGAATAATTATTTGGTATTTTTGATGATTTTGATTATCGTTGATTTTCAGTGATAATGGAAAATTTGACACACCTAGTTTTGATTCCCACATTTTTCCCTTGGTGTCAAGTTGGTCCATTGTCTTTGTCTACGACTCCCGATGTTGGATTTTACATTTCCTAATTGTTGTCGTTGTATGCCCCCCCATTTTTGGGATAATGCCAAAGGGGGAGAGATAATGATAATAAATAGGCGCAAATGAAAAATTTAACTCAATTTCCAAGAATCTAGTTTGATATGTTAGATTCAGGGGGAGTTAAGATATAAATAAGGATTTTCAAAATCCGATATTTCAAAAATAAATTCACTTTATTTATCTTACTCGTCTGATTGATGCAATTCATCTATATTCATTTTGGAATTAACGTGTCATCAATGCAGGGGGAGTAAGTATTTTACATTTGAATTATTATCTTTGATTATCATTTATGTTGGTTTGTCATCACCAAAAAGGGGGAGAATGTTGAATATTGGACTCCCCGGATTTGGTTTTGGATGATGAGCAAACATAAATAATTCATGAACTAACAATCTGTGAGCGCAGTATTGGAGATCGTCGCCAATTTCACGAGAATATTCAAAGCGACATCTCAACACTTCCAAAAGCTCGTATTCAAGCCTAAAGCTTCGTTGAAGCTCTTACAACGCTTTGGAAGTAATGAAGATTCAATCGAAGCTCTCAAAGACCGTTTATTAAGGTTTTATTTATAGTCTTTTAGTTTCGATTGATAGAATGTTAAGCCTTGAGTATATCTTACGTTTCTATCTTCATTTCGCTCATTTCGTAGCTCTAGGATTCTTGCACAAGTTCACTCTATCTTCCTCGAAGCGTCGCGCTTCGATTCGGCCTTTTTGTGCATGTTAGTTGGTACAAGAACAAGTACTGACCGACTAGATGGAGATCTAGTCGGTCGGCCACTGTTCTTGGACCGACTAGTTTCTGTCAGTTAAATCTTTGTTCTTTACTGTTTACAGTTAGTCGGTCTACGTTGACTCACCGACCGACTAGTTTGTGAACTAGTCGGTCAGTGATGCTTCTTTGACCGACTAGTTATGATTTTCTGTTCATGCCAAATTTCTCCTAAGCTACTGTTTACAGTTAGTCGGTCTAAGAACGTTTGATGACCGACTAGTTGACAATCTAGTCGGTCAACTTTTGTTCTTGGACCGACTAAGTCAACTTACCTTCAGACTATGTTGTTTTGCCTCTTAGTCGGTCAGAAAGTGTTCTTGAACCGACTAGTTTTCTAGGTCTGAAATTCTATCTCTTCTCAGATCTGCTCTTAGTCGGTCCATGCTTTGTGACTGACCGACTAGTTGATGAACTAGTCGGTCAGTGTATGTTCTTTGACCGACTAATTCTCACAGATTTCTTTCCGTTGGAGATTGACCTAACTTATGTTTTTGGGTTCCTATAAATACGAACCTAGGTCATTTCTATCTTCAATAGAGCTGCCATTAAGAGATTCATTGAGTTCTAAAGAGATAGCTATTCTCCCTCAAATCTAAAGCTCTCTTCCTCACAAGAAACCCATTCTCTCTCATTTCTAGATCTAGAGAGAAGCTTGTTCTTGGTGAGCTCTTCAAGCTATTGCTTGATCCAAGTCTCCAACTCTTCCCTAGGCACCCATTGCTGCTCATTTCCTTGGTGCTAGGGCTTGGTGACTTCATCTTCCTCAAATCCTTCATTCCACCTATTGGGTAAGAAAAACTCAAGGTATAGGATTTTGTGGTAAGAGTATTTATTTCATATAAACTCTTTATATTGCTTATTGGCTCTCTCGGTTGTGAGAGAAGTTTGTGATCCCGGGTTGTGGGATTCACTTTGCCATTGCTTGTATGATTTGATCTTGTGAAGGTTTTTCACAAGATATTCATAGTGGAAATCTTGAGTTAGGGTTTATAACTCAAGTATCCGGAGGGAATCCGGGTGGTTGGGACGTAGGATCACCGGGAACAAGTCAGGGAGACTTGGGTGGATCCGAACCCATTAACTTCGTTTGTTAGCATTGTTAATTTCATTGTTGTCATTCAATTTAAGCTTCCGCAAATTGATTTGGTAGTTGTGTGCAATTTAATTTGGAATTATACGCCTTATTATTTTAAAGTACTATTCACCCCCCCCCTCTAGTACTTGTGCAGTAGCTGGTAGGGCATTACAATTAGTCCTAAAACATAACTATTGTGCGCATTTTTAATGATGAAGCTTGCAGAGAGGATGCCAAAATATAATTGAGTTCAATCTGCAAATTAATATGGAGCAAAAACGTATCACCGCATTTTGTTTTTTTTCATCTACCAGAAAACAGTACATATGGCAACCTTCCTTGTTCCACTTTATCATCTAACTGGTATGCAAAACAACACTAAGCAAACCTTTTAGTATTCTATAATACAGTAGAGTAGTCGATAGGTACATCATTTCAAATGCTTGGCTACTTTTTTCTCAAGCGTCTGTTTTTCTATTGAATATGAGCACATATGTACGGATGTTAATGCCAATACTGTACCAGACTAAAAGAAATTTGATGCATCAAAGATTTGACCGAAAATTGGATGCATTATGTGAGGTGTTTTCTAATATATGTGATAATTATACTTGGGCAGTGGCATAACAAGAAAACATGAATTTTGACCCAAAATACACAAAGCATGGCGTCTGAAGTTATGTCTAAATCTTCTAATACCCTATGTGTGATATATTTTTGGAGTGCTCACCTACCTACGAATAGAAGGGTTGTAAATGACATTGAGTTTATACTTGGTTGAAGCATGAGTATGTTGTCTTATGACAAATGATCAAAAAAATCCGTAACAAATGCTTGGTTATGTCAAATATTAAGGGAGGTTAAGTATATGGGCAATTGTTTCTATAATTTGTATTAAATAATTTAGTTACTATCTATGTAACTAGGATATACTTTCTTCTTCAAATTCAAATACCACGGTACATGTAACATGAATTCAATAGAAACATGATTTGTTTTGTGCACTTGGATAGCTATAGAAACAATTGCCCCTTGCAATTTTTGATCAATGCAATCTTTTGTTCAAAATGTTCATGTTTAAAAGCTAAAAGAAAGATTAGCTCGTCACAGAACCAAACAAACTAGATAATTACAACGATATCTCTCGCAGAATCGTTTGGATAAGACCCGTTAGCTCTGGAACATGTCAACAACATTGTCACTGTTCGGGTGGGGTCCGCTCCATTTTGTTCAGCTTAATGAATCCCCTTCACTAATTAGGGCAATATCTAAGACTACATGGAATTGAAAACAAAATATCTTAATTTTATTTAGTTCAATATATATCGTGATAAGTTTTTGTTACCATTAAACCACAAAGTTGAGCCATTGGACGTGACTCTGTAGCTGGATGACAGTCTTGCTTAAGAGCATTCTCCTTATTCTTCTCGCGACTATCGTTCAATAAAAATAAAGATAATGTTCTCGCGACAATGTTGTAATTTTTAAAAATATAACATTAATGAAATGTCTCACTTGAAGTATAACAATTTATAAACTTACCAACCACTTTGCTGAAAATCTTCGAGCAATCCCAATGATCTTTAATAATTCCATCAGGAGGGTGTTTCTTCATTATCTTTCTAACTTTTCGTGTAATCATAATACTGGTTCCATAACTTGTTCCTCCTAGTTTTCCATTGAATGCCCATTGCTTTCTTCATTTCGTGGCAAGCAACTTCTTTGTGCTCAGAAGGTTCAATGTAAAACTTAGTCTGCAAATAAATGAAAAACAAGTTAGATTGATAGTAAGATTGAAAATGGTGAAAAAACAAATGTCTCACGAAATCATACCAGAACTTGAGTTTGGATAGCATTATACTTGATCTCTTGGGGTATTACCGTCCAATCATTTACGCCCACAAGATAATGTTCACTATTTAATATTACCTCCCTCAAAATAGAGTGGAGTGACTTGACACACTCTCTTACAATACCAGGACTACTTGGTTTTAAAGTGAGCACTACTCTCTTGTTGAATGGGAACTTATCATGAATGTCCCTCGCATTTCTCAAAACCATTGAGCCACAGTTTTGCGGATTTTTTAGGATTATAAACATCTGCATAATTAAGATCATTAATTATATTCAAGATGCAAAACTTTTATAATCATGTCATGAATTTAATCCGGACCTATCAGCTTACAAATCTCCGTGGACTTGTACACAGACGAAGCTCCTTTCTTGCGCTTGCATCCTGAACTGCTACCTTCTGATGCCATATGTATCTGTGTTAAATTCACAAATTAAACAAGTTACAAGTGATAACTCCTATAAAACACTTAATAAGAAGATCATCTAAGAAAAGACTCAAGATCCATCATACAAAAGCCAACACTTAAAAACAAATTTAAGCTCCTAGCCGATGAGCTTCAGTTATCATTGAAGATGTGTAAATTTTGAATGACTGGTCGCGCCCCGGCGTACACGTCCCGGGACGACGGTTGTAGTTTTACCGCAAGCGCACGGTATAGCGGCGAGTGGGTATCGAACACAGGGAGGACGAATGACCGTGCTTGCTCCTAATCAACCTGGCTATTTAGAGGGATAATTGCCTTGGGCGATCCTGTCACAATCGTCAGACAAAAGTGCGAAATATCAAATCAAATAGAGAACGCCTAGGGAATGGGGAATCCCCACTACTCACCGTATTTCACAATTGTGGTTCGCCGGTATCGAAATCGCTAGGATGAGAATTTGGATGAACTAGTTGCAACTAAATGTGAAACCAAGCTCACGCTCTCGCGCTGTTGCCGGTCTATAGCTATCCTAGGTTTGGGTCCAATCTCTTGCAAACCCTAGCCTAGGGAAGCTATCATTGGGATCAACATCATCGTCCAATTGCGCACCGAGTCCAATCTCTTGCAAACTCGGTCCACAATCTAAATTAGGATAGTTCCTACCCGTCCAATCTCTTGCAAACGGGTATCGGCGCGGAATTGCAACCGGAGATCCTAGCATCGGTCCAATTTCTTGCAAACCGATACTTCGAAAATCCGACTCCAACCCAATTCGGATTTCTAGGGCTTCCTATCGAATTGGGATCCAATCTCTTGCAAACCCCAATTGATGTGAATACCTAGCTATCCGTAGTAATTCGATCCCAATCTAATCCCTAATAACAATCCTAGCTCAATTTCTACCGGTTCAACACAAATACGAAATTGGGCTTGTAGGGTTCATCCCCACGCCCCAAGACGTGGAGACTACTCACTAATCATAGCAATAGCACAATAATTGGCAATGAAATAGACAATGGAATTCATCACAACAATGATATAAACAATAAAAATAGAGTTTTTGTGGAAGAGAAGTGCAAACCAATGTAAATCTTCAATCAACCCAATAAAAATCCAAGTTTTTCTCTTCACCAATCACAATTAATAAAGCTCAAAAAGTAGACTCAAAAAGCTGCAAAAAATCTCAGAGGAGGCTCTCAAAACTAGGGTAAAAAACAGAGCTTAAATAGCCCCAAAAATCGTCTAAAAATCCTGACCAAAACGCCCCTGCACAGCCTGTTTTCCGCAAATTTCGCTACAGGCAGCGCATCGCACTCGGCCGAGTGACGAAAGTCGCTCGGCCGAGTGAAAACCCTGTCAATTTCCAGTAAGTCGTGGGCTTCAGGGGTCTTCAGTTCGGGGGCGGCTCGGCCGAGTGAGTTGTCGTCACTCGGCCGATGGCTTCACTTCACTCGGGCGGACGGGATTTGCCACTCGGCCGAGTGGGTCTTCTGAAGCTCAGATGGCCGAAAAACAGTAACTTCGGTCTTTTTGAGAGCCTTCGTCTGGGCGCCACTCGGGCGGACGTGGTTTCGTCACTCGGCCGAGTGGGTCTTCTGTGCTCGGCCGAGTGCACAGGTAACTCGTGTCTGAATTGGTCGGCCGAGCAGTGTCTCGCTGGTCGGCCGAGTGGCTCCTCCACTCGGCCGAGTGGGACACAAAAAATGCCCAAACTGGTCGTTTTGGCCTCCTCGTCGCTCCGGCGACGTCCATTCTTCTTCCGCTCCTCTCCAACAGCAAAATACCCCTCGGGGAGGTCGTCGGTGGCCGTCTAGATTACACGCATCTCGAGATCACTCCTAATCGCGCCAAATCACCTGAAATGCGACAAAAACAACAAATCGTGAAAAGCATCGCAATATCGTCGATATATCGTGAAAAACATGATTTGGGCGATCAAAATGGCATGCAAACATGCGGGAAAAGGGTGTAAAATAAGGAGTGATCAAAATCCCCCAAGCTTGCCTCTTACTCGTCCTCGAGGAAGATAAGTAAAAAGCGAACCCGGTGGATTCGGAAAACGAAAACGGCGAAAAACGAAAAAAAATGAAAAACGAAGAAGAATGAAAACCAAACGAAAATAAAGGAAGAAAGAAAGAAGAGGTAGGATGCTAGATCATTTTCTCAGGACGTGGGTTTCACTTACTCTTATGGCATGCACCGAGTGAGAAATACATGTCAAAGAATCTCATTTTGATATCATAGTAGAATAGTGCAAGTAGAAAATAGAAAACCCACGAACAACGGTATAATCATGAGAAACGGAATGATTTTAAAATTAACATCGCCTGAATCATCTAAAGCGGTATACAAGTCTCAGATCACACACTTTTCAATTGAACGCTTTCTATCTGGAGTATAAGAGTATCACATCATAGAATAGAGAGAATAGAAAAGTATGGGTTTCATGAAATGGATGCTAGGCTTAGATTTCTGGATTTCGTAAAGCTAGAAACAATCTCACCGAGTATAGAATATCACTTAGCCTAGGTTGTCGTGCTATGTCAAGTAGTCGCTCTCTCACACATCAATGGATCTCCTCCCCCAAGCTTATCTATAAGCGTGGTGGCACAAAAATATTTACATCCCCATTTTTATAAAGCTCCAAAGGCAAAGAAGAGAAAGAAGAAAGAAAGAAAATAAGCGAGATGGGATCTTTTATTGAGGATTTTTTTTTTTTTCTATCATATATACAATGATCCCAATTCAAAGAGAGATAATGATATACGAGAATGTTCTTCTCTCTTTTATTATATATATTTTTTTTTCTTTTTTTTTTTTTGGAATAAGAGATTTGGAGCTAGGAATTAATAACGGGGGAAATGCCATAAAATAGAATCACTAAGGGGAGATTCACCAATGATTTTAAAAGTAGAGAAATGTTGTTCAAGATTTGTGGAGAAAGAAATAAATATAACTCTCGGCTCACTCTATAAGACATGCACGACAACTTCAGCAGGGTGATCTAATCTACTCAGTTTCGATCGCAAAAAAAGCTAACTAATCCAGATATATCATAGCTAACAATCATTCAATCATCCGGAAGTGAAGTGTACAATTCATGCATATAGAAGTGATAAAGGAAAAGAAGTCAGTACTCCAGATATAGGCATTCAATGCGTGAATCTTGGTGTGTTTTCTGTGATAGCATACATATGAATATTCAGGCTCAGCTAATAATAAAATTTCATCCATTTTCATGAGGAAAAAGTGTGGGCTCCTATTTCTAAATGCAAGCGAGTCATAGCATATGATATCAGAAATGAAATCTAAGACACGACAAATATAGCATGCATATAGAATAAGCTAACTCCACGTAGACATCATCACAGAAAATTCATCTCTAGCATGAGATGAAAAATAAGGAAGAAGTAAAGATAAAAGGAAAATAGAACCATGCAATGCGGCACACAGGTAAGTAAGGAAAACGTGATGCATGGCGAAACAAAAGGAAAATAACGAAAAATGAGTGCAAAAGTGAAAAGCGGTGTGAAAAACTGAAAATAAAGGCGGCAAATCGAAAAAAGAACGTGAAAGCTCACTCCCCCAAGCTAAACGGCACAGTGTCCTCAATGTGCAAAGTGTGGCACATAGAGAGACAAGCAATGTGAGGGGCAAGTGAGGATGGATGCACGATGGGAAGAAAAAATATAAAAAAGGAAAAGTAAGAAATGAAAATATGATGCGGAAATGATGCATGCACAGCTAGGAGTGATACGAAAATAAATATGGCACCCAGAACTCTCCCTCTCTCCCAAAAAAGATATATATAGATGTGATCAAAAATGAGAATCCCAAGTAGATATGATATGATATGCACAAATAGATATGATCAGAAATATAATCCCAAAATAAGTGAGGGGAGGGGGGTGGACAAAAGTGCATCAAGACCCAGCAGAGACGGGCAGCACAACGACAGGAATGGATCAAGGCATCAAGAGTGCCTAAGAAGGCGGTGCCGCGCCGTCTCCGTCCTGAGGCGGAGGTGGTGGTGGTGGTGGTGTAGGCTGCTGAGCTGGGGTGGGCGTGGGAGTGGAAGCAGGTCGAGCGTGTGTGGGTGTGTGTGTGGGAACCTGCGGGGTGGGTGGGGGTACGCGCGGGAGACGCTCTAAGATCTGCGTCAGGCAGTAGTGGATCTGAGGGATCAGGTCAAAGCGTCCAGACAGCGTAGAGACGGTGGAGGACAGGCTCCGAAGGTCTCCTCTAAGACCACTCACCGCCACCTCAAGAGCACGTATGCTCTGCAGTACGGTGTCGGGCGGGGGTGGTGCAGAGGGACGCACCGGTCTAGGCTGTGCAGGGCGAGGCTGGCGTACGCGTGTGGAGTATGTAACGGGCTCAGCAGGGAATGGGATAAAAGGGGCCGCGCCTGGAAAAGTGGGCCTGGCCTCGGTGTGAGGCCGGGACGCCGGCTGGCGAGGAGTGGAGGCAGCGGCAGCAAAGGAGGCGTGCAAAAGAGGTAACGAGGTGGCCAGAGAGGTCCGTGGCACAGACGTGTGGACAGACGCCACGACGCTCTCGGAGAATAAGGCGGCGGTGGAGACAGAGGAATCTCCCGCTGGGGCAGAAGTGTGCGGTCCAAAAGGTGTAACCCCAGCGGAGATCATGCTAACCATGGTCTCCACGACCGAAGTGAACGAGGGCTCTCCGCACTCGACTATGGTCGGCGGGCGCTCGGGGAGTGCGGAGCAAAGGGGCTCCACGGACAGAGGGCCTGAGGTGGCAGAGGGAGTGGTGGGGACAGCCTCAGAAGTGGTGACAGTGGTGGAAGTGGGCTCAGCAAAAGTACTCTCGACACAGGCAGAGGTAGGGACAGAAGTGTGAAGAGCAGTGGAAACGTCAGGAACAGGCTGAGAGGCCACAGGGTCGACGGGGTGGGCAGCAGGCTCGGCAGGGTGCGCAGCAGGGTCTGCGGGAGCAGCCTGGGCAGCGTGGGCAGCGGGGCCCTGCTCGGCCTCCTCGGCCTCGAGCACGTAGGCGGCGGGGATGAGGACATCCATCGCCGGAAGCCAGTCAACGTGGGCTGGTGCAATCAAAGTCCGAGCAGGGCTCGGGAGAATCATGTAATCGGCCCCATAGGGGCCGTGCAACCAGACCCAGTGACGCTCGCCGTGCGGACGCAGCATCTTCATCCGGGCCATAACGTCTATCGACAAGGAAGTGGGGCCCGGAACGCGTCGCAGGTCGTCGGGGAAATCCTCGCCGGTCATAAGAGCCAGCAGGGTAATCAGGCCGCCGCAGCATATCGGTGAGCGAGCACCCACCGATACAATGATGCGGTCTAAGTACCATGCCGCGATATCGATCACGACGGCGGGGACAAGCTCGTCTCCATCCCTAGATAGAGCTCTGGGACGTGTCATCGCATAGAGCATGTAAAGCTCTGGCGTAGACATCGTGCCCGGCTCATATCTGGCCAAAAAGGTAGTCGCCATGAGGCGCTGGGCAATGCGTAGGCAGGGATGTACGATGGCCGAGGCCTTGGCCCTACTAGGGTCAAAGGCGGCGTGGAGACCCGTGATACGTGCCCAGAAGGCACCGGCGTCGAAAGAGGGTGGAGGGATATGTGTGGGGCCATAACCGCGATCGGCTCCGGGGACTGCGGGCCAAGAGAAAAATGCTCTCATCATATCGAGAGTGACCTAGCACTCTCGATCCATGAACCGGAATGAGCATCCCTCATCGGTCCGGGCGATAGAACTCAAAACCTCAACTGTCGGACGGGTAAAAGTATCCGCCGACACCTGGAAAAAATCTCGCCAGCCCACGTTGTCGTACAACGTGAGCATCCCCTCAAGTACCCCCAGGCGTCCTAGGTCAGCGAGGTGTGCGAACCTGGAGGGTACGATCGAGCGCTGGGAGATTCGCTCGAAGACGGCGCGGTGTGCGTCGTCTCGGAACGTAATCCCGAGCGGCCCGACCAGTGGAGCCGGTGGTGGTGGCTGTGGATCGGCGGGGAGAGGCTGTGCGGGCTGTGGGTGCGCTGCAGGCTGTGCGGGGTGTGCGGGGGACGGTGGAGGAGAGTCCTCCAACTCGTGGGAGGGGCCGGCATCATCCGGCCGCTTCCGCTTGGCGGAAGCTCTCTTCGACCGCGGCCGTGTCCGGGGCCGCATATCTGCCCCGAGCGCGCGCCGAAAAAGTGAAAAGTGCGGCGTGTGCACAAGAGTGGAAAGAGTTTACCCAAACACGCCGCGAGTGCTAAGTAGTGGAAGCGTGCGAATTCCGCGCCTCCACGAAGTCCTGAGCAGCCCGTAGAAACTCCCCTGAGCTCCCCTAAGCTCCAAAAAGCAACCTGCGCATGGAAAAGCGATATCAGCGAGTAATAATCAAAATGTATGGAGCAATAGAGGTATAACAGATAGATATAGGAATTGATTTGGGTTAGGGGGGCGTTTAGCACATGGATCCTCAAAATATACACGAGGAGAGGAGAAAACGGTGAAAATAAGCGAACCGGAGGTGATCGGAGGCGGGGCGGCCGGCGGCGACTCGGGCGGAGTCCGGCGACGGGCGGCCGGCGACGGCAGGCCGAGCGGCGGCACGCGCGGGCGAGTGGGCGAGCGGCGAGGCGAGATCGGGCGAGGGAGCTGAGGGGGCGCGGGCGAAGGGGTTTTTTTTTTGTTTTCGAAAACCGTGCCCCCCCCTCGGTTTTATATAAAAAAGTTACGACTCGGCCGAGTGACTTTACTCACTCGGCCGAGCGAGGCAATTAAAAATTTCTCCCCGATGTCGCTTCGGCCGAGTGGCTTTGCCAGCCTCGGCCGAGTGGAGTAAGTCCATTCGGCCGAGTGACTCAAGCTACTCGGCATGACTCGCCCTAGGAGGGTATCCGTTTTACTCGGCCGAGTGAATATATGTACTCGGCCGAGTAGCAGTTCTTATGAAATGAGGAAAATAGACAGAGAGTTGGGTACAGCAGACTTCCCTCGTTCGTGAGCGGCTCGGCCGGACGAACTTCTTGACTCGGCCGAGTGACTAGTATACTCGGCCGAGTGAGCCTTAATTTCTGCTGTTTATCTTCGTTTGGACTCTAAACTCCGTCTTTCTTCCTCCAGTCGATTTCATGCCCCTCCTAAGCGTCGAACGCCTTCTTGGGGCGCTCCTCATCGTCTCGTTCATCCTCCTCATGATGATCTACCTATCTTCTCTCCTGTCAAGAAAAATAGGACCCGTTATCACAAAATTTTTGGTCGGGTGACTCAAAATACTAAAAATTTCTAAAACGAAAATAAAGAAAAACGAATGAAAATAAAGCAAAAACCGTCGGGTTGCCTCCCGACAAGCGCTCGTTTTAGGTCGTGAGCTCGACCCCCTATAATTTTCAATCAATGCGGGATGTTTGGTGCACATGAGATGCACCCGTCAAACTTTCCGGGGAGCGCGCTTGGATTCGGACGTGGCGGCGTAGCGGTCTCCCTCGGAGGTCTCCTATCTCGAATAGTGTTGGGGGGGCTCCCCCAAGCTAGCATTTGCCCCGGTCAACGGCTTAGCCGGCGATGCCGATTTCCGTACCGGCGGAGCTTTCTTTGGAGACTTTGATTTCGAGAGCTTGCAGAGCTCTCGAATCCTTGCGACATCAGCGTCGCCTTCATCTTCATCAGTGGAGAAGTCTGGGGAATCATCATTATTGTCCTCATGGCCTAAATCCGGGCTTTCATCCAATTCTTCATCAAAAAGGGCACCAATTGAGTGAGGAATCGCCTCCTCTATCACCTCATCAAGGAGGTCCGAGAGATCATGCGACCGCTCTTTAAGCAAATATACTCTATTGATTTCGCCCGTAGGGATCCCCTCGGAATAGTGTTTTAGCCTTTGCCCATTTACTTTGAATGTGGTGCCTTCCTTGCTTTCCAACTCGAAAGCTCCTCCCGGTTGTATGTGCTTGATGGTGAAAGGTCCCGACCAACGTGACCTCAACTTACCGGGAAATAGTCGGAGTCGGGAGTTGTAGAGCAAGACCTTGTCTCCCACCTTGAAGTCCGTGACAGTTATGCGGGCATCGTGGAAAATCTTGGTCCTTTCCTTGTAAATCCTCGAGCTCTCATAGGCGTCTCTCCTTATTTCATCAAGTTCGTTGATGTCCAAGAGTCGCCTCACCGCCGCACTCTTATAATCGTAGTTAAAAGTCTTAATGGCCCAATATGCACGGTGTTCCAACTCTACCGGCAAGTGGCAAGCCTTCCCGTAAACTAGGCGGAACGGTGTGGTACCGATGGGGGTGCGAAAAGCCGTACGATAGGCCCATAGAGCATCGTTTAACTTCATTGACCAATCCTTTCTAGACCGATCTACGGTTTTCTCGAGAATTTGCTTGATTTCTCTATTTGAGACTTCTACTTGGCCGCTTGTCTGGGGGTGATAAGCCATTCCAACCCTATGATTTACCCCGTACTTTTTTAGCATTGCTTCAAACTTGTTCTCTATGAAGTGGCTTCCCCCGTCGCTTATCAAGGTACGCGGCACTCCAAAGCGCGGAAAGATATTTTGCTTGAAGAATTTGGAGACGACCCTCGCATCATTAGTAGGGGTGGCGATAGCTTCCACCCATTTGGAGACATAGTCAACGGCCAATAGGATGTACTTGTTGCCATTGCTCGACGGAAAAGGCCCCATGAAGTCTACTCCCCAACAATCAAAAAGCTCAATCTCCTGGATGGGTCTCATCGGCATCTCATTGCGCTTGGAGATATTCCCGGTCCGTTGACATCTATCGCAACCCTTCACAAAAGTGTGAGTGTCTTTAAACATTGTGGGCCAGAAGAATCCGCTCTGCAAGATCTTAGCGGTAGTTTTAGAGGCGGCATGATGTCCCCCGCATGGTAGACCGTGGCAATGCAAAATGATAGACGTTGCCTCCTCCTTAGGAATACACCTACGAATGACATTATCTTTGCATATCTTGAAAAGGTAAGGATCTTCCCAAAAATAGCTATGGACCTCATGCATAAATCTCCTCTTTTGTTGCGTGGACATCCCATGCGGTTTGATTCCGCACGCCAAGTAGTTGACGAAGTCCGCATACCAAGGTACTTCCTCGGCCCTTACCGCATATAGCATCTCATCAACGAATGTGTCGTCAATAGGTAAGCTCTCATCCTCCTTATCGCGAATGAGCCTGGATAAATGATCTGCCACGACATTGTCTGTACCCTTCTTATCTCTGATCTCTAGGTCGAATTCTTGCAACAAGAGTATCCACCTAATCAACCGGGGTTTGGCCTCCTTCTTGTTTAAAAGATACTTCAATGCTGCATGGTCGGTGTGGACAATCACCTTGGAACCGAGGAGGTAGGAGCGAAACTTCTCTATGGAATAGACGACCGCTAGAAGCTCCTTTTCGGTAGTTGTGTAGTTTTTCTGCGCGTCATCCAATGTCTTGCTTGCGTAGTATATCGCATGAAGCTTCCTATCTTTCCTTTGTCCCAATACCGCTCCAATGGCTTGGTCGCTAGCATCGCACATTAGCTCGAAAGGGAGGCTCCAATCCGGCGGTTGGATGATGGGCGCTGAGACTAGCGCTTCCTTCAAGGTGTTGAAAGCTTGCAAGCATTCTCCTGAAAAGTCAAAAGGAACATCTTTAGCGAGTAAGGAAGTAAGTGGTCGGGCAATCGAGGCGAAATCCTTAATGAAGCGGCGGTAAAACCCCGCGTGGCCAAGGAAGCCTCTAATGCCCTTGACATTAATAGGAGGAGGAAGTTTTTCGATTACCTCAATCTTAGCTTTATCAACCTCGATTCCTCTTGAGGAAACAAGGTGTCCGAGAACTATACCTTCCGTGACCATGAAGTGGCACTTCTCCCAATTGAGAGTGAGATTGTTTTGTTGGCATCTTTTTAGGACTTTAGTGAGATTTTCCAAGCAAGAGTCAAACTCACTTCCATAAACCGAGAAATCATCCATAAAAACTTCCATAATATTTTCAATATAATCGGAAAATATGGATGTCATACATCTTTGAAACGTGGCGGGAGCATTACAAAGGCCGAACGGCATCCTACGGTATGCGTAGGTGCCATAGGGACAAGTGAAAGTTGTCTTTTCTTGGTCATCTTCGTGCAAAGGGATTTGGAAGAAACCCGAATATCCGTCTAGATAGCAAAAGTATTTATGGTTCGCGAGGCGTTCAAGCATTTGATCGATGAATGGCAATGGGTAATGATCCTTTCGGGTAGCTTTATTGAGTCTCCTATAGTCAATGCACATTCGCCATCCCGTGACAGTGCGCGTGGATATTGGCTCACCTTTGTCATTTTTTATGACAGTCATCCCTCCTTTCTTGGGGACAACGTGGACGGGGCTAACCCATCTACTGTCAGAGATAGGATAAATTATACCGGCTTCAAGCAATTTTAGGATTTCCTTTTTAACCACCTCCTTCATGTTCGGGTTCAACCGCCTTTGAGGCTCTATGGAGGTGGCTTCGGTATCCTCCAAATGGATCCGATGCGTGCAAAGCCTAGGGCTTATTCCCTTTAGATCGGAAATAGTGTATCCCAAGACACCTTTGTGGCTCCTAAGGACGTCTAGGAGTTTTTCAAGTTGATCTTGTGTGAGGTGGGAATTTACTATCACCGGAAAAGTCAATTTATTACCCAAAAAGGCATACCTTAGATTCGGCGGTAATTGTTTAAGCTCTACCTGAGGTGGTGCTGCTTCTTCCACCTTTTCAGCTCTCATGAATTCGGCTTCTTCCTTGTCATCCGGGTTTAGCTCATTTTCAGATGGCATGCTTTCATGTGACAAGTCGGACTCGCTGCTTAGTGAGGATGAGGCATCGAAGTAGGCGCCCTCTGATTCAGTGCTAGCATCGCCAAAACCTTCGCTCTGCTCCAGTTCGTACCTGGAATCAAGAAACACATCAGACGATTCATAAAAACAAGAGTGAGCGTCATAAAGTGTAACATCCTGAATGTCGGTTTGCTCGAAGGGTTCTTCGGGAGCATAGTGCTCTTCGACATTTGCTCTATTGTCTTCGAAATGCAATTTGTCGTCGACCACGTCAACTCTGACATTGCCTCCGATGGTCCCTTCCGGGGAGATTTGGTCCATCACAAAGCTAGCAAATAGTTGTTCGTCGGGGTCCGTGATATTGATAGCAAATGCTCCGGTAGTGTGGACCTCGTCGACAAGCTCCTTAAGGAGGCCTGTAAAGGTGTCATAGTCTTCCCGACTGAGTTCTATTGTTGGCGTTGCATCCCCCATTCTCCCTGTTAAGATCTTATGCAAAATGCGGGGAGAATGTGCAAATAGGGCTACGAATGAAGTTAGGATAAGATGGAGAGGGAAGTAAAGGAAGAAAGTAAGAAGAAATAACCGGGTGGTCGGTGCTGAGCACCGACTAAAAATGTCCCCGGCAACGGCGCCAAAAACTTGGTCGCGCCCCGGCGTACACGTCCCGGGACGACGGTTGTAGTTTTACCGCAAGCGCACGGTATAGTGGCGAGCGGGTATCGAACACAGGGAGGACGAATGACCGTGCTTGCTCCTAATCAACCTGGCTATTTAGAGGGATAATTGCCTTGGGCGATCCTGTCACAATCGTCAGACAAAAGTGCGAAATATCAAATCAAATAGAGAACGCCTAGGGAATGGGGAATCCCCACTACTCACCGTATTTCACAATTGTGGTTCGCCGGTATCGAAATCGCTAGGATGAGAATTTGGATGAACTAGTTGCAACTAAATGTGAAACCAAGCTCACGCTCTCGCGCTGTTGCCGGTCTATAGCTATCCTAGGTTTGGGTCCAATCTCTTGCAAACCCTAGCCTAGGGAAGCTATCATTGGGATCAACATCATCGTCCAATTGCGCACCGAGTCCAATCTCTTGCAAACTCGGTCCACAATCTAAATTAGGATAGTTCCTACCCGTCCAATCTCTTGCAAACGGGTATCGGCGCGGAATTGCAACCGGAGATCCTAGCATCGGTCCAATTTCTTGCAAACCGATACTTCGAAAATCCGACTCCAACCCAATTCGGATTTCTAGGGCTTCCTATCGAATTGGGATCCAATCTCTTGCAAACCCCAATTGATGTGAATACCTAGCTATCCGTAGTAATTCGATCCCAATCTAATCCCTAATAACAATCCTAGCTCAATTTCTACCGGTTCAACACAAATACGAAATTGGGCTTGTAGGGTTCATCCCCACGCCCCAAGACGTGGAGACTACTCACTAATCATAGCAATAGCACAATAATTGGCAATGAAATAGACAATGGAATTCATCACAACAATGATATAAACAATAAAAATAGAGTTTTTGTGGAAGAGAAGTGCAAACCAATGTAAATCTTCAATCAACCCAATAAAAATCCAAGTTTTTCTCTTCACCAATCACAATTAATAAAGCTCAAAAAGTAGACTCAAAAAGCTGCAAAAAATCTCAGAGGAGGCTCTCAAAACTAGGGTAAAAAACAGAGCTTAAATAGCCCAAAAATCGTCTAAAAATCCTGACCAAAACGCCCCTGCACAGCCTGTTTTCCGCAAATTTCGCTATAGGCAGCGCATCGCACTCGGCCGAGTGACGAAAGTCGCTCGGCCGAGTGAAAACCCTGTCAATTTCCAGTAAGTCGTGGGCTTCAGGGGTCTTCAGTTCGGGGGCGGCTCGGCCGAGTGAGTTGTCGTCACTCGGCCGATGGCTTCACTTCATTCGGGCGGACGGGATTTGCCACTCGGCCGAGTGGGTCTTCTGAAGCTCAGATGGCCGAAAAACAGTAACTTCGGTCTTTTTGAGAGCCTTCGTCTGGGCGCCACTCGGGCGGACGTGGTTTCGTCACTCGGCCGAGTGGGTCTTCTGTGCTCGGCCGAGTGCACAGGTAACTCGTGTCTGAATTGGTCGGCCGAGCAGTGTCTCGCTGGTCGGCCGAGTGGCTCCTCCACTCGGCCGAGTGGGACACAAAAAATGCCCAAACTGGTCGTTTTGGCCTCCTCGTCGCTCCGGCGACGTCCATTCTTCTTCCGCTCCTCTCCAACAGCAAAATACCCCTCGGGGAGGTCGTCGGTGGCCGTCTAGATTACACGCATCTCGAGATCACTCCTAATCGCGCCAAATCACCTGAAATGCGACAAAAACAACAAATCGTGAAAAGCATCGCAATATCGTCGATATATCGTGAAAAACATGATTTGGGCGATCAAAATGGCATGCAAACATGCGGGAAAAGGGTGTAAAATAAGGAGTGATCAATGACAAACTTGTAAGTAAGCAAACCATTTTAGTATAACTATGTTCATATTGTAATTGTGTTCATATCATCGAATCAGACCACTGATTTTTGCAGATTTTTTTCGCTGAGATCCATGTATTGTTCAAATGTAATAAACAGATCATGGGAAGTCCCCACAAAACTAGAAAATATTTTAAATGTATGAAAAAGAACAAAGAACATATAATGCTAAAGGTTTGCCATTAAAATATTTCATGAACAAAAATCCATTTTATCTAACTATGCAACATAAATTTGTACCCATTATTCAAAATAGACCAGAGAAACAACACACTTTCAGCCTGCCATTTGCAAGATATGCAACAGGAATTAGCACTCTGAATAAACAAATAGTTATCATAAAACATAATGCATAGTTAGATAACATATATTTGTGGGTGTTGCTCCCCCACGTACACCTCCCCAACACCTAGACTAGGTACACAATGGCGCACAAATTGGTCCCAAGCCCGAATTCCACCGAGGCATCGCCTAGGCATAAAACCAAACACCTCACAGGCACAAGAGAGAGTTGTCACCAACAACCAGGACTATCAATGATCTTGTGATAGATAATGTAAGCACACAAATATAATACGAAATAAAGAAAGCAACACAAAAGAGACGCAAATATTTACCCTGGTTCGGTTGCGAATAACCTACATCCAGCATCCAATGCACCCGGTTTCACTGATGATCAAGGAAGGTATACATCGACCCCATCATCTTCTTCTTCCTCCACCACAATAAGAGAATATCTCCAGGCAACAAGACCTAACCCGAGATCTCTCACCAATCTCACACACAATCTCAACCAAGTGGGAATCCTTGATAATAAAGCCCCTGCAATATGTAGAGCTCCTCAAGAGACCAGTCCCATATCTAGCTAGATCACTCCTTGGTAATATAGCTCCAAATAAGAAAAGCTACCCAAGTGACTCAAGTTCTACAAGCTAGAGGATGAAGAACACTCACCATGGATCTCACACAAGAAGAAGCTTTATTGGTTCTCCAATAACCTAGCTTTCTCTCCTCCAAACTCAGATCCAAGCCTCTTCTTCTGGCTCTGCAAAAATGAGAGCCTTCTGCACTCACACATGCATCCCTCTGTTCTTTTTTTGCTCTGGAAAAGAAAGGCAACAGCCCTTGCGTTTTGTGCTCTAAAAATGAGAGCATATCGCTATCAATCTATCACTATCGGTCAGTCAAAGGGATGGCCCCAAGGCTTCAAGTCCCAACAGCAAATAACCAAGCAAGGGCCCATGTGTTGTGCATGAAAGTGATTTTTCAGCACGTTAAAAACAACACTGTACCCTGCTGATAAATCCACATTCTCTTAAGTATAGCTCCAGCTCCAACTCCAGCACCAACATGCACTCGTCTTGTATGAACTCACCTTGCCTTGACCATCAAACATGTGAACATCCATCATGTGCATCGGAAATCATTCCCTCTGGCACCTTAATCTTTCGAAAGACATTACAAGCTCAGAAATCGTCTGAGCCTAGCCTCACGCATCTCCGTCTCGTCCATTGCCATGTCTGCGATGAAGTCATTTGTCTCTGAGGATAGCCCTGCGAGCTCAGACTCCATGAACGAACCAAAAGACACCGTGCTAGCGTCAATAAGCCCTCTGTCGTTCCATGAACATCATTATCATCACTCCACAGGTCCGCGAGTAACTCATGCTTGCCATGGCCATCATCTGTGAGAAACACGCCGTCTTCCCTGCTGCTATATAGATTGATCCCACCTGGGTCAAATCGATACACCGTTTGTATCTACTCTATCTGCTGATGCCTGTCATCAAGACTCACCGTCCACCAGCTCCGCACCTCAACTGACTGTGCCGACGACTCAAGACATGAATGCACGCACACAAGTGCCAACCTGTCTGTCGCACCTACATCTAGCCTCTGGAGATCGTCCCCACCTGTCATGGCCTGTGATGAACTCACCGAAGGTAAGAGATGAGTGCACACTAAAGAATCTCCACTCGGCTATACCTCCTCCCTATATCGAGCGAGAACACACTCAATACATGGCCTCCTAACTCTCAGCTCTATGCCCTTAGTGGCAACTCCACCTGGGACCACTATCGCAGTCTCCACACTGTCGTAGGAGTCTCCACGCTCTACCAAGCTATCAGATTTCCTACTCCTCTGCATCTCCACCGGTCTGGCCTCTGAAGTATCACAAGATGCGCATGTTAAATCATGCTTAGCCAAATGAGATCCATATTGCATGTGCCCATGCTGTGAAGACTGCTCTACCATGCATAGCGAATGCTCTACCCTAATGTCAAGCTCCGCAGAAGACCTCTCTACACTGAAGCTGAAGCTGCACACCTCAACACCCTGGTCCTCAACAGAAGCAACCAACTCATGCGTACTAGAAACGTGAGACCTCCGTCTCCTCACCCAATGCAACCTCTGGCATCGGCGCAAACCAACTGCCCTACTCCTCCGTAGATTGATGGCTCTACCTCGAAGCTAAAGCTGCACACCTCAGCATGCTGGGTCTCTTCAAGAGCACTCATAACATGCATGCTGGAACTGTGAGAGACCTCTGTCACCTTACACACTGCAACTAATTGCATCGATACGATGACCGACTACAATGCCTCATTGTAGACCGATGTCCTCTGTGCCTCCAACTGAAATGAATCTGGAGCTACATCGTGAGATTCCGGCTGATCACTGACACTGACCACATTGGATGAACACTACTCCCTGTCTGTCTTCACACGTGTCTGATCACTTGCCTGAGTCTGAATCTGAATCACCTCATCCTCTCTATGGACCGGGCTGTCTTCCATTCTCTACACACCGTCATGAGTCTGCTCCGTCCTAAGCACTGCAGACTCATTAACCATGACGTGTTATCTGACAATCACCTTACGGGTACTAGGACACCATAACCTATACCCTCTCGCACCTCCACCAGCGTACCCGAGTAGAACACAATCATGCATGCATTGTCCTACATCATCATCGTTCCCCTCGTGCGGCCGCATCAGACATCCAAACGTACACAAGTGCGAGAAGTTAACGACTCTGTCCGTCCATAACTCCTCGGGAATAGAACTACCTACGGTTAATGACGGCGTATGGTTGATGAGGTATGCCGCAGTAGCAAGGGTCTCCACCCATAATTCCCTAGGAAGGCTGGATGTGTTGAGTATCGGTGTTTCATACCAATCTTATTTTGATGATGATCACAACATTATGTTGTTGCTAATGAATCTCATGTTTTAGTCTCTCAGTTTATTTCAAGGATATCTTTCTTGGAGACTAATCACTTGGTGTAAGGATGGACATCATGTGAAGAAGAGCCAAAGTTTTGACTCAAGGAGTGCCAAATCTTGGAGATGATGGAGAGCAATCAAGGCATCAAGATTGAAGACTTAGACTCTTATGAAAGAATTGTAATCCATGTAATTTACTTTATTTGCTTTCTCTCTCTTTTTGAGTCTAGGGTTGATGTAATGCCTTGCTAGATGGTTTGCTCATTCATGCACATGCATTTAACCATCTTAGTGAACCTTAGGATTATCATAGAATCCAATCCAATAGGTTCACTCTTTCGGTCAATCATCTGTTGAGGGAAACACAGCCGACTGGGTGATTTCCAGTCGCCTGTAGATCCTTCTACAGTCGCCTGATTTGCACAGCTCAAGTCTACATTTCAATTGACTCAAACTTGAGCTTTACGCACAGTCTCCTGTCGATCAGATTTTCAGTCGCCTGTATATTTACAGTGGCCTGATATTTGGCCACCAGTCGTCTGTCTAGCGAAAGTGCAATCTCTGCATCTCTCTGTCTTCTCTCTATACTTTACAGTAGTCGACTGATGAAGAATGTACAGTCGACTGACTATTTGACAGTCGACTGTAGTATTAACATCAGTCACCTTTGCAAAGAATTGGAGAAAGAGTGCAGCTCTCTATTTCGTTCCATCCCCTGCAACAGTCGTCTGCTGAAGGTTTTACAGGCGCCTGTCCTGTTTGTCAGTCGACTGTATTGACTTCGTCAGTCGATTGTTCTGGCTCAGATTATAGCCGTTGGATATTTTCTAGCCGTTGATCAGTTGACTGTCTTATGATCATCAGTCGACTGTTCCTGTCGTTTTCACCCAGTTTCTAGCTGTGGCAGATTTGCTTATTTGGCTGTTTCTTTGGGTTTTTGGGCTTGATATATGATTCCTATATATATGAGTGTGCTGCCTTTGCTTAAACTTCTTGATTGATTCTTGATTACTCTTGATTCTATTGAAAATCACAAGAGATCTTTAAGCCACTCTCAAGCTCCCTCATTTCCCTTCTTTGAGCCATTGAAGTCCAGCTCAAGGGAAATCATCCAAGTGCTCTCAAGCATATTCCAACACTTGGAGATCCTCTTCCATGCCTTGCATTCATTGATGAGTAAGCATCTCAAGGCATATGTAAGAGTATTTACTTTACAGGGTGTAATTTGTTTTCCAATTTCTCTTTGTGGGATTAGGATACTCTCTCTTTGTGGGAGTCTCTCTCTCTGTGTGGGAGGTTGTCTCTTTTGTGGGACTAGGGAATTCTCTTTGTGGGAATTAACTCTCTTTGTGGGAGTTCTAGTGTCCTAGTGTAGGGCTAACCCTAATTCTCTGAGTGGGAATTAGTGATTCTCTGTGTGGGAATCTTGATCCTTGTGTAGGATTGGTTGGGTCCTTGTGTAGGGCATAAATCCTCTTTGTGGGGTATCTCCTTGTGAGATTTGTATTCACTTCTCTGTGTGGGAATATAGTGAATATTGGTGTGGCTGGATGTACCCAAGTTTGGGGAACCAGGGTAATTCTTTGTGTTTGCATTTGAATTGATTGTGCCATCTAATTCCCCTTGCATTTATAATTCCGCATTTGCAAGTTAAATTTTATTTGGACAATTTTATTGCCATTACACTATTCAGCCCCCCTCTAGTGTGTGTTGTTAGTATTGCAAGGGTTAGACGATCCCTACAATTGGTATCAGAGCGAGGTTAAAGCATACTGCAACGATGGCATTCAACGCTACTTCCACGCCTCATGAAGAAGGTCTTTCTACCGTCCGACCCCCGCTCTTCACGAAACCAACTATCCGAGTTGGAAGATCGGGATGATGGTCTACTTAAAGAGTCACGACCTTTGGGACATAACGGAATCACCTTTCGAGGAGCCTTCTGCTCCCGCGGCCTTGAGAACTAAAGCGGAGAAGGACTTGATCAAAGTCAATGCTAGGGCTATGTGTGTTCTCCATTGCGCCCTCACTCTGGATAAGTTCGATCGCATTTCCATGTGCAAATCGGCCAATAGTATTTGGCATACACTGGAGATCTCTCATGAAGTGTTACTTCAACATAAGGAAGAGATTCAGTCAACCAAGCTCGAGAAGCTTGAGAAGAAAAAGGGTGTTGCTCTTCGTGAAGAGAAGGAGTCTTTCAAATGGAAAAAGCAGTTCCAACAAGAAGCTCCGAGTGAAGATAAAGAAGATCTTAGCGACGATGACTACATCGAGCTTGCCAAGCAATTCAAAAATTTCAAGGCATTCCTCAAGGATAATCAAGGTATGTCTTCATCAAAGGTTGCCTCTCAGTCTAATAAGTTGGTTTGTTTCAACTGCAGTGGAATAGGTCATATGGCTACCGAATGTCCTTTCAAACCCAACATAGATTCTTATAAGGGTAAAGGGAAGAAACATTGGAAAGCCAAGTCCGAGGTCAAAAACCAAAAGAAGGGACTCATCGGCACATTTGATAATTCAGATAGGGACACATCTAATGATGAAGAAGAGGATGACAAGGAGGACGATCAAAGGTGTTTTATTGCCTTTGATGATTCTTCATCAACTTCATCTAACTCTAGCGATGAAGAGATAGAGACATGGCTCAACTCCAAAGAAGAAAGTTGCTTCATGGCTAATGGGGAAGAGTCTTCGTCATGCTCAAGCGAGGAGGAAAGTGATGAATAAACCGAGGAGGAAAAGCCATCCTATGAGGAGCTTGAATACCGCTTAAGTGTGGCCTCCAATTTGGCAAGTAAGTGCATCGATTCATATGATAAAATGAAAGCTAAACTTGATAATTCTAAGAGTAGGGTGCATGAGTTAGAATCATCTAGTATAAATATTCATGATGAAAGGCATGTTTATGACACTTGTGAGAGAGACACACTTCTCTCTCAAGTTAAGGAATTGAGCATTTCTAATGAAAATCTCATTGCTCAAAACCTTAGCTTAGATGCTCACATTCAACAACTTACGTTGAAATGTGAAGGGAAATCCCGGAAGCTTATAATCTTTGTGTATTCTATGGATTCACTCCACGATTTGTTGGAAAAACAACATCCGGCAAATCATAGAGGAGGTTTGGGTTAAATTCAAAATGTGGTTCCCAAACCCACCTCTAATTCTTCTTTTGGTGCAAATTCAAGAAATATTGCTAAAGCACCTAAGAAGAATCATCATGCCTTCTTGTATAACAATAACACCAACAAGAAGCATGTAGATCACAAGGTGATGAGGAAGAATGAAGAATCTTCATTTTTTGCTAAGAAGCAAAATCCGCATTCTTTGTATGCTAAGAAATTTGTTTCTACACATAAGCATGCCACATCCTTCCCTCTTGCTAAGACAAAACCTTTGCCTATGAAATCCTTGGGATTATGGATTCCCACTAAGGCTAGTGTGCAAGAGAGAGATAGTTACATCAACTCTCTAGTTAGGGATGTGATCACCTCGTGTGATTATGTTAGGAAATCAAACTTCTCTTGGGTTTGGTTACCTAATGTTTAGGTTCCTCACACTTTTGCATATTGCATGGGTATTGTGCTTCTATGCCTTATTTTAAGCATACCCATTGATTGTGTGTGTTTCATGATTTTGAAAATAGTTTCAAATTTATTTCTTTTCATGAAAATGGGGACCTTGGGGTTTATTGACATGCATGCATGATCCATGTGTATGTCAATGGGGGAGTTAATATATTATATGTTTTAATTAATTTAAGACATATTTTAACTCTCATTTTGGAGGTTATTTGAGATCATTATTTATATTTGGTTATTTTGGGTCTCAAACCAAACCTCTTGTTTATTGCCAACATGTTTCATGTTTTATTTGTTTTGGAAATATCTTTGTGTATCTTCAAAGCTTGATTCTCTTCATATCTATTGCTTTGATACACTTATGGCCCATGGCTCTATTAATTAAATGGTATTAGATCCTAGAAGTCAAAAGTTGACCATTTCTATGATTCAGGGGGAGCATGGGATAGTGAATTGATACCCACTAAATTTTATATTTGGTATCATACATATCTTTCTTTTCTTGCATATTGTCACATCTTGGTTAAGATGATAAATGGGGATATTTTTCATGTCCACCTTTTTGACGATGTCAATGGGGAGAGATATATGCATTATGTGATCATATCTATAGGGGGAGAGATATATACATATGCATATAGGGAGAGATATCTCTATAGGGAGAGAGATATATGGGTTTAGATAAACCATTCATGTTTGCATGCCTTTATTCTTTGCAATTGGTTTATGTAACCCATGCCTATTATATGTCACCATGTTATTATTGGTTTATGAGTATTTACCTTTGTGTAGCTCATTATGTAATTGGTGCATATAAGTAGGGGGAGATCCTTAGCTTTGTGCTTTAATTCTTTATGATTTACATAATGTGTGTCATCATCAAAAAGGGGGAGATTGTTGAGTATTGGTGTTTCATACCAATCTTATTTTGATGATGATCACAACATTATGTTGTTGTTAATGAATCTCATGTTTTAGTCTCTCAGTTTATTTCAAGGATATCTTTCTTGGAGACTAATCACTTGGTGTAAGGATGGACATCATGTGAAGAAGAGCCAAAGTTTTGACTCAAGGAGTGCCAAAGCTTGGAGATGATGGAGAGCAATCAAGGCATCAAGATTGAAGACTTAGACTCTTATGAAAGCATTGTAATCCATGTAATTTACTTTATTTGCTTTCTCTCTCTTTTTGAGTCTAGGGTTGATGTAATGCCTTGCTAGATGGTTTGCTCATTCATGCACATGCATTTAACCATCTTAGTGAACCTTAGGATTATCATAGAATCCAACCCAATAGGTTCACTCTTTCGGTCAGTCGTCTGTTGAGGGAAACACACCGACTCGTGCTCTAACATGAATCGAACTCTGAGCAACCTCTTCCACAACGCCAATCGATGTCCTCACTGTCAACCTCGAGCAATCCCTCTTCCAATGCCCTCTTTCCTTCCATAGAAAGCATTTGTTGTCACCGCGGCCCCTGACTTGGACCGCCGTCGATTTCGACTCTTGGAACGACCTGTCTTAGATCTTGGAGTGGGTCCCCCCCCTTGGCGACCCCTAATGACATTGGGTACATCGCAACCACCGGTGTCACTTAACACCAAACTTTGGAGATCCTCCGTATGCAGTGCAAACTTCACCTCATCCAACGTGAGTTAGACTTGGCCATTTAACATCGAGCCTACAAACTTGGAATACACCGGAGCAAGAGAACACAATAGCTCCATGGCATGTTGCTCGTCCTTTATTACACTCCATAATTCCCATAGGTCCATTACTATACGGTCCATCTCACCAACATGGTTCCACAACGAAGTTTCCCTTTTCATCCTGTGCGTATAGAAGTATTGTCACAATTACAACCTTCGTTCAATTGGTGTCTTGGTCGAGTACCGAGCTTCAAGCATCCTCCATAGGTCGCTCACGGCCACAACATCGGTAAATTACCTAAGGATCTCATCCTCCAAGGATTGCATGATCTCGCCGAGGGCTTTAAGCTCCTTCATTCGCTTATCATACACCGTTGCCTTACATGGCATTCCGTATCACATACGGCACAGTAAACTCCATGGTGCTTCAACAAAGCCACCATCTTTGTCGCCATGGTCCATAGTTGTCCCGGCCATTAAGCCTCTCTACTTCGTATGAACACCCGGCCGTCTCCTCACATGAGCAAGACGCCATCACGGCACTACACTTCTTCGCAAACAAGAAGCTTTGATACCACTTATTGGTCCCCCGCGTGCACCTCCCCAACACCTAGGCTATGTACACAATGTTGCACAAAATGGTCACAAGCCCGAATTCCACCGAGGCGTCACCTAGGCATAAAACCAAATACCTCACGGGCACAAGAGAGAGTAGTCACCAACAACCAACCCTCTAAATGATCTTATGATAGATAATGTAAGCACGCAAATATAATACGAAATAAAGAACGCAACACAAAAGAGATACGTAGATTTACACTGGTTCGGTTGCGAACAACCTACATCCAGCATCCAATGCAACCGGTTCCACCAATGATCAAGCAAGGTATACATCGACCTCATCATCTTCTTCTTCTACCACAATGAGAGAATAGCTCCAAGCAACAAGAGCTAACCATAGATGCACACACACTCTCAGCCAAGTGGGAATCCTTAATAATAAAGCCCCTACAACATGTAGAGCTCCTCAAGGGACCAATCTCACATCCAGCTAGATCACTCCGGTGTAATATAGCTCCAAACAAGGAAATATACCCAATGGACTCAAGATCTACAAGGTATAGGAAGAATAACACTCACCATGGATCTCACACAAGAAGAAGCTTTATTGGTTCTCCAATAACCTAGCTTTCTCTCCTCCAAACTCAGATCCACGCCTCTTCTTTTGGCTCTGCAAAAATGAGAGCCTGCCACACTCACACACGCAGCCCTCTGTTCTTTTTTTGCTCTGCAAAAGAAAGGCAGCAGCCCTTGCGTTTTGTTCTCTGGAAAAATGAGAGCACACCGCTCTCAATCTCTCATTGTCGGTCAATCTAAGGGATGGCCCCCAAGGCTTCAAGTCCCAACAGCAAATAACCAAGCAAGGAGCCCATGTGCTGTGCATGAAAAAGATTTTTCAGCACATTAAAAAACAACAGTGGGGCTATCCTAAGTCATTTTCTTGAAATACAAAAAAGCACTTATAAAGGAGCCTCAACAATCTAGATAAAATTCGGATCTGGTCTCACTAGTCAAAGGTCCATCCATCCATGAAGTTCAGGAATTCACAAATTGGCAGTAATCAGATCAATTTGCAGTTCTATACAATTGTGTTTCTAGCAAACCTCCACCCCTCCATCAAACTCATATTCATGGTAGTAAGTAGATCAAAATTTCCATTTATCATCTTCCACAGAGACTCCAACAACTCACATTTGTCCACAAGCAAGACCATGCATACTAAGGAACATGAGCCGATGGAAGTGGCACCATTAGTCCTTTCAGAACCAATGCCTTTGCGGTCAATTATTGATCACGAATCTGATCCCAGCAAAGAAAGCTATGTCACACCTTTGTAAATCCTTCCCACATTCTCACCTCTGTGCACAACCATCATCCTCGTAAGGCTCGATTTGTATTACCTAGATTATCGGCACCAGGTCTACATTGCATTGATTTTAAACTTTAAACAACTCTCTATGAAACTAGAAACACCAGGGCTCTAATTTCCTTGAATTTAAGCACATATTCCCAATTTCAGGGGGCATAAACTCATTTCTCCACTTGGGTACCCCATGGAAGATGGAATTGGCCAATATGGATATCAATGAATTAGAAAGCTAAATAAGGAAAAAAGATACAATAAAAAGTGTAGTAGTGTAACTGCGCAAGCGGATAGAAAATAAGGTGACATTGAGACTGGTATTCTCCTGTCAAGAGAGAGAGAGAGAGAGAGAGAGAGAGAGAGAGAGAGAGAGAGAGAGAGACTTACATTTCAAGCTACTAAGTTTCATCTTTGGTTTTTCTTTATGAGAAGCCAATATTGGCTTTGCAAGTAATCTGGGCTTGTTGGGAAATCGAATTATTCAATAAGGCACTTAAACAGTACCTGCTACAAGGTGTGACCAAACATCCATATTGCCGAATAGATGATGGCACCCGCATGAAAATTATTTTAGACATGGGTTGTGTAGGCTCGTTTTGAACAGCTGCCTGACCAAGGTGAGTTCGAACCTATACAGATGCATTTCATGAAGTTGCCTGAGGTGATAGCTTACTAGTAAATTTTTGTCGACGTTGTGCAGTTGTGCATGAATTCTCTGGAGGATAGCCTCCACAAAATTCTCTGGAGGATTATAAGAACTTGCAATATGCATGCTAACTAACAAAGTTAAGTCGTACAATTTCAAGACATCAGGATACCACAAGTGCATAGTGTGACCGGATTTATAGGTACGAAACTACGTCTTTTGGATAAGTAGCTACACTACTAGAAATAAAAATGTTCTAAGAAAATGAATTATAAATTACAAAGTTCATATCCATGAAGCAAGGCCACTTCAAGACTTCTATTCTGAATCTATTTTGAGTCAGACATCCAGGTAATGTACCTGCAATGACACTTCCATGTCATGTTTTGTCTGTAGTTTTTTTTCAGAATGTTCTGAGTGCCAGTTATTCATATGCATGTGCGTGCTCATATGGATGCTAGCTCTCCAATATATTCTTCATATGGACTTGAATAATAATATAGAAACTGTGACGTTTAGCCACAACAATCAGGACAATTAACTGATCAGCCATCAACCACAAAGAAAGGGGCATTCTACATGCTGTTTTCCTAGATATGTGCTACTAAGGAACCTAACTGCAACTAATTCAGCTACACTTCACATCTAATGCATTGACTGGAGAAGGAAAAATTTTCTAATATCCACCCCCCCAAGGCACGCACACAGGTGCATGCACACACAGAAAGAAAAAAGGAAAAAAGATGCAGAGACTATTATTGGTACTCAGTTACAAATGTATATCTAATAGATACACATGTCACAGACCGTCGAGTAAAACACTATAATATCAATGTCACTACAGATTTCAGCACAAAATGGATATCCGTTACGTCATTTTTTGTTTGGTTTTACTGCATACCACCATAGAGAGGTAAATACGGATCGGTACCATTTTATTTTTGCAGCTATGTAAGTTGGGTTTTCCTTCTGACAAGCAAACTCACATTTGTTTTACTTTTTATACAAATATTCATCTGTATGTATTCCCTCATCTATATTCGTTTTTCTTTCCCCTTTTCATATGTATTCAACAAAAAAAAGAAACCAGATTACTTCAATTAGAAAATATTACTCTTTAAGATAAAAAAGAAACCAGTTTTCTTGGAAGGCATGCATGTCGGTCTATCATATATGAGAGGTCAAAAAAGTTATTTTACAAATTCGTAAACTTTAAAGGGTCTAACCAAGTAACATCGTGTTTAAGGTAGTAGTTAGTAATTTACAAAGTTCAAGGTAGTTTTCTAGGAATAATATGAAAGTTTTACAATAGTTTAGTGAAATTTATTTGCTGGAAATTAAATTGAACCTGCCTTTATGTGCATGCAATTTCCTCTCACCCAAATCGAAAAAAATAATACGTGAAAAAGAATGGATGTAGGCATATACAGTATTTGCCAACCTGGACACATGCGGATACACCCCCATCTTTGTCCAGGCAAAAGTTTGGCACATATCAAAAACAAAACTTGAAAACAAACAGACAATATTGAAAGTCAGGTTGATTATAGCCAGACTAAGAATGCAAGTTGTGTTAGCCAGTTCTCAGTCAAAGGAAAAAATTAATCCAAAGAAAACATAACTAAAAGACTTAATCCTATAAATCAAAAATTAAGAGAGCAACTATTAACATGAACGTATAAATTACACCCATTGCACAGCATATTGTTAGAATCTTAAGAGCATGATCATCAAAATTTAAAACTTGTACACATGCTAATTACAAAATGGAATCAATTAGGATCATATATTATGAGGTAGAATCGATTAAAAACATTCATTCTTTCATTGCATGTAAATTACAAGTTCATTACAACTATCTGCAAAGGACACTGTAGATACGAAAATGTAACATATAAAAATATTAATGCAATGGCATACAAATAACATTGGCCCTACTCAAACTCTACAGTAACATTGGCCGACACAACAAACAGTGAATCATCATCTGGAAATACCACATCTAAAATTTGAGCTTGATTAATCTCGTTACAATAAGGCAAGCTAGCATCCTCTTCACCCATATCGTATAAGTCTCTTGGTTTTACATGAATATGACTACTCCACCCATTATCAGCATTGTCGTCTACATAAAATACTAATGAGCCTCGACAACTTGAATGAATGGTTCATCATCCTCGTGATCACCATAGTGAATCAAGTGAGAGAAGTTTACTGATATGAACCCAAAATCATCTACTCTAATAAACATTTGGTTCCCTGGTATTGGCCCATGCACACTTAAATGCAGTTATGTAACGACCCGCTCTCGGAGGGCCATTACTTATTTGATTTTATTTACAGGTCTGCAGATTACCAGTGAAATCAATAAAGTCACAATCCAGAGAAGTACCAATACTCAAACCAGCATACATTTTTACAGTCCATAATTAAGATACAACACAAAGTAGCACTCTCTCACCAAATACATGAAAGGAAGTACAAAAAATAAATGCGTAAAGAAAATACATAACAGCATATAATACGCACACCAACTTAAGCACCTAGAAAACAACAGCCTCCGAATCAAACTCTGGCTCCTCAAAACTCATTGGTCGCTTCTTCGATTATTTTGTCGTCTGTTGGTGCCATAAATGGAACCATATGTAAGTCACAATAATTCTAAATATAGAAAAGAATCAGTGCACAAGTATGACAAAAGTAACTACGTATAAGCAAACCAGAGCGAAAAGTGAAGTACTGAGCAACAAATGTGATAAGGCGTACATAACTGAGTGGTAAAGGTAAACAGAACTAAAAGAAGACAACGAACTATACTGTGGTAGTGCAAGTGTAAAGCAGGCTAAGCAAGTAAAGCATGCTACCGCTATAGCCATAAGTGAGACAAGTAAAGTACTGGTGACTGCACATGCATGGTAGGTAAGTGCATGCAGTGCATAAAGTAAAAGGTGGCTATGCAAGTACAACGAGTAACGTATAAGAGCAACCATGGTGATAACTATTACGCCTTAAAAGCCGGCCTAGTTGATAAAGGCTCACTTAAATAGCCCATCAACAATCATCATCAATGAGGACCAGTTTGCCAAGGCTAAGAAGAGCTCGCCAAGTCTTCGAGAAGCTCGCCCAAGCAGAGCGACAAGCTCGTCATCCGAATCAGAGAGAAGAGCCTCCGGCTGACTGCACACGTTCTATGCTGGCTCGCCCCAGAGCAGCTCGTCCCAGAGGCAGCTCGCCTTCCCCTTTCCCCCCGAAGAAGTCCGGCCAAGAGGGGAGGCAACCCGCCACAAATATCACTGCCAGTCTCGCTACAGACAAAGTCTGACAAAAGCATAGCTGGTCGCTTCGCCGCCTGACGGCCTGCCAAAAGCACGTCTGACATTTACGGCTCTGACAGCCTGATGCACCTGACACCATCTGACACCATCAATGCGGAAAATATCTCTGACACCGATCGTCACCTTATTGATTCACCACTTGAGTGCCAGCTCGGTTGATTTGATAGCTGACAGGATGGCAAGCAACCGTCTCTCAGTCCTATAAATACCCCCTCTCCTCCAACGAGGAGGAGGCTGGTTGGTTGGTAAGTCAAAAAACTCTAACATATCTACTTACATTCAAGGCTGAATATCCTCCACATATTCGCGCCTTCTACACTAGTCTGCCATGCAAGCGCCGATCTGTCTTTAAGATCGCCCTGCATGTCCGATGTTCTCCACATAAGTCACATACTAGCTTAAGCATCGGAGGGGCTATGGGCGAACAGTCTGCCCAGCCTTTCTGACGGGTTGCTCACCTTGCAGGAAGTTCACCCCAGCTGCCAACGGATGTGTGACATGCGGTGACCTTCGTCAACTGGCGAGTGACCTTCATCAACTAGAGGACGACCTACTCCGACTGACGGGCGACCTTGAGATCCTTATCTCCTAATCATCCTCAGATCGTGATTAACCTCGTCTATCCCCCATAACCTATAACCATCGTACCATTGGTTACTCACATCAATACAAATTTCATTATGTGAGGACCTGACCCGCAACAGTTGGCGCCATCTGTGGGAACGTAGGGTCACACCCATGTCTAACCCCACATAGTTCAAACTCTTTCCTAACCATGGCAAACATCCCATGGAAGACGAGCCACACCCCCTCGAAGGGACTCACCCGATGGATGTATCCCTTGAGGGGACGACGGAGGCCACTCACGCCTCGGCATGTGGTGTTCACCAAGGCTTTGAAGCCTTTACAAAGATGATGAATGATTGGGGTGCGGGTGGGGATGGGGCATACATTGCCCCCTAAATCCCCTGAATGTGAGGTGCAGCCTTCATCCCTAGATCGAAGAAGAGATGTCCGCTTGGCAAGAGGAGCCCAACGAAGAGAGAGTGGCTCCACAAAGACGTCTCGATGCAGACGTCGAGGCTGCTCAACATAGGCAGCTCAATGAAGAAGCTACTGCTCAACAAACGCTTCCATAAAGCTCCAATCCCAGAATCGAAGCTCCTCCAAGTAAGCCGACTACGCGCCCTAGGGCTCGAGCCCTCACAGGACGACCTGGGACGCGAAAATACAGGTCTCCTGTCTCTCTCACCTATCATTAAGTTTCAACTCACGTCCTTTTCAAACTTTCCTTGTGAGAAAAATCCCAGATCACGGTTGTCTTGATTGCAAAGAGCGAGCCGCCTTGCTGCAAGCAATGATCCGGGGCAGGTTTTTGAGTCGCACGCCCGAAGGGTCTCCAAGGGCTGGAGACGGGCTACACACCTTGACCCTTCCCTATCAAAGATCCGGGGAAGGCCCCGTGTTGCGCCCCCGAGAGGCGCCAGGGGCATAGGACCCCCTAGGGGTGCTGGAAGGTCCATGACCGACACACACCCTCTCGAAGCCCTCCGGGGCACGTCGCGGCCTCGCTACCCATAGCAAGTCAGACCTCGCTACCCAAATTAGAGAAGAGAGAGCTACCTCGCTGTAAAGATCCGGTGAAGGATGTCGAGCTCCGCCCCCGAGAGGTCAGCAAGGGCTTGGGTCAGGCTGTGTAACTAGATCCTTCCCTCTAAGAGACCCAGGGTGGAAACCGGAACTGCGCCCCCGGATGGGCACCCTCAAGAGAAGGTTGTCCTCGGTAAAGGCTGTCGTCCCCCGACGAGTCGTTCATGGGTCTAGGGCAGGTTTCCAGACTGTGCCCATACCCAAACCGGGTTTTATTCTATCTCTGACCAGTGTCGTTACGTTTCGATGAACACAATCTTCGATTTTTCTCTTGTGTACGAGCAATCACAGGTCAAGATCAACCCAATCCTTGGAGGCGGCTGACTCGCCATAAACCACACCTCCGGGGCAGGTTTTCGAGTTGCATGCTCGAAGGGCCTCCCCGGGCTAGAGACGTGCTACGTACCTCGACCCTTCCCTAACAAAGATCTGAGGCAGGACACGTGCTGTGCCCCCGAAAGGCGCCAGGGGCATAGGACCCCCAGGGGTGCTGGAAGGTCCACGACCCACACACACACACTCTCGAAGCCCTCCGGGGCAGGTCGCGGCCTCGCTACCCGTAGCAGGTCGGACCTCGCTACCCAAACCGGAGAAGAGAGCGAGCTACCTCGCAGCAACGATCTGGGGCAAGCTTCCAAGCTGCGCCCCCGAAAGGTCGCCAAGGGCTTGGATCAGGCTGTGTAACTCGATCCTTCCCTTTCAGAAACTCAGGGTGGCACTGGAACTATGCCCCCGAAAGGGAGCCCTCAGGATAAGGCTGTCGTCGACAAAGGTCGTCCTCCCCCGATGGGTCGTCCATGGGTCTGGGGCAGGTTTCTGGACTGCGCCCCCACTCAAACATGTTTTATTCTTTCTCCTACCTGTGTTGTTATGTTTTGACTGACACACTCTTCGAGTTTTCTCTTGTGTGCGAGAAATCACAGGACGAGATCGGGTCAACTACACATCACAGGTTTTATTCTATCTTTGACCTGTGTCGTTATGTCTTGACTTACACACTCTTCGAGTTTTCTCTTGTGTGCGAGAAATCACAGGTCGAGATCGGGTCGAATATGTGCCCCAGGTTTTATTCTATCTCCGACCTGTATCATTATGTCTCGATTTACACACTCTTCGTGTTTTCTCTTGTGTGCAAGAAATCACAGGTCGAGATCGGGTCACTATACGCCCCAGGTCAAGATCGTCCGATCCTTGGAGGCGAGCTGACTCGCCACAAACCACACCTCCGGGGTAGGTTTCTGAGTCACACGCCTCAAGGGTCTCCCAGGGCTGGAGATGGGCTACGCACCACGACCCTTTCCCACCAAAGATCCGAGTCAGGCCATGTGCTGTGCCCCGAAAGGCACCAGGGCATAGGACCCCCAGGGGTGCTGGAAGGTCCACGACCCACACACACCCTCTCGAAGCCCTCGGGGGCAGGTTGCGGCCTCGCTACCCGTAGCAGGTCGGTCCTCGCTATCCAAACCCAAGAAGAGTGCGAGCTACCTCATAGCAAAGATCCGGGGCATGCTTCCGAGCTGCGCCCATGAAAGGTCGCCAAGGGCTTGGGTCAGGCTGCGTAACTCGATCCTTCCCTTTTAGAGACCCAGGGCGGGCACCGAAACTATGCCCCCGATAGGTCCCCATAAGAGCCCTAAGGGTCTTAGGATTACCTCCGGAGCGTCCCCAGCCAAAGGAAGTCCAGTGCAGGCTTTCGAGCTGTTCCCTCGATAGGTTGCCAAGAGCCCTGAGGGTTTGGGGATTGCCTCCGAGGCGTCCCCCATCCTAAGGAGATCCACGACAGGCTTCCAAGTTGCGCTACTAACAGTTTGCACATGGGTTTGGGGCAGGTTTCTGGACTGCGCCCCACCCAGACAGGTCTTCACTCTATCTCCAAAATATGTCAATATGTTTCAACTTACGCACTTGTTGTGTTTTTGTGGTATGCGAAACCCTAGATCAAGACCCGCATGATTACTAGGGATGTGCTACCTCGCCACACTTAAACTCCGGGCAAGCTTATGAGACGCGCCCTTGATAGGCTCTGAAGGGCTAAGGCCGAGCTACGATTCACCCCTTCTCCTTCCTTAGATTCTGGGGCCGGCTTACGAGCTAAACCCCCGATAGGTCGCCCGGGCTTACGAAGCTCGCTACCAAACAGAAGGTACGTAGAGACCCTCTAAAAATTTTCTACCGTGTCTACTAAACATTCAGTGTCTCCTCTGGCCGAAGATCGTCCCCACCAAATGTTGGGAGCAATTGTTACGCCCTAAAAGCCGGCCTAGTTGATAAAGGCCCACTGAAATAGCCCTTCAACAATCATCATTAATGAGGACCAGTTCGCCAAGGCTAAGAAGAGCTCGCCAAGTCTTCGAGAAGCTCGCCCAAGCAGAGCGACAAGTTCTTCATCCGAATCAAAGAGAAGAGCCTCCGGCTGACTACACACATTCTATGCTGGCTCGCCCTAGAGCAGCTCGCACCAGAGGTGGCTCGTCTACCTCTACGCCCCGAAGTAATCCGCCCAAGAGGGGAGGCAACCCGCCACAAATATCACCACCAGTCTCACTACAGACAAAGTCTGACAAAAGCATACCTGGTCGCTTCGCCGCCTGACAGCCTGTCGAAAGTGCGCCAGACATTTACGGCTCTGAAGCCTGATGCACCTAACACCATCTGACACCATCAATGCGGAAAATATCTCTGACACCGCTCGTCACCTTATTGCTTCGCCACTTGAGTGCCAGCTGGGTTGATTTGACAGCTGACAGGATGGCAAGCAACCGCCTCTCAGTCCTATAAATACCCCCTCTCCTCCAACGAGGATGCGGCTGGTTGGTTGGTGAGTCAAAAACCTCTAACATATCTACTTACATTCAAGGTCGAATATCCTCTACATTATTCGCGCCTTCTACACTAGTCCACCACGCTAACGTCGATCTTCCATTAAGATCACCCTGCATGTTCGGCATTCTCCACATAAGTTACATACTGACTTAAGCATCGGAGGGGCTATGGTCGGAAAGTCTGCCCAGCCTTTCTGAAGGGTTGCTCACCTTGCAAGAAGTTTGGCCCAGCTGCCAACAGACATGCGACCTGCGGCGACCTTCGTCAACTGGCGAGCGACCTTCATCAACTAGAGGACGACTTACTCCGACTAACGGGTGACCTTGAGATCCAAATCTCCCAATCATCTGTAGATCATGATTAGCCTCGTCTATCCCCCAAAACATGTAACCATCGTGCCCTTGGTACCTAACATCAATACAAATTTCATTGTGTGCGGATCTGACCTGCAACAGTTGGCGCCGTCTGTGGGAACTTTTCATAACCGTGGCAAACATCCCATGGAAGATGAGCCATGCCCCCTTGGAGGGACTCTCTCGACGGATGTACCCCTGGAGGGGACGACAGAGGCTACTCACTCCTAGGCATGTGCTGTTCAACAAGGCTTTGAAGCATTTACAAAGATGATGAATGATTGGAGTGCGGGTAGGGCCGGGGCATCCACCACCCCCCTAATCCCCTGAACATGAGGCATAGGCTTCATCCCCAGATCGAAGAAGAGACGGCCGCCCGGTAAGAGGAGCCCAATGAAGAGATAGCAGCTCCACAAAGACGTCTCAATGCAGACATCGAGACCGCTCAACATAGGCGGCTCATTGAAGACGCTGATGCTCAACAAACGCTTCCATAAAGCTTCAAGCCTAGAATCGAAGCTCCTTCGAGTAGGCCGACTATGCACCCTATGGCTCGAGCCCTCGCAGGACAACCTGGGACCCGAAAATACAGGTTTTCTTTCTCTCTCACCTATCATTAAGTTTCAACTCACGTCCTCTTCAAACTTTCCTTATGAGAAAAAGCCCCAGGTCAGGGTTGGCCTGATCGCAAAGAGCGAGCCTCCTTGCTGCAAACAATGATTCGGGGCAGGTTTCCGAGTCGCACGCCCGAAGGGTCTCCAAGGGCTGGAGACGGGCTACGCACCTCGACCCTTCCCTATCAAATATCCGGGGCATGCCCTGTGCTTTGCCCCCGAGAGGCGCCTGGGGTGTATGACCCCCCCAGGGGTGTTGGAAGGTCCACGACACACACACACACACACCCTCTCGAAGCCCTCCGGGGCAGGTCGTGGCCTCGCTACCCGTAGCAGGTCGGACCTCGCGACCCAAATCGAAGAAGAGAGCGAGCTACCTCGCAGCAAAGATCAGGGGCATGCTTCCAAGCTCCGCCCCCGAGAGGTCACCAAAGGCTTGGGTAAGGCTGCATAACTCGATCCTTCCCTCTCAGAGACCCAGGGCGGGCATCGAAACTACTCCCCTGGAAGGGCGCCCTCAGGAGAAGGTTGTCCTCGGTAAAGGTCGTCCTCCCCTGACGGGTCGTTCATGGGTCTAGGGTAGGTTTCCAGACTACGCCCCTACCGAAACCAGGTTTTATTCTATCCCTGACCTGTGTCGTTACATTTTGACTAACACACTCTTCGATTTTTCTCTTGTGTGTGAGCAATCACATGTCAAGATCGACCCGATCCTTGGAGGCGACTGACTCACCATAAACCACACCTCCTGAGCAGGTTTTCGAGTCGCACGCCCAAAGGGTCTCCCAGGGCTGGACACGGGCTACTCACCTCGACCCTTCCCTAACAAAGATCTGAGGCAGGCCACGTGATGCGCCCCCGAAAGGCGCCAGGGGTATAAGACCCCCCAGGGGTGCATGAAGTTCCACGACCCACACACACCCTCTCGAAGCCCTCAGGTGCTGGTCGCGGCCTCGCTACCCATAACAGGTCAGACCTCGCTACCCAAACCGAAGAAGAGAGCGAGCTATCATGCAACAAAGACCTGGGGCAGGCTTTCGAGCTGTGCCCCCGAAAGGTCGCCAAGGGCTTGTGTCAGTCTGTGTAACTCGATCCTTCCCTTTCAGAGACTCAGGGCGGGCACCGGAACTTCGCACCCGAAAGGACGCCCTCAGGAGAAGGTTCAGCAAAGGTCGTCCTCCCCCGGGTCGCCCATGGGTCTGGGGCAGGTTTCCGGACTGTGCCCCCACCCAAACAGGTTTTATTCTATCTCCGACCTGTGCTGTTACATTTCGACAAACATACTCTTCGAGTTTTCTCTTGTGTGCAAGAAATCACAGGTCGAGATTGGGTCTACTACGTGCCCAAGGTTTTATTCTATCTTCGACCTGTGTCATTATGTCTCGACTTACAAACTCTTTGAGTTTTCTCTTGTGTGCGAGAAATCACAGGTCGAGATCGGGTCGACTATGCGCCCCAGGTTTTATTCTATCTCCGACCTGTATCGTAATGTCTCGACTTACATACCCTTCGTGTTTTCTCTTCTGTGTGAGAAATCACAGATCGAGATCGGGTCGACTATGCGCCCTAGGTCAAGATCGCCCGATCCTTAGAGGCGAGCTGACTCGCCAAAAACCACACCTCTGGGGCAGGTTTCCGAGACACACGCCTCAAGGGTCTCCTGGGGCTGGAGATGGGTTACGCACCACGACCCTTCCCAACCAAAGATCCGTGGTAGGCCATGTGCTGCGCCCCCGAAAGGTGCCAGGGGCATAGGACCCCCAAGGGTGCTGGAAGGTCCACGACCCACCCACACCCTCTCGAAGTCCTCTGGGGTAGGTCGCGGCCTCACTACCCGTAGCAGGTCGGTCCTCGCTACCCAAACCGGAGAAGAGAGCAAGCTACCTCGTCGCAAATATCCGAGGCAGGCTTCCGAGCTGCTACCCCGAAAGGTTGCCAAGGGCTTGGATCAGGCTGCGTAACTCGATCCTTCCCTTTCAGAGACCCAGGGCGGGCACCGAAACTGCGCCCTCGATAGGTCACCTTAAGAGCCCTAAGGGTCTTGGGATTGCCTCCGGAGCATCCCCAGCCAAAGGAAGTCTGGGGCAGGCTTTCGAGCTGTGCCCTCGATATGTCGCTAAGAGCCCTGAGGGTTTAGGGATTGCCTCCTAGACGTCCCTCATCTTAAGGAGATCCGCGACAGGCTTCCAAGCTGCGCTACCGACAGTTTGCCCATGGGTTTGGGGCAAGTTTCTAGACTGTGCCCCCACCCAGACAGGTCTTCACTCTATCTCCAAAATATGTCAATATGTTTCAGCTTACGCACTTGTTGTGTTTTTGTGGTATGCGAAACCCTAGATCAAGACCAGCATGATTACTAGGGATGTGCTACCTCGCCAAGCTTAAACTCCAGGCAAGCTTACGAGACGCGCCCTTGATAGGCTCTGAAGGGCTAAGGCCGAGCTACGATTCACCCCTTCCCCTTCCTCAGATTTTGGGGTCGGCTTACGAGCTAAGCCCCCGATAGGTCGCCCGGGCTTATGAAGCTCCCTACCAAACAGAAGGTACGAAGAGACCAAATTTGCTAACATGTCCACTGAACATTCAGTGTCTCCTCCAACCGAAGATCATCCCCACCAAATGTTGGGGGCAATTGTTACGCCCTAAAAGCCGGCCTAGTTGATAAAGGCCCACTCTGTTACACCCTAATAGTCGGCCTAGTTGGTAAATTCCCACTCAAAAAGCCCATCAGTAATCATCATCAATGAGGACCAGTTCGCCAAGGCTAAGAAGAGCTCGCCAAGTCATCAAGAAGCTCGCGCAAGCAGAGCGACAAGCTTGTCATCCGAATCAAAGTGAAGAGCCTCCGACTGACTACACATGTTTTATGCTGGCTCGCCCTAGAGCAGCTCGCCACAGAGGCGGCTCGCCTACCTCTTTCCCCGAAGCAGTCCTCCCAAGAGGGGAGGCAACCTGCCATAAATATCACCGCCAGTATCACTACAGACAAAGTCTGACAAAAGCATAACTGGTTGCTTCACCGCCTGATAGCCTGTCGAAAGTGCGCCTGACATTAACGGCTGTGACAGCCTGATGCACCTGCCACCATCTGACACCATCAATGCGGAAATATATCTGACACCGCTCGTCACCTTATCGCTTCACCACTTGAGTGCCAGCTGGGTTGAATTGACAGTTAACAGTATGGTAAGCAGCCGCCTCTCAGTCCTATAAATACCACCCTTTCCTCCAACGAGGAGGAGGCTGGTTGGTTGGTGAGTCAAAAACCTCTAACATATCTACTTACATTCAAGGCCGAATATCCTCCACATATTTGCACCTTCTACACTATTCCGCCACGCCAGCATCGATCTGCCTTTAGGATCACCCTGCATGTCCGATATTCTCCACATAAGTCACATACTGACTTATGCATCAGAGGGGCTATGGGCAGACAGTCCGCCCAGCCTTTTTGACGGGTTGCTCACCTTGCAGGAAGTTCGCCCCAGTTGCCAACGGACGTGCAACCTGTGGCGACCTTCGTCAACTAGCGAGCGACCTTCATCAACTAGAGGGCGACCTACTCCGACTGACAGGTGACCTTGAGATCCTCATCTCCCAATCGTTCTCAGAACATGATTAGCCTCGTCTATCCCCCAAAACATGTAACCATCGTGCCCTTGGTTCCTCACATCAATACAAATTTCATTGTGTGCGGATCTGACCTGCAACAATAGCAATAATGAGACTAGCAGGCATGAACTGTAATCATAATAAACATGCAAAGTATTGAATAAGACGTACAATCAATGGTTATTTTGGTGTTAGCAGTAATTAACTAAAATATGTGATGTGATTCACGTCGGAGAGTATGATATGTAACCATGGGTCACCTCGTTCCCACGGGATGCAAATCCCGGGTGTCAACCACAACATACTTCAGAGAAATAACGAGGCGAGACGAGACGAGAGAGGTGACTCCGGTCATAGCTCCCACACTTCCTCTACAATGAGTTACCCCAAACCCCAGTGTCGTGTGTATCGATTACATGTTTCATACAGGATGTTCCACGAGATATTCAATAAGATATTTCACGAGATGTTCCATAAGATATTCCACAAGATGTATCACATGATGTTATTAGTTCCTTGTTTACAATGATAGTTAAACCAGGACCACTGGTTGACTTTCTTATTGAAAACCAGAAAGTAAAGCAAAGTGGATGCTAAGAAATTTGAGGATAAAGACAAGTCCAACAAACATGGAATACAAAAATTATTGGTTTAAGTGTGGTAGTGTCGTTAGCACACAATTTACCCAAGTTGATGGCTGTGTGGTACAACCACCAAAGTTGAAAGCTGACAATGTAATTAGATAGTTATTCTGTAGTTGATTATCCCTCTAGTTACTTAGGTTTCTAGTCATTCATTCGATCAACAGTGGTTCAGAGACTATTTATAAAATCCTGAGTTTGTGCTTGTACACTTGTTTAATTTTCTAAATCAAGAATTCATTGTGACTTACAGATTTTGAGGTTGTTGTAGTGAGCCGGGACTAGATCTAGATCTTTCAAGGGAGTTGGTGCATGAGAATAGGTACATGCAAATGCAAGAAATAATCGGTTAAATAATACACTCTTTTCTATCTATTTAATTTGATCGTTTTGATTTTATAATCAATTGAAACGGTACCAAAAAGCATTCTAAATTTTTATCCAGGCTAGATATGAGGAATATAATTGTACCGAAGATAGAAATATTTTTCTGAAGACTCTGGTAATTTTTATAATTTTTAAAAGACAAAAATGGGTTTAAAAACTATTTTTAATTCGTTATCGTAATTATTCAATAATTTATTCTGGATGAAATACGTATCAAAAATTTCAAATGAGCTGTCAAAACGACCGTCTCAAAGAGTACTACAACATATATTTTTTCCATGTATTAGTTTACGTGAAACTATCAAGTTATGAATTTTTAAATGAAAACAACGTATTTAAATTTTAGGCTTAAAAATTCGCTGGGAAAAATATGCTCGTCTGATTGAGATGAAACTAGCGCCAATGGGTCCAGAACGTCATTTCTGATTTTCTGGGCCTGGTCTTGTAATTTTCTGAGGCTTGTAGAATTAGTTATCAATTTTTTATTAGAAATCCATATTATATAGATTTTAATACATTACAAAATACGTTTATACCGTATTTTTGTATGAAAATATGTTATATAAAATAAACTCACCCTTCGTTTCCTCGTACGTGCTTGGGGGGTCTGCGCTCTCAACGTCGGAAGGCATGGCGGAGGACGGCGACGACGAGGTCGGCGGAGCACCGGAGGGAGGTGGTCGCGGGATGAGCGATGCGGAGGGCGCTGGGTGCACTACAAGAAAACTGATTATTGGCAACGACAAAATTCGTTGCCAAAAGTCCAATGTCGTTGCCATAGATATCTATGGCAATGACAATTTGTCGTTGCTATGTTGTTGATGTAACCTCCGTTACCAAAGATATTGGCAACGACGAAATAGTCGTTGCTATAGGTACTATTGGCAATGACATTTGTCGTTGCGAAAGGCTTTCAAGAATTGTAAAGAGGGGTCGTTGCCATTGGGTGTCAGGCATAGGTAATGACATGTGGCGTTGCCATTACCGTCAATGGCAATGACATGTGTAGTTGCCATTGACGGCAATGGCAACAACACGTGAATGGCAATGACCCATTGATCTCAATGGCAGCGAGACAAGTTGTTTCCATCGACAGCAATGGCAACGACACAATGTTGTCATTATCGGTCAATGGCAACGACACATGTCGTTACGGTCGTTGCCATTATCGTTCAATGGAAACGACACAGGTCTTACGGTCATTGCCATTACCGACAATGGCAATGACAGAGGTCGTTGCTATTGCCGGCAATGGCAACGACCAATTGATCTCAATGGCCATGAGACAAGTCGTTTCCATTGACAGCAATCGCAACGACACAAGGTTGCCATTGATGACAATGGCAACGACATTGCTAACAACTGTGTCGTTGCCATTACCCGCAACACCATTGCCGGCAATGGCAATGACAATGGTAGTTGCCATTGTCGGTAATAGCAACGAAACTGATAGTTACCATTGATAAGATTGACAACGACAAATAAAATTCCCTAAATTCCCAGAATGTTTGGCAACAAAATTCCCCAAATGTAACCAGAGAGAAGACTTTCATGAGCAAGCACAAGTTCAATTTTGAATGCTAAACAGTCCAATATCAATGAGATATAACAACAAGCATTATGACAGGTAAAAATTAGACATTGTTTATTACACAAACAAAACAAAATTTAAATTCGGCTGAAGGCTACAAAGCAATACACACTCTCACAACAAACAATCCACACTATTAGTGGGCATGAGAAATGGTTGATAACCAAACATGTTCAGGGAGAAATTAATTTATTAAGAAAAATACCCCCCCCCCCCCCCCCCCCCCCACATGAAATGAACATGTTCAGTGGGCATCATACATGAAATGAACATGTTCATGGATCCTCTCTCTCCCTCTTCCTTCTTTGCCTTGGATTTCCTCGACCCACAACAGCAGCAGCACCATGATGGCAAGCAGTCGCATGTCATCTTCAGCCGCTTATGAGTCTTTGGGGGATCATAGCCGTATAGGGCTTGCATGTTGAAAACACATCCAGTTCTGATATACACCGGGCCTTGGATCCCATCAAGACCTTTCATGGTGATCTAAACACATAAACTTAACTTAGTAACGTAAACATACATATACTGTATGCAGATGATTGGTTGTTGGTTTGTGTAAGCTTATATCAAAGAATACCCGATAGTGGCTATCGATGCCATCGAACCTTTAAGGGAACTAGACGTAGCACAGTTTCTTCCCCAGCTGAGGGTCCATCAGGAAGCACATAGCTTCCCTCATGGCCTTGCTGTTATTGATGTAGTGATCACAGTCGAGATTCAGCATGAAGGGTGCATTTGTTAGCACCGTAGAAACACGGACCAACACGTTCATCGCCCCTGCCTTCTTGTGGTGCTGGTAGCCAGGGCGTTTTTCTATGGAGAAATAAACCAGTCAACGCAGTTCTTTGCCTTCGACATCAAGTGTCCCTGCACTTCCCAAATATACTTGCAGGATTTTTCGAGTTATTTCCAGAAAATACTGTCCATTTCAGTAGTAAGTTTTTATTCCTGTTATACATCAGAATGCTATTATATATGCACGTATGTGTCCAAAGAATCTTATAACATATATGACTCAATATTACTAAATGCATGTCCAATTATTTTCTTGCACATGATTTATGAGTATTCAATTCTCAGACCAGAATCATTCCAGGATGATCCCTGGTGTTGTTGCCAGGCCATGGAGTCCCATCCTGCATTATCCACCCTTCCTCAGGTTTCTTCTGAGCTTTGGCTACCAAAGCATTGATCCTCACATTGAATTCTTCATACTCTCTATGCACACCAATATCATCAGTTAATTAATTGATGCACTAACTTAAATTTGCATTGCCAAAGACCTCACTCACCTTCATGGCTCTCCTCTCTTTGACAAAGCTAGGCTGCACTTTATCCTTCAAGTAATCGATCTTCTGCGAGAAATAGAACTCTGGAGCTCTCGACTCCATGTTATACTTCTTGCAGAGGGCACCCATCTCCTGGCAAATGTCAGTATTGTTGCCTGTTGGCCTTGATCCTCTGAATTTCTTCCCTGCAGTAAATGGTCAAAAAGAATTAGCTGATATTTTCAAGCCTGCTAGCAATTGATATGATGACTATATTCAAGGAATAATACTGCAAATGGTGATGTAGAAGGGTTTATAACTTACTTGATAAATATGTTATAAGCTGAAGGAACGCGGTGTCTCTTCTCGGGAGCTGTTTCCAGAAATATAAGAAAGTAATGTGAAAATGAGGGGAACAAGTGAAATTCCGAATATTGCTCCATGTATGATGCCCACTACTCCAATACAACTCATACATGCTAACATTGATCTTTATAGGATGGATCGTTTCCATATAGGATGGATATCAATATAGGATGGATCGTTTCCATTGATCTTTAGTGAAAAATTATTTCATGTATGATGCCCACTGCTCCAATAAAACTCATACATGCATAACATGCTCATAAATATATCATTTGTAAATAATTCCAAGTGTTAAAAGTTACTTGCCTCTTCCCAGCACCAAGAAGCTATGTTCAAAGGGGAATGGCCAAAGACAATGCTCTGCAATCTAGATTAATTAACTTCACATACTACAAGGTTACAAATAAAACAACAAACAATAATATGTTATGAAATGGAAGAGAATCAACCGCTTACCTAAGTTATAATATGCCTCTGCATATGAAGAATTTGCAACAATTTGCAATCAACCGCTTATAATTTGATGTTGTCTGGTTGTCCACGCATACAATCTTCTTACATCAAAAAGCAAAATACAAAATACAAAACCCTATACTTTGTTTGATCAAATGGACAGTTAAATACCCAACAAATCGTGCTCAGATGAATCAAACATGTTATTAAATTATCTTATCTACCACAACCATCGGGTGTATATTTTTAATTTGTTTCAGCATCGGATGCCTAATCTAAGCCTAAATTATTGGATTAATTATGATTATAAGCCTATATAAGCTTAAGTTTCTATTATATATACCAAGTTGTAACCTACCCCTAATCATTAACATTACATTTTCAATGGATATTGTCTAAAATCCTTACTATAATACATAGCAAGTTGAAAATAAAGCAAAGCAACCTTCAGCAAAAATTAAGAACATCGAAAACCAATACCAAATGTAGTAATATTTGCTTATGCTTGTATTTACTTTCTTCACATGATGCTCATGCACCCGAGATCACTAGAGATAAAAAGCAGCTAGTGGTTGGGTGAGATCACAGACAACAATAAATCAGCCAGCATCAGCCTTAATATTTAATGATAAAAATCTCTCGTCTGCTCAGTATCATGTTTCAATGGCCACTTCTCTTGTTCCCTTAATGGATGAGCAAGGTGTAAAGGACACATCAAGCAAACAGGAGTGGCTTTAACTCATAATTATCATCACATCTTATTACTGGATCGATGTTGACGGATTATTCATGCAATAATAATCATCGGACCCCATTATGGCAAACTTCTCTAAGATGTACACTCTGCGAGAATAAGTTAGTCTAGTGTTCCTTGGAAACAATAAATAAACATAAAAACAACAATGATAAACATCACTATAAAAAAGGAACACCTATAGAAGCATCAAAATTTCAACTTTTCAAAGAATTATGCTTACCTGATAACAAAACTCCCCAGCTTTGTCAAGATTGTCACTGTCCTGGTATATAACTCCTAAATTGTTTCATGCCTCGGCACATTGAGTATTGAATTGCAATGCAAGCTCATAGAATACAATCGCCTTGATGAACAATTACGCAAAATGTTAGACACAATGTGAAATTTTTTTGCCATATTCAACAAATTTAAGTAACATCTGTATGGTAGATATCATGAAGGATGAAAAATTTGATGAAACACACACTACCAATTATGGGACTTGATAATGTGCCAGTTAAAAGGTCAATTATAGTTTTAGAAAGGCAATATAAATGAAGTTCTTTTGACTGACCATGTCAAAATTCAGCATTTCACCGTATGCAACACCAAGATTGTACATAGCATCTACGTAGTGCCAGTTGTAATATACTGCTTTGTTGTATTATGCCACACCTACAATGTGTTGCAAGAATGCTATAACAATACACCACAATTATGAATCATAGCTAGGCAATTATGTCAGTCTAAACCAAGCAAAAGATACTTAAATAAAGAAAAGACAGGAAAATTACACCTTAGCAGTTCCAAGCAGTATCTTTATACGAATCTTCCAAGTGACGAAACCCCTCAGGCGCATAGCAGTTCCAAGCAGTATCTTTATACAATCCTTATGTCAACTTCCAACTCGAGGAAGTTTGAATTCCTGGTCAAGATGCTTATGTTGAAACTGTCCAGCAACCAACATTTTTGTTACAACTGCTAGATGCCTTCAGGTAGAGCCTGCCATGGATAAAATAACAACTAGTGCATATATATGAAACACAATCACTTGGATCAAAAAGACAACTGGACAAATCTGATTCCTAACATATTTTGTCCATATTTGTCTTGCATGTAGAGGGGCTTGGAGTTGGAAGCCATAATGCAGCGGCGACGTGACATCTTCATGCATGACATTTTGTAGAAAGTTGGGGAAAATGTGATTAGCCTCCAAAGTGAGGCTATCACTTCTATTTATATGATTTCACACTTTCTTTACACACACACCCAATTTACTCACACACACACATTACTCAATACTCCCCCTCAAGATGAGCAAAAGATATTTATCATGCCCATCTTGTTACAAGCATCCTCCACTCCTTTAGAGCTCAACCCCTTCGTAAGGCAATCTGCTAGTTGCTGTCCAGAGCTAATGTAGGAGATCTCCAACTGTTTCTTGTCCAGTCTCTCTTTAATGAAGAACCTGTCAATCTCTATGTGCTTCGTTCTATCATGTTGCACTGGGTTGTTGGCAATATTAATTGCAGACTTGTTATCACACAACAACTGCAATGGTCCTTCTCTCAGCAGGCGTAGCTCATGTAGAAGTGATCTCAACCAGATCATCTCACAAGTACTAAGCACCATAGCACGATACTCTGCCTCTGCAGTGGAACGAGCCACCAAATCCTGCTTCTTGCTGCGCCAAGAGACCAAGTTGCCCCCAACAAACACACAGTAGCCTGAGGTCGATCTCCTATCATCCAAGCAACTGGCCCAATCTGCATCACAGTAGCCTGTCACATTCATGTGACCATGACTACCAAATAATATGCCTTTTCCTGGACTATTCTTCAGATACCTCAGTATCCTGAAGACTGCCTCCATATGTCCAGTCCTAGGATCATGCATGTACCTACTTACCACACTGATAGCATAGGCAATGTCAGGTCTGGTATGGCATAAGTAGATGAGGCGTCCAACAAGTCTCTGGTACCTCTCTTTGTCCACTGGCTCCCCTGATTGTGAATGCAACTTATGATTCTGATCAATAGGAGTAACTGCTGGACGACACCCCAACATACCTGTCTCAGCCAGAAGATCCATTGCATACTTTCTCTGTGAGAGAACTATACCCTTCCTGGACCTGGCAATCTCCAGTCCAAGGAAGTATCCCAACTGTCCAAGGTCCTTGACCTCAAACTCTCTCGCCAACCTCACCTTCAAGTGAGAGATTCCCTCTTCATCATCTCCAGTGATAATAATGTCATCAACATACACAGCCAAAAGAGTGATCCGCTGCCCTGAATGTCTATAGAACACAGTATGATCACCATTACTCTGCTTGTAGCCCATGGTGATGACTGCACGCCTGAACCTGTCGAACCATGCCCTTGGAGATTGCTTCAGCCCATACAAAGACTTGTCCAGTCTACACACCTTTCCCACCGTCTGTTGTGTGCCAAAGCCAGGTGGAACCTCCATGTATACTTCCTCCTGTAAGTCTCCATGCAAGAAGGCATTCTTTACATCCAACTGATGCAATTTCCATCCAAAATTCGCTGAACAGGATATCAGTACTCTCACAGTACTCATCTTTGCCACTGGGGCAAATGTCTCATCATAATCGATCCCATAAGTCTGACTGTAACCCTTGGCAACCAGCCTCGCCTTGTACCTGTCCACCTTCCCTTCTGCAGTTTGCTTTACTGTGAATACCCACTTGCAGCCCACAGCCTTCTTCCCTGCTGGAAGTGAGACAAGTCTCCATGTCTTGTTCTTCTCCAGTGCCTCAAGTTCTTCGAGCATTGCTTTCTTCCACTGGGGATGTTGCTTTGCCACTCGCCAATCACTTGGTATAGGGATAGACTGTAAGGATGCAATGATAGCCCTATATGCAGGTGTAAGAGAAGCGTAGGAGACATGATTAGCAATATCAGTCTCATATCCATACCGTACAGGAGGCCTGCCGGCATTGATACGAGGCTCCCTACGAGATGCAAGTGGAAGATCTAAACTAGAGGAAGGCAAAGAAAGGTTACCATCCGTGGTAGGAGAGGAAGGCAGTAAGGAGGTCGGGACTCGAGCAGGCGTGATAGACTGATCAACCTCGACATGGGGCAGTGGAGCTAGTGGTTCTTCAGTGGGGAAGATGTCTTCTTGTTGTCCTCCATCGCCATGACTATCCTTCTGTCTCCTGCTATATTTCCTGCCGTACAGCCCGTCTTCCTCCTCTTCCACCAAGGTCCTTCCTTCCTCCCTGCTATCAGGACCAGTACCAGTAGCCCTGACAGGGCATGGTATAAGTCCAACCACTACCCTCCTGTCATCAGTCTCCCCCTCTCGACCAACTCCTCCTGTGCTTGGAGAGGCCCCAGTATCAAATACTGATGTAGAATCTGTCAGTCCTCCATAAAACGGTTCAGTCTCCCTGAACGTCACATCCATGCTCACAAACAGCTTTCTTTCTGAGGGACTCCAACACCTGTAGCCTTTCTGATTTGAAGGATACCCAACAAATATACATTTAATTGCCCGAGCATCCAGCTTCCCCACAGAGGGTCTATGATCCCTCACAAAGCATGTGCATCCGAACACTTTTGGTGGAACTACGAAAGTGTTCTTTCCCATAAGAATCTCACATGGAGACTTCATACCAAGGATCCGTGAAGGCATCCTGTTGATAAGATATGTGGCTGTCATCACTGCTTCACTCCACAATATCTTAGGTACATTCATGGTGAGCATGAGTGACCTAGTTACCTCCAACAAGTGTCTATTTTTTCTTTCAGCAACTCCGTTCTGTTGGGGGGTGTTGGGGCAGGTGGTTTGATGAGTTATCCCACTCTCAGATAGGTAAGATGCAAACTCCCTGTTTACATACTCAGTCCCATTATCCGTTCTCAAGACACGGATCCTGGCCTCATACATGTTCCTGACACTTCTATGGAAGTCCTGAAAGCACTTCAGCGCTTCGCCTTTGTTTTTCATCATATAAAGCCATGTCATCCGAGAGTGACAATCTATGAAGGTGATAAACCACCTGAACCCACTCACTGAAGTCACTGGGCAGGGCCCCCAAACATCTGAGTGAATAAGATGAAACTTCTCTACACTCCTCATCCATACACTAGGATATGACGTCCTAGTGTGTTTCCCAAATTCACATGCATCACATGTCAAATTCATTTCATTCACTCCATTTAAAATATCGGGATACATTTTACTCAAAATATCAAAGGGCAAGTGCCCCAACTGACAATGCAACAAAAGTACATCCCTTTCCTTCTCTCCACCAACGACAGCCAGTGCAGCATCCCCACTAGCTCTGTCAAGATACCACAGTCCATCACGCCTGACGCCAGTCCCAAGCCTCCTCCCAGTCTTCCTTTCCTGCAACACACAATGAGTAGAGTCAAAAGTAATGCTACAGTCGAGATCATCAACAATAGAGCCAACAGATAAGAGGTTGACTGGAAATGATGGGACGTGAAGGACAGAAGAGAGGCGTATGGAGGGAGTGCACTGAATAGTACCAGTCCCTCTAATGGGTTGGGATGTGCCATCAGCTGTCTGAACGGTTTCATGAATGGAATGTGGTTTATATGTGGAAAATTGTCTATATGCTCCTGACACATGACTAGATGCACCTGAGTCAATAATCCACTCTATATGATCTCTACATGAAAGGGCTAATCGGTTACCTAAGCCTGTGTGAGCAAAGTGGGCAAAGTTACCGAATGGCGAGGCAATATCCCCAGTCTGGTCTGCATGGCTCTCCGAGCTCTCAGTAGTAGACCTGGACTGTCTCCGCTGCTCTAGGTCTGACGCCTCAGCTGGCGTAGCCTCAATCATCACTGTCTCCTGTCGTCCATCAGCGGTAGCAAAGTTGGCCCGTGGGCCACCACGACCTCGTCCACGGCCTCCACGGCCCCAACGACCTCCTCCTCTGCCTCCAGTGCCACGTCCTCGTCCACTGCCCTTCTGTGGGCAGTTGAAGCTCAGGTGCCCCTTCACCCCACATGTGTAGCACTCTCGATCCTCGCTCACTACTGCCACTGGGGGTACAGCCAGTGCAGCCCGAGTGACCTGAGTACCCTCATCCTTCATAACCCTCAGTCTGGTCTCCTCCTGTGCCATTGCAGCTATGGCCTCCTCCAGGGATGGGATGGAGGATAGGTGGCACATACTCGCCCTCCTGGCCTCAAAGTCTCCATTCAGGTTCCTCAGAAAGTGTGTCACACGCCTACGCTCCACCCACTTCCTGTGTATCGCAGCGCTCCTAGGATCAGGTAGGTCAATAGGGTCATAGTGATCTAACTCTGACCAAAGCCTTTTCAACTCCGCAGAGTAGGCTAGAATAGTCATCTCCCCCTGCTTCAAGGTGTCGACCTTGCCCTGAACCTCCATCATGAGCATCACATTCCCTGCTCCTGAGTACATTTTCTCCACCATACTCCAAATCCCCGCAGCACTCTCTATGGCCTCCACCATCCCAGCAATGGGTGGAACCATCGATGTCATCAACCAAGCAGCCACCAGTGAGTTGGTGGTGCTCCAGACTTTCCAATCATCCACATCCTTGTCCAGCGGTTCCTTGCATGAACCCAGAACGACTCCTTCTAACCCCTTCGACCTCAGAATGAGAAGCACCCTCCTGGACCAACTGAGGTAATTCTTCGTCCCTTCCAATTTCACATCATTGGGCATCAATTCCAGCTTCTGCACGGGACATGGAGGCGTCGATCCACTCGAGGATCCCAACTCCTTCGAAGCAAGTAGCTTCGTTATCTCCCCGATGAAGGCCTTCATGTCCGCTGAAGTAAGGTTGTCCCCCATCTCTTCAGATCCGCAGATCTCTCCTTTCTCCCTCCTTAGATCCGCAGATCTACTTCTCCTTCTCCTCTTCTAGGTCATACCCTAACCGTAAACCTATGGAGTCCTTTTCATGGCTCTACCATAGATCTAGGGTTAGGGTTTTTTTGGGATTCCCTTTTTGTGGCTAGGTAGGGCTTTGTGGGGCTAGAAGAGGACTTGAGAGATGAGAGGAAGGCTATCGGCAGCGGCGGAAGCTGGCGGCGGCAGCAGCTGCGGCGGCTGGCGGCTGCGGCAGGCGCAGCGGCAGCGCGCAGCAGCGGCGCACGCGGCAGCGGCGGGCGCAGCGGCAGCGGCGGCGCGCTGCGGCAGCGGGCGGCGGCAAGCAGCGGCGGCGTGTGGGAGGGGCTAGGGGTTTGGGTTTTAGGGTTTTAGGGTTTTTAGCTCTGATACCATGTAGAAAGTTGGGGAAAATGTGATTAGCCTCCAAAGTGAGGCTATCACTTCTATTTATATGATTTCACACTTTCTTTACACACACACCCAATTTACTCACACACACACATTACTCAATACATTTATAGACATTTTACCTAAACATAATCTCGATCATCAGCTCCGACCATACATTAAATCATTAGTTGATGGTAGGTGTATAATTCCATGATGTCATCATTATTTTCTTCCTTGTGGGTGTTTCCATAAACCATTAGTAATAAAATAACAAGTTTCCATGTTGACAAATCGAGATGGATCAACATGGTTGATATGAAAAAAAAAAACTAGTCTATTTACAAACACTTACATAAAAAAATTCACATTTGTACTTCAGGAGACTGATATGCCTAGAACTTGACAAGGTTAGCCCCCTCATATATACTTGTTCTACCAAACACAAAATCTTGCTACATCAGTTTATCATTGATCAAGAATGTAAATGTATCATGAACCGAAGAATTTCCCAGCACCTGTATGGTCTGGATTGCTGGTATGGTCTTGATTTCTACTGTTACTAGTCTATCGCCAGTCATCAACAGCATCAAGAAAATAAGAGGGAGGATATCGCCGATATTGGCTGACCTCATTATGCCAGTGATGAAGGTTTAAGCTCCTGCCTGCAATGGAATTGGAAACACTATATTAGAGCAGTTAGGTGCATAGCTACATTCTAACAAAAAGAACAAAAAGAACTTTCAGTATAAAAGTAGAAAAATGATACAGAACACGAACACATAACACGCTTTGAACATAGCTACATTATAACTGGATCGCTGCTAACTGATAGCTAGCTATGTTCCCTGGGCTGCTCCCACCGAACACGCACACCCTTCTGAACCTTGATCTTCTCCTTAGTATGATAATAAGCATATATTCAAAAGATCATCAAGAAAATAGTAGGAATAGTAAATAGAACTGTTGTGAATTAACTCAAGACAGCAACACAAGTTTCTGCCAAAAGATAAGCAATCTATAAAAGCAATATCATAAGCAATTCATAATCCAAATCCAAAGAACACGGTTAGAGAAAAGAGCAGAAAACAAAACTAATTTTAAGGACCACTGTTATATAAGTAGCTAGCATATTGAGTTTCTTGTAGAATAATTACAAATATTACATGAAAAGTCCAGGCAACATTAAAATTAATATATGAGCAGAACTCATTAGAACCCAACTTGAGTGCGAATTAGATCATTTTTCATTTATCTATTGAAGAGTAATTCATTACATAACAATGTATGAACAGAAGGGGGAAAACCCCTCCGTCATCATAAAGGCAATCTTACAAATAACAATGAGCTAGTTACTTCAGCAAGTTCAAAGTCATGAACCGGGGATGAAAAGGAACATGCATTAAGATAGAATCCAAGTCAAAAATGATACCGAAAAAGTGTAACTGACTGAATAACAGATAATAGGTCAAAGGGTAAGAGAGGAAAATCACTCATTCATATGACTACCTTTTACAACATTGATTTGACTTAGAATATATTCTCTTTCCTATGGATCAAGTAGCTTAAGTTGAACAGTATGGATTTTCAATTTCCATGACTAAGCATAGATCGCGCAAGGAGAGAAAGCAAGTGCATTTGTTATAGAACGAGAAAAATCAGAAATACAGAAATATACCTTCTTTCTTTCATCATGTTTCAAACTCATCTCTCAAACCTCTTCTTTTCACCAGTCCTGATCCTCCTATAAAGCATAATCCTATGAAAATATAGATACTTTAACAAAATAAATTTGTTATAGGCCAAAACATAGAGAAAAATATCAATGAACTCAAAATTCATAAGAATAGAGAAGATTTGATCTTCTCTGAAATCACATGATAAAATAAAATCCCCCTCATCAACTACCATTAATCAGAGTATTATATCAAATAACTGAACATGCAAAAGAAAATTGGAAAATTTGATCATGATCCCAATGCAAATCGCAAGATCAAACCTGTCAGAAAGCCATGTTTGAGATCATGAGATTTTCAATTAAAACCTTAGACTTGGAAACAACCCATTTGATTAAGGAGACAATCAGAGACAACCACACCACCGCTACCACCATCATCAAATCAAGAACAAAAATGTTAGCAGAATCACCAACAACAAAAAACAACCTCCAAAACCTGCAAATCAGAATCCCAACATGATAGGACCCAGAAAACCCAGCACATTCAAAACAAAAACCAAGTTGAGATCACGCAATTCCCATTAAAATTCTTTGAGAGATGGAGAGAGAGGACAAGCATCTGGAAGTATAATATCCACATCACTTGGATCCTCAGGTCTGATAATCATGACCCTGTGAAATTTAAAGAAAAATGTTAACAAAATCGATGATGAGCGGTGTATGTATTCTAGCATTGATAATCTCATAATAAACATTTTCAATTCAGATTTTAATGTGACCCTTTGTATAGTATGGAGGATCCACAATTCCTATTGAGACTTCACATACATTATATTCTACATATTAAGGGACGAGTGACACATACATCATACTGAAGGCCGAGAAGGCATTGATTGGATGAATTATTCTCTAAAAGCTGCAAGTGCATCATGTATCCTCTTGACATGATCAGCACGGAGCTCTTCAAGTTTCCTTTCAAGTTCCTCCTTCATTTCTGCCACATGCTCTTGAAGTTTCCTTTCATGTTCCTCCTTCATTTCTGCCATTGTTCTCTTCAGGGTTTCTATTTTAGAAACTTGATCTTCTTGGCGGTTGGAACGTTTTGAATGCCCTTGATATCATGTTCCCTTTCCCCTAACATAGCCTGATCATGGCTCCAGCACTATTGTAAGTATCTCCACATAAGTCATGGGGTTTGATCCATCTTAACTAGATTGTTCAACAAGCTCTTGAAGTTTAGCCTGATTTAACAATACACATAAAACAATAAGTTTAAAAACATGAAGATGTTATGTATATAGTTATAGTTAAGAAAACATATATGTACTTCTTGCGAGCGCTAATCATTGACCCACCGATAGCCATCCTCATCTCTATGGGTATGCTGTGCTAGCGATATAACATCAGCAGGAGGCTTGACATTGTTGTTTTGTTGGATCTGACAAAAATAATACCTTGGTTAAAACTCAAGTAAAAGTCATATTTGTGAAAGTTCACATGTCCTAACCAGTATTTCTTCCACTTGAGAAAAAGAGGCATGACCTATGGCGTGCTTAATCCATCTTTCTGAATTGTGATTCCAAGAATTCCTTTCACTAACTTTCTGCGTAGATAATTGTTAAAACATTATATTACGAGCAATATATGTGTAAAAATGAATGTGAACGAGACAGAAAATACTAGCTATCTATTTAATACCTTGAATTTATTTGATTTAAACCTTTCAACGTAATGCTTCCAATCACGTCCACTCACTGATATGTGACAATGTTGTAATGGCTCCCATCCTTTTTAAGGCATTTTTTGTAATGCCTGCTTAATTGTCCCTTCCAAAATTGAAACAAGCGTTTGAATTCATCCTCACAAAAATCTCGAAGCCTTCTTTTCTCACAATCTGGTGGCTGAAATTTATCCTGATTTCAAAAGAATTAACATTAGATAAACACTGGTAATATTAGTATTTTCATGATAAAATGATAGTTATGACTTACCATTACTTTTAGCCACATTCTTTCAAAGTACTCCTCCTTAACAAACGCCCATTTATCTATAGTTAAAGGAACTGTATTCCTAAGAATATATCCACAAAAGTTCACAAATTGACATGCATTATTACCAATAACATGTAGGACATGTTCAGGCACATTGACCCGAAGTTTCCCGTGTTTATTTTTCTTATAAATCACGTCTGATTTGTACATGCCACATGTTTTCATAACTCCTTTAGTAAATGAACCTATACCCAAATAGAAGATGTATGATCATCATAACATATAAGCCTTTGGAGTTTAATGCACTAACACGCAATGCTACACATACCTTCAGCATCTTGGTTATGCGAGAGGCCATCGTCCTGCAAGAACTCATCAAGTTCATCTTCTCCACTAGAATCAGAATGGTGTTCATGATTTGTCGGGAATGCAGGTGGTAGAATTGTTTGAGCCACCAATACCTCTTTCATCCGTGAGGCAATATCCACCTTACTAATTTTCTCCTTAGTATGCTTACCTATATTACAATATGACAATTCAAAATGAGTTATGAAAACAGTTATCCAGATTCAAAATTTATCTTAAACACATGTTTCTAAGACAAGATTGACCTGAAATACAAGAAATATAGCTAAATATAATCATCTTACCTCCAATTGACACCTGTTCTTGTTGGAGTTGCTCTTGCGAGGCAACAAGGCTGCTATTACATCCATTTGATGCATTTGTTTGTTGAAGGTGCTGTTGCAAGGCAACATTGTCGCTATTATTCTCTTCGAAAACAACCGGTTCTTGGAGAACACTTGAAACTGTACGGTACATAGGCCTCTTACCCATACCCCACCTCGACATTCCTGCAATAATGGGATGACAATGAAAGTAATATCTGAAATACAAGAGAACATAGATAAATCTAATAGTCTTACCTCCAGTTGACTCATGTTCTTGTTGGAGTTGCTCTTGCACGGCAACACGGCTGTTATTATCTCTGTTTGACACATTTTCTCGTTGGAGGCGCTCTTGCGATGCAAGACGGCTGCTATTATCCTCTTGGGAAACAACCTGTTCTTATAGAACACTTGAAATTATACGGTACCTAGTCCTCCTAACCGTACCCCATCCAGGCAGTCCTGAATTAAAAAAAACATATATACTATTACAATTATGTCAAAAACTAAATATATATGTATATAAGTTCTTTTGGATATATCATTGAGTTTTAAAAAATTTGTATGCTCTGCAAGGCAGAAGATTATATGTTTTTTGTAATCTTCTGCCAATGGGATCTGACAGGTGTCTTTTGTAAAAATTTGTATGCTCTGCAAGGCAAACTTTGTATCTTCTGCCTTTAAAATCTTCTGCCTTGAGTTGTCAAAAATATGTAAGCTATGCATTTCTTATCTCAGAGTATTTCTTTATTCTTCCTAATTGAACTTTAACACAATGCACATCCTTTTCGAACAAATAACATGCTGTATAAGAATCAGATACCAAGAACAGTACAAAAATTTTTAAAAGAAAATTAACAGAATAATATCTCTATTTGATTTCTGTAGAGATATGTGATGTTTGATGGTTAAGGCCTGAAGTTTGGTAGAATTGTTGTTATGGATGTTTTGTGCTATGTAAGCTTATGAATGAATGAAAGATGTTAAAGATTTGAGTATATCTGGAATTACTTAAAGATTTGAGTACATCTAAAAGATGTTAAAGACTTACATCAGATAAGCACTAGAAAAAATAAAAAAATCATGGCTATGACCAGAAAACTCAGTTTCAGCTTTTTTTCTTTTGAATTCCTGAAACTTTCTTCACCGGTCATTCCCATTAGGAGCTAGATTTGATTTCTATGCAAGCTTCTACGCTGTCCTTTCCTACTTTGCATATGTGATCTTTGTATTGTCCCTTTTTTAATGGCCTTCTCCAAACAACTTTCAGAGGATAAATGTAGAAGGTCATTAATATTATCCATTGTCCCTTGCGATTCAGCATGTTAATTTAATGTTATTACTCATTGTTCTTGTCCTTTCTATAGAAATCACATAGGAGAAAATATAAACGAAGTTAACAGATGGTTAAAAATGACAACAAAAGGCAATTAAAAAAAATAAAACTACAAGTTAACAAATGTTTAAAAGAGAGATGCTAACAAGATCTTTGTCATTATGAAGATGTACATGTCTCATATCTAATGATCTTTGGCTGCCCTTTGAAGCAATACACAAGCAAATAATGAAAGTGAAACAAACAAACATGGATACGCAAACAAAAAGGATGGGAGCTATACAGTATTGTCGTGGTCCACAGGCTAATCATAGCCCATTTAAAAACATCACAAATAGCTAATTAGCTGTATCATTGCTCTCTTTGTACATCTTTAATCTATTATTTCAGTGCTAAACTTAAGAAGCAATGATTTTTGAATGAATCATGTCTGTTTATCCCTTGTGATCTGTTGGCTTTGTTGATTAGAGAGGTGCAAAGCTGGGCTATTTGTTTTATATCAATACAGAATCTTGGGACAAAACATAAAGAAAACAGCATTATCATGCCATGGTTATAAAACATCATACTATAGTAGCTACAAAATACCATGATTTATAAAACAGAATTATCATACCGGGGATGTCCACACTTTCATGCTTTCAAGCATGTTGCTTAAATCCTTTAAGTTTATCATTACGAGGTTGAAGAAGCTTCTTCCCCATCCCTCGACCCACCATTGCTGTGAACATAAACAATCAGTATGTATACTATTAGTTAAAGTAGGAAAAAAAATTAAAAATTTAAAGAATTAAAATATGGATTTAGTATTTTGGACACGATTATTGTAGATTAGATACAAATCGCTTCATTAATATATGTTCCCACCTTAGTACTTACTCCTTGATGTCAAATAATTAGACATCAAGCATAATATTTTGATAAAATAAACTGAACCAACAGTAACAGTAGGTAAGAAAAGAGAATAAATTATGTATTTGAGAATAATATGTATTACATATCATAGGAGAAAATCTCATGATATGCAGTCAAAATGTCCTCTTTACACTAAGATTGGAAGCTGAGTATCATTTGAATTGATATCCATGTCTTCAAACATAAATACACATCTAATTTGATCCACAATTCAAAATTTTCACTGATATCAGTTATGCTTTATGCATTTCTTATTCATATGCTGCTGAGACAGATCAGAACAAATACTTAAGTAAATAAGGACTGATCATTGTGTCGCTGTATTTGAAAGTCAACCATCTTCATCATTTCCCCCAATATGCATTCATTATGTAAAAAATATGACTTCAGTTTGGCACTAGCTATGGTAATATTTATCTTGTCACTGTCAAAAAGAAATCGTTCTTATTCATAAAATGTAGATGTCACCAACAAGTATTATGCCTCATTTGATGTCGGCTTTAGAAGCATAAAAGGTACAAGTTTTGTCAACTTTGTCTTATTCGACAGCCGAGTTTGCAAGCAATATAGTTGGGTTATATTATATAAGATCAGAGCAATACATGCATCCAGATTAGCAGCCAATTGGTTTATATTACGGTAAGGTAAGATCTTTTCTCTGAGAAACCAGATACTGAAATTTAGAACAAAAGGGAATGTAAGAAAAATGCATGTGGCGAAAAACACTACATCCAAAAGCAAATGTAGCATAGTATTAGAGAATTCATCCAACATACATAGAATAACATCAATGACCTCTCACATTCAAACATGAATCCCGCAAATATTATGTCTTCAATATCATATATTTTTTCTGCCAGATTATAAACTACAACAAATAATCATGTGGAGTGGTCATTCATCTGATCTAGCATTATCAATATGTCAAATAGCAAATAATATGGACTCTCGTCGTTGTTCTAAATTTAAAACAGTATAAACCTTGTAAGCATAATCAAAACTATAACAAAATTTAGGTCCTACAATATGAGATGGAAAAAAATTATGCAATAAAATCTTGATGTTTGCACTTGAGCACAATAAGTGAAATGCAAATAAAAAGGACGAAAGCCAAGAGAGATTATAAAATTATCAATCAATATCCTCTTTATCCACATCCACAGCCCCATCCCCATCTTCATCTTCATCTTCATCTTCATCTTCACTTGGAATATCATCAGCTTCAACATCACTGCCATCGTCCAAAAATTCTTCACTTATGCTTGCTTCTTACAAGAGTACATGAAGTTCACGTACTATGTCACCTTCTTCCACGACATAACCGCCTCTGTGCAATTGTGGTATGTCAATCTCATTCCCTACCATAGTATTCCTACGATATAATGCAGATAGAGCATCTTGATCAATGGATTGAATCATCATCTTCCTTGGAGATGTTATCACAAGGGAGACCTTCCGGCATATTGTAACAATCAGGAGGTTGAGTTTTGATCACAGTTAGCCAATTATTATCTCTATTGTCCTCCACATAGAACACTTGCTTAACTTGTGACGCTAGCACAAAAGGTTCATTTGTCTTCAAGTGTCATCCAGCAGGTACACTTACAATGTCAAATTCATCAATCCTATACCCTCTCCATTTGTACTCAACATCAAACCATTGACATTTGAATACAAAAACTGAATGTTGCCCATCGTATTGCAATTTATAAGCATCAAGCAAAATACCATAATACTCCTTATCAGAAGAGTCATCACCCTGCACCATAACACCATTATTTTGGTATTTCCTTCCAATCTGTTGATTTAGAGTATGGAAACTAAATCCGTTGGCAATAAATCCTGAATACTTGATTGTAGATTGAGATGGGTAACAGACTAGGTTATATAATTCATCGTTTGCATGCTCCTCCTTGTGTAGTTTATCAACCTATTCAAAGGGTCAACGTTTGTCCATTAAAATATATGCCATGAAATAATATTTTTGTAAAGAACAAAATATGCAAACGAACTTACACGATTATATATCCAATTTTCAAACTGATCTTTGCGTCGTTTTTGCACATTACTTGGATTTATTGCTTTCAACAATTGTTTGTGTTCCCTATGATATGATAAAATAATAATTAGGTAATTCCAACTAAAATTTCCATAAACAAGTTGCCGAGATATTATACTTACTGAACATAGCCAACCAGTTCATCGCAATTATGAAGTACAATAAATGTGCTTGTTCAAACTCTTATTCGTCGAGATGGTGCAACGTACCCTTTCCTAAAGAACGGCCAATGACCCTAAATATCTCCAAATACATGAGTCATTCCATCATCATCATTATTGCGTGCTTCACGATTAAATTGAGTATCAATGTTGTCCATATATCTAGAGCAAAATGTCAAGCACTCATTTGCTAGGTATCCAATGGCAATTGAACCTTCAGGTCTTGCTTTGTTTCGAAATATTTTTTTAATGTTCCTAAGTATCTAGGAAGAAAAAGATGACATAATGTTAGTTAAAAACAATTAACTGTATTACTAAAAGAGATAGTCATAAATGTATAACATATACCTCTTTATTGGATATATCCATCGATATCGAACTGGTCCTGCAATTTTTGCCTCCGTACCCAAGTGTACCACCAAGTGCATCATCACATCAAAAAATGCAGTGGGGAAAATCTTCTCCAGTTTACAAAGTGTATATGGAATTTGTTTTTCAAGGATATCCAACTCCTTCATGGATAGGCTTTTTGCAGTTAAATTTCTGAAGAAAACACTCAACTCTATCAATGGTTCACATGCATGTTTAGGCAAGAATCCACGAATGGCGATCGGAAGAAGTTGCTGAAGGAAAATATGATGATCGTGGGATTTCACGGATGATATCTTTTGCTTCTTCTTATTCACACATCTTGAGATATTTGACATATATCATCGGGAGACTTTAAAGTCAATATCGTGTCACAAAATGCACTCTTCTCTTCCTTAGTCAAGTTGTAACATGCTATTGGTATTTCCACCTTATTTTCACATAGAATGGGATGAAGATCACTCCGAATATTCATTTTCACCAAATCTGCACGTGCTCTCGGACAATCTTTATTCTTGCCTTTTATCTCTAATAATGTGCTCAAAATATTATTAGACACATTCTTCTCAATGTGCATCACATCTAAATTGTGGCGTAACTTTAATTTTTTCCAATACGGCAATCGGAAAAATATGCTACGCTTTCTACATCCGTAAAAGCTATTTGACTCATTGTGTTTTCGTTTTTTACTTTTCCCAAATTGAATAGGGGTGAATTGACTGAAATCATCTAAGACATCATCCCCAGTTAATAGAATGGGTGCTAATCGCTTCTCTTTTTGCTTATTAAATGCTTCTTGATCATTTCTCCACTTATGTGTCTTTGGCAACCAACGACGATGACTCATGTATGATAGTTTATTTGTTATGGAATGTGCATGAGTATCTTTGTGGCATGAGGGACAAGCAAAATACCCCTTAGTACACCATCGAGACAAATCAGCATATGCAGGAAAGTCATTAATTGTCCATAACAATGTGGCATACATTCTAAAATTTTGTTTGGAATGTGTATCATACGTCTCAACACCAAATTCCCATAACTCCACTAATTCATCGATCAAGGGCTGCAAATAAACATCTATATCCATACCAGTACATCTAAGACTAGGAAAAATCAACGATTATCATTAAATATGGATGTTTCATGCACATCCAAGGAGGCAAATTATAGGAAATTAATACAACTGGCCAAATACTGTGTGAAGAGCCAAATCCAGAGTTTCTGAAGGGTTGAAAACCATCACAAGCTAAGCCAAGCCTAACATTTCGGGAGTCGCTAGCAAATGATGGAAATTCTTCATCAAAAGACTTCCAAGCAAAAGAATCTACAGGATGACGCATGATCTCGTCATTAGGTAGACATTCCTTATGCCTCACTGTCTTTCTGGACATGTACAACATTTGGAGCCTAGATTTCAGTGGAAAATGTCGGAGGACCTTATAAGGAACATTGCTGCTTTTACCTGAATATTTTTTTTCCACCTATTAGAGTTACAAATAGGACATTTGTCAAATTTCTCATATTCCCCACGAAAAATAATGCAATCATTTATGCAAGCATCAATCTTCACATAATTAAGACCAAAATCTTCAATGACATTTCTCGACTCATAATAAATACCTGTACTGTTAGCCACAAAGGACTCTTTTTGTAACTGAAGCAAACGGGTGAAGGAGGCATCACTCCAATGGTTTTGACATTTGAGAAGAAGCATTTAACCACATAATCCAGCTTTGACATTTTCAAATCAGAACTCGAACCTGTCTATAATGGTTCTTGGTATTCTTTCAAAAGACGATAAAAAACTAGTTGCGCTTTCACAGGGATCTTCTCCAACCGACGCACTTAACCTTGTGTCTCTACTATGATCAAATTCATTACATCTATCAAAGTTGAAACCTCTCATGACACATGCATCATCTAACATGTTCATCATGTTATTATCTCTAATATCACTAAGACTAACGTCACATGTCTCTGTCCATTCATTAACCAAACTCATCCTCTCCATGGTGATACTATTGTGTATATGTTGTAACAATTCCATTTTTGAATAAGTGTAAGCTCGCCACATCACATGTATAGAAAAAGCATTATGATAACGTAGGCAAGAACACCTGATTTTTACCACACTGTCTGCATTAAATGCGAACTCCAAGAAACTATCCATGCCATCTATGTATTCGTCTGGAGTCCTATTTTTCCTCATCCATTATTTGTCCAAAGCCATTCCCTTTCACAATCATAGAAAAGTTAACATAAATCAGTTTTTTGTTCTAGTAATATAATAGCAAGCAAATAACAAAACTTCAAATTAATCATTAGATTTGGAAGCACAAAAAACATTAGTAAACACACACGACGATTAAATAGAATAAACTAGCAAACATAACCAATAATTCAGCTAAAAGAAATCAGATAAACTAATATTTATCTACCAAACAGTCTCTGATCAATATTCTCTGATCACTTCTTGAAAGCACACATAACCACGATAATAGCATCTTGTATTTCTTCAAAAAAGAACCATGTATGAATATATGAATATTCTTAAAAAGAACCAAGAAATACTGGTGTATCATCTATTATACATTTTAGGGCTACTGACTGGGTTTGTCCCAGTCCGCAGCCTTTGTCCCAGTCACATGTTGACTGGGACAAATGTCTAATCACACCTACTATGTGAAAAAACACCACTCTCGCATATTTGTGGGTTTGCCATCCCCTCATCCCACTTTGCAAAAACCCCAAAAAAACCCCCAAACCTACTTCATTGCATCTTTGCCCTATGTGCTTTTTGCCCTATAATCCCCAAGGTTTTTGGGTTTACCCTTTTACCGCCGACGATGCCGGCACACATACCCACACTTCTAGCTCCTTTTCGGTTGCGCGCGTTTAGCACATCCTGTTCGTCGGGATTTTCTCTTGCGTCATGCACTGTGTGCACGGGTTATTTCTAGTCTATGAATATATGATCTTATATTCATATCTACATGGTCTTATTTTATTGTGCAATATGACATGTATCCTAATTTCTGGTTTAGCTATGGAAGATATGGAAATTCTGCTGACATTTTTTCTTCAAGTACAAAAAAACGCTTTGACCTTTATTCTTTTATTTGACCAAAGCAACTCAAAAGTATGAAGGAAACATGGCAAGCGAAAATTTATTAAATCGTTTTTTGTCAACATTATCATTTGTTTATGTATATACACATTATTCAGATTATCAGTAAAAATGAAATTATCAGATTATACACATTATCAAAATATCATTTTGAAATGAAACCTATGTAAGCACATTATCAGATTATCATTATAATAATCTGATATTTGAAATGTTAAGAAAAAATGTAAAGCTCTGCACACACACATTATCAAATGTAAAGCTATGTATACACATTATCAGATTATCATAATCCCAACTCAATATTATGTCTATGATAATGAGAACCTACAAATGTAAATATTTTGAGTACTTAAACATTTGCATATATTATTTTGTACTGCCAAGATTTTTGGAGAACAGTCATATGCATGCGAAATGGGCTCGAACCAACTCAAAAAGATGGGTAATAACATTGACTAATTGCAGCATAACACAAACTTCAAAAGATCGTTAAGATTAAACACACAAGGAATTAAGATCCAGAATGATGACTGTATTTGGCACTTCATTTCAGAAAATAAAAAATCAGAAAATGATATAAAATATAAATATGCCTAACAATGTAGTGAAGTCGCAAAAATATGGAATAAGTGGATATAGATAGTTTGAGAACCATAAATTTAAAAAACAAGAAACTACAAGCTATGCATCACAAAGATATAAGGATGACTGGTTTTAAAATTATACAACGATGTAAATAAGTAATTTTGGACAATATTGATAAACAACAGGAAGAACTGCCCTCTTTTTGTCAATGTCTGGTATATATGTCACTCCTTTCTGCCTGTTCAACTATCACCTACACATGAAATAACAATCAATAAGACAAGCAAGGCAGTTCATGGCATGTAATACGTAAAGACGAAGGGCCTCACATGAATTCTATCAGGAGACTTTTTCCCTAATACGGGCACCTTTAGCTTGTCTCCTCCCTGAAATTCAGGAGCAAATTTTAAAAAATATAGTAGAACGAGAATGCAATGAGGCAGTTAAACAAGAATTTCTCCAGAGGGAATAAAAAGAGCTGTAGAGAGAGTATTTTATTTGTTTTGGAGTTTTTTAATCTTTGTAAATATATTTTAAAATAGAAATAACGTTAATTTTTCCCTCTAAAATTTCCATCTTCCATAGCAATAAACCCCAAGTAAGAAATAGAATCAAGTTTTCACTCTCAAATTTTCTCCATAATCAGTGAATCAGAACATCTCTCTCGTAGTTACATACACATTTACACACAATAAGTATATGTATTCTATGTTTTATTTCCAATAAAGCATTAGATCATATCTGGCCGGGGGCTCAACAAGACAAAGATAGTAAATAAAAAAATCATTATTGATAGAGTTGGGATGTAGAATCTGAACCTAGCTTGTTGAGCGATGTCGAGTAAAAAAATGAAACCTGCATTGATATGATAATGAAAAAAAGAATATTTTCTCTGCTATCCATTATTATCTATTTGCCAATAATCGAGCATAATTTCTTAAACAATGAAATGCATATATAAAAAATTTCTATTGATCATGTGAAAATTTCCATATAAAGAATCGGCAAAGGTTTCATGATTGCATGGAGTTAATTTTTTGTATTGTAGTATGATTGAATCCAGTGCATGATTTATTTTCTACGATTACATGACCTAAACTTAGATTGATGCTATGAAAATTTCCAAAACCCCAAGTTTTTCTAAACCTAACCCTAACCTTGACATCAACTAAATAGGGCATCAGATTCCATCAAACCCTAGTCCGATCGAAGATCAATCAAACAGCACGAGAATCGACATGAAGAATCGAACATATGGGTGTGGAAACGGATCTAACTCGTCGTCTTGGGAAGATGCGATCATACAAAATAGGCGGCCATCCACAGCTGATTAGGAAGAGGCGACGATCCACGGTGCTGCTCCCGCAAAATATGCAAGAGGCGACGATCCATGGTGTTGCTCCCGCAAAATAGGCGGCGATTCACGGCAGGTTGGGAAGAGGCTATCCGCGGCCACCCTCTGCAAACGGATCTTACTCGTCGTTTGCTTAGGAAGAGGCGAGAGCGTGAGGAGGGGGGATGAAATATTTGGAAAAATAATCGGGGATGAATTATTGTGGAAGACGGCGGTAAATTTGGGAGGGATTCCATGACCTAGAACCCACACGCAAGAATTTTCCGCAGTAAATTGTTTGGGGGAGGAATTTCATGACCTATTGATTACTTTTTCTTTCGGCCCAAACGATGGAATAAATGTTTATTTGTAACTTTGCCATCTTTTCTTTTAATTTGTGAGTATTTCCATTTATTTACAAATATACCATTACAAATTTAATTACTTGATCTTTACAGAAACTTTTTCACCAATTCAAGGCAACGACATTTTGCGACATCTGTCGTTGTCATTATTTTCAATGTCTATGGTAACGACAATTATTTGTTACCATTGTTACAAAGTGTATTGGTAACGACAAAATGTCGTTGCCATTAATTTAAAATGCAATGGCAACGAATTTTGTCGTTGCCATTGTATTATCATCGCAATGTCAATGACATTTAACCGTTACCATATCATCTGAGTATTGGCAACGAGTTATGGCAATGACTAATTTTAACCGTGTTACCATTGCTATTTCAGCAACGACACGAAGAATGGCGTTACTAAAAGTCATTGCCAATAGTTAGTTTTCTTGTACTGGCTGAGGCGGGGCAGCATGGAGCATGCTCGATCACGTGGTAGTCGACAGGAGGGGGGAGTCTAGAGAAGGGATCGTCGACGGGGATGTGGGGGTCGACAGCGACAAGGTGAGGTCGAACAGGAGGTCGGAGCTTCTAGGCTTGGAGGGGGACTTCATGGAGGAGTGTGGAAACGAGGGACCTTCGGTGGTCGCTTGGGGTGGTGGGCGACGTCTTCGGAGTTGGAGAGGTGTCGAAGGGCCCAAGTGTGCTAGGTGTCGTCGGGGGGTCGTCGGAAGGGGTGACGATGCAGTTGGAGCAGTGGCGATATGGCGTCGACGACGCTCAAAGCTCGGAGGAGCTTCGGGGCTGTGGGGGGTTTGAAAACGAGAAGAGGGGAAGGCCAAGGGCAGTGATGGGTTCGGTGGTTGTCGACAAGGCTGTCATACGACGGTGGTACCGTTGGTTGAGGTAGAGAACAAGGGAGAGGGAAGTGGGGTTTTGTTCAGGCTGAGGGGGGTTGTTTGGGGTGAGGTTCTTGGGGAATAGAGGAAGAGGAGAAGAGAATGCGGCCTGGAGTTTTCGAACGAGAGATGGAGAGATGAGGTGGGTGTATGCTTGTTGATGTCGCCTGGTTATTTCGAAGGTGATGCTGGGAGATGCTGGGAAGCCTGTTTATTTGTTACCATTTGTTACCAGATGAGAGAGAGATGCCAGGAAGCCTGGTTATTTTGAGAAGCTGCAGGGGATTTCGAAGGTGATGGGTTTCGAAGAGAGCGGGGAGAGGGGGTGGGCTTGGGTTCGGGCCTGGGGGTTTCGAACGAGAGAGGAAGATAGTGAGCCTGGGTGATGGGAGAAGCTGGGTTTGGGGGTTAAATATATACAGGGTTTAGAAAATATATAAATATGAATTTGTTATTAATAGTGTAAATGTGCAATAAGTGTGGTGGATTTCAGATCCGAAAAAATGGATCCGACCAACTTAAGAGGCCAATTAAGGGGGGTGGTTAGGGGTAAAGTAAATAGTAATTAGGTGATTAGTAAGAGTAAAAAGTTATTAGGGGATGTAATTAGTAAAAACGGAGGAATACAACCCCGTTTTCGCATACGACTCCGAAAGATTACAAAAACATGGCCACAGGATCGTATCGTCGCGAGGATCGCAAATACGAGATCCATTTCAGGGTTTGAACTGCAGAGATACTAGTTTTTGGCCAAAACGTTTGGGATGGGGTTTGCAGGTTCTAGGTTGATTGATTTCAGAAAATTACAAAATTAATACGGGGAGCTCTAAATGATCATAGAATCACACTGTAGAAGTTTGAAATTGTTTTGATGATGTTTATATAGAAAATTAATTATTTCAGCTAAATCAGTAACAATTGAAAATGATTTATTATAAAGATTATTTAGAGGTATTTGATCAAATTCAAACTTACTGAAATACACCATAACTAGTTTGATGCTTCAAAATATTTTTTATAAAGAATTTTGAAATCATTTTGATATAAAACTCCTGACTAACCATTATAAAATACTTTTGAAATGAGAAAATACGTGAAATACGTAAATAAATGTATTGACGAATACGGGTCATTACAAGTTACAAGAAAAATATCATGATAATTAAGCTCAATAATATCAACCAGTTTACCGTAATATGGTAGGGTACCCTCTCTTGGCCCATTGTCACGTGTGCTTGCATAGCGATTAGTTCCAAAGTTACAAAACACACCACTATTTTGAGTTTTCAAGTTCTCTCGCTCAACCGTTCGAAACTTGAACCCATTCACATTATATGCAGTAAATTTTCTTGCTTGTCTCAAAGGTCCTTGCACAAGTGCAAGAAGTTCCTTTGAAGTTTGATATCTAGGATTATCATTAATCTATGAAAACATTGCAGACAACATCAATATCTTGCAAAAAATTCCGAAAATAATCTTGCAATAGACAGAAAGTCGTACTCATGTGGATCTTAAATGCCTGGACAATTATGCAATGGACTTCCTTCTCTATTTCATTGGAACTCACATTCCTTTTATAATTCCTCATTTTCATCGTCGTGGTGCGTCGAACCGACTACACATTAAGAGATGAAAACATCAACATGATTTGTCACAAATCTACCATAATAAAATTAAAATAAATCAATGTTTTACTTACCTAATAAAATCTTCTACTTGATGGAAATTAATCAATATGTGGTGCGTGCAGGAGTTATATGTCACTTAATCAAACAAGTGTACCGTCTCCAACTGGTTTACCCAACGAAAGAAACATAGTTAAACTTGCTTCAGGAAGCATAGGGTCATCATCCACGCGCTCCCTACGATTGAATCTAGTATCAATGTCATCCTCCAAGTACCTTGAACAAAAGGTCATACATTCTTCAGAAAGCCATCCCTTAGCAATCGAGCCTTCAGGTTGGGCTTTATTGCGAACGAATTGTTTCAATTTTCTTAAAAACCTACATTCACATTAATGGATAAGTGTTTGAACAAGTAATTAAACCAAAAAATCAATGGTTTGTATATGAAACATACCTTTCCATACGATTCATCTATTGGTAATGTATAGGACCTCCAAGTCTAACTTCATCAATCAAATGAATTGTTAGGTGAACCATAAATATGAAGAATGACAGTGGAAACAACATCTCCATATGGCACAAGGTCAGCACAATTCGTTCTTGATGTTTGCTCAATTCTGCAGGATTGACAATCTTAGAACACAATTGTTTGAAGAAGTAACCTAAATCAACCAACAAAGAAGACACCACATGAGGTAAAATATTCTTAATAGCCAAGGCAACAACTCCTGCATAAGGATGTGTGAATCGTGGCTCTTCAGTCCAAATACATTGTCAATGCATCTAGTAAAATACTTGAGTAACCATCAGCACAATGACACATTTCAAAGTCTCAAGGAAGGCTCTTGCCTTTTCATTATGAACAATGCTGCTGGACTTGATTTTCCATACTATTTTGGCTAGAGTTCCTTTTTAATACCCAATTTTTGCAAGTCTTTTCGAGCATCTAAATGATCTTTCCTTGTTCCTCTGTCATTTATCAATGTGAACAACCCATTATCACATATATTCTTCCCAATATATATGCATCACATCAAGATTGTGACGCAATAAATTAGACTCCCAATATGGAAGTTGGAAAAATATACTTCTCTTTTTCCATTGCTTTGAAGCTTGATCAACATTTGCTCTCTTCCGCATTCTGCTTTCAGTAGTACTACTAGTTGATGAACATTTTCCAAAGGAAAACTCTATATTCTCCTTTTGATTCAAAATCTTTGAGCCAGATAACAATGTAGGCGGATCCCTATCTTCTATACATCCATCAAAACGAACACTACTACAAAAAAGACCTTTAATAGCACACCATTAACAGCGCTTGCTACGTATAAGCGCTGTTAATTAGAGGCACATATAATAGACAGCGCTTCTTTTTACAAGCGCTGCTAAAAGTCGGATAATAGACAGCGCTTCTTTCTGCAAGCGCTATTAAAGGTCAGGTAATAGACATCGCTTCTTTCTGCAAGCGCTGTTTATTAGAGGCACAGATAATAGACAGCGCTTCTTTCTGCAAGCGCTGTTAAAGATTAGATGATAGATAGCGCTTCTTTCTGCAAGCGCCGTCAAAAGTCTGCAATACAATAGCGCTTCTTTTTTATGAAACGCTGTTTAATGGTTCATAGTCGGTTCCTCAAACTCTCTTGCTATAGAAATACAAACACAGCTTAAAAGGAGCGATTAAAAAAGGGGGAGAGAGATCGAAGCGAAGGAGAACGAGAAGAACGAGCAATAGATCCCAAAAGCTCCGATTGATGACCGCTATTCTCTCGGCGACGGCGACGGCGACGGCGACGGCGAGGGAGATCAGATCCCATCGTCTCCTTTCGGCTCCGTGCTTTTCCCTTCAGATCTGATCGAGATCCCAAGGTCAGATCCGGATATCTGATAACAAAACCAAACCCTAGTTCATCTTCTCTTCATCTATTGTCATCAATCTAGACCCCGCTCATCTCAAAATTTCCCCCTATTATATTCATCTCCCGCTCTCTCTCCTTTAACCCTAGCATTGAAGCAATCCGCCTCCATTGGCCTGGCACACCCTGAGCAATTCTTGATTTTTATCGTGATGGGCAATAACGGGGCGGTGGACTCCGTCGAGTTCTGCCTCTCCGACAAGTTCCTCTCCGACGACTTCTTTCTTGAGAAAGCCAGAAGCGACGGGTTTAGCCCAAGCTCGCCGGTCGAGTCTGTGGCTAGAACCGAGAGTGAGAACAAGGACGAGCTCATCGCTGTCGTGAACCGAGAGTGAAAAAGGTTCGATCTTTATGTTTTGCTCATATTACTTCTTGTTTGTTCAATCTTATATCTGTAAGCCCAACAAAATGTGATGTAGCTGATCCTTTTGAGTGTAACATCCCTTAATACCCAGTATCCTAAAACATTCTCAGGTTGGTTCCCTTTTATATGTATAGTATTCTCAAATTTCAGCATTGATTCATCCGAAATCTTAGAACTTTGTGTGAATGAATTTCTGAAGCTTCTTTTTATTACAATAAATCGGCCAATGGATGAAAGGTCACTGATATTTGATGAGAACTGTGATACAAACACTTGTGAGTTTGAATACAGATCAGATTCCAGTCAAGAACTGAATTTAGGTTAGAATTCGTTTTGATAATGAATTAGATACATGCTTGAACTCGTATTGGATTTAGGACCCTGGTTATCTAGGTGTGAGTGAAGAATAGTACTAGTATGCATTTTCTTTAATAAGCTACAAAAACTCTCAAGATTTCTTATTTGGTTGCTTACATAACCAACATAATAACTGGCAATATTTTTAAGTTGATAACTGGTCATATTTTGTGTTCGGGAAACAAAATGAAATTCATGGGATCTAATCCTTTCTCACAATCTGAGAACTCCACCACAAAGGCATCGATAAGACGTCACAAATTTCTTTTGGTTATCTATCTCATATTGAGCTTTGTATTTTAAATTGCAACCACTTCATTCAGATTGGTAGGTGATGTTTAGCCTTCCAACATATCTTTGTTGTTGCTTGCTTTCGTTGTGGTATCCATTATGGAGGGTCGAATACGGTGAACAACATTCTTTAACTATACTCAGTTGATTTCATATGCATTTGCAGAAGCGAAAAGCTTTAGAAGAGACTGAGGAAGGTCTTCAGGTGGTCAAGATCCATTTATATCCATTTATATCTGTATGTTGTTGGAGCCTAACCTAGATATTAAATTTTCCTGGATATTTGGTCATGCAGGCTACTTTTAATGTAAATGTTATAGGAACAATAAATTTGACTCGACTTCTTGCTCCACATATGCTGAATTGAGGGAAATGTCATTTTGTTGTGGTATGTTGATGAACTTTTTAAATTATTCTGTTTTCTTTTATAGCTAATATAAACTTTGATTGCTTCTATATCTTATTTGCAGATGAGTAGTGCTGCAGGAAAGTGTCCGGCACCAGGACAGGCTATATACTCAGCTTCTAAGCATGCTTTAAATGGATATTTTCATACTTTGCGTTCCGAGGTATTATTTTTGTGAATTGTGTCTGGATTCCATTTAGATTTTGGTCAGTGTTAATGAGTTATTATTTGTGAGATTGATCTGGGCAAATGTTCAAAGCCCTAATTCCTTTGTCCTTTTCAATCACATCTTTCAAAATTTTTAAGGAAGAGTCCTTCCGGATGGTGCCCAAATTATAGATTAGAATTTAAAAAAATTTATAAACAAATATTTACAAAGTAAAATATTTGAACAGTTGCTAGCTAATGTAGTTTGCCCCCTCTTCATAAGAATCCTGGTGTTTCCACTGGAACAAACATAAGTAACCTTACCCTTTAATTTGATGTTATCATTCTTATAATGTATCAGATTTCAGATTTCGAAAGTAAATAATGAAAATAATGCTGCACCACCATCATGTCAAGTATGAATTCTGTGCTTAGATGTTACTTTGCAATTGATTTTTTTCGCCTTTATGCTTTTGCAGCTATGTCAGAAGGGTATTACGGTTACTCGGACAAACAAATAGGTAGAAGAATGGTTAAGAATTAATAAAAAGGAATCAAGGATTGAAATTACAAATGTCTTCAGTGTACCGCCATATTAATAATGTATTGCATTTATAATGGAGTTCTAATTTAAGTGTCAGAGATATCAAGTCGGAAGCCATCCTGTTCTCCGAGGAGTGATCTCGTCTTATGCAAGCAGGATGTGGGTAGATCTTAACCCAAGTGCAGTCCCAATCAAACCACTACATTGTTTCCACATGCTCGAAATTATATTGCAACAATTAGGTGGTACTTTTCATTGCTGTTATGTGCATTGTGTTTCCTAGAGTGCAGGGGGATAACCACCAAGTACTGATCTAATTTATAACTTGAATCTAGCATTTCTGTTTTTAGCTGTCCAATATCTGATCCATTACAAACTTGTACACTGAAACAACAAGAGACATACAAATAAATGATAATAAATAACAATAAAATCGCATAGAATGGAATGGTGATAAGGAACTAACTGCTGAAGTCCATGCGTACCTCTTGCTCTGAATTACCTGTTTTATAGCCTAGAAGCCCATACAAAAGGAACAGATGAGCATGAAATTCTGTTCCAAGAGAACTCAATGGGCAAAAATAAAAAAACTTAAAAATCATGATTTCAAGCATAAGAATGATGCCAAGCATGGGATATTCACAGCCACTTGGATGATTTTAGCTACTTATTTACTTCTCCCTTTTGGGGAAAGAGAAATGCATTCTGCATCCGAGGTGTGGACATGCTCACTGTATTCATAGTTCCGCCTGCTCACCTAATTTTCATTGCAGCAAGGAGAAATCATCCGCACCGACAGTTCCTGATATGATCATGCCCTGCGACATGAAACAGTTCTTGGACATCACACCACAAGATAGGACTTGAAAATTGCCCGATTTATAACCTTATGATACAATGTCATTGCCATACAGCGAATTTTGGTTGAAGCTTGGTACCCATCTCTGATACATGTATTATTATACTTGGATGTAGAGGATGGTGAAACGAGAAATACATAGTAAGCCGGGTACCAAAAGGAGTACGAATACCTAGGTTTGTTTTAATCTGCGTTGTTGTACTATATATAGACTCATATCTTATTGATATATCTGTTGTCATTTTTGGAGCAGTCAATATAAATAGTAGAATTTATTCCCATTTACTTGTAGGTTAAGAGATCGCCGTGTCAAAATCACTTTGCCATCTTGCATCGCGATTGCTGATTTTCATATATATTCATTTGAGTATCTTTTGTACAACTGAATAAGTGAAATTGAAAAAAAAACCGGTCACCAAATATGTGGACATGATTTGCAATAAATCCAGTTCAACCTGCAAATTGTTGATACATTGAAATTAATCAGAATCATAATAACCAATCAATAGTTTGGTGCTCAACTTCATGGGTTTTGATATTTTTTTCTTTTTAGAATATTTTTGGGAAATAAATTAACAGGCTGTTCATTTATTGGTTGATGTTCTTGAGCGATCCTTGCCTCTTGACATAATTTAATTGGAGAAATCTTGAATTGTTTGGTTTCGTTCAGGTTTTGCCTTGGAAGTGTTATGCTGCATCCTGTACTATCAGAGATTAGACCTCAAATTAACCCAATACTTTCGGGCCATGCAGAACATTCTTTAGGGGATCAAAAATGTTGCATGGGAACATCGAGGCGCCAATGGTTCTGGTGTCTCTTCCATGTTTGCTCCATGGAGCTGTATATGTGTAGCTTTGTACCATTCATTCATATCTTGTTGAACAATAAATTTTTCCTTCATCCTCTCGCTTTAGTTTAAACCTGATAATGGATTCTGTGCAAACAGTTGTTGATATGTAACTCCTAAATTTGGATGCTAGCTTATAACTTATTATTGAATGATATCTGCCGTGATATTCACCCGTAAATTGCAATTGGTGCTCTGTTTCAGTTGGGACTACGTCTGTTCTACTTCTATAATCACTCTATTATGCAAGAATTTTACTACAAATTTCATCACATTTCTTTACTGGCAGGGTACAGTCAATATTTGCTACAAGATGAACATGGTGGTGGTGGTGGTTACATCAGGCAACAATAAGCTATCTAAAAGAGATGAAAAACAGTACAAGCAGCTAGATTCTCGATCTCCGACAAACTCTTCAGTAAGCAGGCCAGTAACCCTCGAGATCCATGCATGAGTCTACAGGTGGGAACCTTGCACCAGCTCCATCGTTGTGCATGTCTCCATTGAAGCCTCCGTCCCCTGCAAGGATGCAGTTTGTCAGTCTCGATGAAGCTGAAGCCGGTTCCGTGACATGCACAACAATTCTGGAATGTATATACTACTGTCGGGAAATGTATTGTTCAAGGGGTGATTTAATGGATAATGACTGATAAGTTTTATATGCGATAATGTTTCTTATTTGTATTACGGATCATCTTCCAATATCAATGCACATTGTCTAATTTATGTGATTGTTGAATAAAAGCAATTTAATTTGATTGTTTCTTGTAATGATTGTTTCGTGTAATCTAATGTTATTGATGGTTTATTTAAGCATTTTGAACATTAAATGGATCTATTTAAATATAAAACGTAGGGAGAAACAATAAAATGAATTGAAACAAGCGCTGTCTATCTGGGACCTTTAACAGCGCTTCTTTAGTACAAGCGCTGTTAAAGGCCCCCCTTTAACAGCGCTTGCATAAACAAGCGCTGTTAAATGGGGGCCTTTAACAGCGCTTGCACAAACAAGCGCTGTTAAAGGGGGGCCTTTAACAGCGCTTGCATAAACAAGCGCTGTTGAAGGCACCCCTTTAACAGCGCTTCTTTAGTACAAGCGCTGTTAAAGGCCCCCCCTTTAACAGCGCTTGCACAAACAAGCGCTATTAAAGGCCCCCCCTTTAACAGCGCTTGCACAAACAAGCGCTGTTAAAGGGGGGCCTTTAACAGCGCTTGCACTAACAAGCGCTGTTAAAGGGGGGCCTTTAACAGCGCTTGCACTAACAAGCGCTGTTAAAGGCCCCCTTTAACATCGCTTGTAAAGCGCTATTAAAACCAGCCCCCCTTTAGCAGCGGCGAGATAGACAGCGCTTGTAAAGCGCTATTAAAGACCTTATCTAAGCGCTGTTAAAGGTCCATTTTGTAGTAGTGGAAGATGATTTAATGGAAACTTGTGGCCTTGCCTCAAAAGCCGATAATGGCCCATGAAACACCACTTCATACAACAACCCAAATAAAGAGGAATTTGATCAAAATTACATGAGGGCCAAGCATAAAAAGTATGTGTATTCCAACCTGAAATATTTCCAAGCACTGGGAAGTCACAAATAGTCCGCAATAGAGCTGCCTTCAGTACAAACACCTCATTTTTATAAGCATCATGTCTCAACCCTTTTTTCCCACAATTCTTTCAACTCGGCAACTAAAGGTTCAAATAGATATCAATATTGTTTTCGGGCATTTTCTTTCCAGGAATCAATAGAGAAACAATGAATTCAGTTGATCTCATGCATATCGACAATGGACTATTGTATGAGATCAAAATAACTGGCCAAATGCTATAACTTGTGCTTAAATTTCTAAGTGGATTGAAACCGTCAGTAGCTAATGCAAGTCGAACATTACGTTCCTCGGAAGCAAATTTAGTATGCATGGAATCAAAACGTTTCCAAGCTTCAGAATCCCTTGGATGTCTCGTCATATCATCAACCCTAGGTTCGCTTGAGTGCCACCACATACTCTCAACATTTTTAGAAGAAAAACAATCTTTGTAATCTAGATTTAAGGGGAAAGTAGCGCAATACCTTTACGACTGTTTCTTTTTCTTTTTCTTCCACCTAGATACATCACATTCTTTGCAATTTTCTCTAACCTCATCCGGCCCCCAATATAGCATGCAATCATTAGGACATGCATGTATTTTTTCATACTTAAGACCAAGTTTGTTAATGATCTTATTCACATCGTAATTAGATGGAGGGGTATTTGCAAATGAGAACACATTATGCAATAATTTAAAAACCATATCCAAAGCCATGTCACTAACACCACACAAACAATTGATGTGATATAACTTGATTATAAATGAGAGTTTCGAGAACTTGGTGCTATAATGGTTGTTCGTTATCTTTTAACAAGTCATAAAACTCTCTAGCATTACCACCATTTGACTCTCTGCTAGGATTTAACACCCATGTGTCTCCATCAACGACCGATTCAGTCATCTCTTGACTATTCAGTCCACATCTAAAGGCAACGTGTACCATTTCTTATATCGAATCTGATGTTGGGGTAGCTGTATCCCTTCAAAGATGTGAGGCCGGAGCCACTCGTTCGACATTACTAGATGTTTCCACCTCTCCATGTGAATCCGAGAAGGTTTAATTTCTGGGGAAATATGTGAGGAGTAAATTTTCGAAACATTCGTCCCTTGTGCCATACTTTAAAATTTTGCAATGTTCACATGGGCACAAAATTTTCCCACGAATATCCTTGTGCTCAAAAGCAAAATCCAAGAATGCATTCACTTCTGCTACGTATTCATGAGAACCTTTTGGTTGTTGAATCCAAGACTTATCCGTCCTTCATACAAGAAAACACTAATTAGTGTTATTATGGGTATGTCCAGTAATTAACAAAAATATTTTTTTTCAATCACGAACAAAAACAATATATATATGTGTATAAGCATACAAACAAGATGTAATCTTTTATTTATGTTAGTGTTTTTTCCCTCGCAAAAAATCAACTATCCATTAAATATATATATTTCTTGGTGGTGCGTGATAAGTTGCATTTAAGTACACCTTAACCGGTGCTTAAACTTATAAGAAAAATTGTTCAATGCCTAGCCCAGTTACAAATCATTGAAAGTTAATTTTATTGTAAGTTACAAATCGTTGAAAGTTTTATTGTAAAATTAAAACTTCAAACAAGGTGGTGACAGGCAATTTATTGAGAGGTCAAAGAATTCCGAGAGAAATTTGAAGAGGTGGTCTGTTCTGATTTTCCTCATGCTTTCTAGCATAGATGGAAACGCAGAGATAAACTAACCTATTCATAGACATTATTCCCAATTGTTAATATAGACTATATCTTAAATTTCTCCAAAGATATGGATCAACATTGGATGCATGTGAATATATCCGTTAAGATCGTTGAAAAGAACATTGGTTACAGTCGAGATTGGATTTCAAACATATTCGTTATAATTTTTTGTTAGGAGATTCCTTTAAGTGTGATCATAATCATTCCTCTCCCTCCATGGCTCAAACTAGTTTGTCTTACCATTTCTTAATAGTGTACAAGGCAGCCTAAGAGGAATATTCTCTACGTGGTCACTATGAACAGCTTATTTGGTTAACATATTTCAAATTAATACTGCAGCAACTGAGATGAAGCTCTTGAAGTTGGCATACAATATGCTTTGCGTTACAAAAAGAAGAGTCAAATACGTATGAGAATTGATTAGCTTACTGTAACACGTAGAGCTTCAGAAATAGAGGTGGCCACTACACATAATACGACTAGATTGTTGTATATGTGAAGTACAAGCAAAGATTGTAGCTATATAGTAGAATAAGTTCTCCATTTTACATGACATCCACAGTAGAACACTAAACACCAAACGATTTCACACTTACCGAAGCATTTAACTTGTGAAGCATCAATTCTTTCTATTTTACTGCATCAGATAGTGGTGCGTTATGGGAATCACATATTGATTGCAAAGAATCAGGGGCAAAGACCCTGGTAATGTTTTTATTATTAATTTCATAGCAGCAAGATCTATAGCTGATTCATCCCTAATCTCTCCGGTTGACTCAACTACAAATGGACCTCAACTGCTTAATCATCCACGTTTCGGATAGCCATTTAAAGAAGTAACAACTCTACCAGAACAAGATTATATTCATATGTTGGATAGAGGGTGAATATGCATAAATTTTTTTTTGAGAATTGATTATGTTGTGAACGGTTATTTAACCGTAGTTGGTTGAGATTCTGGGCTATCCTAGAGATAGGCCCATATCAATGTACCCCATATTTGTATTCTCCCCTATTGCCTATAAATAAAGAGCTGGAGGCTCCTCCCCCGGTAGTTGATTCATAACACGTTATCAGCACGAGTCTCTAAAAAAAACCACAAAAATTCATTTCGTTCGTTGTGAAGGCGGAAGGAGACGGGATATCCACGCGCGCGGTGCAAGGCTTCCTCAATCGAGCGTCGTCATCCGCGTAGGGCTTTGTTCAACCGTCGCTATATCTGGAGAACGGATATAGAGGTAAAATCGCTAAAAACTATGTTTTTAATCATATGTATGATTGTTCTTCCACTAGATCTCGCAAGATCGACACGGGGATTTACTAAATTGCCTTAAAACGACGAGTTTTTCATCTCAAAAATCAAAATTTTAGGGCTTTTTTTGTGTAAATCCTACCATAAGCCCACCGGCGGTCTTGCCTCCGGCCTACTCCCCCCCGGCGCCGCGCCCTTCCCCCCTGCTGGGGGGGAGGCCGGCGACCGGCCGCCGCTTCCCCCCCCCCTGCGGGGGGGGGGGGGGGGGGGGGGGGGGGGGCGGCCCCGCCTGCCGCTCCCCTTGCAGGGGGGCGGCCCTCGCTGTCGTCCCCCCTGCAGGGCGGCGGCGGCCGTCGCTCCCCCTGCAGGGGGGCGGCCCCGATGCCGCTCCCCCTGTAGGGGGGCGGCGACGGCCCCTCTTCCTCCGCCGTCCAGCGGAAGCACGGGGGGTGGCGACGGCTAACCCTAGCCGCTGCCCCCAAAGCCTTACTGGGCTTTTCAGCCCAGTTTCACAAAAAAAAAAAAATTTGACTGCAGGCCTGAAGCCCGCAGCCAACCTGCGGGCTTCAGGCCCGCATGCCAGTTCTTTTCAAAAAAAAAGAAATCCAAAAGAAAGAAAGAGAAAAGGGGGGCGAAGGCTAAAATAAACCTTAAATTGTTGTGAACGGTTATTTAACCGTAGTTGGGTGAGATTCTGGGCTATCCTAGAGATAGGCACATATCATTGTAAGCCCATATTTGTATTCTCCCATTTGCCTATAAATAAAGAGCTGGGGGCACCTCCCCCAGTAGTTGATTCATAACACGTTATCAGCACGAGCCTCTAAAAATTTTCTTTTCCACAAAATTTTTTTTTCCGTCGTTGCGAAGGCGAAGGCGAAGGCGAGATGGGAGATCCACGAGCGCGGTGCTAGGCTTCCTCAATCGAGCATCGTCATCTGCGTAAGGCTTCGAGTAACCGTCGCTATATCCGGAGGACGGATATAGAGGTAAAAACACTAAAAACGATATTTTTATCATACGTATGATCGCTCTATCCCTAGATCTCAAAAGATCGTTATAGGGATCGATTGTCGCCTTGAAAATGACGAATTTTTCATCCCAAAAATCAATTTTTTAGGGTTCTTTGATCTTTTTTGGTCAAAACCTAAAACTAGCCCTCCGGCGGCTTCGCCGCCCCCCTCGTGTCGTTCCCCCCTCCTTACAGAGGGGGGACGACAACCGTCGTGCCCCCCTGCAGAGGGGGGGCGGCGGCCGCCGAGGCCGCGCCCCCCCTGCAGGGGAGGCGGCCCCCGCCGCTCCCCCCTGCAGGGGGGGGGGGGGGCGACAGCCCCCGAGGCCGCTGCGACCCCCCTGCAGAGGGGGGCGGCGGCCCCCGCCGCTTCCCCCTACCGGGGGCGGCCCCCGTCGCTCCCCCCTGCAGGGGGGCGACGGCCCCCGCGGCCGCGCCCATCCTGCTGGGGGGCGGCGGGGCCGTCCCCCTGGGAAACCCTAACAAAAAAAAGACAAAAAGCCTGTGGGCCTGAAGCCCACAGGCCGGCTGCGGGCTTCAGGCCCACAAGCTGATTTCTTCACACAAAAAAGCCTGTGGGCCTGAAGCCCACAAGCCGGCTGCGGGCTTCAGGCTCGCAGGCTGTTTTCTGCGGAAAAAAAAGTGTGGAGGGGGGTAAAGGCTATAAACAAGCCTTAAAAGGCATCTTTTTGGGCCAAAAATCAATTTTAAAAGGGCATTTGAGGGCCAATAAATTCGTGAAAAATCACGGTAATTTACGGGGTTATCATCGGGCATATAAGAATCTTATTGGGGACTTTTTGGGGTTATTTGGGATGATTTAAAAAGGAAAAACCTTTTTCCTTATACAAACGAAAATGTTGATTTTTGGGCTCTTTTTCCAATTCTTGGAATAAACCCAAAATTTTGCACAACCCTTGCATTAAATGATTTCTTCCGTAAAATCATTTATACATGCTTTGCATCACTGGCTTACTCTGTGGATAATACATGCGTGGTTGTGCACTATATTTAAAACTTAATAATTAGGAAGATCATGCGACCGCTCTGCCGTTAGTAACCTAACCTAACGGTGTATGACGTTGCCCAGTGGTCCAATAATTATTAAGTGGTTAAATTATTTATCCATCTCTGCGAATATTAACTGCCTGCGATGCCTGTGATGAAAATGTCTGATAAAAATGTCTGATGAAAATGTTGATGAGCACAATATTTCTGCATGAATTGCTAAATGTGGGTTTTGGATCGGCCGTTTAGTCCTATGGTTTATTTCTCGCACTTTTCTTTAATTTTTGAGAGAAATTGTAGTGAGGAATTTATGTAAATGTCAAAGAAAGAAGACCAACTTCCACGGAGACGGAGGCCACACTTGAAGCTGGAGATATCTTTTGGGACCCACGGGGTTTCCAAAGTTGTATTTTCATTTTTAAAAGCTGCAAATTTGTATAATTTGGACTGTGGACTTTTGGACTCTTTCTTGTGGGACTGGCTGATCCACACATTTAGCCTTTCATTAAATATTGCCTCCACATGAAAATGTTTTCTCTGATTAATTATTAATTCATGCATGTTTGTGCTCTGCTAGATAAATGGCTAAAATTGCAAGCGTTGTTTTCGAAGTGCTGGAAGCATCAGGTAGAAACTATCTAAGCTGGCAGCTAGATGTAAAGTTTCACCTACGGGCAAAGTCCCTCATTACTGCTGTGAAAGAAAAAGAAAATGTTAGCGATATAGAGAAGGCGCAAGCCATCATCTATATTCGCCGCCATATGGACAAGACCCTAAAGGCTGAATACCTTACGGTCGAGGATCCACTTGAGCTATGGACTGCCCTTGAGGACAGGAATAAACATCAGAAAGATGTTATACTCCCAAGGGCACGATATGAGTGGGAGAACATGAGACTACATGAATTTAAGTCCATTGCTGAGTACAACTCAACACTTTTTAGTATCACCTCACGCCTGAAGTTGTGTGGTGACAAAGTCTCAGAAGATTGCATGCTGGAAAAGACGTATACGTCCTTCCATGAAAAAGATGCGATACTAATGCAGCAATACCGTGAACGCAAGTTCACCAAGTATTCTGAGCTGCTGTCATGTTTACTCATGGCTAAACAAAACAGAGAGCTTCTCCTCGCCACTCACAGTATGCGCCCCTCTAGCACTGCCCCCATCCCAAAAGCTCATAATGCCTCTTCTTCTCGAAAGAAGAGAGACAACAAAAGAAAAGAAAGACCACAGAAAGGGGGACAGAACAAAAGGGCTAGGGGCCAAGTCTAGCAACAAAGAAATAAAAGTAAGCGGAAGTTCACGTGGCGCAGAAATGACAAAAATAGAGATGATACACCCCCACCCAAGTGGGAATGTGAAGACCAGTGTCATAGCTGTGGCATGAAAGGCCACTGGCCCCAAGTGTGCCGAACTCCGCAACATCTCCAGGATTTGTATAAAGAGAACAAGAAAAATAAAGAAGAAACAAACCTGGTGACATCTGATGCCCCAGTCAAGTTCTCAACTAACGACTTCGAAAATGATGACTTGCTTGATTAGCCTTTATTTTTATCATAGCAAAATTGTTTAGAACATTCCATGTTATGAGAGCATTTGAATTACGCAATCTGTTTTGAATGAAAATGTTTTAGTAGACGATAAATGTTTATCTCAATATGTATGTGCCAATACGATTCATCTTTTAGATGAAACTGCTCTCATAAATGTTTAGTAGACAATAAACACGTACGATTTTTCAATACAAAGCCCAATATCAGGGCCATATTGAAGATCCAGGGAACGCAACAATGTTGCCCCCAAATGACACAGAAACAAAAATAAAAAGGATGCTCTAATCTCTCCGAATTTCAAAAGAAACTCTTTAAGTTTCAAGGACATCCGTTTTAACGGATTCCATTTGGAAACAGCAAATGTAAATGAATGAAAGAAAAAAAAATACCGTATGCAACGTCTCAAGAAAGAGGAGTAAAATCCATACTAGAACGTTTTGAGAGCCTTATAGGCCTCTACCATACGAAGATTCGGAGAAAGGAAGCGGAATTAAACGGAGCACCTGAAATGCCCGACATCAGCCAAGTTTTTACTCTGGCATGATGGACTTGGCCACCCTGGATTTCTGATGATGCATCGCATCTTATCCTATGATCAGAATGGATAATTCGCTCGCATCCCTTACTATAAGGGAAAACTAATTACAAGGCCATCTCCACGAAAAGTTGAAAAAGAATCTCCATGCTTCCTCAAAAAGAAAATAAGGAGATAGATATGGATAAAATCCACCACCCCTAGTGGGCTATTTCGGTACTTCATTGTACTGATAAATGCATCCTTAAAACACTCGTATGTGTGTCTACTACAGACCCGCAACTTAGCTTTTCCAAAGCTATTGGCACAAAAATAAAAATGTTGCGGGCACATTTTCCAGACAATCAAATGTAGAAAATAAGTCTGGTTAATGTTGGGAAATATACCTCCCGGTCATTTCAAGAGTACTGCCAAGCAACGGAAATAAAAAATGAACATACAAGTGCCGCATGTTCATACCCAAAAATGGGTCGGCAGAGTCACTGATAAGTAGACTCCAATGGATTGAACGTCCATTAAATTCCGATTGCCTATGGATGCATGGGGACATGCAAATTCTGCATGCTGCATCGCAAATGAAAATAAGACCCTCTGGAGGTCAGAGTCTCCAATGCAACTTGCATATGGAATGCCACCAAACATTTCTCATCTGAGAATCTTCGGTCGCGCAGTTTTAAATCCTCATTGCACCACCAAAGAGGACCAAAATGGTACTCAACGTCGCCTAGGTATCCATGCATGGTTTGACTCACCCTCACTTATAAGATACCTAGAACCCCAAACAGGGGACCCATTTACGGCACATCTTGAAGACTATGATTTCGATGAGACGAGTTTTCCCAATTCATGCCCAGATACTGGAAAATCTGGCGCGAAGCAAATGTTAACGTGGGATATAAAAAGCTTGACCCAATATGATTCGGTAATAAAACAAATGTGAAGGTGCGATCCTGAAGATCCTGCAAAGAACAATGTTCACCACTTACCGAACTAATTTACTGACAACCAGAAGATTGTTAGATCACACATCCCTGCTGCAAAAACTCCAGCTAGGATTGACATCCCCAAGGATGGATGCAATCCACCAGCAGCAGAAGTGGCTGATCCTCAACAGAAAAGAGGCAGATCACCAGGCTCCAAGAACAGAAACTCGTGGAGACCTTAAGACAATACTACCACAGGACAATGAGCTCATGTCCACACCCTCACCCTTCCCGGAATCCACTGCAGAGGAATTGCCGGGAAAAAGTGAAATTAAAAGTAAATGTTGTACGTACTGGGGAGGTGTTGGACAGATAGAACATAAATTGTCGACAATGTATTCATGTATCATATTTCCATATACATCACAAAAGCGATGATGTTTATAAATTATCGTTCCATACTCCGTTGTTAGAAGGCAAACGTAGAGATTGGCCAAATGTGGAACGATGCAATAAAAGATGAGCTGGACTCACTTATGAAACGTGAAATGTTCGGACCTGAAGTCCAGACACCAAAAGGTGTCAAACCTGTGGATAAAATAAAGTATTGCACATATAAGAAAAATAAATACAAAATCGTATGCTATAAGGTACAACCTATAGTCCAAGGCAACTTTCGTTGAAACTAGGGATCGAACAAATTAAAATGAGCATGACTCATAAATGATGCATCCGTCCCTAAGTTATCAAAAGCGAATACCTTACGATTTGGCAAAGGAAATTCTGGATATGCTGTAATTGGATGTTGTGACGGCATATCTTTGTGGACATCTTGGTAAAGATAATTTCCACAAATGCCTGAATAGACTTCGGGACGTCTATTCTATTGAAGAAAAACAATAAAAATAATGTACAACCAAGAGAATCGCTTGACAAAGCAATGATTCCTACTGAGGTTGTCTTTGCATATAAGCAAAGAGCAGGATTTGAGATCACAAGTTGTAAACAACTAAAATCTCATCGGATCTCCTGAAGGGAAAACCGAGACTTCTGTTCAAGCCTGACTTTTTAACATGAAATAAAACGACCTAGGCAAATATAAAGTCATGGCTCATAGAATCCTGTTACAAACGCCCAGAAGTGCGTTGGAGAAATTAAAAGGACCATTGTCATCCAAAATACACCTACGGTAGTATACTTAATGGATGTACAAAAACAACCCTTCCGATCGCTGCAAGAGGGGGAGGATATAACTGGTCCTAAAGTCCCTTATCTAAGTGCAATCAGGCACTCCTGGCTAACTGCATGCATCCCGATACAGCAGTCGTAGTAAAATCATTAGCCAGATATAGTTGGCATCTAAAAGGGCCATTAGACTGGAGTTAAGCCTTCTGCGATTCCTCCAAGGGTCAAAAGGTTCGTACTTACAAAATGAAGTATCATCCTCCAATGTTCATGCAAATGCAGGTTTCAGGTCCAGTCCCTATACTGAGAAATCACAGAACGGGTACCCACAGCGGGATGGCCATCTACTGTAGATCTGCAAAGAAATTTATGAAGGCGACATCATCCTATCATTCCGAGATCCTCACCACACCAATGGTGTATTTAAGGGCGCCTGCCGGTACATCACATCCCAGTGACGATTGGGATAGAGGCTGGTATTGTGGAGCTGACCACATAGTCTGAAGACCACATCAGAGGCGACGATACCTAGCACACCTCTCCAGAGTTTCTGGATTCAGCAGTTGCTTAATTGTGATAACTTTGTAATCTGTGTATATTTTCGGAATGTTGTAAATAGGAGTGATGAGATAAGCCTAATAGATCTGAAAGCCTAAGAGCTTTTACAGATCAGGGAGAGTGAGGGAATTTTTACTCTTTTCCCTTAGCTATGGTTTTTCCCACTGGGTTTTCCATAGCCAAAGGTTTTAACGAGGCAAATCAAATCAACTCTGGATCCTGAAGTATCCACCCCTCTGTGACGCTCAGAATCCAGAAGTATTCATGAGCAGAGTCACTTGTACAAATCAGGGGGAGTTATAGAGCGTTTGCACTCTTTTTCCTTAACTATGGTTTTTCCCACTGAGTTTTCCATAGCTAAAGGTTTTAACGAGGCAAATCTCACCAACTCAGGATCCTGAAGTATCCACCCCATGTGAGACCCTTCTACGCTCAGAATCCTGTAGTATTCACGAGCAGAGTCCACACCTATGGCTGGATAAGTGGGATTGTTGTGAACGGTTATTTAACCATAGTTGGGTGAGATTCTGGGCTATCCTAGAGATATGCCCATATCATTGTAAGCCCATATTTGTATTCTCCCATTTGCCTATAAATAAAAAGTTGGGGGCTCCTCCCCCAGTAGTTGATTCATAACATAAATGTCTTTTTTGGGCTAAAAGTTATTTTAGAATGGCATTTAAAGGCCTATAAATTCGTGAAAAATCACGGTATATTATGGGGCGATAAATGGGCATATAAGGGATTATTGGAGACTTTTGGGGGTTATTTGGGATGATTTAAAAAGGAAAAACCTTTCCTTAAACAAAGAAAAAGTCATTTTGGGGCTCTTATTCAATTTAATTGATTAAATCCACATACTTTACAACCCCTGCATCGAATGATTTTTTTTCTGAAAATCATGTTTACATGCTTTACATCACTGGTAAATTCTGTGGATATTTTATGCGTGGTTGTGCATTATATTTAAAACTTAATAATTAGGAAGATCCTGCGACCGCTCTGCCGTTAGTCACCTAACCTAACGGTGTATGACGTTGTCCAGTGGTCCAATAATTACTAAGTGATTAAATGATTTATCCTCATGCGAATATTAAATGCATGCGAGGCCTGTGATGAAAATGTCTGATGAAAATGTTTGATGAGCACAAATTTTCTGCATGGACGGCTAATTGTGGTGTTTGGATCGGCTGTTTAAGTCCCACATTTTATTTTTCTGCACTTTTCTTTTACTTTTGAGAGAAATTGTAGTGAGGAAATTTTGTAAATGTCCATGACCGAAGACGATTTTCCATGGAGACGGAGGCCACAATTGAAGCTGAAGATCTTATATGGGACCCACGGAGGTTTCCAAAGTTGTAATTTCTCTTTAAAGCTTTCATTTGTGTAATATGGACTGTAATGGGACTTTGGACTATTATTTATGTGGGACTGGCCGATCCATGCAATTAGCCCTTCATATTAAAATTGCCTCCGCAGGAAAATGTTTATGTTTAAATTATTAATTCATGCATATTTGTGCTCTGCTAGATAAAATGGCTAAAATCGCAAGTGTCGATTTTGAAGTGCTAGATGCATCAGGAAGAAACTATCTGAGCTGGCAGCTTGATGTGAAGTTTCATTTGCGGGCAAAGTCCCTCATTTCTGCTGTGACTAATAATGAAAATGTAAGCGATATAGAAAAGGCGCAAGTCATTATCTATATTTGCCGCCATGTGGAGAAGACCCTAAAGGCTGAATACCTTACGGTCGAAGATCCACTTGAGCTATGGACTGCCCTTGAGGATATGTATAAACATCAGAAAGATGTTATACTCCCAAAGGCATGATATGAGTGGGAGAACATGAGACTGCAGGACTTTAAGTCCATATCTGAGTACAACTCAGCTCTCTTTAGCATCACCTCATGCATGAAGCTGTGTGGTGAAAAAGTCTCAGAAGATCGCATGCTGGAAAAGACGTACACGTCTTTCCATGAGAATGATTCGATACTAATGCAGCAATACCGTGAACGAAAGTTCACCAAGTATTCTGAGCTTCTGTCATGTTTACTCATATCTGAACAAAACAGGGAGCTTCTCCTCGCCACTCACAATATGCGCCCCTAGCACTGCCCCCATCCCAGAAACTCATAACGCCTCTTCTTCTCGAAAGAAGAGAGACAACAAAAGAAAAGAAAGACCACAGAAAGGGAGACAAAACAAAAGGGCTAGGGGCCAAGTCCAGCAACAAAGAAATGAAAGTAAGCGGAAGTTCAGGTGGCGTGGAAATGAAAAAAATAGAGATGATGCACCCCCACCCAAGAGGGAATGGGAAGACCGGTGCCATAGCTGTGGCATGAAAGACCACTGGTCCAGAGTGTGCCAAACTCCGCAGCATCTCCAGGATTTGTATAAAGAGAACAAATAAAATAAAGCTGAAATAAATATGATGACCTCTGATGCTCCAGTTAAGTTTACAGCTGACGACTTCGAAAATGATGACATGCTTGATTAGCCCCTATTTTTATCTTAGCTATTTGTTTTGAGAATAATTTATGTTATGAGAGCATTTGGATTATGTAATTTGTTTTGAATGAAAATGTTTATCTGAAAATGCATGTGCCTATACGATTCATCTTTTAATAGATGAACTGCTCTCATGACTGATTAGTATACAATAAACACATACGATCTTTCAATAAAAAGCCCAACATCAGGGCCATATTGAAGATCCAGGGAATGCAACACTGTTGCCCCCAAATGAGACAGAAACAAAAATAAAGGATGCACTAATCTCTCCGAATTCCAAAAGAAACATTCTAAGTTTCAAGGACATCCGTTTCAACGGATTCCATTTGGAAACAACAAATGTAAATGAAAAACAAATTACTATATGTAACGTCTCAAGAAAAAGGAGTAAAATCCATACTTGAACGTTTTGAGAGCCTTACAGGCCTCAACCATACAAAGATTCAGAGAAAGGAAGCGAAATTAAACGGAGCACCTGAAGTGCCTGACATCAGCCAAGTTTTTACACTGGCATGATAGACTTGGCCATCCTGGATCAGTGACGATGCACCACGTCTTATCCCATGGGTATGACTTGAAGAGCCAGAAGATTCTTCAGAAGGGAGAATTCCCTCACATCCCTTGCTATAAGGGAAAGCTAATTACAAGGCCATCTCTACGAAAAATTGAAAAAGAATCTCCACGTTTCCTCAAAAAGAATATAAGGAGATAGATGTGGATAAAATCCACGCCCTAGTGGGCTATTTCAGTACTTCATTGTACTGCTAAATGCATCCTCAGAATATTCGTATGTGTGTCTACTACAGACCCGCAAACTTAGCTTTTCCAAAGATATTGGCACAAAAATAAAAATGTTGCGGGTACATTTCCCAAACAATAAAATATAGAAAATAAGTCTGCTTAATGTTAGGAAATATACCTCCCGGTCATTTCAAGAGTACTACCAAGCAACGAGAATAGAAAATGAACATACAGTGCCGCATGTTCATACCCAAAATGGGTCAGCAGAGTCACTTATAAGTAGACTCTACTGGATTGAACGTCCATTTAATCCCGATTGCCGATGGATGTATGGGGACATGCAAATTTCTGCATGCTGCATCGTAAATGAAAATAAGACCCTCTGGAGGTCAGAGTCTCCAATGTAACTTGCACATGGAATGCCACCGAACAGTTCTCATCTGAGAAACTTCGGTCGCGCAGTTTAAATCCCCATCGCACCACCATAGAGGAAAAAAATCGGTCCTCCACGTCGCCTAGGTATCTACGTAGGGTTTGACTCACCCTCAATTATAAGATACCTAGAACCCTAAACGGGGGACGTATTTAAGGCACATCTCGAAGAGTGTGATTTTGATGAGACGAGTTTTCCCAAAATAGACCCAGATACTGGAAAATCTGGCGCGAAGCAAATTATAATGTGGGATACAAAAAGCTTGACCCACTATGATTCGGTAACAAAACAAATGTGATGATGCGATCCTGGAGATCCTCCACAGAACAATGTTCACCACTTACCGAACTCATTTACTGACAACCAAAAGATTGTCAGATCACACATCCCTGCTGCAAAAAATCCAGCTAGGATTGACATCTCCAAGGATGGATGCAATCCACCAGCAGCAGAAGTGGCTAATCCTCAACAGAAAAGAGGCAGACCACCAGGCTTCAAGGACAGAAACTCCTGGAGACCTTAAGACAATACTACCACGGGACGATAAGCTTATGTCCACACCCTCACCTTTCCCGAAATCCACTGCAGAGAAACTGCCGGGAAAAAGTGAAATTGAAAGTAAATGTTGTACGTACTGGGGAGGTGTTGGACAGATAGAACATAAATTGTCGACAATGTATTCACGTATCATATTGCCATATACATCGCAAAAGCGATGATGTTTATAAATTATATTTCCATACTCCTTTGCTAGACGGCAAACATAGAGATTGGCCAAATGTGGAACATGGCAATAAAAGATGAGCTGGACTCACTTGTGAAACGTGAAATGTTCGGACCTAAAGTCCAGGCACCAAAAGGTGTCAAACCTGTGGATAAAATAAAGTATTGCACACATAAGAAAAAATAAATACAAAATCATATGCTATAAGGTACAACCTATAGCCCAAGGAAAATTTCGTTGAAACTAGGGATCGAACAAATTAAAATGAGCATGTCTCATAAATGATGCATCAGTCTCCCTAAGTTATCAAAAACGAATACATTACGATTTGGCGAACGAAAATTTTGGATATGATGTTATTGGATGTTGTGACGGCATACCTTCATGGTTATCTTGGTAAAGATAATTTCCACATTTCCTTAAATGTCTGAATAGACTTCGGGACGTCTATTCTATTGAAGAAAAACAATAAGAATAATGTACAACCAAGAGAATCACTTGACAAAGCAATGATTCCTACCGAGTGTTGTCTTTGCATCTGATCAAAGAGTAGGATTTGAGATCATAGTTGTAAACAACTCAAATCTCATCAGATATCCTGAAGAGAAAACCAAAACATCTGTTCAAGCCTGACTTTTAAACATGAAATAAGAAGACCTAGGCAAATATAAAGTCATGGCTCATAGAATCCTGTTACATACGTCCAGAAACGCATTGGAGAAATTAAAAGGACCATTGTCATCCAAAGTACACCTATGGTAGTACACTCTATGGATGTACAAAAAGAACCCTTCCGATCGCTGGAAGAGGGGGAGGATATAATGTTCCTAAAGTCCCTTATCTAAGTGCAATCATGCACTCCTGGCTAACTGCACGCGTCCCGATATAGGAGTTGCAGTAAACTCATTAGCCAGAGATAGTTGGCACCTAAAAAGGGCCATTAGACCGGAGTTAAGCCTTCTGCGCTTCCTCCAAAGGTCGAAAGATTTGGACTTACAATATGAAATAGCATCCTCCAATGTTTATGCCAATGCAGGTTACAGGTCCGGCCCCAATATTGAGAAATCACAGAATGGGTACCCATAGTGGGATGGCCATCTACTGTAGATCTACAAAGCAACTTATGAAGGCAACATCATCCTATCATTCTGAGATCCTCATCATTCCAGAATCACACCAATGGTGTATTTGAGGGCGCCTGCTGGTCCATCACATCCCAGTGACGACTGGGATAGAGGCTGGTATTGTGGAGCTGTCCACATAGTCTGAAGACCACATCAGAGGCGACGAATCTTAGCACACCTCTCCAGAGTTTCTGGATTCAACAGCTGCTCAATGGTGATAATATTTGTAATCTGTGTATATTTTCGGAATGTTGTAAATAGGAGTGATGAAATAAGCCTAAGAGATCTGAAAGCCTAAGAGCTTTTACAGATCAGGGGGAGTTGAGAGAATTTGTACTCTTTTCCCTTAGCTATGGTTTTTCCCACTGGGTTTTCCATAGCCAAAGGTTTTAACGAGGCAAATCACATCAACTCTAGATACTGAAGTATCCACCCCTCTGTGACGCTCAGAATCCAGAAGTATTCATGAGCAAAGTCACTTGTACAAATCAGGGGGAGTTAAAGAGCGTTTGAACTCTTTTTCCTTAACTATGGTTTCTCCCACAGGGTTTCCCATAGCTAAAGGTTTTAACAAGGCAACCCTCACCAACTCAAGATCCTGAAGTATCCACTCTATGTGAGACTCCTATTATGCTCAGAATCCCGAAGTATTTTTGAGCAGAGTCCACACATATGGCTGGATAAGGGGGAGTGTTATGAACGTTATTTAACCGTAGTTGGTTGAGATTCTAGGCTATCCTAGAGATAGGCCCATATCAATGTAGCCCATATTTGTATTCTCCCCTTTTGCCTATAAATAAAGAGCTGGGGGCTCCTCCCCCAGTAGTTGATTCATAACAAATTACAATTTATCCCAATTTGATTGAGATGTTCACAGAACAAAAGTAGAAGCAATATACAACAGAATATATTTATTGTCTATGTGGTTAGAACTGGGTACATGATGGTTTGAATTGGTGTTGCTATGGTCCATACTAATACGGTATTAGTTCAAACAATGTTTATAGAAACTAAATTAAATGCATAATAATTACATAAATATAGGCAATCACAAATAGAAAAATAACTGTATATGACATGTATACAGTTAAATGTTTGTTGCACCAATATGTTGTGGTCCCTATGTAACTAAGAGGAAACTTGAGAAACAACAAAATTGAAAAAAAAACAGACTAATGAAGTAGCTACATTGTTTGTGTTCACATAAAGAGGGCATTTGCGACATGTATCGCATGCACAACATATCGATTTGGAAAAGTGAATATCATTTTTAGGTGAACACCTATCACGCTGCAACATCCGTGCTATTCTCCATAATCCATATGAGTCAAAACTTAGTATAAATTATGTAGGTATTTGCCAACCTCTTTCGAAAGGCAAGCAATAACATCAAACAAAGAGAAGCATCACCACCGAAATTAACCGAATCTTAAATATCATTTATAAATAACCATGTAGGCATGAACCAAAACTTCAGTGAGGTCATTCTTTTTTATCAATATCATCACACCCAACAGACATTAACAAATGGAATCGTTCCAAGTAAAAAACCAAACATGTCATATATAGTACCAAAAGATAATACAAGCTGAACTACGTTTCTCTTAAAATTTGAACAATTTTTACACTAAGATACCTGTCATATATGGTACAAAAAGATCATCATTTACTACTCCAAGCCTTTTATATGTAAAACCAATCATTAATAGATGGAGGGCCGAGGGAAATAGTTAAATTTTCTAGTCTGATCTTCAATACTAGCTAGTAATTGCTGAAAAAATGGCATGATAATGGAATTTTGAAATGCAGAAGTCATGGATGGATTAAAACCAACAAAAACAGTCCACAGCCACACAGAAGGTATATCACGAAAAACTTAAATTAAGCAAACGTATTAACACATAAACAACCTAGGGACTACTCATATAAGCAAACATATTAACACATAAACTTTAATATGCTGGCTTCATTCAGTCATTAATACATTGATCTTTTAAGGATAGGTACAAAGGAGGGTTTCCTGGCTCTTATATGCAATCAATTGATCTTTTTCCCAAGTCATAAATATAAGCTGGACTAAGAGAACCCACGAGTTGTACTTATCCAAACTGTGCTCTTTTTCCAGTGCAATGAAAGATTGCTTGTTTGCCGTTTATCATCTTTTAGGTACTTGGCCTCTTCATACAAGCAAACCTTTACAACACACCATATTCATGTCAATGTACCTAGTAGCTTGATGTTTTTTCTGATTTAGTTTTACATATTTATTCTTATGACGTAATAAGACGTCAAAATACAATATATTTAGAAATATACTATGAAGATTGAAGAAAATCTGAAGCCATTACTCTGATGAGTGGGGAAAAAAGCCTGCATGCTTCAAATGCTAGCATGTATGAATTCTATTCTTTTGGTTACTCACCCTCACCCACAAAGCAGAAATATATACTCAGTGTGACCTTTAGTTTTTTTAGGGAAAAAAAGTATATAAGTATGACTTTCAGTATTAATTGAAATTATAATTGTGCGAAAAATATGCAAACGGAACATCGGTCATTTAGAGTAAACAATAAGCCAACGATTTAAAAATGGATCAATCACATCAATAAGCTAAATCATGGCAGTTGCTAATGAAGGAACCAAAAGATCACAACAGGAACACAACCATTTTGAGCAATCTACAGACGATCTAACTGACGGTCTAACTGTTGCGTCGATCACATCAAGATACTAAAACCATGGCAAAAGGCACAAATTAGGGGGGGGGGGGGGGTGTGTGTGTGTGTGTGTGTGTGTGTGTGTGTTCATTCCCAAAGACAAGCAATATACTAATATGGGGACATGTGTGCAGAAATCAAGGACGAAACCCCCTTGTTGGGAAGCACAAGAAAATAGGGTATATTTTGAAAACACAAACACAAAGTAGACTTGGTGATGTGATGATCACTCTCATAGAATTAGACCCACATATAGCTTCGTGTATAAATATCCAAAAAGATCTACATGTTTCCTCTTGATATCAAACAGTTTAATCAATCCTTAGTGGCACCCAAGCATTATTAAAGTTAATAATAGAGCAATGCATCAAGCCCTAAAAAGGAAGTGATCAATACAAGTTAAAAACATACAAAAAATGAGTGCACCCATGAACAACAGACATCATGGGTGAGTCACCCATGAACACAAACAAATCAAAAGATATAAGTAATTAATTAAGCTACAACTATATACAATGGAAACAATTTATTAATTAAGAATCCGATAAAAGACATGCTTTGTAGAATTACACGAAAGCATTACATTATACATATTAATGGTCTAGATTACATTTACCGTAACAAATCAAGACGCCATATAAACAACCCCACCAATTAATTAATATTGTTAAATAAAAAGGATCCCTCAATGTGCAGGCAATTTTTGTCAGCAGACAATGTATTCTCTGCCGATGAAAATTAAGTCACATCCTTAACTTGTTTCTTTTTGTCGACAGAGTTTTTTTGCTGAATCCGTAGGAGACTTGAAATGTCGGAATGAGAATCCTAGTGTGAATTACTGGATTAATGTTTATCTAATTGTCTTTTATCATTATTATGCTCTCCCTTGCTAAAAAAGATTCGAATTCAATGGTGAAGTTATGTGATCTTATTCCTAGATTTGTTTAATTTATGTATATTCTTTGCGCGTATGTGGTGGATTTCTAGAGCAGATAGATGCATTGAGAAAATGAAAGCTTCGATGAAAACTACACCTACTGAAAAGGATAGAACCAGATTTTGGAACAACTTGAGATGATGATCGTGTTCATCTACCAAAGGAATTATGTGATCTCAAAAAAGTGTTCAACTTTTGATACGCCTATTTTAGAGAGGCCCAAAAGCAAGCAGCCAAGCCCACACGGGAAGAAGAAGGCTCTCCAAAAAGAGTGTTGGGCCGACTAGCGAAGGCCCCCGTGAAGTCCGGCATCATATCACCCACGATCGGACATGCGCCCGGTCAGCCCACGACTGCAGAGCTAACCGCTCACCCAAAACGCTCTCCCTTAATGGCCATTAAGGGGTCCCATTAATCCACCGTGATGGCGCATAAAGGCGCCCCGAGGAAGGCAGATCATGGGGGCGGAAAAGGGGGGCACAAAGCCACGACGATCGTGGGGGGGAATCCCTATATAGGGACGGGGGCATGAACGAAGAAAGGGGCCAAATCCCAGATATCGCAACATAGAGGTATTCTCCAAAAAAGATCTTGCTTTCCCATTGTCTTCCCTCCCACGGCTCGGTCTGAAGATACGCGTGCCGGCTTCTTAGCGAGCCTCACCGATCTCGCTGAGCATCATTCAGATCCGTTCTGACTTAGGCATCGGAGGGGACTTGGCCAGAACCAAGGTCTGGCCCCCCAGACGAGTTTCTTCATCTGTTCAGGATGGAGCAGACTCAAGGCACCGAGGCTACCCCTCAGCACGGAACTCAACAAAACAGGGCCCGCACGACGACGAGCCTGCTCGCCACTAGCGAGCATCACCACCAACTGAGACCAAGTGATCACTAGGGCACCGAGGCTTCCCCTCGGCACCTGATTGACTGAGGCCGAGCGATCACCTAGGTGCCGAGGCTTCCCCTCTGCACCCCGCTAACCGAGATCTGACTCTCTAGACGAAGAGCCGTTCGTCCTCGATCCATCAAGCGAGCCTATTCCCGAGCTGAGGTGGGCTCTCGTGCCACCCTCGTAGAGAACTCGTACGCTTGGAAGGACCAAGGGATCCCAACCGATCCCTTGACCACGTTGGCCGTCAAACCTCCAGTCAACGATTCAGTGGTGAGAAAACAATCGTAAACATCTGGCGCCATCTATGGGAACATCACAAGCCCATGTCAAACCACTGAAATGGAACCAGTCTGCAATGGCTCGGGGCACTTGCCCCCCATCCAGAAGGATGGTGATTACATCCCTCCCGAGAACCAGTACAGCCACACCATCGAGGGGATGGTCGAATCCCGCTCGGTAACCCAAGAGCAGCTCCGTCTCTTTGCCCAGAAGACCAATGCCCACCTCCAGATGTTGGTCGCCACAATTCAACAGCTCGTTGGCAACCCGACCATCCCGTGAGATGGGATAGCAGGGGCACTAAGTCAGGGAGGGGTCTGTCAGCCTTTACGCTCGGCCGTGGTCACCGACCACGGGTATGGAGCAACCAACACGGAAAGGAGATTCACCCTACCAAACTTCGTCCCGGTGCGATCCCTCACTCCCACCTCACCTCGGGAGGAGGAGGAGGAGGCGGGCCCCGAGCAAGCTGGAGACGAATCGGTTACGGCCTCGTCTCGGCAACCGCACTCAAAAAATTGGCGACCGACCGATCGTCGAGGCACAGGGGACCGACCCTGCTAGAGCAAAAGTCCCCATCGAGGAAGGCAGAAGAGCCGAGAATACCAATGGGAGAAGAAGGGCTCCTACCGACCAACTCCTATCCCCAGCTCGACTGGGATTCGGGAGAGCCCCCGACGTGACCCCGTTCGCCCGCCGCAGCAGAACGACCTCGGTAGGAGCACAAGTGGACGCCCAGGGGGAGACCGATGTCCGTTGACCAGAAGGATAACTGAAGCGCGGGTGCCCTCTAAATTCAAGGTGCCAACTCTGGAGAAGTATGACGGCACGGGCGACCCAGAAGACCATGTCATGGACTATGAGGGAGTCATGGTATTCCAGGGGGCCGATGACATCCTACTCTGAGAGGCTTCTACTCCACCCTTTGAAAATCGGCCCGGAGTGGTACCACAGCCTCCCCAACCACTCCATTGACAGCTTCGAGGACCTCTCCCAACAGTTCTGCAAACAATTCATGACCAGGCGTCTGGTAAAACCAGATTCAGAACTCTTGTTCAATATGGTGCAGGGTCCCGGAGAAACCCTGATGCACTACATGCGTCACTTCAACGCGGAGAGACTGAATGTGGAAAGCTGTCCCGAGTTGGTCGTGAAAACGGCCCTGAAGAAAGGGCTCCAACACAGGGGCCTAAAAAATCATTGCACAATGATCCTCCAAAGGACCTCACCGAGGTCATAGCCCGGGCAGAGCGCTACATGCTGACGAAAGAGGCGCTTGCCATGGAGGATGGAAGCCACCTGACGGGGGCTAGACAGGGATCCAAGCACAACGAGAGCAAACACCGCGGCCCCAAAGAACCTCAACAGGAGAAAAGGGCCAAAGGAGAGCAGAGTAGGGAGGAGCCGCAACCCCCCAAGCTGAACACCGCCCCGGATGTCGTCCTCACGCATGCTCAAAAGGAGGGGTGCTTTAGCAGGCTGCCTCCGAGGATGAAGAGAGGCTGAAAGGACGAGGAGAAATATTGCAAGTATCACAAAGATAATGGCCATGACACCGACGACTGCTGGCATTTAAAAAAGGATATAGAGAAGCTGGTCAGCTGGGGCCACTTGAAGAATTTCGTCGACGACTCAGCCACCCCCCCGGGGAGGGGACATCCAAGCAGGTGGACAAGGGGAAGAAGGTGAATGTGGTCCAGGTGGCCATGCGCATCATCGAGTGAGCGGACGTGACAATCAGCCGCAACCCCACGTGGGTAAGATTAGCTTGTCCTCGCTCCCCTTGTTTTATTTTTCCTCCAAATGTACACCCGGGTTCAATGAATGAAAAGAGAACCGTGTTAGTACAGATCTGCTTTTTTCTCGCTATATCTAGCTTGGCAATCGACAGCAGAGCGGATGGGAATTCACCCCCGTAAGGGCTCTTTATGTTGATAGGACGGAAGGCTGGGGGCAATTCCCCTAGTAGGCCGATCTCCAGGTCCGTCTGGAAGGCTTGGGGCAATTCCCCCAGCGGGCTGATCTCCAGGCCTGTCCGTAAGGCTGGGGCAACTCCCCCAGTAGGCGGGTTCATCGGTTGGTCGTAAGCCGGAGGGTAGCTCCCCCCCGTGACCAACTGACCCGATCGACTGTAAGGCTGGGGCAACTCCCTCAGTGGGCCGATCACCAGGCACGTCCGTAAGGCTGGAGGCAACTCCCCCAGTAGGCGGGTTCATCGGTTGGTCGTAAGCCGGAGGGTAGCCCCCCGCTGACCAACCGACCCGATCGACTGTAAGGCTGGGGGCAACTCCCCCAGTGGGCCGATCACCATGCCGTCTGTAAGGCTGGGAGCAACTCCCCCAACAGGCGGGTTCATCGGTTGGTCATAAGCCAGAGGGTAGCTCCCCCTGTTGACCAACCGACCCGATCGACTATAAGGCTGGGGGAAACTCTCCTAGCGGGCCGATCACCAGGCCTGTCCGTAAGACTGGAGGCAACTCCCCCAGCAGACGGGTTCATCAGTTGGCCGTAAGCCGGAGGGTAGCTCCCCCAGCTGACCAACCGACCCGATCGACCGTAAGGCTGGAGGAAACTCCCCCAGCGGGCAGATCAACATGGCAGTCTGTAAGGCTAGGGGTAACTCCCCCAGCAGGTCGGAACATCTGTTAGGTGTAAGCCTGGGGATAGATCCCCCAGCAGCTCAAACGATCCGATCAGCCGAAAGGTTGAGGCAACTCCCCCAGCAGGTCGATCCCCCGACCGACCGTAAGACTGATGGCAAGCCCCTCCTCCGCAGGGCGGTCACTCGATTGGCCTAAGGATTGTGGATGGGGGAAAGCCATAGCAGGTCGGCCGGGAACGCCCCCGAGGCCCTAGTCTATCGGGCCAATCGGCACGGTGTCCCGAAGACTATTCACACGCACTATGAACGATGGAGGGACATCGGGGGATCACCTCCCCGATCGGATTGAACATGAATGCGACTAAAAATACCAAGAGTCTTCCTTCTCTACGAAATGGTTCTGTCAGGCAACCAGGAACTTGGCTGGAGGCAAAGAGGTACAAGGACCTACGAAAATCTTTATACATTGCACCCCTAAAAACTGTTTTGTAGTACAAGGCATGGGAGTGGGAGAGGAACAAAAAGAAAGAAACGTCACCTAAGGGCCCGGGGCCTGGGAGGAGGCGTCCTCTGGCTCCTCGCCTTGCTCGGAGTAGGGAGGGTCTTCGGGACCTGGCTGAGGTCGGGGAAGCGACTGTCGAACACGCTCCTCGAACCTCTGGAAAGAGTCTCGGAAGACCCCCACGATCCTGGGAGCCAACAGGTCCTCGTAGGTATCGAAGGCCTCCCTGAGGGCCTCCGTAATCCGCCTCCTCGACGAGCCAGGTGGGATGTGTGGCATGCGCCAGGTGCAGGGCCCCAAGCTCGTTCCAGAGCTCGCCCCTCTCTCGACGGAACGCTTCATCTGCTTCCTGGGCCGACCTCTGAGAGTCGGCCAATGCCCCCTGCAGGTCCAGCACCTCGGAGGCAAGCTCGTCCATCCGACGCCGCAGCTGCCAGGCCTCCATGCGGGCTTCTTCAGCCACCACCTCGACCGCCCCAATCCTCAAGCATTCCCGTGCCAGAGACTCCTCGAGGTGGGACACCTGGGCCGCCCGGCGCTGCAAATTAACGTCCATCACAGTGGCCAGCAAAACGAAAGGGGTGAGCCAGGGGAATCACAAGGCAGGATTGAAAGCAACAGAGGGACCAACCTGCTGAAGCTGCCAGACTAAAGAGTCAGTCAGCCGGTCAGAGGGAGCCCTCTCCAGGAGGGACTGTTCCCTTGGAAGGATGGAGCTCAGCGCCAGCTAGGTGGCCACGGCTCGATCGACAAAAACCGAGTCCCCGGGTGTAACCTCGGGGGTTGCCTGTAGGGTTAACAGGGCGCCCCCGGCCCCGGCCAAGGACGGCTCGACTGAGTCGACAGGGGTGGCCACAAGGGCCAGCGGGAGGGTTTCACCCAAGGAGACCGACGCCCTGGGAACCACGGAAGGATGGACCTCCCCGGTCTTCTTCTTCTTCTTCTGCTCACTGGGCCCCGCGGACTCTAGAGGGGAACACTTCCACCCCACGCCATGATCACCAATGGGCATCCGAGGCGCTGGGCCAGCTCCCCCATTGCCTCCCTCGACGTGGATGGAGTGGGGAGGTTCGGCAGTCGCGGTCTCCGCCGCAGAGGAATCCACCACGACCAGGGCTAGCGACGCTGCCACGACCGTGGCTCCAGCCTCCCCACCGCCTGGTCGGCTTGGCGCACCTCCTCGTCCACCGTGCGTCGAGGCGCTTAGCCCGAGGGGTTCCCTCGGCTTCTGCTAGATCCCCGGTGGATGAGCTCATCAACATTACGGCTGAATTCTCGGCCCGCCATCTCTGTAGAAAGAAAAAAGATCAGGGTAAGCAAGAAGAAAAATAGAAAGAAAAAGGGGAGCCTACCGGGGGACCACGTGACGGTCTTAAGGAGCAGGTCATCCAGCAAAGGCTAGACCGACCTCTCCACTAGGGACAGAGATGACAACAGTCGGACAACAGCCTGATCGGCCTCAGAGAGGGTTAACGTCACGTCATATTGACATAGCCCCCCCAACCAGTCAGAATCACGACGTCCCTGGGGAAAATGACAAAGACGAAGCTCGATCTCCAGTCTCCCACCCTGTGGGGCAGGCCAAGCAAGCACTCCCTCCCCACTCGGGCCCGGATGTGCTGCCACGACACTCGGCCGACCGTCTGAACCCGAAAAAAGTAGAAGAAAATGGGCATGGTCGGCTCCAGGCTATGAACGCAGTAGATCATGATGAACCCGACCACTATTGCAATGGAGTACAGGGTCAACTGGCACAGGACCACCTGCAAGAACTCCATGACCTGGATGAAGAAGGGATGAAGGGGGAAGCGGAGTCCCAGGTGAAACATCTCGGCATAGACACCGACCTCCCTGCTCCTCGGGAAACAAATCCTCTCGTCGCTGAAAGGGATCCGGATGTCATACGGGTGGCACAAATACTTCTCCCTGATCTCCGAGGCCGTTGAGAAGGGAACCATAGAAGACGAGTTACGGATCACCGGGGGAACGTCGAAATTTCCACCGCCAGAGCCACGTCGCCAATTGGGTCCTCAAAGAGCAAGCCTTTTCCCTTATCCAGGACAGGGCGCGTCCCCGAGGGGACATCATGCCTCGATGGCAGGGGAACACCTGACTCGGGCATCAGAGGGTCACCGGACCCCGACGCGGAGCCACCTATTCTAAGCGCGGCCATAGGACAAATTGAGTAGGGCAAAGGAAGGAGAAGGAAAGTAATCTTAGTGGGAATCCGAAGGAAGAAAGACAAAGGAGGGTACAAAGGAGCTTGCAAGATCAAAGTTGGGAAGAAAGGCGCGAAAGAATCGAAACTCGGAAGGCTAGCGTCTTTATATGAAGAGCATTCTCAGAATCGGGACCGTCTGAAGGAGAGCGCGTGGCAGTATCTGGAGGACTGGCGGCGCTTCGAATTCCGCACCCATAGAAGTTCAAACGGGCCGCGTCATGATGGCCTCCATTTAATGGTTTGGCCTCGACTGACACGCCTGTCACAATCCACAGAAGTCACATCGCCTGAACCGAACCGGTAGAATCCAAACGGCCCGAGCGATGGGGGCAATTGATACGACTATTTTAGAGAGGCCCAAAAGCAAGCATCCCAAGCCCACATGGGAAGAAGAATGCTCTCCAAAAAGAGTGTTGGGCCAACCAGTGAAGGCCCCCGTGGAAGCCCGGCATCAGATCACCCACGATAGGACGTGCGCCCGGTCAGCCCACGACTGCGGATCTAACCGCTCCCCTAAAACACTCTTCCTTAATGTCCATTAAGGGGCCGCACTATTCCACCTTGATGGCGCATAAAGGCGCCCCGAGGAAGGCAGATCATGGGGGCAGAATAGGGGGGCACGAAGCCACGTCGATCATGGGGGGAATCCCTATATAGGGACGGGGGCATGAACTAAGAAAGGGGCCAAATCCCAGATACTGCAACAAAGATGTATTCTCCAAAAAAGATCGTGCTTTCCCATTGTCTTCCCTCCCATAGCTCGGTCTGAGGGTACGCGTGCCGGCTTCTTAGCGAGCCTCACCGATCCCTCCGAGCATCATTCAGATCCATTCTGACTAGGCATCAGAGGGGACTTGGCCGGAAGCAAGGGCCGCCACCTGACGAGTTTATTCATCTGTTCAGGACAGAGCGGACTCAAGTCTCCGAGGCTACACCTCAGCGTGAAACTCAACAAAACAGGGCCCGCACGGCGACGAGCCCGCTCGCCACTAGGGAGCATCGCCACCAATTGAGACCAAGTGATCACTAGGGTACCGAGGCTTCCCCTCGGCACCTGATTGACTGAGGCCGAGCGCACACCTAGGTGCCGAGGCTTCCCCTTTGCACCTTGCTAACCGAGGTCCGACTCTCCAGACGAAGAGCCGGTTCGTCCTCGATCCATCAATCGAGCCTATTCCCGAGCTGAGGTGGGCTCTCGTGCCACCCTCTTAGAGAACTCGCACGCTTGGAAGGATCAAGGGATCCCAAACTATCCCTTGACCACGTTGGCCGTCAAATCGCTGGTCAACGATTCAGTGGTAAGAAAACACCCGTATACAACTTTGAAGTTTGAAATGAGAAACTCAGTTGAAAGAGATTAATCCTACAGGATGTTAAAGATAATTCGGGCGGTGCATATACTAATACATTTAAGTCTCTTTTGGTTTTGCAACCAATGAAACATGGATTTCTAGTCTTGTAGTTCATTATTCTTGGTATATCAAAGAACATTTCTTGGTTCCATAAATTTCTACAGATAAAGATCAAGTGGCTGTTTTTCCTTGGAGTAAACAAAATCATAGCACCTTGCTTATTAAGTTCCACCTTCACTTGAGCCGATGTTGATTTCTTCGAAATGAAGTGTTCCCAGCTATAGTTACAATCAACATCACACTTACCTCAGATCAAACTTCCAACCTGCACCAACAGATTCAGCTGCAATACAACTCTGTATTAACTAGTACATTTTACAACTGTTTTTGAATCCTAGGGCTGATTAGAACAAGATAAAGAGTGGCTGAGATTTGATCTTGATGAATGTAAGGTTGAGACGAGGATTGAGAAAGTTTTGAGGGAGAATCCATTTGGTTGGAAAACTCAATTATTTGAAATTTGTATAGAAAAACACAGCTGACCAATGGACTAAAACTCGCTTCATGCCAAGTTAACTCCATGACATTACCGTTGAAAGAAACTAATTGGCAAGCACTGGGCTTCAAACTTGCAACCTGTAAATTATTTCCCAACGCAATGGTTGCGACGAGATACTTGAAATTGTGCAAAGCCTTATTCGAGCAATGCTACGTATCCTTCTTTGAGAACCCAAAAGAAGTTCAAAGAAAAATCTATTCTATAAAACACAACTATTTTTGAATCATAGGACCAAATATCAACAACGATCAAGATGCATCCACATCCTTAGGGTCGAAGGCACTCGCGTTTTGTAATGCTAATTTGTTGTTCTGCATCAAATTTGTTGTTCTACGCTAATTTGTTGCATGCCAAAGGCGCCCGCTAAATTTTTAATGCTAATTTGTTGTTCCGCGTCGAATTTATTGTTCTACGCTAATTTGTTGTTGCGCGCCGAAGGCATCCGTGCCGAATTTGTTGTCCCGTGTCGAAGGCGCCTATGCCGAATTTGTTATCATGCCATTACCTCAAAAAATAGGTTGGTGTTCTTGAGTTTGAGCTCCTGCCATTACCTGAAAAAAAATACTGACAAAAGGTATCATGCCTTTAAAAAGAAAAAAGAAATGGGACCAAATATAAAATTTCATCAACTTAACAATTTGATTTTGAAGCATCTCCGTGGCTATCATTGTCATTGCCATTGCTTTTCTTTTCTATTTCATTCTAAGCTTAACATACCATGGCTGGTGATATATTATCAGCACACTATGTTTGAGGCTAAATTCAATATGTAATTTAGATTATTCATGATATCCCAGGTTTTTTGATAGTAATGTAACAAGATCATGCATCAGCGAAGAGGAATGTAAACGATAAAAGCAGGATTTTGATAGGAATATGAACGATTCTGGTTCCATAATTTAGGTGTAAATTCCATATCTACAATATAACAAAGCAGAAGTTGCCACCTGCCTGATGCCGGATCGACAATTCCAGATCTATAATACCTGATGGGATCGCCGGCTAATGTCGTCGATACACCCAAACTTGGTGGAGGAGGAGCTTAGGGGGAAAAAGATAAAAACCGAATTAAACAAAAAAATCGAAAAATCTTCCCACAAGAACGTCGATGGCCGCGGGTTTCTCTCCGCTCACATACCTGTAATTAATACATCGATGGCCACATGTAAACACGGCGAACATCGTCGTTGCCAGCAAAAAGACCGTCGATGATCACAAAGAACGTCGACGATCCTAAAAGCAAACGTAGTTGGTTCGTAGATGTTGAGGGTCTCAACCGCTTTCCTTCGCTTGGATCCGCCATCCTGGGTTGTGCGACTGGGGATCTGCTCACAATGCAGGGGAAAAATGCAAAAGAAGAACACCAATCGAACAAGGAAAGGAAAAAAAGAAATGGCAAAGAAAATGTGATTAAAAATCCCCCTTAGAGGCTGATCCAGAGCTGCTCGGAGTGGGTCTCAAGGGAAAAGAAAAAAGGCAATAGAAAAGTTCATACTTCTAGCCGATTTCCCTCATACCATTCTTTCTTATTTATATAGATTCCTTGTAACGACCTCTGCTCCTTAGCACTGGCTACCCCTGCAGTTCTGGCATCTGTTTCCATGCACCACTGGTGGCAGGTGGCCTGCGGTTGGTAGGCTCGAGTGTTCCACCTCCTCCTGGTGTGTTGCGCTTCACAATCGCCTTGTCCTGGCAGCCGATGCAACGGTTCAGATTGTCTCCTGGAGTGCGGATCAGGTTCGCCTCGTCTCCGCCCTTGATCTTGGGTCCGACGGTCACCATATGAATGTAATGGTCGTCTCCTCCTGTGCTACAGTCGTATGCTTCTTTGTTACCAATGTTTTCCCGTGCCCTTCCTTCAACGATTAGCAACTAAGTACCCCAGCCCCCAACAATATCCCCTCTAAATTTGACCTTGTCTCAAGGTTAAAATTCGGAAACCTTCGAATCAGCTCAGTGTACTCCTCCCAGGTGGCTCCTTCCTCAGGCCTCTGTCTCCATTTGACGAGTACTTGTATGACGTCGGTGTTCCATTGTTTCATCGGTCTCCGGTCCAGTATGCTTTCTGGCTCGTCTACGATTTCTTCAACGTAGTTGGGCTGATCCTCCTGCAATACAACCCAATCGCCAACCTTCTTCTTCAACTGCAAAACGTGAAAGACACAATGGATCCTTGCCGACGCAGGCAATGCCAACCTGTAAGCTACCGCTCTATTCTTTCCATAGCTTCGTATGGGCCGTAATATTTTGGAGCTAACTTGTGGGGTTTGCGAACGGCATCGCTGAGTTGTCGGTATGGCTGTAACAGTTGGTACACACAGTACCATTTCTTGAATGTCCTCTCCAATCATCGTTTGTCTGCATACAGCTTCATTTTCTACTTCGCTCGGTTCAAACTGTCCTTAAGGAATTGGAGAACGACTTCTCGCAAGAATAAGGCCTTCTCCACTGCTTGAACTCTGGTAGTATGGGGTAAGTAGTTGAGCAAGGATGGAGGTTTCTGACCATACAGCTCTTCATATAGAGTCATCCGAGTGGGATTTTTCCAGGTTGTGTTATACCAGAATTCCGCCAATGACAACCTCCTCGGCCATTCCTTCGGTTTATGGCAACAGAAGCAACGCAGATAGCCATCCAAGCTCTTACTGATGATCTCCATTTGTCTGTCGGTTTCAGGATGGTAGGACGTGTTGGATACAACGTGTGTTGGATACGATGATCGATAACTTCATGTTTGATGATAACAAACATGTGTGAACATTCTAATGTGTGTGTTAAGTCCTTTTTCAGGAGTGGCATACTCGTAGTTCTTCAAAGAGAGATTAAGTCAATTTGATGGAGAAATTGCTATACACATAGCAAATTGGAAGATGGAGAAATTGCTATTCAGATAGCAATTTGGACTTGGTCAAAGATGGAGGGATATGGAGTATCTTATTCAAATCTCCTTTGGATTGATTCAAATCAATTAGAGATTCAATTCAAATCCTAATCCTATTAGCATTGCAACAAGATCCTATCAAATCTCCTATCATATTTGAATCCAAATTCAAATCCCATTAGTATTGCAAAGAGATCAAATAAAATCCCAATGAAATCTCCATTAGAATCTCTAATCCCCCTAGCATTAGGATCTCTCCTTAGCCGCACCATCCCCTAGCATCTCCTATAAAAACCAAGCAACAAAGGGGAGAGAAAAGTCGCGGCAAATACCAAAGAAGAGGCACGGCCATATAAAAAATTCCCAAGGCAAAGTCACGCAACAGTTCAAAAGCTTCAACTTGCCACAAAGCCCATCTTCATATTCTTGTGCATCTAAAGAGGAAGCCGCATTGCAAGAAAGCATCCCCTAGTCAAACATCTCTCCTCTTGCACAAGCTGCAACTTCTGTCACATGTTCCCAAGTTGCTTCATCTAGCCAAGCCGCAATATTTGACCCAAGAAACCAAAGAGGGAGCGGCCTTCTGTATCCGTTTGCATACAGTGAGACATTGAATTAAAAGGTTGATTTGTATTTGATTATCTTAAAGGGAAGTTTTACTTGGTGGATGTATGTGCCAGCAACACAAGGAGACAGCCGAACTTATAAAGGAGAGGGGAGCCGTACTTTTTGACTGTTCAAGAGCTCCCAACCTCAAGTTCCAAGGAAGGACACAAGTACAATGGAGCTTCACTCCTACAATTGCCGCAAGGTTTGAATTAAGGGAATGTTGCAACACTACGATTCCATGCACAAAGCTCAACCTCTCTTCAACAAACATTCTGCCACAATTCCCTAGTGCCATCTACAAGTAGTGCTGCAACCATCTCCAAGAGCTTGTCAAATGATACAACTTCAGAGGGAGACATCCGAGGCTGCAACGTGAGTTGCTGAGTAGACAAGAGATGTGACATCTACATCTTGCCAGACGCGAGCTGGCCAATGCTGATTGCCAGAGACGACAATGGATACACAAAACTGAGATTTCAAAACTATTATTATTATTTTTGTGTTGTATTGTTTGATCTCCGTAGGAGAAACTTTACCACTTTTTGTGTGAATTTTTGGGGTCTTGTTTAGTGGTAGTCTAGACAAGAGGGATTTGATGGGTGTCGTCAAGTGAGGGCATATCTTAGAATTGATAGTGTTGAACACGGTGAGTGTGGTACTGGGCCTGGTGAGTGAAGAGACTTTGGTTCTCTAGCAATTACGGTTGTGCATGTACACTATTAATATAATATTTGCTTTTAGGGGATGGATGTAGGTCGGGGTGATCGATTGAACCAGGGTAAATCTGCTGTGCATATGTGATTGCGTATTATTTACTCTGCATGTGTTTATAACTACGTGTGATTTCTTGTGGGTTGCACGAAAATTTTTTATTCGCCTATTCAACCCCCCTCTAGTCTTAGATCTAGATCCAACAAGTGGTATCAGAGCATGTTATAGGATCTAGACTAGATTGACCATTAATAACTCTAGTGATTATGCTTTTTCCGAAGGTCAGTCCATATCATGACCCGAAAATTTAATGGAGAAGATTATGCTTATTGGAAATCTAGGATGAAAATCTACTTGATATCTGTTGATTATAAAGTTTGACACATTGTCGAAAAAGGTTATAAGCCACCTGTTATTAAAATTGAAAATATTGATATGCTTAAACCTGAAGACAAGTGGGATGATAATGATGGGAGATTATGTTCTTTAAATGGAAAAGCTATGAATGCTCTTTTATGCTCTATTGATAAATCTGAATTTAATTGTATCTCACATTGTCAAACTGCAAAGGAAATATGGCATGCACTGGAGGTGACGCATAAGGGAACGTAACAACTGAAGGAGTCTAGACTTGCGCTGCTGAGCACAAAGTACAAGAGCTTTCGCATGCCTCCATCAGAATCCATATCAGAGATGTTTGCAAGGTTCACGGACATCGTCTACAAGTCTAGCTCCCTTGGTAAGCCATACTCTAGCCTTGAGCAGGTAAGGAAAATCTTAAGGGCGATGCCAAGCTCGTTCAGTCCTAAAGTCACTGACATCTAAGAAGCGAAAGATCTATCGCAGATGAGAGTGGAGAACTTGATAGGAAACTTAATGTATCACGAGCATAAGCTGCAGAATATAGAGGCTAGAGAGAAACTAGAGGAGAAGGAAAAATCTCCAAAGCCACTAGCTCTTCAAGCTAGTGAAGATGACGATGAGGAGGAGGAGATAGAGTTGATGATCAGAGGCTTCAGAAAATACATCAAGACTCCTCAAGGAAGAGCTGACATGCAACAAAGGTTTAATCGTTCTAACCATTATTATCCTTCTAGAAATTTATCTGAACAGACTGCTATTAATAAAGTTAAATATTTTAAATGTAAAAAGCAAGGTCATGTTGTAAAGGATTACCTACAAGACACAGCTAATATTGCAAAGAAGAAAGGAAAAGATGAGGTGCGAACGTGAGACATGGATAGCGAGGATGAGACTAAGGAGATTTTAGCCCACTGACGTGCGTTTATTTTTCATATATTTGCGCACGTTTTCTCCTGTGTTTTTCCATTATTTACCGCCGTCTTGTATTCGTTTTCTCGTGTTTTCTCGTTTTCTTTCACTTTTTCGTGTTTTTTTGTTATTTTACAGGAATTTCTAGCATTTGGGACATAAAACAACGATATCATGAGTCCCCGGAGCAACGGGAGGGGTCACGCGTGATCCAGGGGGTCAAACGACCAAGAATGCCACTTTTCAGGCCCCACCCGATCGGTTGGACACAGCCAACCGATCGGGTGATGCACGCGTGTCCGACTCGGACTGAAGCTTGAGCGAGGAGCAAAGTCAACCGACCGGTTCGTCGACCGGTTCACCCAACAGAGTTCTCGGGAAAATGGAGCTGAATTCCAACCGATCGGGTGACCTTCACCCGATCGGTTCATCGGTAGCCGATTCCTCCGAAGGACGACCCGATCACGCCACCCGCTCTCCTCTGTGCCCGGTTGATGCTCCCAAAGGCGACGGCCGAAGCAACAAGCCGTTCACCCGATCGGTTGACATTTCAACCGATCGGGTGGCCTTTTCGTCCCCTTTCGCGCACCGCTGCTCATTCATTGAAGATCTGCTATCATTCCAGAAGGATTTTGGGTGATCTCTTATTTTTCTAGCGTCGGCATCGTCGTTAGCTTTCCAATGATAGGTCGCATGCCCAAATCTGATTTTTCTAGATTTTTCTGGAATTTTCTGAGCGCAGCTATGTGCTGAAATTGGAAGCAGTCTGGAATTTCATTTCACCCGATCGGGTGAGTTTCCACCCAAACGGGTGAGATCAATTTATGCCGTTTTGAGTCTCTGTTTCTGTCCACCCAATCGGGTGAACTTCCACCCGATCGGGTGGGCCTGTTTTGACAGTTTTGGACCCGAACCGGTTGGGTTTTGAGAGGGCTTATAAAAGGGAAGTTGAAGCACGACTTTGAGGAGAGCTTCCTTAGTTTTTCTAGGGCTTTTTGCCCCTTTCTCTTGTGAGTTTAGATTAGGTTAGATTAGGTTTTCTATTGTAATAAATCTTGTATTGGATTGAAGATTCAAACTCAAGATAAGTATTTCTTCCTCCTATTTTCTATTGTTTTGCATTGTGTTAAGTTTTCTTGATGGTGAACGTTTGTATCTCTTTTATGTTGCTTATTTTTATGTTTCTCACCATTGAGTAGTGTTGATGAACCCTAATACAGGTTAAAGTAGGATTGATGCTTGGGTTGTTTCATTTGGCTTGGTTGCATGTCATGTGTTCGATGAAATGTGTCAATGTGGATTTCTAGCAATCTGGGTCCAATTCGTATGTCAACACACTGTTGTGTTGGGGGTTGGGGTCCGGTGCTTGTCCAGTCAAGATCCGCTTTGATGTATTGCTAGAAATCACATTCGACCTATTTGGCCATTAGGGTTACGCTGGGGTATTTCATTGTCATTGGCGGGAGAAAGACCGCCTTTGACCGTCGGGCCAAGGGGGAATAAACTTGGCGGTTGACTCCCTAGCCATAGCTCACACCCCTAATGTAGACATGGAGTCCTCGCGCGTGGAAACGGCTTGGACGAAGTGTTGGGAGATATCATTGTGGCCTTAATGCTCCCGGTTGCGGAAGGTGTTAATGGACATGGGAATGCCCACCGTCCGGAACCGGGTAGGCCTAGCGTGCTTGGAACCGACCGGAATATCGGGCCATGGACGCTAGGTACCAACTTTTGGGGCAATGTCTCACCCTGGGTCAAGTCAAATGCTAAGTTTCATGAGTGCTCTAGCCCGTGTTAGCGGGGATTCATTTTGTGTCATTTTCATTTCTTTCTTTTATTTCTACACTTCACCCATATCATCCGCGTAGCTAGCACACAACCTAGGCGAGGCTAGTAGCCATTCAAGCCATCCACCTCCCTGAGTTCGATAAACCCGCACCCTACACTAACCGTGCACTTGCGGTAAAACGACACCGCGCCCAAACCGTAAACGGGGCGCCGGTCAAGTTTTTGGCGCCGTTGCCAGGGAGGCGTTCGGTTTGATATTAGCTTAGCTTGGGTTCGTTAGACTACGCATAAAAACAAAAAAAATTTCGTTTTCTTTTTTTAAAAAAAAATATATTCAATAACCAAGAAATTTTTCCCCTACTATTATATTATCTTTTTGTTATTCTCTTGTACTATTGACGCTCCTCTCTAGTTTTCTTATTTTTGTTGTCCAGGTATCTTTGGTGTAACCATGTGGAGATCAAATTTCGATGCTCAAATGGGAGGATACAATCCTTATTCGGTTGTGGTTTGTGAGACTTATGGGATGGCGGGGCATGTGTATTATGATTGCCCATTTATGCTCGAGAGCATCCCCCTACACCAAGGCCAAACATTTTACCACAACCTTAGCCCAAACACCTCCCATCCATTTTCTCAACCTTATATCCCTCCACCAACACAAGAAGAACCAAACCTCGTGTCTCTCCTTGAAAGTGCCATGTTTAACCAAGGCCAAATATTACAAAACTTGATAGTACTAATCACCGAGCCGACACCGAGGAGAGGGGATGAAGGAGAGGATATACCCACTTTCATGGTTGAGACCACCATGCCATCAGCCACCATAGACACATCTCAAGCCGATACCCCATTTTTCCATCACTACCACTTGGATGACGAAGCATTTTTTGATGATGATAGTGAGGATGGGGAGATTTATCTAGGATCTGTGGGAGAGATTTTTTGTCTTGATTTGGATACCCCACATGAGTCCTATGAGAGCACCGAGGAGTTTACAGAGATTATGCATACCGGCGAGGAGGATGTGCGTGAGGACGAGGACACCACGACCACATACGAGGGGTCCGCTCCACATCCACCTCCACAGCCATCTCTGTCACAGCTTCCTCCTTGGTCGGTGGTCAACCATGAGGATGTCATTCAAGACATCGGGCAGATGGAGGAGTATGAGCATATCATCAAGGAGGACGTGTATGAGGGCTTGGATACGATGGTCCACTCCATGGAGCCCGAGTCACATCTACCTTTACTATCGCTCTCCACTTCTTCTGCGGCTGAGCATCTACGTGAGCATATTGCCCCTATTCAGGGATATTTTCATACTCACTCTAACTCCACATTTAAGTCTCGCTTTTCACGTCATATTCCTTTAGACTTATATATTTTTGACACACCATATCTCTCGCAGGACACAAGATCGACTTCCCTTGAGGTATGCTGCAGTGTGTCACAACTTGGAGAGTAACTTCACATGGAGAGCTTGGATTTGATCGTCGCTAGCACAGAGGATAGCATACCATTTCCAGGGAGTGTTCGCCACATTTCATATATTTTACCATCATTTATCAGCGACTATCTCTGGGATACATTTATTTTGGGAAATAATTTCTTGCCATGGACTAATGCACCTCGTCCTTTGCAAGTCACAGGTGGACACATACTAAGGATGCTTAGAGGTGCATTGCTTGGGTCTATTGGCACACGTGACACAGTGCTTCTGGCGGAGCCACAGAAGGAGCAGTTAGAGCAGCTACCTGCCCCACTCCAGATCTTGGATCCGCCTATGCTCAGGTGTATCCTAATCCAGTAGTGTAAAAATTTACCGCTTTCTAGTTTAGATTTGAATAATCTCGTCTCCTCTCATTAGAGATGGGAGCGTATCTAGGATTTGCTTTTGCATCATAATAACCCTTCATGTCGTGCCCTTTTATCATTTCACCCCCATCCTCTTCCGAGGAGAATGAGCACACCGTCTCTCCTGCATTTTGATTTCTTTCTTTTCTTTTCCGATTTTCCCCTAGCTTATTTTTGCATCACATTGATCATATCATTTCGCTAGCATTGTCATGTTCAGCTTGGGGGAAATCGACTTTTGTGTGCATGTTTTCGTGTGTCGTTGTCGTGTGTTTGTGTCTTTGAGTCCTTCGTTGCGTTTTATATCTTTTATTTTGTATGGTTCTTTTCCTTTATTTTCATGTTTCGTTCGTGTGTTTTTCGTGTTTTTCATTTTTTGTGTCGGTGCGTAACTCCCCCCCATTTTCACTGCCCTCCCATATTCACTACTATTGCATTGAGGACAATGCAAGTTTCAGCTTGGGGGAGTCGCACTTCGTGCGTCATGCGTCTCTTTTTCATCGTTATTTGAGTCGTTTTTCTCCGTGTTTTTCTTTTTCTTTTTCTTTTCGTCTTTTTATCTCTTTCTCCTAGAGATGAACCCTATGATGAATTGCCACGAAAATCACACACACACCTAGCATGTCATCGATAATCACACTCACTAACCCTAGGATATCGGGTCCCCTGCATTTCATGCATCGTTGGTCCACTTAACTTTTTTGTGAGTCGTGTGTCGTGCCTAGCTGTTTGGTGTGCTTTTGCTTTGTGATTTTACTTTATATACCTGTCCAGGAATGACCCCTAAATTATCACGCTTCGATATGAATAATGCGGTATTTGCTTCTACTGTCTGCTTCTTCTGCATGCTATATATATATCGTATACTTCATTTCGCATGTGTCGGGATTCCACAATTAAGGACTAGGATAACCCAATTGGCCCATGCTCTAATTAGCGAGAATAGTTTCCTTTGCCCAAGTGTTTAGATTCCGATTTCCTTTTTGTTTTACTTGGTGCAAATCCCCTCGTCGTGTACCGTTCTCCCACTTGGGAGAGTACACATGTGTATAGCCAAAAACCCAAAAATCCAAAAAAAAGAGAAAAGAAAAGAAAAACCCAAAAAGAAAAGAAGAAAAAAAATATGTATATCCAAAAATCCAAAAAAAAATACAAATGCCCAAAACCCAAAAATTTCCAATGTGAATATTTTTTCTATCTACCGAGAATAAAGGGAAGGCGAGAATTTGCACCGAGTGTTCTACTCCACATCATCTCAACCCCCATCGTTTTCGAAAACACTTGGCATAGGGACCTTCTAGCGATTATCTAGGCTATAGTGTGGTGATTTCCTTAACCCTAGTTGTGGAGTCCTTGACGCATGATATGTTTCGATTCTCGCTCTATTCTCATGCATGCTTAAAGCTATATATTCACCGCTTAATTCGAATCGAATCGATATTTGGGTCATTTCTTGGATTTTTGTATATCGAGCTTTATTGCACAATGTAGATAGTGACACCGTCTGCTAACACACGACCACACTCACTCGCGCTTCACCGCGTGGGCCCACGGCATTTGTCTGGACTCGTATTCCTTAGTTTAGTGATGTGATTTGGTGTTTGCTTGCTTGGTGTGTCGTTTTTGATTTTGTTGGCCCTGACGGGCGATCTAGGATATAGAGTTTTCTTTTTCTCTCTTTCTCTCTATTTTCTCTCTCCGAGCTCCTACTCTCACTCGTCTTCCTCGAGGACGAGGAAGAGTTCAGCTTGGGGGATTTTGACGTGCGTTTATTTTTCATATATTTGCGCACGTTTTCTCCTGTGTTTTTCCATTATTTACCGCCGTCTTGTATTCGTTTTCTCGTGTTTTCTCGTTTTCTTTCACTTTTCCGTGTTTTTGTTATTTTGCAAGAATTTCTAGCATTTGGGACATAAAACGACGATATCATGAGTCCCCGGAGCAACGGGAGGGGTCACGCGTGATCCAGGGGGTCAAACGACCAAGATTGCCACTTTTCAGCCCCCACCCGATCGGTTGGACACAGCCAACTGATCGGGTGATGCACGCGTGTCCGACCCGGACTGAAGCTTTAGCGAGGAGCAAAGTCAACCGACCGGTTCGCCGACCGGTTCATACCAACAGAGTTCTCGGGAAAATGGAGCTGAATTCCAACCGATCGGGTGACGATCGGTTCATCGGTAGCCGATTCCTCCGAAGGACGACCCGATCACGCCACCCGCTCTCCTCTGCGTCCGGTTGATGCTCCCGAAGGTGACGGCCAAAGCAACAAGCCGTTCACCCGATCGGTTGACATTTCAACCGATCGGGTGGCCTTTTCGTCCCCTTTCGCGCACCGCTGCTCATTCATTGAAGATCTGCTATCATTCCAGAAGGATTTTGGGTGATCTCTTATTTTTCTAGCGTCAGCATCATCGTTAGCTTTCCAACGATAGCTCGCATGCCCAAATCCGATTTTTTTAGATTTTTCTGGAATTTTCTGAGCGCAGCTATGTGCTGAAATTGGAAGCAGTCTGGAATTTCATTTCACCCGATCGGGTGAGTTTCCACCCGACCGGGTGAGATCAATTTATGCCGTTTTGAGTCTCTGTTTCTATCCACCCAATCGGGTGAACTTCCACCCGATCGGGTGGGCCTGTTTTGACAGTTTTGGACCCGAACCGGTTGGGTTTTGAGAGGGCTTATAAAAGGGAAGTTGAAGCACGACTTTGAGGAGAGCTTCCTCAGTTTTTCTAGGGCTTTTTGCCCCTTTCTCTTGTGAGTTTAGATTAGGTTAGATTAGGTTTTCTATTGTAATAAATCTTGTATTGGATTGAAGATTCAAACTCAAGATAAGTATTTCTTCCTCCTATTTTCTATTGTTTTGTATTGTGTTAAGTTTTCTTGATGGTGAACGTTTGTATCTCTTTTATGTTGCTTATTTTTATGTTTCTCACCATTGAGTAGTGTTGATGAACCCTAATACGGGTTAGAGTAGGATTGATGCTTGGGTTGTTTCATTTGGCTTGGTTGCATGGCATGTGTTCGATGAAATGTGTCAATGTGGATTTCTAGCAATCTGGGTCCAATTCGTACGACAACACACTAGTTGTGTTGGGGGTTGGGGTCCGGTGCTTGTCCAGTCAAGATCCGCTTCGATGTATTGCTAGAAATCACATTCGACCTATTTGGCCATTAGGGTTACGCGGGGGTGTTTCATTGTCATTGGAGGGAGAAAGACCGCCTTTGACCGTCGGGCCAAGGGGGAATAAACTTGGCGGTTGACTCCCTAGCCATAGCTCACGCCCCTAGTGTAGACATGGAGTCCTCGCGCGTGAGAACGGCTTGGACGAAGTGTTGGGAGATATCATTGTGGCCTTAATGCTCCCGGTTGCGGAAGGTGTTAATGGACATGGGAATGCCCACCGTCCGGAACCAGGTAGGCCTAGCGTGCTTGGAACCGACCGGAATATCGGGCCAAGGACGCTAGGTACCACCTTTTGGGGCAATGTCTCACCCTGTGTCAAGTCAAATGCCAAGTGTCATGAGTGCTCTAGACCGTGTTAGCGGGGATTCATTTTGTGTCATTTTCATTTCTTTCTTTTATTTCTACACTTCACCCATATCATCAGCGTAGCTAGCACACAACCTAGGCGAGGTTAGTAGCCATTCAAGCCATCCACATCCCTGAGTTCGATAAAGCCGCACCCTACACTAACCGTGCACTTGCGGTAAAACGACACCGCGCCCAAACCGTAAACGGGGCGCCGGTCACCCACTCATCCCTTTGCTTCATGGCAAAAGATGATAAGGTAAAATCTGGTAGTTATTCTGAACTTCTAGTTATTTGTAAAGCCATGGAAGAGGAAATTGTAGTGCTAGAATCCACCCTAGAAGATTATAGAAATTCCAGTGAAAAATGTAACAAGACGACTACCACATGTCATTAGAAATTAATGAGCTAAAAGGAAAAATTGTTGCATGCGATTCTACCATTGCTTTGTTGGAAAAAGAGAGTTCTAGGTTGCATGAAAAAAGCAAATTTTCTTTCTTGTCCTTCTTTATTAAATGTTATTAGCATGCTTAAGCAAGACTTAATTAAGCTTGAAAATGAAAAAGATTCTGTGATTAGAGAGATTAATGATAAATTGTGCATGCTAAATAACGAGCTTAAAAGAAAAGTAATTGAATTTAAAAAGAATGAAGAGGACTATAGGAATGCTTTTATAAGTAAGTGCACTTTGATTGTGAATGATAATACTTCATTAAAATCAAAAATCACAAGTCCAGATTGTCATTAAAGAAATTCTCTATAGGAAAACAATCGTTGGATACTATTCTAGAGAATCAACTTTATGGCAATAATAGACGAGGTCTTGGATATGGCATGAAACATGCTAAAAATCTTATTCACAAGAAAATTCACAATGAGCCATTGAAAGTGAAAAATATTTATGCAAAGTGCTTTACTTGTGATATTGTTGGTCATACATCTTATTATTGCATGTTTAGGAACACAAATATGAAATGCAGACAAATTTGAGTTCCTAAAACTTTGATGACTAACATGAGTGGACCTTGTTCGATTCCAATGTCACACATAGCATCTACCATGTAGGTGTGATGGAGATTTAGCAAAAAGTTTTGGATTGAACATTTTCATTATATATCTCCTTAACCAAATAATGACGCGAAGGTATGGTTTTTTATTCATTGAACTTAATGCATACCTTCATAGCATTTTTATGTTCTTTTGCATGCTTGAACTATTTTTTTATTTGTGTGCTAGTTTGCTTGATTTTAGTCTTAGTTCATTATATATAAAAATAAAAAAATGAAAAAGATAAAAAACAAAAAAAAATTGGGTTCTTCATGAATATCTTTTCTCGTTGTATCATTCAAGTAGTATTATTGAATGTCCTTCATATCCTTGTAGAAATCATTGTATTATTGTTATAGCTACATGCGCATGTTATAATTCTTAAATAGCCATGACATGGTTAATGAATTGAATAATATGATTTCTACACCTACACTTTCACTTCCACTAGTATTAAATATTGTTCCACAATTGGAGATTCTTTTATGAAATGTTGAAAAGTGAATGTAGGTTGAAAATAACTGATAAATCTAAGGGATATGATGTGTATTTGCCATGGATAAAAATTGAGCACAAAAGAATTGTATATGAAACTAGAAAATGAAAAAGAATGAATATTGCTTCGTATGTAAAATGGATACAATTCATGGCCAGTATACAACCCACGAGTATCCAACATATGCTTTATGGGTAATCTTTAGCGTTGGTATATGTTACTCGTCAAGCAATGCCACCCCCACATCTAAAAGTCCTTATAGGCTATGCTTTTGGGGTGTGATATCTTGAACTCATTTCAATGAGGTGCGGAAAATCAATCCAAGTGATATCATGTTTATTGGAAAATGTGGATTGGTTTTGGTTGAGCTTTAGGAAAGTTTCACCCTTTATGCTTCAACTATTTAATCATCACACTTACACGATTGTGTAGAAGTCTACGTTACACTTTTCATTGAATTTGAAGTGCTTATTTAAAGACAAATGCCATGCAAGTGCGAGTTGTAATTTAAAATACTTTATTTTTGCATGTGACATGAACTAGACTTCGTTTATACACTTTTGATGATAATAAAAGGGGGAGAAAATAACGAAGATTTGGTGCATTAATGCTTATATGTGCATATATGAATATTGGTTCAAAGGGGAGCAATAATGAATAATTGAACATGAAAATAGGGGGATCGTGACATGCTTATTTGTATCACATTATTGCCACATCATTGCATCATTACATGCTTGTACATCAACTGGTATATTATTATCACACTTCACATACACATACAACGATGATATTATTTGGAACAGTATCGCAAATCTAATACTGGTTTGTCATCATCAAAAGGGGGAGATCGTTGGATATTGTGTTAGATACAACGATCGATGACTTCATGTTTGATGATAACAAACATGTGTGAACGTTCTAATGTGTGTGTTTAGTGCTTTTTCAGGAGTGGCATACTCGTAGTTCTTCAAAGAGAGATTAAGTCAATTTGATGGAGAAATTGATACACACATAACAAATTGGAAGATGGAGAAATTGCTATTCATATAGCAATTTGGACTTGGTCAAAGATGGAGGGATATGGAGTATCACATTCAAATCTCATTTGGATTGATTCAAATCAATTAGAGATTCAATTCAAATCCTAATCCTATTAGCATTGCAACAAGATTCTATAAAATCTCTTATCATATTTTAATCCAAATTCAAATCCCATTAGTATTGCAATGAGATGAAATAGAATCCCAATGAAATCTCCATTAGAATCGCGAATCCCCCTAGCATTTGGATCTCTCCTTAGCCACACCATCCCCTAACTTCTCTTATAAAAACCAAGCAACAAAGGGGAGAGAAAAGTTACGTCAAATACCAAAGAAGAGGCACGACCATATAAAAAATTCCCAAGGAAAAGTCACGCAACAATTCAAAAGCTTCAACTTGCCACAAAGCCCATATTCATATCCTTGTGCATCTAAAGAGGAAGCTGCATTTTAAGCAAGCATCCCCTAGTCAAACATCTCTCCTCTTGCACAAGCCGCAACTTCCCTCACATGTTCCCAAGTTCCTTCATCTAACCAAGCCGCAATATGTGACCCAAGAAACCAAAGACGGAGCGGCCTTCAGCATCCGTTTGCATACATGGAGACATTGAATTAAAAGGTTGGTTTGTATTTGATTATTGTAAAGGGAAGTTTATTTTACTTGGTGGTTGTAAGTGCCAGCAACACAAGTAGACCGCCGAATTCACAAAGGAGAGGGGGGCCGCACTTTTTGACTCTTCAAGAGCTCCCATCTACAAGTTCCAAGGGAGAACACACGTACAATGGAGCTTCACCCCTACAATTTCCGCAAGGTTTGAATTAAGGGAATGTTGCAACACTAGGATTCCATGCACAAAGCTCAACCTCTCTTCAACAAACAATCAGCCGTAATTCCCTAGTGCCATTTACAAGTAGTGCCACAACCATCTCCAAGAGCTTGTCAAATGCTGCAACTTCAGAGGGAGACATCTGAGGCCGCAACTTGAGTTGCTGAGGAGGCAAGAGACGTGACATCGACATCTTGCCAGACGAGTGCTGGCCTGTGCTGATTGAAGGAGACGATGACGGCTACACAAAAATGAGATTTCTAAACTCTTATTATTATTTTTGTGTAGTATTGTTTGATCTCCGTAGGAGAAACTTTACCACTTTTTGTGTGACTTTTTGGGGTCTTGTCTAGTGGTGGTCTAGACAAGAGGGACTTGACGGGTGTGGTCTAGTGAGAGCATATATTAGGACTGATAGTGTTGAACACGGTGAGTGGGGTACTGAGCCTGGTGAGTGTGGAGATGTTGGTTCTCAAGCTATTATGGTTGTGCTTGTACACTATTAATATAATATTTACTTTCGGGGGCTGGACGTAGGTCTTGGTGATCGACCGAACCAGGGTAAATCTGTTGTGCATCTGTGATAACATATTACTTACTCTGCCTGCATTTATAACTGCGTGAAATTTCTCAAGGGTTGCACGAGAATTTTTTATTAGCCTATTTACCCCCCCTTAGGCTTAGATCCAGATCCAACAGGACGAGCTATGCACGAGTATAGTTCCATGCTGTTGGAAGAGTTCCTCCCAAAATGAACTGGTAAAGATTGGGTCTCGGTCACTAACGATCACCCTGGGTATTCCATGTAGTATACAGACTCCATCGAAGAATGTCTGTGCCACTTCTGTCGCCGTGTACAAGGTGTTTTAGGGCAAAAAAGTGTGCGTATTTGGACAAACGATCGACCACGATGAAGATGACGCTTGTATTCCCACACGACGGAAATCCGGATATGAAATCCATTGATATACTCTCACATATGTGGTCGGGAGTAGTAGTGGCTGCAGCAATCCCGGGTATGCCATGCGCTCGTCTTTGTTTCTCTGACAAACCTCACACTCGCGGACGAACTTCATTACTTCTACCTTCATCCCTACCCAGTGGACGGCCCTCTTTAACCGATGCACTGTCCTCTTTGCATCTGAGTGCCCTCCCAAGGGTGTGCTGTAGTGCTCGGCTAGCAGAGTTCTGATGATGATAGTGGCCTCTAGGCTAACTAGTATCTGCCCCTTGTAGAAGTACATCCCATCGGCTTCCTTGAATTTCTGGGATGTGGTGATATTCCCACGCATAGTCTCTTCGACAGCTTCGTAATATGGGCCGGTCACAACAAGCTCCTTAAGCTTGTTAACCACTCGCACTGGACGGCTGAAATGTGGTAGGTGGAGAAATAATTCTCATCAACTTCCTCGCTATTTTTAACTTCTCTCGCCATCCCGTCGACAACCTAATTCAAACGGCCTGGTTTATATATGACCCGGTAGTCTAACCCTTGGAGTTTCATGAGCCACCTGCTCTGGATCCCCTAGTGCACTCTTTCGCCAAGCTAATATTTCGAACTTTGGTGATCAGTTCGAATTACGAACCTCCTTCCCAATAAATAGTGCTGCCATTTTGTCGTTGCTAGGATGACAGCTTACAACTCCTTCTCGTATGTGAAAAGGAGCAAATTTTCCCCTTCAGCTTGGCACTTAGATAGGCTAGTGGTCTCCCCTCTTGCATCAACACGACACCAATTCCTTGTCCCGATGTGTCGCATTCGAGTACAACCTCCTTGGTGAAGTCGGGTGAGGCTAGCACGGGTGCCTGTGTCAATGCCTCCTTCAGTTGCTCGAAGGCCCTTTAAGCCTCTCCATTCCACACAACCCCTCCTTCTTTAGTAAGTTTGTGATAGGCACCACGATCCCCCCGAAACCTTTAATGAATTTTCGATAGTATCCGGCAAGGCCCAAAAATCCCCTTAGCGACTTTGCGTTCTTCGGAGTAGTCCACCCTTTCACGGCCTCCACCTTGCTGGGGTCGACTACAATGCCATGTAAGGAGATGACCTGTCCCAAGTAGTGAACCTCCTCCCGCCCGAAATGACACTTGGAGAGCTTCACCACCAATCAGTTGTTGCGGAGTAGTTGCATGACTATTTGCAAGTGTGGGAGGTGCTCTTGCCAATCTGGACTATAAATTAGTATGTCATCAAAAAAACTAAGACAAACTTCCTCAAGTATGGTTTAAAGATTGAGTTCATTAGTGCTTGGAAGGTAGGATGGTGGATTGGTGAGCCCGAATGGAATGACAAAGAATTCGAAGTGCCCGTCATGTGTTTGGAATGTCGTCTTCGAAATATCCTCCTCAAACATTCAGATTTGATGGTAACCCATTCTCAAGTCGAGTTTGGAAAAGAATCTGGCTCCGTGTAACTTGTAGAGTAGCTCATCGATCAGTGGCATCGGGAACTTGTCTTTGATAGTGTTTTCGTTTAGAGAGCAATAATCGACGCACAAGTGCCAGCTTCCGTCTGCCTTTCTCACCATCACTACCGGGGACGTGAAAGGGCTTGTGCTCGGTCGGATCATGCCCCTTCAGCATCTGGGACACTTGTTTCTCTCTTTCCCCTTTGAGAAAATGACCATGTTTGTATGGTCGGAGACACACCGGCTTGGCTCCATCGATGAGGGGGATGCGGTGGTCACACTCCCTTTGAGGCGGTAGCTCACTTGGATCTCGGAAAAGTTCTAATAATTGTTCCAAGATCTCTTGGATCTCCTTGCTAGCTCCAGTCATTGGTTCGACTTGTGCAGCATCTAATGTAGCTAGTACCTCTTCTATGGTGGTTAGAGAGAGAGCTCGGAGGTGTATCAAGTATCCATATCCTTCCTTCTTCAGTGTCATGTTCATCTCCTTCTCCCCGACCCATTGCGACTCCGACATCCTTACTCCTTGCCAACAACGTTTTGGCCCTGATATATGAACTTCATGTGGAGCCTTTTGAAGTTGAGTATGATGTCGTCAAGTTGTTCCAGCCATTGTGCACCTAGCACCAATTGGTTGCTGCCCATGGGTAAAACCAACAAATCGACTGCCACGGCCACTCCTTAACATTTGAGAGGGACTTCCTTGCAGACTCCCGCTCCTTTGATCTTGTCTCCATTAGCAACGAATACCTCGAAACTCTTGGAGTTCTCCACCTCCAGGCCCAGAGCCCTTGCTAGCTTCAGGTTGACGAAATTGTGCGTCGATCCAGAGTCCACGAGTACACTCACCTCCTGGCCTCGGATGCTCCCCACCAATCTCAGAGTGTTTGTTGTAGGAATCCTGCACATGGTGTGTAGGGATATAGCTGGAGGCTCTTGGGTCTCGGGCTCTTGCTCGGTCACTCCGATTGAATTCGGCCCCTGTTTGCCCCCTCACCTTCCCCTCCTCCTCATGGGTTGTCTTCGTCCCCAGTCCATATTCCTTCTAACATAAATAACTGCTTCCCTTTGCAACGGTGTTCTCTGCTCCACTTTTCGTTACACCAAAAACAGAGGTTGTTCTTCCGTTTGTGTTGAATCTCCTCAAGGGTTAGTCTCCGGGCAACATGAGGTTTGTTGTTGTGGTTCGGGCTAGTTGTGGCTGTGGAATTAGGAGCCACTACTATTTTGTGGGTGGTCGCGCCTCCACTGGTGCTGCCCCGGTAACCTCTCCGAGCCGCGAGCACCTTCTCCTCAAAGTTTCGAGCAAGGAATATAGCTTCCATGAGTGATGTTGGTCGGGCCGCATCGACTTCAAAGAGGATCTCCTCTTTCAATCCTCCTACAAATTTGTCGGTGATGTAGGAGGCGGGTAGCTTCTCTAGGAGCCCCATCACCTGCTCAAGTTTTGATAAATACTCCTTCACCGAGCTCGTCTACTTGAGGTTATCAAAGGATATGAATGGTTTATCAATCTCCGGTGGTCCGAAGCGAGCCAACGATTCCTCCTTAAATTTCTCCCACACGAAAAACCCTTCTATGTTCACCCTTCCCCACTCATACCATTGTAACGCTGCATCTTTCAAATAGAACGAACAAACCTTCACCCAACTCTCCTCGCGGGTTTCATAGTAATTGACCAGTTGCTAGGCTTGGTTCAACTAGAGGATCACCTCCTCCGGTCCCTTGAAGACGGAGAAATCGGGCTTCAGGGGTTTGAGAAGTGGTCGGTGTAGACCCCTGCCCGATCCTGTTGATTCATTTTCAGAGTGAGTTAGTTCTGTTGTCAGGTTTGGGTTGTTAAGGAGATGCTGAAACTGAGCATTGTAGATGGCACACTGCGACCGTATTTCCACTTGTTCCAGCGTCAGTTTCGATTGGATCTCTTCCTAGTCAGTTGATAGCTGCTCCAGAGTGCTCATGATTTTGGTATTGAGTGCGGCTTGTGTCTGCAGTGTCCCTTCGATCCGGCTGAGCTTTCGCATGCAGGGCTCTTCGTTCGCCCCATGGGTTATCAGCTGTTGCTCCCCATGGCGTGTTGCCTCACGCTCTGATACCAAATGTTGAGGGCATCGACCGATTTCCTCGCTTGGATCTGCCATCATGGGTTGTGCAACTGGGGATCTGCTCACAATGCAAGGAAAAAAAGGCAAAAGAAGAACACCAATCAAACAAGGAAGGGAAAAAAAGAAATGGAAAAGAAATTGTGATTAAAAATCCCCCTCAGAGGCTGATTCTGAGCAGCTCGTAGTGGGTCTTAAGGGAAAAGAAAAAGGCAATAGAAAATTTCATACTTCTAGCTGATTTCCCTCATACAATTCTTTCTTATTTATATAGATTCCTTATAATGACCTCTGCTCCTCAGCACTGGCTACTCCTGCAGTTCTGACATTTGTTTCGGTGCACCACTGGTGGCAGGTTGCCCACGGTTGGCAGGCTCGAGTGTTCCGCCTCCTCCTGTTGTATTGCACTCCACGATCGCCTCGTCCTGGTAGCCGATGCAGCAGTTCAGATTGTCTCCTGGAGTGCAGATCAGGTTCGCCTAGTCTCCGCCTTTGATATTGGGTCCGACGGTCACCATTTGAATGTAATGGTCATCTCCTCCTATGCTACGGACGTATGCTTCTTTGTTTCCAATGTTTTCCTGTGCCCTTCCTTCGACGACTAGCAGCTCAGTACCCCGGTCCCCAACAGTCGGTGATCCCAAAAGCTAACTTCAAATCGAAACTTCATAAGAAAGATGGAGATTACGAAGAAATTTTTTGAGATCTAAATGTTTTTGAGGAAGACAAAGGGTTGCTGAGAATTTGAAATGAACAGATTAATTGACATGAGCTACTACAGACACGTACCGAATTGCTCTGCGTACGATCAGAGTTCGTCGTATTTACAAATTTGCCATTCAAAATAACTAACCCGCGAACAACAAATATTTATCCCGAAATTGTCCCCCGTGGTGCGTGATGAGTAAAAACACACGGCTACCGCATTTTTGCTCAGCGTGCACAACCGTGTTCGTCTATCTTCAGCACGAAACCACAATTCATTGTCGACGAGGAGTTTGTCGGAAGGGAGTTCGTGAAGAAACCAAAACCAATCAGACCCTCATCATCTCTCCTCCACAACTGGTCCGTTGCCATCACCAATTTTGGTTTCTTCTTGAAGTAACCTCACCTCCTCCGATCTCGTCGAGGAGGAGCAGCTCTCGCCTCGCTTCACCAACGTGTTTGGGATTAGTTTGTTGTGATTAGTTTATATCTAATTAATGGAGAGCCCCATGAAATTGAGATCTGCTTCTCCACTCTCTTTTGCAAAAGCACCATGAAATTAAGAGCTGCTCATCCGCTCTATTTTGCAAAAGCCCCATGAAAGTGAAAGCCAAATTCTTCTTTTGTCGTCTTAACCATTCCTCCGCTCCCAGCCTCCTCTGTCGTCGGTGTAGCTACTAGCAAATTGGGAGTAGTTGTGCGCGCTTTTACAACCGAGACTGCCGTTTTACTCAGTGCGCACAACGATTTTGGGCGATGGGGGTAAAAGTTGAGTTATTTTTTAATGGAAAACTTCAGGATAAGTGGTTGTGTGCTCGAGTAATTCAGTACGTGCGCGTACTAGCTCCCTTTTCGACGTGAGATTTGTGAGAACTAAAACTTGGTGGGTAGGATTTCTGGGAATGAAAGAAGTTGATGCACAATTATGTCTGGGCGATGATCCCAAAGTAATTTGGGTTGACTTAGTAGGGGTTTTGACACGCTACTAACTTTGTTGTAGCACTTCTAAACCACTAAAAAACACTAATTATTTCTTAATTTTTAGTTGCGTAGTAGCGGTTCCAAACCACTATAACAATTAACTTTTCTAACGGTTTCGAGCCGCTATAAATAATGTTTTAGCGGTTCGAAACCCTAGAGATATAATAAATTAATTCGATAATTTTTCGTTGGGTAGTAGCGGTTCCAAACTTTTATAATAGGCAATTATTCCCATAGAAAAATTTCCCCCGCCACTTTTCGCGGTCTTCCCGCAGATTCTTTTTTATAGTATTAGTGGTGCAAACCAGCTACAATGAAAAATTTACAACTATTAATTTTGTTTTCTTCCTCTAAGTGGATTTATTGTTCTATTTAATTGCCCGGTCACCATCGGTTCCGACCCGCTACAACTAAAATTACCGCTACAGTTGAAAATAATTACTCCCACCACTTGGTTGGTTCTTCTCGTTGTTTCTGAATGGAGGATGTTTTTTGTAGTGGGTCGTAACCGCTATAAAAAGAAATTTTATATCGATTTCTAAAACCACTACTAATGTAACTGCTACAAATCACCCTTTCTATTGTAGTGGTTGTCTTTGCATCTTTTATAAAGAGTAACAAACATGATCATAGTTGTAAACAACTTAAATCTCACTGGATCTCCTGAAGAGAAAACCAAAATATATGTTCGAGCTTGACTATCAAATATGAAATGAAAGACCTAGACAAAATAAATATATGTCATGGCTCACAGATTTATTATCTAAAAAATAAAGTCATGTTACATTAAAACTTCAAACACGCAGAGTGTGTTAAAGAAATTGCAATAAGGACCATTGTCATCCAATAAGTACACCTATGGTAGTATGTGTTGGAAACATGCAGTTTTCTTCCCATATAGTTTTTGATGATACAATCATTTTTATATATGTGTGTGTATACTAACTCTTTGGATGCATATTATCAATCACATATGACAATCATCAAGTTACTTTGCAAGATAAAGCATCAAAACACAAGACGAAGCTCAAGCGATGAATTCTTATATCTTGAGAAAGTTGATGTAATTTTTCTTTTTATTCTTGCATAACTTTAGATTGTCAAAGACTTGATAATACTGTATCTTAGTTCTTTAGGATTCAACGTCAAAATCAAAGTCTCCGAAAATTAGCAGACCATCACTTTCCTCTCATCGACTAATACAATTTTTCTTAATTTATTAAGAAAAATAAAATAATTTTTGGTCTAAATATATTTTCCATACATAAGGATCAATTTCTAAAAATTTCGCAAATTTTTTTCCTAGTCGACTCATAGGTTTTCCTGGTCTACTAGACAATTTTTCAAATATTTATATCAGCAATTATTTTAACTGATTTATTTTAATTAATTTTTAATTAATTAATGTAAGTTATAACTACCAGTCAACGGATAGATTTGGACAGTTTCTAGCCATTTATGACAGTTTCTAGCCGTTTATTAACTATCTTCGGTCAAAGGACACTTCAACAGTCATTTTCTAGTCAAACAACATTATTAGTCGACTAACTTTTTTACATAGTCGACTAATTTTTGGAAAAACGGCTCAGAAATTTTTGAAAATTTATGCAGTTGTTCAACGTTTAAAAACTAACTTTTTTGGCTATAAATAGACACCCAGATCCCTGACTAAAATCACGAAAATTCACTCACTCTCTCTTTCCTTAAGTTTTCTTTCTCGCTTTAGAATGTGTGTGATTTTTAGATTTCCATAGGGGAACCTCTGCAGAAATTTTGCCCCTTTATGAAGCCCAATTTCCAAGAGTGTTCTACCACAATTAATATCTTGAACCTTGTAGATTCTATCACCTTCCTTGCGCTATAATACCAACATTATTGTTAGGGGATATATGCCCTCAGATCATTTGTATTTGATGCAAATGAAAATTTTAAGCTTAGATAGGGGACTATGAATTTTGCATGTGATGCAAATGAGTTTAATACGTTGTAAATTGTTTTACGTGCGTATTTAAATATAATAAACGCGTTGAAAAGGTTACCTGAAAGACGTGATCGTCCCGGTGTAAACACAGGTTCAAACCGCGTCAAAAACGGAGTCAAAATGAGCCCAATAAGTCTATTTAAAGTTGTTTTAATAGAAGGCCCAAATTCAATGAGCAGCCCAGATTTTTTTTAAGACACAAAAAAGGGAAAAAGGGTTGGCATTTACTGCCCAACCCTTTGCTACAGTGCAAAGGGCCCAGGCCCAGCGCTTGGACCCAAGCCCTGGCGCTGATCGCCTGGGCTTGGGACCAGGGGGGCCCACCCGCATGAATACAGGCGGCTGGCCCTGAGCCTGCCTGCATTCATGCGGGTGTTGCCTGGGTATAGGCCCGCCCGCATTCATGCGGGTGGCAGCTGGGCCCGCCCGCATGAATGCCGACAGGGGGTGCCCTGTGCGATTTTGCAACCTGCACATGTGGGGCCCATGTAGGCCCCACAAAAGTAGGGGTTTTAACCCTAAACTCTGCCTTTTCACCGACGGCTGGTTTATACATGAAAATACAGTTTGGGCTCAACTTTGGACACATGTTTTGGGGGTCAAATGGACTCCGATTGACGTACCATTTTTTCCTACGCGTTCATCATTGAATGCCCTTCGATTTGATAAGTTGTATCAATCGTGAAGCTCAACGGTGAATGAGATAAAATTCATGGAAGTTTGGCCTTTTTGTTAAGACAAACTAACTTGATTTGTTAACTCCAAAAAGAATAGTCCCACATCGAAAGTGGAGTAAAGGGGAGGGGTCAGCGGCCTATATAAATAGGGGTCTGCTCCCCTCCTCTAAACTTGTCCCAAGCTATAGATCTAAGCGGCTCCCAAAAATGTTGGAGCACGCTCGGATCTAGGCTTAAATTAAATATTTTCTTCTCCCTATAATTTCTGCCTTACTCCTGAAGGGCTCTAGCAAAGCCACGAAGGGGTTCGGATCTGATCCAAAATCTTGGCGAAGGTTCACACTCGGGTGAAACTTTCTTCGGCACGTGGTTGACTTGGCGACAAGAGGATTGCACATCTCGGGATGCGAAGCGGTTCGAGGAGCGGTTTGGCATGGGATGGGGAGCAACTTGGAAGACGGTGCGGTACACCTTGCCTATACCAAGGCAAGGTTCCGGGTATATGAATTTAATTAGCTTTCCTTTAATTTAATCGTAGTAATTTAGATCCTTCTTGGGGTGGTCAGATCCACCCCAAGTCGGTAAAGATCCTGGCTAAGGATCTTGAAACTTAGGGCTTCGTTAAAATAGTTTAACGAATCAAATTTTTCCGATGCATTCTTTTCTCTATAGTCCGTCCGACTTAGAACGTGCATAGATTTGTGCCCTGAGGGTCAATAAAACCCAACACTTATCAAAGCTATAGGTGGTATTGTTTCATACTCTTTCTTTTACTTTATTTGGTGAATCTCTTGTTGAAGAGATTGTGCAAGTTTGCATAATAGGGAGTGTTGGAATCTTTGTATGTTGATTACTTATGGGGGGCAAGTGTTTTAGTTGATTCAAATCTATACGGGGTAGAGGACTGGACATAGGATCACAGGGATTCGAACCATGATAAATTTTCGTATTTGGGTTTGTCATTCTCTGGATTGTGATATTTACTTCCGCATTTTAATTGCAATTTTTTATTTACTTTTAGTTTTGCAATATCATCGTGATATACACTATTCTCCCCCTCTAGTGTATTTGGTGTGCCTGTAGATCCAACATTTGGTATTGCAACCTCATGGTTCAGGTGGCCTACACCTATCCGATGAACAATTCAACTTCTTCATCACACTTTCCAGAAGGGCACTCTACTACAAGGCCTCCACTATTCAATTGTTCTAACTACTCCTACTGGAAGACAATGATAACGATCTATCTTCAAAGCATCCACTACGAACTCTGGAACATGTTGGAAACTCGATACGAGAAGCCTACAACTCCTTATGCTCAATGGACCGCTATTGACAAATCTACTGCAACTCACAAATCAAAAGCGATGAATGCACTATTTTGTGCCATGGACAAAAATGAGTTCAATCGTGTCTCCAAGGCTAAATCAGCATATGACATCTGGCATACACTCCAGGTAACACACGAAGGAACTAGTAAAGTTAAGGAAACTAAAATCTCTGTTCTTGTTCACAGGTTTGAGTTATTTTGAATGAAGGAGAATGAACCAATTGGAGAGATGATCACTCGATTCACCGACATCGTCAACTTTCTAATAGCTCTCGATAAAAATTACACTCAAATGGAACAAGTAAGGAAGATTCTTCGTGCCTTAACATCAGAATGGGAGAAGAAGACCACAGCCATAGAAGAAGCCAATGACTTGTCAACTCTCACAGTTAAAAGCTTGGTTGGTAACTTGATTCCTTACGAAGTACAAATCCAAGATCGTAAAGAACAAGCAAACTCAAAGAAGAAAACTCTTGCCTTCAACGCATCTTGATACATCGATGATTCAGACATAGATGATGACGTCATGTCACTAATAACTAGAAACTTCAAGGAGTTTCTAAGAAGAAGTAATTTTAAAATTTTCAAACCTAAAACTACTGATGCTTCTCTATGTTTTCAATGTAACAGGCCTAGACATATGAAAAAGGATTGTCCACTTCTAAAGCCAAAAGAGAGAACATCCAACAATTTCAGAAAAGATAAGAAATTCGAGAAACGAAAGAAAGCACTAGCATCAATATGATATTCTTCATCTTCTGATAAAGGAGGAACCAACGAAGACTCTAATGAAGAAAATGCCCATATGTGCTTCATGGCACAAAATGAAGACGAGGTAAGTAAGTTAGATAATGAAGAATTATTAGATGCCTTTAATGAATTATTCATTAGATTTAAAAAGCTTAATGCACAACACAAGGCTCTAATAATTTCAAATCAATACTTAGTTTCTTCATCTTCATCTTTTTTAGATATTCTTAAAATTGAGAAGGATTCATTATCTTCTCAAAATGATAAGTTACTCCATGATAATGAGATTCTCAAATCTGAGAATCATAGTATGATTTCACGCACTTCTATTTTAGATAAAGATATCTCTTCTTTAAAATTGAAATATTATAATATGTCTTCTAATATTAGTAAGTTTAATAGAGGAAAGAATAATCTAGATGATTTACTTAGTATACAACATCCTGCTAATCATCGACAAGGTTTAGGTTATAAGCATATTCCTAAATCCAATAATTTCGGTAATGTTATTACTTTGAAAGAAAAACATCATGTTTTTATTAAAGCAAAGAGAATTGACTCTGCTATTAGTTTAAAAAAGGATGTTATCCATATTTCAAAGAAGACCAATTTTGTTACACATTTTCTAAGAAATCCATTATGCATACTATTTGGGTTCATAAAGATGTTTTCTTATATGACAAGGATTTATATGTTTTTAACTTTATGCAAAATGTTATTCTTTCTTCTAATTATTTAAAGAAACCAAATTCCACTTGGGTTTGGTTTCCTAAGGACTAATCCTAAATAACCCATATAAAAAGGGTACCAATATTTATTGTTTACCTTTCAGATACCCATAAAAGAAAGATGGATACTAGATATTGGATGTTCTAAACACATGACCACGAACATCAAACTTCTATCAACATTTCAATTCAAATATGGTGGCACCGTTACTTTTGGTGATAACAACAAAGGTAAAGTTATTGGCATTGTAACAATCGGTGATCCAACTAAGCCAATCATCGAAAACGAGTTTCTCATTGACGATTTGAAACACAATCTCTTATCAATTTCTCAATTATGCGATAAAGATTTTAAAATTGTTTCCGAAAAGAATGCATGCATTATATATGATCTTAATATGACTAATATTTTATTTCAAGGTAGTCGTAAGAATTATATATATATATATATATATATATATATATATATATATATATATAATGCATGAAAATATCTTCACATGATCATTGCTTACTAGCTTCCACTGATAATACATTATTATAGCATCAACGTTTTGGACATACTAACTTTAAGTATTTGGCACGTATTTCAAAACAAAAGTTAATTTCTGGAATGCCTAATATAAATTTTACTCATACACAATTTTGTGATGCATGTCAACAAAGTAAGATACATAAATCTTCTTTTAAATTGAAAGATGCTATTACTATAATAGACCTCTTGAACTTTTAAGTTTGGATTTATTTAGTCCTTCTAGAATAGCTTCTTTAAATGGCAATAAATATGCATTTGTGATTATTGATGATTATTCAAGATATACTTTGGCATTGTTTTTGAAGCATAAAAATGTTGCATTTGAAGAATTTACACTACTTTGTAAAAGATTTCAAAAGTTAAAGTCTTCATCCATTATTACTATTTGTAGTGATCATGGAGGATAGTTTGAAAATGAATTATTTACAAAATTTTGTAATAAACATGGTATAACACATAACTTCTCTTTTCCTCGAGCTGCACCACAAAATGGTGTATTTGAAAGGAAAAATAGAACTTTACAAGAATGTGCTAGAACCATGTTATGTGATAGTTCTTTACCAAAATATTTTTGGGCAGACGCTGTTGCTACTGCATGTTGTGTATTGAATAGAATTTTGGGAAGACCACAACTCAATAAAACTTCTTTTAAATTGTTTTATGATCGCATACCACGTGTATATTATTTCAAAGGTTTTGGTTGTATATTTTTGTAGGATATTCTACATGTAGTAAAGCATATATGATTTATAATAAAATAACATTATGTATTGAGGAATCTCTTTGTGTAAGTTTCGATGAGAATTATACACCTATCACACATTTAGATGAAGACGATTCTATACCTATCACTGGTTCTTTAGAAAACACTAAGTTAGAAGACGATGATTCTACTAATTTCATTCCTGAGATTACCCTTAAAAATACAAGTCTTCCTAAAGTATTTGTTGAAATTCCTAATCACCCACATGATCTAGTGGAGATATTTCTAATAGTAAGAACTAGATCTCAAATAGAACAAATGACTAATTGTGCATTTATATCATCCATCGAACCAAAGAATGTTATTGAAGCATGTAAAGATAGTTCATGGATTATAGAAATGCAGGAAGAACTTAACCAATTCAAAAGGAATGGTGTATGGGAATTAGTACCAAGACCTTCAGATCATCCTGTTATTGGAACTAAGTGGATATTTAAGAATAAATTGGATGAACCTGGACAAGTGGTTAGAAATAAGGCTAGATTAGTAGCACAAGGTTATAATCAGGAAGAATGCATAGATTATGATGAAACATATGCACCTGTAACAAGATTCGTATCTATCAGAATGCTTTTAGCATAAGCATGTTAGAAAGATTTTAATTTATATCAAATGGATGTTAATAGCGCATTTTTAAATTGTATTATAAAGGAAGAAGTTTATGTAGAAAGACCACCTGGATTTTAACATGAAAGTTCTGTATGTTTTAAAGTTAAGGAAAGCTCTGTATGGATTAAAATAAGCACCTCGTGCTTGGTATAAAAGGTTAAAGAACTTTCTTTTATAATCTGGTTATTCTATTGGAAAGATAGACTCTACTTTATTTACCAAACATATAGATTCTGATGTTATCATTATACAAATATATGTTGATGACATAATTTTTGGTTCTACTAATGATACTCTTTGTCAAGAATTTTCCAAGGAAATACAGAAAGAATTTGAGATGAGTCACATTGGTGAATTGACCTATTTCCTTGGACTTCAAATCAAGCAAATGAAGGAAGGTATATTTATACACCAAAGTAAATATACAAAGGAACTCATCAAAAGGTTTGGATTAGAGAATGCTGCAGAAAAGCAACTCCATTGGGTGCTTCCTCTAATCTTGACAAAGATCCAAATGGTAAGAGTGTTGATCAAACATTATATCGCGGTATAATTGGATCATTACTTTATCTTACCGCTAGTAAACCATATATTATGTTTTCTGTATACATATGTGCTAGGTATCAGTCTGATCCTAAGTTATCACATTTGACTGTTGTCAAACAGATAATTAGGTATATCAAACACATATCTGATTTTGGTTTATATTATCCAAAATCAAATTCATATGATTTAGTTTCATATATTGACGCAGACTTTGCTGGTTGCAAATCTGATCGTAAAAGTACAAGTGAAACTTGTCACTTTTTAGGTTATGCATTAGTATCATGGTTTAGTAAGAAACAAAACTCTGTTTCTTTATCTACTACTAAAGCGGAATATATTGTCACTGGTTTAGCATGTGCACAGATTTTATGGAAGAAACAAACGATACTAGATTATGGCATTAAATGCAACACATGTCCAATCATTTGTGATAACACTAGTGCTATAGATTTATCCAAAAATCCTGTACATCATGCACGCACTAAACACATAGATATACGTCACCATTTCATGGATGATCATGTCCAAAAAGGTGATATTATTCTTAAGTATATAGATACTAAGAATCAAATTGCTGATATCTGACTAAGCCTCTTAAAGAAGAGACTTTTCTAAGACTTAGAAGGGAATTTGGTATAGTTAGTGAATCAGAATTTTCACTATAGATTATAGGAACATATTATGTAATTATTGTAGGAAGATATATGCCCATAAGGCAATTTATCTTGATTATACGTCTTGTTCATACCGTATATGGTACTTATTATTCTAAGTATAAAATCATTTGTATTAATATACTTAGATAATATCCATAGACTTATAGTTAGGTCCTTACATATCTAGATGAGATCTCGATTATGAGTAAGTAAGCGACCGAATAGAAACGTAAGTCTTAAACGGTTCGTGATCGTAGATGTGTCGAGAACTGGATATCGACACATCAGATAGATCACTGTGTCTTCGTCTTACCTTCGGGTAATGATGATCTCACAGTCATTCGACTTGGTGAAGTCGGAGACGAGACACAGGTGCTCATTGGAGAATGAGTTCACTGAACGACCAAGTTAGAGTTATTAAATGGTTAACTTTAATGATCCGTCTTTAATAACTCTAGGGTGATGATAGGTTAATTGATCCTTAAGACCTGAAGTCATCTGTACAAACCTGTGAGCGGACGGTATAGCTTAGACCCATGATCTAGCTTCGAGGACTAGTCCTGCTGAAAGATCTTAGGTTGGGCTGCACCTGAAGCTCCCAAGGTGAGTAAGTGACTAAGATGGGATTCGTCACTTCCATTAAAGGGAAGTTAGTGTTATAGGCTCAGTATGGTCTTTATGTTAATCCTCGGCCGGGGTACGTTGCAAGTAGTACAACGTGTATACAATAAAGACCGCCGTATACTGACCAATGTTGTCTAATATGGTTGACAGAAAACCATACCCTAGGCCAACAATAACACAGTCTTGACGAAGGGATTTTAGCTAACGGAATTCATCACTGACATAGCCAATGCAAACACTATGATACTTTTGTCAAAGGGTCGATCACGTTATGATGACTCTGAAACAGGGACGACAGCTACTGCTCGTAGTGACCGTCGTCTAAGGGTTTCGAGCCCCAACCTGTAGTAAGGTCAGGCTGTAGGGTCTCACACCGAGTAGTGCTCGTGTCTTAGTAATAGGAATATAGAATAAAGAGAAATGTCATTTGATGATATTCACAAGTTAACTTGTGAAAGTTAGTCGCATTAGCAATAGGGACACAACGTTGCATTAGATGCTAACTTTGACTAAACGTGTTGTAAATTAGTTACGACGAATTTAGTAGGAACAAAATTGTTGGAAAGGGTTACCTGGATGATGGGATCATCCCGGTCTAAACACAAGTTCAAACCGCGTCCAAATCGGAGCTCAAACGAGCCCAGAAACGCAGAAAGAGTTCAAGGGGAAGTGGGTTAGACCCACTGGGCCAAAAGGCCCATGTGCAAAGGCAAAACGGGCGACGCCCGCTGGCTGCAACGGGCGCACGCCCGTTGCACAGCGGGCGCGGCCCGCTGCAGCAGCGGGCGTGGCCCGCTGTGTGCAGCGGGTGGGCGCCCGCTGCATCAGCAGGTGTGGCCCGCTGCACAGCGGGCCAGCGCCCGCTGATGCAGCGGGCGGGCGGCCCGCCCTTGCTCCCTTGGGCAGGCGCGCCCGCTAAGCCTAGCGGGCGTGCCCGCAACTTAAGTCAAATTAGGGTTTTTTGAAACCCCTAATGACGGCTACGAATTTTGAGAAATTGCTAAACTTTGAGCAATTGTTTGAGGGGTCAAACGAAGTCGAAATTCGTCGCCGTCAGTTCCTACGCGTTCACCATTCCAAGCTCTTCTGATTGATAGCTTGTTTGGTGTCTGAAGTTTAGTATGCGAGGAGAATTAATTCGTTAAAGTTTGACTTTGTGAAAGGCTAACTTTAAAGTTGAAATTAAGCCAAATGGCTTAATTGAATTTTTCTCTTCATGGGAATTGTCCCACATTGCCCGCAACGAGAAGTTGAGTGCTCACTCCCTATATAAATAGGGGTGCACTCTCCTCGTTGAAACACACACCAGTCAACGATCGGGTAGCTCCAGATTTTTAGAGCAAGCTCGATCCGCGACTAAACTCTCTCTCTATTTTCCTATTCTCCGGAGTAGTCATAGCACGACTACGAAGGGGGTTTGGATCTGATCCGGACGTCTAAGACGCGGGTTTCTTCTCAAGTGAAACTTTCTACCGCGTGTGATCGGCTCGGAGGCGAAAGCAGCTCGGGCGGATCGGTGCGAGGGTGCGAGGCGGCTCAGGCAAATCGGGTCAACGCGGCTCGGCTTCGAGGAGCTTCTCAAGACGGTGCGGAACATCTTGCCTGCTCCAGGGCCAAGATTCCGGGTATGTGGTTAAGCGTTTTCTAGTGTAGTTTTTAATTAGTCGCTTTAGTGTAGATCCTTCTTGGGGTGGTCAGACCCACTCCAAGTCGGCATAGATCGGGCTAGATTCTGGCTCTCCAGAGCCTAGCTAAATAGTTTAGCTAGTGTAGAAATTTGATTTCTGGTTTTTCCGCTGCGCTTTTGTGCCTCCGTGGTCCGTCCGACTTAGGACGGATACGGATCCAAGCTCTGGGGGTCCGCCAAAACCCCAACAGTGGTATCAGAGCCACGGTTATGCTATAGATCTACTATAGCGACTTTTTAATCGTTAACAATGCTTAGCTTTCATATGCAAAACTATTTAGCTTTATGTTAAATTAGTTTTGAAAATATTTTTGTGTTTCAAAAAATTAATTTTGCTACACGGAAATTTATTTTAATTTTGGGACAAATTATTTTTATGCGATAAATCTAAAAGAAGTCTCCTATGTTTTAAATACTTTGTAAAATTTTTATGAGACATTAAAATTTTTTTAAAAGAGTATTTAAAGTTCATGTAAAATTTATAGAAAAAATTTATTTTCGAAATTTAAGAATTTTTCCTTTAGTTACATAAAAGTTAGAGATCTTTAAAACTTTATTTGAAAGCTTCTAAAAAGATTTCTAAAAGTTTTAAAAGAGTTTTAAAATTATTTTAAAGTATGTAAGTAATAGAAATGATTCTATTTCATGAGATGAAACATAAATTAATTTCTTTTTATTACATAGATGTTTCTAAAATTATTATGTGACATTTTAATTTTAGAAATAAGGTTAAGAATTTTAAAGGCCTAGGTTTAAAATTATTAGATAATTTTGTACGACCTAGTTTTATGCGATAAAATTTTTTTTTGAAGGCTTTAAAATTTTTAATCTTTAATTTTAAGTGTTAAAATTTAGATTTGCATGTTTGTATTATATAGATAATTTTTAAACTTGCAAATACATTTTATATGTCACTAAAATGAAACTTTCTTTTATGCGGATAAAGTTAGTTGTTTCATTTCATGAATGTATTCACAAACCTTATTAGGTTAGCCATTAATATTTTATAAGATAAAATTTAAATATGACAGTGACATGCTATGTTTGATAAAAGAAAACAACATCGAACCTAATACCAGATTAGGGTAGTCCCTTTTTGTTTTGTAAATCATTTCATTAAAACGTTCTATTAAATGATTTTCATAAAAAGACAATGTTGAATTGTTTTATTAAAATCCTAATTAGATTGGGGTAGCAAGTTGAACGAAGAACCTTATAGTTGTTAAGGACTTAATAAAAGATGTTCAACCAATCTGAAAATTTTTGAATTTTAGGATCAACTAATTGATAAGGATTAACTAATTCTCTTAATTAAAAGCCATTTAGTTGTTTGGAAAACATAAGATTGATGACAACTCCTTCAATGGATCATGATGTCGGTCAATGTGCTTGGCTAAAGTTTTTGGACCAACCTAGCTAGACTGGGTAACAAGTGGTCCTGGCTTAGTCAATTCACTGGCCGCGTCCGCTGGACCGTAAGGAGTCGATTCATGACTATGTAAGTCCATCGACTATACCTAAGTCAATACGATAATAATCTTGTTCAAGATAAATCGTAGCCCTCCTTGTTTTAGGAGTTGGCAACTGTAAGAAACATGTTCCGGTTGTTGAGCTACACTCAAGCCGTGACATGTCAATCTTATAGAAACCGATTTCTTGATTGACATCTTAACCTGACTGAAACCGTTGTCTCATCCCTCGAGCTTCGGCGTAAGTCTAACCAAGAATGTAGTCTAAGACCTGACCCAAACCGGCGCGTCGTGCATACACCGAGCAAAGGGGCAAGTCAGGCTAGACACGAAAACAAGGGTCCGACTAGGCTAGCCATTGTGATCCGGTTGAGCACACTCATGATCACAAATGACTAGGGGTAAAAATCGATAGGGAATCATAGTAAATATGATTGACGACGAGTTCGTCTACCGACTGCAGAGTCGGACAACTTGTTGAGATACACTCAAGGTTGTCAGCCTCAGGGTAGTCGGATCCCTCTCTCACAAATGTTATTTTATAATAAATTGTTTATTATTATGGCTTTAAATAAATTTAGTGGGAGAATATAGTTTTATTAAAACCATTAAAACTATACTACGAACATATACTAACTAAAGTATCTATAAAATGCAGAATGGACTCAGGTCTAAAATACATGGTAGAAAAGAACGTGCTGGATGGAACCAACTACAAAGACTGGCTTAGGAACATTAAGTTGGTCCTTTCCCTAGCTGGGATTGGATACATATTGTTCGAGGACGCTCCGGAGAAGCCCGATGAGGATTCGACCCACGAAGAGAAAGAAGCCTTTAAGTTGTACCAGAGGGATGCAGAGAAGGCAAGGTGCCTTGCTCTAGCTTCGATGACCAACGAACTACAAAGGAAGCATGAACATATGGATGTTCAGAGCATACTCCTTAATGCACAAGAGTTGTATGGCAAGCGATCCAGAGCTGCCAAGTTCGAAGCTACCAGCAACCTCTGGGGCACGAAGATGACGACAGGGCCAGTACAAGATCATGTTATCAAGATGATCGGGTACATGGAGGACGCCGCCCAGTTAGGATTTGTCCTGGACAATGAGATGTCCACGGATATTATCCTAAAGTCATTAAATCCCGAGTTCAAGCCATTTATAACTGGCTTTGTTATGAACAGCCTTGAGACGGATCTTCCTGGTCTCCTCAATATGCTCCGGCAATTTGAGGAGATTGAGAAGAAGCCGACTGCACTGGTTGTTGGCTCTGCTACTTCCGACCAGCCGAAAGGCAAAGGAAAGAAGAGGCAGGTCCCACAACCTGCGAAGGCTAAGAATGGGAAGAAGAAGAACAAAGGGGCCCCGTCGAAATCTGAGTGCTTCCATTGCCACAAGATTGGCCACTGGAAGAGGAACTGCAAGATCTATCTTGCAGAGAAGAAGAAGGGGCATACTGATGCCTCTACCTCAGGTACAAATTAAAATTCAATTAAATGCAATTATTTCCCTTCATATAGTGTGAGACACTTATAGACATCTGTGTACTGTATACAGGTGGCTGATAAGAACTGGAGATTGGAGAAGTACAGAGATCGGTCGGCAATCAAAGCAACAGTTGCTGCTGGGACCGCTCAAAGACTTCTGGAGACGATGATCGTGATGGAGATGATATTTTTCTTATTTGAATAAAATGTATCATCTTTAAGGATCGAAAACAATGAATGAGTGCTTTGCACTCAAGGTTTATTTTTGATAAACAAATTAAGGTTCTTTTCATGAACCCGTTGTTTTGGAATGGATGTCTCGTTTGTTGCAATTGAGATTGAATCGGCTTAAATTCTGTGGATGTGGCTTTTCTGTGATGGGTGCGTATATTTTCAAATAATGGTGTATAGCTTCGATAATATTGATTTTGGAGCTGACTAAATGTTAGAAGTCAATCAGTAGTTAAGTGTAGGTTCCAGGGGGCGTATAAATTGTGTGCGATCACAATAATATGCATATCAAGATTAATTCTTGATTATCTGCATTTAGTTATTAAAAGAGTTAATACTAAATGTCGTTAAAGGAATAAGTACAGTATAGGACGTTTTGATTGAACGAGTCAATGTCAAGATTCCTTAAAACGATCTTGACTTGACTCCTTCGTCAAACCGAATCTGACACTTGTACATTCCATCTGAGACACTTACCAAATGGTTATTTTTGCACATAAATCTAAATATGATTTAGATATTATGTTGAAGAAATTTGACCAGGTAATTCTTAAAGTCAGTGGGAGCGAGCTCATATACTTAGTTCCGTTTTTCGGACTAAGTAAAAAGGATTTTTCACTTTAATGAATCTTCAATATAAATCATTAAGTCAAAATTGTTTTGATTTAATCGTATATATATAGAGACTTAGTGTGTCAAATATGTACTTGACATATTGACAAAATAAAGTGGAGTGAGCTAGAACTGACTTACGAAAATGTTAGACCCAACATCTAAATCGTATAAGCTAACTGTTAGCTATACGAAGTTAGGAAAATTGATCCAGATCATTTTTCCAAAGGATCAACCCTGTGTGATCAAGAGATGTAATTTCAATCCATTAAAATTCGTTGTAGATACTTGTTAGTAGAACCATTGTTAGGTTTGCCATATCAAATGTCAAAGTGACTGATATGCTATAACGGCATGAGATACCAAGATAAATAGCCTAAGTGCAAGTGGGAGATGTAGGAAGATATATGCCCATAAGGCAATTTATCTTGATTATACGTCTTGTTCATACCGTATATGGTACTTATTATTCTAAGTATAAAATCATTTGTATTAATATACTTAGATAATATCCATAGACTTATAGTTAGTTCCTTACATATCTAGATGAGATCTCAATTATGAGTAAGTAAGCGACCGAATAAAAAAGTAAGTCTTAAACGGTTTGTGATCGTAGATGTGTCGAGAACTGGATATCGACACATCGGATAGATCGCTGTGTCTTCGTCTTACCTTCGGGCAATGATGATCTCATAGTCATTCGACTTGGTGAAGTCGGAGACGAGACACAGGTGCTCATTGGAGAATGAGTTCATTGAACGACCAAGTTAGAGTTATTAAATGGTTAACTTTAATGATCTGTCTTTAATAACTCTAGGGTGATGATAGGTTAGTTGATCCTTAAGACCTGAAGTCATCTGTACAAACCTGTGAGCAGACGGTATAGCTTAGACCCATGATCTAGCTTCGAGGACTAGTCCTGCTGAAAGATCTTAGGTTGGGCTGCACCTGAAGCTCCCAAGGTGAGTAAGTGACTAAGATGGGATTCGTCACTTCCATTAAAGGGAAGTTAGTGTTATAGGCTCAGTACGGTCTTTATGTTAATCCTCGGCCGGGGTACGTTGCAAGTAGTACAACGTGTATACAATAAAGACCGCCGTATACTGACCAATGTTGTCTAATAGGGTTGACAGAAAACCATACCCTAGGCCAACAATAACACAGTCTTGACGAAGGGATTTTAGCTAACGGAATTCATCACTGACACAGCCAATGCAAACCCTATGATACTTTTGTCAAATGGTCGATCACGTTATAATGACTCTGAAACAGGGACGACAGCTACTGCTCGTAGTGACCGTCGTCTAAGGGTTTCGAGCCCCAACCTGTAGTAAGGTCAGGCTGTAGGGTCTCACACCGAGTAGTGCTCGTGTCTTAGTAATAGGAATATAGAATAGAGAGAAATGTCATTTGATGATATTCACAAGTGAACTTGTGAAAGTTAGTCGCATTAGCAATAGGGACACAATGTTGCATTAGATGCTAACTTTGACTAAACGTGTTGTAAATTAGTTACGACGAATTTAGTTGGAACAAACTTGTTGGAAAGGGTTACCTGGATGACGGGATCGTCCCGGTCTAAACACACGTTCAAACCACGTCCAAATCGGAGCTCAAACGAGCCCAGAAACGCAGAAAGAGTTCAAGGGGAAGTGGGTTAGACCCACTGGGCCAAAAGGCCCATGTGCAAAGGCAAAACGGGCGACGCCCGTTGGTTGCAACGGGCGCACGCCCGTTGCACAGCGGGCGCGGCCCGCTGTGTGCAGCGGGCGGGCGCCCGCTGCATCAGCGGGCGTGGCCCGCTGTGTGCAGCGGGCGGGCGCCCGCTGCATCAGCGGGCGTGGCCCGCTGCACAGCGGGCCAGCGCCCGCTGATGCAGCGGGCCAGCGCCTGATGCAAGCGGGCGCCGCCCGCTGCACAGCGGGCCAGTGCCCGCTGCGTGCAGCGGGCGCCCGCCCGTTGCAGCAGCAGGCGGGCGGCCCGCCCTTGCTCCCTTGGGCTGGCGCGCCCGCTAAGCCTAGCGGGCGCGCCTGCAACTTAAGTCAAATTAGGGTTTTTTGAAACCCCTAATGACGGCTACGAATTTTGAGAAATTGCTAAACTTTGAGCAATTGTTTGAGGGGTTAAACGAAGTCGAAATTCATCGCCGTCAGTTCCTACGCGTTCACCATTCCAAGCTCTTCTGATTGATAGCTTGTTTGGTGTCTGAAGTTTAGTATGCGAGGAGAATTAATTCGTTAAACTTTGACTTTGTGAAAGGCTAACTTTAAAGTTGAAATTAAGCCAAATGGCTTAATTGAATTTTTCTCTTCATGGGAATTGTCCCACATTGCCCGCAACGAGAAGTTGAGTGCTCACTCCCTATATAAATAGGGGTGCACTCTCCTCGTTGAAACACACGCCAGTCAACGATCGGGTAGCTCCAGATTTTTAGAGCAAGCTCGATCTGCGACTAAACTCTCTCTCTATTTTCCTATTCTCCGGAGTAGTCCTAGCATGACTACGAAGGGGGTTTGGATCTGATCCGGACGTCTAAGACGCGGGTTTCTTCTCAAGTGAAACTTTCTACCGCGTGTGATCGGCTCGGAGGCGAAAGCAGCTCGGGCGGATCGGTGCGAGGGTGCGAGGCGGCTCAGGCAAATCGGGTCAACGCGGCTCGGCTACGAGGAGCTTCTCAAGACGGTGCGGAACATCTTGCCTGCTCCAGGGCCAAGATTCCGGGTATGTGGTTAAGCGTTTTCTAGTGTAGTTTTTAATTAGTCTCTTTAGTGTAGATCCTTCTTGGGGTGGTCAGACCCACTCCAAGTCGGCATAGATCGGGCTAGGTTCTGGCTCCCCAGAGTCTAGCTAAATAGTTTAGCTAGTGTAGAAATTTGATTTCTGGTTTTTCCGCTGCGCTTTTGTGCCTCCGTGGTCCGTCCGACTTAGGACGGATACGGATCCAAGCTCTTGGGGTCCGCCAAAACCCCAACAATTATCACAATAGAATTTTTCTGGAATTTTTAGAATTATTTTATATTAATATTAGTCGACTAGCAGATAACTCTGGTCGACTAGGCCGCTAGATATTATTATGTCTCAGGTCTATCTATATGTATTATTTTGTTTTTATAATAAAATTTACTCATCTGATCGGTCAACAGACTTTTTGAATTCACTAGTAACAAAAATTTCAATTTTTTTGTTGTTTCCCTCCAAATAGGACCAAAGTACAAAGCTCATTGGAAAAGGCATGGACTAGTCCAATCCAGGTTCACCTACCCCTTAGGCACCAGGTATATGACATGTACTTGTGTCCTTCACGTTGACTAGGGTTTCTTAATAAAATATCCTCATTTTCACGTCTTCCTCATTACAATGCTTTCTGTGTCTCGATTAGTCGACTATGAGATTTGACTAGTCGACCAGAAAATTCCAATTTTTCGAAAAACTGCGATTTCGACCGTTTTCTTCCGCCATTTTCTTCACCAATTGGTTCTTCAACGTCTAGAGAAGTTAAGGGAAGTTTTTAATTGGTTCCAAATCAGTTTTTCTTTCAAATTTCGTAATTCCCTCTTCTTTTTTTATATTTAAACCAATGGGTTCTCTTTCATTTCTACCATGCAAAAACCCCTTTCTACTTGGTCCAAACGTTCATCCCTCTTTAGATACCGATCTAGGATGGCCACATCCTCCTCTCATCGCCCAAATCCCTCTGACCACCGGCCATTGGTGCTCAACTCCGTCGAAGCCCGCTAGAAATTTGATTCCATGGCCAATACTCCACTTTACCCGGAAAGGTTCATTGATTTCAATGAGTCCGAAATTATCAACTATGATGTCTTCAACCTTCTTCATGATGTCCCCCTCCTCCATCTTTGGAGTTACGTTGAGATCGTTCCCTACTATGCAAGTCTTGTTAAGGAATTCTATGCTAATATGGAAGTCACCCATGTTGATGGAAATGTCTATTTCGAATCCATTGTCAAAGGCTGCGAGATTCATCTTACCTATGATTCCCTAGCGGAATGCTTAGGTATTCCTCGCTCCAATGTCTCTGATCTTGGCTTCCCCATGAATAACACCTCTGTTCTTGCTCGCCTAAGTCTACTTTCCATGTGGGCATTGACGTGCGTTTATATTTCATATATTCACGCACGTTTTCTTTTGTGTTTCTCCGTGTTTTTCCGCCGTCTTTTATTCATTTTCTTGTATTTTCTCGTTTTCTTTCACTTTTCTTGGTTTATCCGTGTTTGCAGGAGGTTGGCCATGTAGGGGACGTTTAACGATGATATCTCAAGTCCCCGGAGCAACGGGAGGAGTCACGCGTGATCCAGGGGGTCAAACGTCGAAGAATTCATCTTTCAGCCCCTCACCCGGTCGGTTGGTCATCTCCAACCGATCGGGTGATGCACGCGTGCACCACCCGGTCTCAGCCGGAGCTCACATGGAAGTCACACGACCGGTTCGCAGACCGGTTCAGAGGGGGCCTGTTCTCTGTTTTTTCGAGCAAAATGCCAACCGATCGGGTGACTCTCACCCGATCGGTTCATCTGTAGCTGAAGATGAAGAGCTGAAGACACGGGCACCAAACCGATCGCTTCACCCGACGGCTCCAAGATCCAACCGGTCACTCAAGAACTCACCCGACCGGTTCATGTGATCGGGTGAAAAGCTCGCCGTTTTCTGTTATTATTTTGTAACGGATCAACCGATCGGTTGACTTGTCAACCGATCGGTTGATGCGAGAGTCTATAAATAGAACCCCTAGGGTTCCAGAAACGGGAGCTGCTAGTTTTTTACTGTTTTCTCACATTGTGACGGCTGTAATTGTTACTCTTTTGTAAGTTTTCAGATCTTTCTCAAATTTTAGTATTGTCTTATCTACTCTATTACTTCTGCATTGCAATTGTCCGATTATGATTCCAACGGTTAATTTTTGTTTAGATCGCTTTTTCATGGATTTTTGTGAGTAGTTCCCAAATCTGGGATTTTGGTGGAAACCCCTTCGGGGGCTCTTCCCGATGCGTCCATAGGGTTAGGAAATCGATAGGGATTAGGAATCTAACGGTTACATGGGGTGTTTCATTGTCATCGGTGGGAAAAAGACCGCCTTTGACCGTTGGGCCAAGGGGGAATAAACTTGGCGGTTGACTCCCTAGCCATAGCTCACACCCATAGCGTAGACGTCGAATCCTAGCACGCGGGAGCGACAGGATGAGACGTTGGGAGTTATCGTTGCGGGCTTAGTGCTCCCGGGATCGATCAGTGTTAATGGACACGGGAGTGCCCACTGATCGAATCCGGGAAGTCCGGGCACCGACCGGAATATCGGGCCCATGGGACGCCGGTACCACTTTCAGAGGCAACGTCTCACCATTAGACCCTAATCCCGATCGCTATCCATACCCGTAGGCCGTATCGGCGAGAGTCTCTCGTCGGGTTGGAAACCAAAGTCCCGGGTTTTCTTTCTTGTTGTTCATACCCTTTATTTCTTTCCGTGACAACCATTTACCGATTCGGGCTAGCTCGCCCCTCGGGGTGATTTAGGTCCTACCTGACTCAAGCACAACCTCCCCTCCCTGAGTTCGATATACCCGCACCCTACACTAACCGTGCACTTGCGGTACACCGACACCGCACCCATACCGTAAACTTCGGGGGCGCCGGTCAAGTTTATGGCGCCGTTGCCGGGGAGGCAACGTGCTTGTTATTTTAGGATCTCTTGAACCCTCGTGTCTAGCTCTCATCCCTACTTCACGATAATTTTCTCTTTCTCCTTTTTCTTTTTATTTTTCTTATTTTTATTTCTTATTTTATCTGTTTTTTTCCCACTTGTCGCTTCACGGGTGTTTGTTGTTTTTCATGCGCAGGAGTTCAAGGAGTCTTGACGACTTGATTCCCCTCGATCCAGAGATTAACGCCACCCTTAGGCGTTTGGCCGTCGAGAAGCGAAGAAGAGAGGATCCTGAATCCATGGAGGAGAACACCCCACCTCACAAGTCTCTGTTGGAGTACTCGATGCCATCCATCGAGTCGACTTCCGCCATCCGTTCTCCAGCTATTGCGGCCCAAAGCTTCGAGCTGAAGCCGTCTTTAGTGACATGGATCCAGCAGGACCAGTTTGCGGGTGCACCCATGGAGAGCCCGATCGAGCACCTAGACTCCTTCTTGGAGAAATGTGACACCTTCCGGATTAATGGTGTCACAACTGAGGCTATCCGTCTGAAGCTGTTCCCCTTCTCTTTGCGAGACAAAGCCAAGCAATGGCTTAGGGGGAAGGACCCCAACACTTTCAATACCTGGGAGAAGCTCTCCAACGCTTTTCTGACGAAGTTCTTTCCTCCGGGGAAGACCATGAAGTTGAGGAGTGAGATCTCCTCCTTCTCCCAGGCCAGCCACGAGTCCTTGCATGAAGCTTGGACGAGATATAAGGAAATGCAAAGAAGATGCCCTCACCATGAGCTTCCGAAGTGGCAGATTATTAATCTGTTCTACAATGGGTTGAGGAATGACCTGAAATCTTCTATGGACGCCGCGGCTGGGGGTTCCTTCATGTCTAGGAGCGAGGAAGATGCCGGACATATTCTGGAAAATATGGCATCCAACAATGAGCGGTGGTGTGACGAGAGAGCCACACCAAGATCCGGGGGTATACACAGAGTCGAGGACGTCGACAAACTTTCAAGCAAGTTCGACTTGCTTTCGACCCAGATCTCCGCACTAATGGTAGGAGCCGGTGGGGCCGGTACACAACAAATTTCTGCGGTAGAGTCCGAATTCTTTGGGGAATTTGACGGTGGTGACATCTCACCACCGTTGGATCAGGCGAGCGCACTATTTTACAACCCCACGGGAAATGCGCCGTATCCGCCAAGGACCAATTCCAACCCGGCCTACTCTCCAAACAACCGGAACCACCCAAAATTCAGTTACCGGCCACCATTTCAGCCCTCACCGCCTCAGCTGCCGCAGCAACAAACTTATCAGATGGCTAGGCCACAGCAGAGCCAAGTTCAGCAGCAACCATTTCAGCAGCAACCATTTTAGCAACAACCTCAGCAACAATTTTATGCCCCCAGGAATCAGCAGCCAATCCAGCAGCAGCAGCAGTATGGCCAACAGAGGGCCGTCTCTCCGTTTGAGTCTCTCTTGACTCAATATATTACCAACCAGGAGAAGATCAATCAAAAGCTGGAAATGGGTCAGCGGACCCTCACGGACCAAGTAACCCAGCTGGGGTTACAAGTGGCGAACCTTTCAAGGTCACAAAACCAATTACCGCCGCAACCGGAGGTGAACCCGAGGGGAGCAACCCAAACATCGGCACTCATGCACGAGCACGCAAATGTGTCTGCTATCGTTCTGAGAAGCGGGACACAAATTCCTACTAGAGTGCCCCCTAGCAAACCGGAAGCACCATTGGTCGTTGAGAGACCGATCGAAAAATCAAACGACGCCGGTGCTTCGTCATCAAATCCTATGACTCCGGAGGGAGTCTCTGAAGAAGAGAAAAAGAAGGAGGAAGGGAGCCCGAAAGTGTTCAAACCCGTTGTTCCATTTCCACAACGGTTAGCTCAGGCCAAAATTGATGAGAAATATGGCAAGTTCTTCGCCATGGTAAAGGACCTGAGCCTGCAAATCCCCTTCCTAGAAGCAATCGAAACAATCCCCTCCTATGCGAAATTCCTAAAAGATTTGGTGACTAGAGGGTCTAGAAAGGAGAAAGTAGTGTTGACGGCGGAATGTAGCGCTCTCATCCAGAGGGAAAATCCGCCGAAACTCAAGGACCCGGGGAGCTTCTCAATTCCTTGCACGATCGGGGCAGTAAAGATTCATCGTCCACTCGTCGATCTCGGAGCGAGTGTAAGTTTGATGCCCTTGTCAATGTATAGAAGGATAGGAATGGGAGATTTGGAGCCCACCGGTATGACCCTACAACTAGCTGACCGGTCGGTCAAATATCCGGTGGGAATTGTGGATGACCTCCCCGTAAATGTAAGAGGGGTGCATGTGCCAATGGACTTTGTAGTCATGGACATGCCTGAAGACGCACACACCCCCATCATCCTGGGACGGCCTTTCATGGCCATTGCTGGCGTTTTAATAGATGTGAAGAACGGAAAACTCTCTTTAAACGTCAGCGGAGAAAAAGTTGAGTTTGATCTGGGGTTATCCATGAAGTACCCCGATCCCCCAGATGACCCTCGGTGTAATTTACTGGAGGTAGAAGAGGAAAAAGCTGCTGAAGAGAGCTCCTGGGAGATTCTCTTAAGAAACCCCCCCCGATGACTTGGGGGATTCAGAAGATGGAGACGGCCCCAAGAACAAAGAAGCTGCTGGAAAAGCGAGTGCAGTAAGAACGACCCCTCCCGGGTTCCCCAAGGCTCCTCCTGCGAGGAGAACGGGGAAAGAGCCCATGGACCTCACTAAAGACGAGGTCCGGATCCTGAAGAAGATGGCGGGAAGCGCCAACACGAAAGAGAAGCCCCCGGATCCCAAGAACAAGGGGAGGGTAGTCGAGCAAATATTTCTCCAGCCGCTGACTACTCCAAAGGCCTTCAGCTCCAATGAAGAAGAGATGCCGAACTTCGGGCATCACCCGTATCAACCACCGTGAACATCTCTTGCGGGCGTCGAGCCAACGACGTTAAACAAGTGCGCTTCATGGGAGGCAACCCATGTTCTAAACTTTTTCCCCATTTTTAGCGTTATTTTTGACTTTATTTTATCTATTTTTATAAATAAAATCAGCCGCGAGAACATCCGTTCGGGGACTTAGACAAATTTGTTGGTTTTTGCAGGAAACAAAGCCCCAACCGATCGGTTGATAACTCACCCGATCGGTTGGGATGTATCAGATACATGCTGAGATCTGTCCCCAAATGACTAGACCGGTTGAGAAATGAAGAGACCGGGTGACAGACCGGGTGAGCTGGGGAGAACTCTCGGAAATTTTTGGGGAATATCAACCGATCGGTTGAGTTCGAGCGCGATCGGTTGATGCGACCAGGTGAGCAGCCCTCAGTTCTCGGGAAAATGAGTGGAGCAGCCAACCGATCGGTTGACAAGTCAACCGACCTGTTCACCTGTAGCAATTCTTCGGCAAGAAATTTCGACCTAACCGTCAACCGATCGGGTGACAAGTCACCCGGTCGGTTCGACTTAAAACCCTATATAAACCCCCCGACCACCCGCTCGTTTTCACCTTCGCCCGATCGCTGAAATCGCCATCGTTTCACCTTCCTCTCCTCCCCAACGACCGATTCTCACTCCCCTACATCCTCTAATCCTCCATTACTCCTTCTCTCCACCTCCTCCACCAATCCCTCCATCATCTTCAACCTCTCTCTCCTTTCACCTCAAATTTCTGACCTAATTCCCCCCAAACAACCCCATTTCGAAAATACTTACCGGAAGAAGTCGCCGCAGCTTCACAGCGTGCTCCTGTCACGTAGCATCGGGGCGTCTATGAGCAACGATCTTCATCTCATTTGGGTAAACTCGCTCCTTTGCTCAATTTTTATTTTTTACCCCAGATATTCCATTTGCTCGTTGGACGTATTTCATGTTTGTGTTGATTCATTGTACTTTTACATACTCGCACGCACACACGACACCCGCACAATGCCTCCCCGCCTTGTTAAACCCATCGACGCCAGCTCTTCAAACCTTAGGCCCACCCGTCGCGCTCGTCGCGCACAGCCCCCCGCTCAGCCCACCACCTCCAACCCATCTACCCCCGATCAAGACCAAGCCGATCGATTCACGGCCATGATACTCCTAGCTGGGCAGGGTGGTGGGATAACCAAGGAGTCCGTCGACCGTGACCTCCCCTTTCTTCAAAACTTCATTCGCCATATCCGTGAAGACCCACCCGACGTCTCCGAGCTCCACATTCCACCCCCCACAGCCCCCCGGTGCACATCGATCCTCCGTGCTCCAGCCTGTCGCCCCTCCTTCACCCATAGGCACACCCTCCTCTTCCTCTGAGGATTCTTTCATTCACTATTCCCCTCCCTCATCCCCCTCCCCCTACCATTCCAGTACCAGCGAATCCGATTGACTACCCCTTGCATATCTCTGCATTTTATCGATCATATCATTTCGCTAGCACTGTCTGGTTTAGCTTGGGGGACGTCTATTTTGGTGTGCTGTCGTGTTTTGTTTGTTTTTCTCATTTTTGTGTGTGTGCTTGTTTTTCATTTTCTGAGTGTCGTGTCGTGTGGTTTTATTTTTATTTTCGTGTTGTTTGATTCTGATTTTGATCTTTCTTTCTTTTTCAGTTTCATCTATGTGTTTTCCTCGTTTTCATTTATTTTTGTGTCAGTGCGTATTCCCCCCCATTTTCATTGCCCTCCCGTACTCACTCATATTGCATTGAGGGCAATGCAAACTTCAGCTTGGGGGAGTCGCACTGTGTGCGTCGTTTGAGTCCTTCTTTTTCGTTTTTTGTGTCGTTTTCATCGTGTTTTTATTTTATTTTTTTCTTTTCTTCTTTTTAGCTCTTTCTCCTAGAGATGAATCCTATGATGAATCGCCACAAAGTCACACACACCTAGCATTGCATCGATAATCACACTCACTAACCCTAGGATTTCGAGTCCTCTTGCATTTCACGCATTGTGGGTCCACTAAGCTTTCTTGTGAGTCGTGCGTCGTGCCTATCTATTTGGTGTGCTTCTGCTTTGTGATTTTACTTTATATACATGTCCAGGAATGACCCCTAGATTATCATGCTTCGATTTGAATATGCGGTATTTGTTTCTACTATATGCATGCTATATTTATATATTATATTTCAATTCGCATGCGTCGGGATTCCACAATTAAGGACTAGGATAACCCATTTAGCCTATGCTCTATTTAGCGAGAATAGTTTCCTTTGCCCGAGTGTTTAGATTTCGACTTCTTTTTTGTTTTACTTGGTGCAAATCCCCTCGTCGTGTACCGTTCTCCCAATTGGGGGAGTGCAAATGTGTATAGCCAAAAACCCAAAAATCCAAAAAAAAAAAATAGAAAAAAGGAAAAGAAAAACCCAAAAAGAGAGGAAAAGAAAAATTTTCTATAGCCAAAAAGCCAAAAAAAAAATACAAATGCCCAAAACCCAAAAAAAATTTCCGTGTGAATATTTTTTCCTACTTACCGAGAATAAAGGGAAGGCGAGAATTTGCACCGAGTGTTCTACTCCACATCATCTCAACCCCCATCGTTATCAAAAACACTTGGCTTAGGAACTTTTTAGCTAGTATCTAGGCTATAGTGGCGTGATTTCATTAACCCTAGTTGTGGAGTCCCCGATGCATGATACGCTTCTATTCTTACTCTTCTCATGCATGCTTGAACTTATATTCGCCGCTTAATTCAATTCGAATCGATATTTGGGTCATATCTTGGATTTGTGTATATCGAGCCTCATAGCACATTGTAGAAAGCGACACCATTTGCTAGCACACGACCACACTCACTCGCGCTTCACCGCGTGGGCCCACGACACTTATTTGGACTCGTTTTCCTAGGTTTAGTGGTGTGATTTGGCGTTTGCTTGCTTGGTGTGTCGATTTTGATTTTGGTGGCTCTGACGGACGATCTAGGATTTAGAGTTTTCTTTTTCTTTCTTCCTCTCTATTTTTCCCTTCCGAGCTCCTACTCTCCCTCGTCTTCCTCGAGGACGAGGAAGAGTTCAGCTTGGGGGATTTTGACGTGTGTTTATGTTTCATATATTCGCGCACGTTTTCTTTTGTGTTTCTCCGTGTTTTTCCGCCGTCTTTTATTCGTTTTCTTGTATTTTCTCGTTTTCTTTCACTTTTCTTTGTTTATCCGTGTTTGCTGGAGGTTGGCCACGTAGGGGACGTTTAACGATGATATCTCAAGTCCCCGGAGCAACGGGAGGAGTCACGCGTGATCCAGGGGGTCAAACGTCGAAGAATTCATCTTTCAGCCCCTCACCCGGTCGGTTGGTCATCTCCAACCGATCGGGTGATGCACGCGTGCACCACCCGGTCTCAGCCGGAGCTCACATGGAAGTCACACGACCGGTTCGCAGACCGGTTCAGAGGGGGCCTGTTCTCTGTTTTTTCGAGCAAAATGCCAATCGATCGGTGACTCTCACCCGATCGGTTCATCTGTAGCTGAAGATGAAGAGCTGAAGACACGGGCACCAAACCGATCGCTTCACCCGACGGCTCCAAGATCCAACCGGTCACTCAAGAACTCACCCGACCGGTTCATATGATCGGGTGAAAGCTCGCTGTTTTCTGTTATTATTTTGTAACGGATCAACCGATCGGTTGACTTGTCAACCGATCGGTTAACTTGTCAACCGATCGGTTGATGCGAGAGTCTATAAATAGAACCCCTAGGGTTCCAGAAACGGGAGCTGCTAGTTTTTTACTGTTTTCTCACATTGTGACGGCTGTAATTGTTACTCTTTTGTAAGTTTTCAGATCTTTCTCAAATTTTAGTATTGTCTTATCTACTCTATTACTTCCGCATTGCAATTGTCCGATTATGATTCCAACGGTTAATTTTTGTTTAGATCGCTTTTTCATGGATTTTTGTGAGTAGTTCCCAAATCTGGGATTTTGGTGGAAACCCCTTCGGTGGCTCTTCCCGATGCGTCCATAGGGTTAGGAAATCGATAGGGATTAGGAATCTAACGGTTACGCGGGGTGTTTCATTGTCATCGACGGGAAAAAGACCGCCTTTGACCGTTGGGCCAAGGGGGAATAAACTTGGCGGTTGACTCCCTAGCCATAGCTCACACCCATAGCGTAGACGTCGAATCCTAGCACGCGGGAGCGGCAGGATGAGACGTTGGGAGTTATCGTTGCGGGCTTAGTGCTCCCGGGATCGATCAGTGTTAATGGACATGGGAGTGCCCACTGATCGAATCCGGGAAGTCCGGCGTATCATCCTGGGCACCGACCGGAATATCGGGCCCATGGGACGCCGGTACCACTTTCAGAGGCAACGTCTCACCATTAGACCCTAATCCCGATCGCTATCCATACCCGTAGGCCGTATCGGCGAGAGTCTCTCGTCGGGTTGGAAACCAAAGTCCCGGGTTTTCTTTCTTGTTGTTCATACCCTTTATTTCTTTCCGTGACAACCATTTACCGATTCGGGCTAGCTCGCCCCTCGGGGTGATTTAGGTCCTACCTGACTCAAGCACAACCTCGCCTCCCTGAGTTCGATATACCCGCACCCTACACTAACCGTGCACTTGCGGTAAACCGACACCGTGCCCATACCGTAAACTTCGGGGGGCACCGGTCAGGCATGAGCACGATTGATTTTCTACCCACTCCATGACTCATCTTCAAAATCATGATTTACAACTTCCTTCCCAAATCCGGATCTCTAAACTAGGTTAGCAATCATCTTGCTCTTTGCCTTTATGCCATTGTAGGTGGTTTGACGGTAAACTGTAATTGAAGGTGCTTACAAAGCCCGTTTCGACACATATCTACCTACCATGCACCATTACCCGGATCTTCAAACACTTCAATATTCCTCTTGTTGGTCAAGTTTCTGTGTTTCCTACCATCAACTTTCATCGTTCCGTCCTTAATCGCTTGACCCTTCCGCCTCCTCCTCCCAAAAATGAAGAAGATCGCCCCGTTGAACCTCCTCTACATCGTCACCGCTTTGGTGTTAATCCCAATAATCCTAACCCTCCTCCTCATCGCGTCACTCTCCAAATGTAGATTGACAACTTGCGCGAGGATGTTAACAATGGATTTGCGGGAGTGCAGGAACATTTGAGCGGTTTCGAAACACGTCTAGAGAACATCACCTCCACCATGAACAAGGGCTTCGAGACTTCCCAAAGCAGTTAGGCTCAGATCCTTAGTTTCCTTGAACGCTGGTCCCCATAATCCCCTTCCACTTCGCAGCATCCTCCTCTACCATATTGAGAGATTCAAGAAAACTTTGGTTATTAGTCGACTAGGGCTATCAGTTAGTTGACTAACGCTTAGTTATGCCTGGTTATTATTTCTGATGTCGTTTGGTGTTTGCTTTTGTTTTTTAAGTTGTTGTGTTAGTTGCCTATTTCTGTTATGTTATCAAATCAGTCTATACTCTATTAGTTTGGTTTAGGGTGTCTTGGGTTGTGGTTTGTTAGTTCTCAGTTGTATGTTGCCTAGCAGGTCCTTGGTCTCCTTTTGTATCACTTATGTTCTTTTAATAAAGCTCAGGTTGTTTGGTTCATATTCTGCACTGTTCTTAGCAATCTGCACAAATTAGTCGACCAGGACAATCTTCTAGTCGACCAATTAGTTCTTTGGCCGAAGTTATCCCATTTTTGATAATTTCAAAGTGGGAGAACAATATGAAATGTTATTGAACAACGGCAAATTATTTAGACACATAAACATTACTACAATTATTCCCAAATTTTTTTAACATATACATTTTTCACTACACGGGAATTCTTACAATCATTCCTAAAGCTCTTTTTACAATCAGTCATTTTTAATGATAAATGCATTTGCTAATTGATACTACATTATTACACAATCATTCACATTGGCAAATTGTTTATTCATTCTATCAAGCATATATTTAGGGGGAGCTTTATAATTAAAAATATTTTTTTCACCGTATAACACATATATTTCATATTATCCTCGGATAAATTGTAATCATCAATAAAGGGGGAGAATGTTGGAAACATAAACTTTTCTTCCCATAAATTTTTTAATGATACAATCATTTTTATATATGTGTGTGTATACTAACTCCTTGGATGCAGATTATCAAGCTCAACTTCTTCGCATATGACAATCATCAAGTTACTTTGCAAGATAAAGCATCAAAACACAAGACGAAGCTCAAGCGATGAATTCTTATATCTTGAGAAATTTGATGTAATTTTTCTTTTTATTCTTGCATAACTTTAGATTATCAAAGCCTTGATAATACTCTATCTTAGTTCTTTAGGATTCAACGTCAAAATCAAAGTCTCAGAAAATTAGCAGACCAGCACTTTCCTCTAGTCGACTAATACAATTTTTCTTAATTTATTAAGAAAAATAAAATAATTTTTGGTCAAAATATATTTTCCATTCATAAGGATCAATTTCTAAAAATTTCTCAGATTTTTGTTCCTAGTCGACTAATAGGTTTTCCTGGTCTACCAGACAGTTTTTCAAATAGTTATAATAGCAATTATTTTAACAGATTTCTTTTAATTAATTTTTAATTAATTAATGGAAGTTATAACTACCTGTCAACGGATATATTTGGACAGTTTCTAGCCGTTTATGACAGTTAGCCGTTTATTAAATATCTCCTATCAATAGTCATTTTCTAGTCTGACAACATTATTAGTCTACTAACAATTTTACATAGTCGACTAATTTTTGGAAAAACGGCTCGGAATTTTTTGAAAATTTAGGCAGTTGTCCAACGTTCAAAAACTAACTTTTTGGCAATAAATAGACCCCCAGACCCGTGCCTAAAAGTCACGAAAAATTCACTCACTCTCTCTTTTCTTAAGTTTTCTTTCTCTCTCAAGAAAGTGTGTATTTTTCAGATTTCCATTGGGGAACCTCTGTAGAAATTTTGTCCCATTAGGAATTCCAATTTCCAAGAGTGTTCTACCACAATCCATATCTTGAACCTTGGAGATTCCATCACCATCCTTGCGCTATAATTCTGACATTATCAAGGTTATATTTGATATTGTTTTATACTCCTTCTTTCACTTTATTTGGTGAATCTCTTCTTGAAGAGATTGTACAAGTTTGGAACACGGGGAGTGTTGGCATCTTTGTATGTTGATTACTTCCAGGGAGCAAGTGGTTTAGTGTATTCAAATCTCTACGGGGTAGAGGACTAGACGTAGGATCACAAGGATCAGAACCAGGATAAATCTCTGTGTTTGTGTTTGTTATTCTATGGATTGTGTTATTTACTTCCGCATTTTAATTGAAATTTTTTATTTACTTTTAATTTTCTAATATCGTCGTGACATACACTATTCAACCCCTTTTAGTATATTTGGTGTGCCAGGGGATCCAACAGTATGTTCAGTTTGTTGGATCTGGATCGTAGCCTAGAGAGGGGGGTGAATAGGCTAATAAAAATTCTCGTGCAACCCACGAGAAATCCCACGCAGTTATACGCACAGTCAAGGCAATAAAATAGCAATCACAGATAACACACTGATATACCCTGGTTCGGTCGTCCCCACGACCTACTCCAGCCCCCGAAAGCAAATACTAGATAGATATGTAAACCTGTACAGCTACAATGAGTCAAGATCCCAAATCTACTCTCACCTAGCTCGTACGCACACCATGTGCTCTACACTATCAATCTAGTCAGATGCTCTCCCTCCGTGACGACTCCCACAGTCGTCAGGTCCCCAAAAGTAACACAAAAGGTAATGTTTCCCCTACGAAGATCTATCACAATTGCTACACAAAATAATAGAGTATTGAGTTTAGAAAGCTCAGATTGTGCAACGGCAATGTCTTCGTCAATAAGTATGCGCCAGAAGTCGTCTGGCAAGTAGTAGTAGTCTCTTGGCAACGGCAACTCAAGTTGCGGCACTTGATAGTTCGGCTCCCCTCTTGATGAAACTTGCGCCTTCCACCAAAGATTGAAACTTGCGGCACCTCCCCAAAGATTGCAACTTGTGGCACCTCGTTATCTTTAGATTGACCCTTTCCAATTAATAAGGACTGCAAGAAGAAGATCACAGAATCAAATTACAAAATACCAAGTGAACAATAAAAAACAATGGATCATTAAAAACAATGTCTATTAGTTGGATTTCCCTTTGCTTTTGTATTGCATGCGGATCAGCAGTAAACAAAGGCAGAGTTTGTTGATGAGGATTTCAACGACATCACCATGGATAGGCAAAGACAATAGATCAGATGGCGAGGATGTTACGGCAGCAAGGTGAAATATTCACATCATGGATATGAGGCTGATCTTTAAGATAAAGCTTTGGAGATCGATTGTTCTTCGGGATGAACTCTGCTTTGATGTTTGTGCCACCACCCAATTGTTTCTCTGCAAAAAAAAATTTCTCAGCCCTACTTGATTTTTCTTGGCCGCGCTCTTGGGGGATTAAAAAAACAGGGCGGCTACTAGAGAGATCTCTAGTGCGTGTATGGAAAAGAAAATCTGCGCCTCTCTCTCTTGATCAAAATGATGATGCTCGGCACATGCTGCTCTTTTTGATTTTTTATGGGAGATAAGAAATTCGGCTCCTTTTTATAATTTTTGTTGACTAGGGTTCGGCTCTTGAGGATGGGGAATCAACAAAAATAACGGTGGCTCCTCTAGAAAAAAATGTTTCCTAAAAAATAATGCGTCTGTGAACTCCTCTGGGATTTTTCTTGATTTAAAAGTGAAGTACAACCACAAAGAAACGACAGCATGTGCTTTTGAATTGATTTTTGGAGAAGACAAAAAAAACAAGGGTTTTCATATGAAACAAAAAAAAAGTGATGTGCTCCTTTTGTGATTTCCAATGAAGAGCACCCACGTGAGGCTCTCCCCCCTCTTTCTTTCTCTCTTTCTATCTTCCTCTCTCCTTCTTTGATGGTAGCTGCAATCGGAGAGGTTTTTTTAATGTCAGCAAAAATTCGGCCCTGGGGTCATTTTTTAGGGTTGTGGCTGGGAATTATTTATAGGTCTTTCTCTCTCTCCTTTTTAAGTACTAGGATTATTTTTATTGCTTGAAACAAATGAAGCATGGCTTAGGGAATTCACTTGCCTGGAAATTCTCAAAGGGTATTATTATAATATAAAGGCCTCTTGTAATTTTTTGTTTTCAAAGCACAGAAGCAAAAAAATGTTCACAGAAGCAGAACCTATGGATCTTGTGATTTACGCATGTTAACATGTCAATGAGAGATGTTACTTAATATTTTTTAATGGCTCTAGTAGATATGAACCAAACCAAGTAGAGTATTCCTTTCTTCCCATCATATGGGCCAAGTCCTTCCGTGAATTAGTCGCACGTTTGTCGTTCCTGAAACACTTAACACACGCGTTAAAACGTTCACACCCGTTTGTCATCATCAAACTAAAGTTCCTAGATCGTTGCGTCCAACAATCTCCCCCTTTTGATGATGACAAACCAATGAAAGATTTGTACATTGAATATGGGTGTGTGAAGTGTGTAATGCAATTTGGTGTATGGATGATATGGACTGAGACATACACGCATTTCAAAGCAAGCACAATAAGTATAGCAAATATAAGCATGCTCCCCCTTCTATCAAGCTCCCCCTCTTTATTTATTTTTCAAGCTCCCCCTTCAACATATAATACCGACACACCAAATCTTTCTTTTTCTTTCTCCCCCTTTGTTATCATCAAAAGTCGAAGCACGAATTCAAAAATATATACCATGCAAAAAGAGAATATTATTTACCATTACCAACAATTGCATGAATACATTCATAGAATAATCAAGTCAAAAACCAATGAAATTAAACAACTAAGACTTCAACACCAACGTGTAAAGTGTGATGATTAAAATCGAAGCACATGAGGGAGAATCATTTAAGAAAGTCAACCAGAACCAATCCACATTTTCCAAATAACGTTCTATCACCTAGGATTGATTTTTCCACCTCATTAAAAATGAGTTCAAGGTACCACACCCCAAAACATAGTCTATAAGGACTCTTAGATGTGGGGGTGGCATTGCTTGACGAGTACACACACCAACGCTAAAGTTTACCCATAAAGCTTATGTTGGATACTCGTGGGTAATACCGTTGCCAAGGATTGTATCCATTTTTAATACGGAGCAATTAATTTTTTTTCATCATTTTTTTAAAAATACTTATAACAACACTTTCTTTTGCTCAATTTTTATCCATGGCAAGGTATATCATATCCCTTAGATTTTCAGTTAGGTTTTCCTCCTACAATCACTTTCCATACTTCATAAACGATATCTCCAAATGTGCAACAATAATAATACATGTGGAAGTGAAGTAGGTGGTGTAGAAATCAAGTTATTCTCAGTCATTGAACATGCCATGAATATTTAGAAAGATGAACATGCGCATGTGGCAAAAGAAATAATACACCAATTTCTACATAGATATGAAAATCATTCATGGATACTTTAATAATGAATCAAAGAGAAAAGATACCCATTTAAGCACCAATTTTTTTAAAAAATGCATTAAGTACTAAAGCAAACATGAGATGCAATCACACGAAAAAAATGCACACATAGCAATGCAACTACTAGTACACAAACAAAGAAAAGTCACGCACATAAAAAAACTATGAAGATATTCATTAAGTTCAAAGAATGAGATATACCTTCGCGTCTCCGTTTGACTAAGGAGCTAAAAAGTAATGAGACATTCAATTTATCGCTCCTCGTCAAATTTCCATCCACCTACAAAAGTGATGTCGTGTGTGACCTTGGAATCCAACAAGGTCCACTCACATTAGTCATCAAAGATTTAGGAACCCATATTTGTTTGAACTTAATGTTTTTGTTCCTATATTTGCAATGATATGAAGTATGACCAACGCATCCACATGTAAAGCACTTAGCATGAAAATTTCCAACCTTTGTTGTTTCAATGTGAACTTTTCTATATTTTGATTTTTCAACATTTTTAAGACCATATCCTAGTCCTCGCCTATTATTGCCATAAATTTGATTTCCAAGAATAATATCCAAGTTTTGTTTTCCTATGGAAAATCTCTTTAATGACAATTCTAGGGTGGCGACTTTGGATTTCAAGATATCGTTTTCATTCACAAGCAAAGTGCATTTACTAATGAAAGCTTGCTTGTTTTCCTCTTCTTTCTTTTCAAAATCCCTTATTTTTTCTTTGAGTTCAAGATTTAGCATGTTAATCTTTTCAGAAAGCAATTCATTTTCAACTTCAAGCTTTATCTTATCTAACTTATACATGCTAATATCCTTTAATAAAGAGGGACTTGAAAGGCAATCAGTTTTTTCAGGCAAGCTAGCTTTCTCTTTTTCTAACATGGTAATGGTAGATTTGCATGCAACAAGCTCTTGTTTAAGATTTTTCATTTCTATAGACATGTCATACTCAGTTTGTTGCATATCAAAATTATCATTTCTATAACTATCCACATCAGCTTCTAGTTCATCAATTCTATGTTGCATTCCTTTACAGATTTCTAAAAGTTCAGCTTTAGTGGGAGATTCTACCGCATTGTGTTTGGCCATTAATGCCATGCAGGAGTGGGCTTCATGTTCATCCTCCTCATCCTCAGCTTCGCTATCCATATCCCACGTCAGCACTTTTGTTTTTCCTTTTGCAACTTGAGCTGTGTGTTGTTGTGGGCAACCTTTTATGTGGTGCCCTTTCTTCCTGCATTTAAAACATTCACTTCTATTAATAGCTTTCTGCTCATAGGAATTTCTACCAAAATTAGAATTATTAGAACGAATGAACCTTTTTCCCATCTCAGCTCTTCCTTGATCAGTCTGAATGTATCTCCTGAAGTTTCTGACCATTTGGCTTGCTCTTCATCAAGATCGTCGTCGTTATCTTGAAGAGCTAATGGTGTGGAAGCTTTGGTCTTCTCTTCAGGTTTCTCTCTGGCTTCTATACTCTGCAACTCAAGCTCGTGTGACATTAAGTTGCCTATCAAGTCCTCCACTTTCATTGTTGACAAGTCCTTAGCTTCTTGAATAGCAGTGACTTTAGGCCTGAACGAGCTTGGTAGCACCCTTAAGATCTTTCGTACCTGTTCATGGCTAGAGTATGGCTTACCGAGGGAACTGGATTTGTAGACGATGTCTGTGAACCTCGCAAACATCTCTTTCACAGATTATGTTGGTAGCATGCGGAAGCTCTCGTATTCTGTGCAAAGCAATGCAATTCTGGATTCCTTTACTTGCGATGTTCCCTCATGTGTCACCTCCAGAGTATGCCAGATTTCCTGCGCAGTTAGACAATGTGAGATACGATTAAACTCAGATTTATCAAGAGAGCATATAAGCGCATTCATAGCTTTACCATTAAGAGTATAAAGTTTCTTATCAGCTAAATCCCACTTGTCTTTAGGCTTAATCATAATAGTGTCTTCAATTTTAATAGTGGGTAGACTATAACCATTTTCAACAATATCCCACACATCATAATCTACAGACACTAGATAGATTTTAATCCTAGCCTTCCAATATGCAAAGTCTACACCGTTAAATTTAGGGGGACGGGCTATAGACTGACCTTCAACAAAAGCACAATCAGATATATTCATGGTCATCTAAAAATCTAGACTAGATCATCTAAACTGGCTTTGATACCACTTGTTGGATCTGGATCGTAGCCTAGAGAGGGGGGGTGAATAGGCTAATAAAAATTCTCGTGCAACCCACGAGAAATCCCACGTAGTTATACGCACAGTCAAGGCAATAAAATAGCAATAACAGATAACACACTGATATACCCTGGTTCGGTCATCCCCACGACCTACTCCAGCCCCCGAAAGCAAATACTAGATAGATATGTAAACCTGTACAGCTACAATGAGTCAAGATCCCAAATCTACTCTCACCTAGCTCGTACGCACACCACGTGCTCTACACTATCAATCTAGTCAGATGCTCTCCCTCCGTGACGACTCCCACAGTCGTCAGGTCCCCAAAAGTAACACAAAAGGTAATGTTTCCTCTACGAAGATCTATCACAATTGCTACACAAAATAATAGAGTATTGAGTTTAGAAAGCTCAGATTGTGCAGCGGCGATGTCTTCGTTAATAAGTATGGGCCAGAAGTCATCTGGCAAGTAGTAGTAGTCTCTTGGCAACGGCAACTCAAGTTGCGGCACTTGATAGTTCGGCTCCCCTCTCGATGAAACTTGGGCCTTCCACAAAAGATTGAAACTTGCGGCACCTCCCCAAAGATTGCAACTTGTGGCACCTCGTTATCTTTAGATTGACCCTCTCCAATTAATAAGGACTGCAAGAAGAAGATCACAGAATCAAATTACAAAATACCAAGTGAACAATAAAAAACAATGGATCTTTAAAAACAATGTCTATTAGTTGGATTTCCCTTTGCTTTTGTATTGCATGCGGATCAGCAGTAAACAAAGGCAGAGTTTGTTGATGAGGATTTCAACGACATCACCATGGATAGGCAAAGACAATAGATCACGATGGCGACGATGTTACGGCAGCAAGGTGAAATATTCATAGCATGGAGAGGAGGCTGATCTTTAAGATAAAGCTTTGGAGATCGATTGTTCTTCGGGATGAACTCTGCTTTGATGTTTGTGCCGCCACCCAATTGTTTCTCTGCAAAAAAAAATTTCTCAGCCCTACTTGATTTTTCTTGGCCGCGCTCTTGGGGGATTAAAAAAACAGGGCGGCTGCTAGAGAGATCTCTAGTGCGTGTATGGAAAAGAAAATCTGCGCCTCTCTCTCTTGATCAAAATGATGATGCTCGGCACATGCTGCTCTTTTTGATTTTTTATGGGAGATAAGAAATTCGGCTCCTTTTTATAATTTTTGTTGACTAGGGTTCGGCTCTTGAGGATGGGGAATCAACAAAAATAACGGTGGCTCCTCTAGAAAAAAATGTTTCCTAAAAAATAATGCGTCTGTGAACTCCTCTGGGATTTTTCTTGATTTAAAAGTGAAGTACAACCACAAAGAAACGACAGCATGTGCTTTTGAATTGATTTTTGGAGAACACAAAAAAACAAGGGTTTTCATATGAAACAAAAAAAAAGTGATGTGCTCCTTTTGTGATTTCCAATGAAGAGCACCCACGTGAGGCTCTCCCCCCCCGCCTCTTTCTTTCTCTCTTTCTATCTTCCTCTCTCCTTCTTTGATGGTAGCTGCAATCGGAGAGGTTTTTTTAATGTCAGCAAAAATTCGGCCCTGGGGTCATTTTTTAGGGTTGTGGCTGGGAATTATTTATAGGTCTTTCTCTCTCTCCTTTTTAAGTACTAGGATTATTTTTATTGCTTGAAACAAATGAAGCATGGCTTAGGGAATTCACTTGCCTGGAAATTCTCAAAGGGTATTATTATAATATAAAGGCCTCTTGTAATTGTTTGTTTTCAAAGCACAGAAGAAAAAAAATGTTCACAGAAGCAGAACCTATGGATCTTGGGATTTACGCATGTTAATATGTCAAAGAGAGATGTTAATTAATATTTTTTAATGGCTCTAGTAGATATGAACCAAACCAAGTAGAGTATTCCTTTCTTCCTATCATATGGGCCAAGTCCTTCCGTGAATTAGTCGCACATTTGTCGTTCCTGAAACACTTAACACACGCGTTAAAACGTCCACACCCGTTTGTCATCATCAAACTAAAGTTCCTAGATCGTTGCATCCAACACAGTTGATGTACATAAAGACCTCTTCCGTCAGCTGGAAGAGGTGGAGAATATTCTAGGTCCTGAAGCTCTTATCTAAGTACAATCACAGCACTTTTGGCTAACTACACGCGTCCCGATATAGCAGTTGCATTAAATTCACTAGCCAGATACAATGTGGTGCTTACAAAGCGCTACTGAACCGGAGTTTAGCATCTTCTGTGGCACCTCTACGGGTCAATAGATGTAGGCTTACATTATAAAGGATTATCCAACATGCTTATGCAGATGTAAGTTACAGGTCCGACCCCTATAATGAGAAGTCACAAACTGGGTACCTACTGTGGGATGGCCATCTACTGTAGATCTGCAAAGTAAGCTATGAAGGCAATATCATCCTATCATTCCGAGATCCTCAACATTCCAAAAAAAACCAAGGGTGTGTTTGGGTGCGCATAGTGATACATCATATCCTAGTGACGACTGGATCAAAGGCTAGTGAAATGGAGTTGACCACATGGTCTGAAGACCATGCCACATGTTTATCCCAACTTTTAGGAGACCACATCAGAGGCGACATGACAAAGCACACCTCTCCAGAGTTTTTTGATTCAGCAGCTGCTTAATGTTGGTGATATTTGTAATTTGTATATATTTTCGGAATGTTGTAAATAGGAGTGATGTAAAATTCCTAAGAGATCTGAAAGCCTGAGGGCATGCAAAGATCAGGGGGAGTTAAAGGAGAACTGTACTCTTTTTCTTTAGATATGGTTTTTCCCACCGGGTTTTCCATAGCCAAAGGTTTTAACGAGGCAAATCCCATTAACTCAGGATCGTAAAGTATCCACCCCTTGTGATACTCATATGATGCTCAGAATCCTGAAGTATTCATGAACAGATTTCACACTTATGGCGGGAAAGGGGAGTGTTATGAATACATTATCTTGCAGGATTAGAAGTCTATATCCTACTCAAATATTGTATCTTACCATTATATAAACTCTTTATATCCCCTATAAATAAAGGCCTGGGTCTCCCCCAGGAGGCACTTCACAACAATTTTTGAATTTTTCTTTTTTTACGTGTTATCAAATAAACTCAAACATAAGAAGATAAAAAAAAGATACGCTCAAACCAATTAACATATGGACAAACACTAATTTCCTTAGCAGAATAAATGTTTATGTGTGGCAACGTAAGTAAAATTTCCGATGTTGTCACACATTTTTCTTATATTTTTTTCAAATATTTTAGGAATGATATACATATAATAGATTATCAGCACACAAACATCAAGTGAATGCTGGCACGTTTGACACTCGATCGTACTGTTACAAGTTCAACATTTACAGAACTATTTGTCATGAGCCGATCGAGTTTCAAATAGGCTAGGATTCTCCTAATATTTGGATTTTTAATGTTTTAAAATGTTGGCAACAATTTAGAAAATGAAAAAACAGTACATATATATGTACTGTTAGTTGCACCGCAAACTTTCATGATTTCACCACCCTTTTATTTACAAGGTTGCCATTAACTAAATGCATAAACAAAATTACCTTTTTACCCATCGATTATATGGGTTTACTAAACAAAAAATAGAAAGGAAAAAACAAATAAAGTAGAAAGTATTCCCTATCGTTATGAACAATCCTGCTTAAGAGATTGAGCAATCTCAGATCCGATTCCGTCACTGGGAAAGAAACCGAGGAGAGTGTGATGGGCAGCACAAGGAAGAAGAAAGCAAGCAACTAACCCGTAATGAAAACCATAGGACCCCAGCCCATCAAATTACCCTCCCTTTCCTGCTAGCGTGGAGTTTTACAATTTAAAGGACTCACCAATAGTGACATTGTTAATACATAGGTACGGCCCACGAAACAAGGATATAATAATGAAGCCCATTTGAAAAGGGCAAGCCTCGGCCCAACTCTAGATGTCATCAACGAGGATGAGGTACACTTATTCAAAGGGACAGATCATCCACTCGTTGGGGCCCAGCTAATTACAATGGATTGGTTAATGAGGACCGAGTTAATGGGCAGCCGTTATCAACAATCCAGGAGAAAATCTCTCCACCATCAATGATGAGTCGTTATGCATTAGCAAAGAAGATCATCAACTATAAATAGGCAAAAGGACGACAGAAGAAGAGTTTAGATTCCAGAGGTACAAAATACTAGGTACTCTGACAACTTATCTTCTTTCCACTCTAAAATTTCTTCTTTCAAATGCTTGAGGTGATTGACTCGGGACGAACCGTCTTGGGTCGATCTTGAGAGCCTCAAGCTTCCCTTAAGTCAATACTAACTTAAGCATCTGAGGGGATTTGGGTCGGAACCCAGATCTGACCCCCCTAACGACTGTCTGTGTTGCAGATTGCTTGAGGCTCGACCCAACAGAACAGTCGAACGGTCTCCATATTCGACCGAGATATCGATCGAGATCCGGTACATCATTCTCAGCCCATCCTCCATTGACTTTGATTCTTCCAACCAAGGGTCCCACCTCATCAACTGACGAGGCTCCACCTCGAAAAAGGAGTCCACATCAATCCTAATCACGGTTGGCCAGAACCTAGCCTTTAACAGTTGGCACCATGTCTGGGAAAGTGAGTCGACATCCCCGTCATTCACTTATTTTGACAATGTCGACTCTCCAAACAACACATGATGAGAACATCTTGGCATCTCCTAGCACCGGTGTCGTTGATATGATATTAGGAGGTCCACCACTTCTAGAGTTATCGACCTGCCTTCAAAGTTCATATGCTGGAAGATTGATGACTATTGCTATGGGAAAGAAGGGCCCGAGACACCTCCAATATATTTTACCGATGAATATTTGGAAGGTGTGTAACTAACCATGCTATTGTCATCAGCGCCGTCATAGACATGGTGGCAGTGAAGAGAATACTCGTTGACACAGGAAGTTCGTGTGACGTGCTCTTTTTCACCACAATTGAGAAGATGTGATTGGCTTCGTCTGAGTTAAGGGAATGTCCAGGACAATTGTGGGTTTCACTGGACATTATGCTCCGGTAGCGAGCATCATCACATAACTGGTGACCCTCGAAACATCTTCGTGGCAGGTCATCTGCCTGACCAACTTCATTGTGGTGAAGATCAATTCCACTTATAACGGAATCATCGGCAGATTGCAACTCAACTCAGTTGAGGCGGTGGTCTCGACGTTCCACCAGATGATCAAGTTCAAGACTCCTGAGTGAGTTGGAAAGGTAAAAGGGAACCAGATGCAATCCAGACCATGGTACCTTTTTTCTACCTCATTCAGAAGGGTAAAGCAAGTAGATCCAGATTATTTTAGCAGCAACAAGGGTAATCAAGAAGACCGATGACCCGGAGCAGTTGAAGAGACGGAGATCATCCAGATCTCTGAAGAAGAAGGAAAAACTCTTTCTATTGAGTCGATGCTCCTCCTCGACCTAAGGGAACGGTTAATTACTATCCTGAGGGAAATTGCTAACATGTTTGCATGGTCCCCAGATAACATGCCAGGTATCGACCCTCAGGTGATCCCTCACGAGTTGAATGTCGACTCAACTTTCAAGCCCGTGAAGCAAAAAAAGAGGAATATTGGGGGTGACAAGATGCAAGCTGCTATTAAAGAACTAGATCGTCGTCTAGCAGCTGGTTTCATTCGGGAAGTCCAATACCCTGAGTGGTTGGCCAATGTGGTAATGGTGAAAAAAGCTAATGGCAAGTGGAGGATGTGTGTCGACTTCATCAACCTGAACAAAGGAAGCCCGAAGAATAGCTACCCTATGTTGGAAACTAACTTTATCTATACAGATATTATAGCACAAATCAGCTAAGACAATCATCAAGTCTACATATTGCAAGAAGCATCCACTACAAGACGAAGCTTATCGATGATATTTTGTATCTTGTAAATGAGATGTAATCTTTATTTTTTCTCTTGCATTTACTTAGAATGTCAAAGCCTTGATGGTAATCTATCTTAGACTTTTAGGGTCCGTATTCAAAAAATCACGTCAGAAATCCTATTAGTCGACCAACCCCTAATGCTAGTCGACTAATTTTAATATTAAAATATTTCTTTCTTAAAATTTCGTCAGATCTACTTTTAAGTATCTAGGATCATTTCCCACAAATTCCTAAAGTTTCATATTTTTATTCGAGCAACAAACTCTGTTAGTCTACCAGTCTATTTCCAAAACAGTTATTTAAATGATTTATCATTTAAATAATATATTTTATTTCTGGAAGTTAGAATTTCCATAAACGACTAGTTTTTGATAGTTTATATATGTTTTAAGAAGTTTCTTTCCGTTCTTAGAAGTTATTTTCTGAAAAGACACCTCAACAGCCAGAATCCAAATCAGCAGTTCTAATTAGTCGACCAGGCACCCATATTAGTCGACTAATAGAAAAAATTTCCCAGAATTTTTTGAAAATTTAGGCAGTTGTCCAACGTTCAAAAACTACCTTTTGGACTATAAATTGACCCCCAGACCCCTGCCTAAAAACACAAGAAAATTCACTTTCTTTTTCTTTTCTTAAGTTCACTTCCGCTCTCTAAAACGTTAGTAATTTTCAGACTTTCTTAGAGGAACCTCTGCAGACATTTTTCCTCCATAGAGAGTCCAATCTTCAAGTTTGTTCTACTACAAGTTCCATCCAGAACCTTGGAGATTCAATCACCTTCCTTGCGCAATAATTCCATCAATTATCAAGGCTATATGTGATATTGTTTCATACTCATTCTTTACTTTATTTGTTCAATCTCTTGTTGAAGAGATTGTACAAGTTTGCAACACGATGAGTGTTGGCATCTTTGTATGTTGATTACTTGCGGGAGCAAGTGTTTTAGTGGATTCAAATCTCTACGAGGTAGAGGACTGGACATAGGATCACAAGAATCCGAACAATGATAAAAATCTCTGTGTTTGCATTTGAATATTCTGGATTGTGATTTTTTTATTTTCTGCATTCTTATTGCAATTTTTTATTAACTTTTAATTTTGCAATATCGTCGTGATTTACACTATTCACCCCCCTCTTGTGTATTTGGTGTGCCAGGAGATCCAACATTTGGTATCAGAGCTTCATGGTTAAGATGACCTACACCTATCCGACGAACACATCAACGTCTTCATCACAATTTCCAGAAGGGCACTCTACTACAAGGCCTCCACTATTCAATGGTTCCAACTACTCCTATTGGAAGACAAGGATGACAATCTATCTATAAAGCATTGACTACGAACTTTGGAACTTGTTGGTAACTCAATACGAGAAGCCTACAGCTCCATATGCCCAATGGACCACTAATGACAAATCTGCTACAACTCGTAATTCTAAAGTAATGAATGCACTATTCAGCGCTATGGACAAGAATGAGTTCAATCGTGTATCCAAGGCCAAAACCGCATATGACATCTGGCATACACTCAAGGTAACTCATGAAGGAACTAATAAAGTTAAGTAAACTAAAATCTCTTTTCTGGTTCATAGGTTGGTGTTATTCAGAAGATGGAAAATGAACCAATTGGAGAAATGATCACTCATTTCACCGACATTGTCAACTCCTTAATAGCCCTTGGCAAAACCTATTCTCAAACGGAACAAGTACGAAAGATTCTTCATGCCTTAACATCAGAATGGGAAGAAGAAGACTACAGCCATAGAAGAAGCTGATGACCTGGCAACTCTCACCGTTGAAAGCTTGGTCGGTAACTTGATGGCCTACGAAGTACAACTTCAAGATCGCAAAGAACAATCAGATACAAAGAAGAAAACTTTTTCCTTCATTGCTTCATCAGACACTGATGATTCCGATATGGACAATGAAGACTTGTCACTAATAACTAGAAACTTCAAAAAGTTTCTATGAAGAGGTAAGTTTAAAAATTTTAAACATAAAACTACTGATGCTTCTTTGTGTTTTCATTGTAACAGACCAAGACATATGAAAAAGGATTGTCCTCTTTTTCAGCCAAAAGAAAGGACATTCAACAACTTCAGAAAGGACAAGAAGAAAAAGAAGGCATTAGCACCAATATGAGACTCTTCATCTTCAGATGAAGAAGAAGAAGAAGTCAACAACCAATCTAATGAAGAAAATGCTCATAAGTGCTTTATGACACAAAGTTATAATGAGGTAAGTAGTTTAGATAATGAAGAACTACTTAGTGCCTTTAATGAATTATATAAGAGATTCAAGAAATTGAATTCTCAACATAAGGCATTAGTTCTATCTCATCAAGAATTAACCTTTTCATCATCTTCATTAGATAGTCTAAAAATTGAGAAGGAAACATTATCTTCTCAAAATGATAAACTACTTCATGAAAATAAGATTCTCAAATCTGAGAATCATAATATGATTTCACGCATCTCTATTTTAGATAAGGATATTTCTTCTCTAAAATTGAAATATGATATTATGTCTACTAACATTAGTAAGTTTAATAAAGGTAGGATTAATCTAGATGATTTACTTAGATTACAACATCCTGCTAATCATAGATAAGGTTTGGGATATAAGAATACTCCCAAATCCAATATTCTTGGTAACATCATTTTAGAAAAGAAAAAGCATGTATTTATTAATGCTAAGAAAATTGATTCTTCTAATACTATGAAAAAGGATATTCTTCATATTCCAAAGAAAACCAATTTTCTTACATCTTCTAAGAAAATAATTACGCATAATATTTGGGTTCCCAAAGATATTTGCTTATATGATAAGGATTTATATATATCTAACTTTATGCAAAATGTTATTCTTTCTTTTAATGATCTAAAGCAACCAAATTCCACTCGGGTTTGGTTTCCTAAGGACTAATCCTAAGGACCCATATAAAAAGGGTACCGATATTTATTGTTTATCTTTCAGGTACCTATAAAAGAAATATGGATACTAGATAGTGGATGTTCTAAACATATGACCGGAAACATCAAACTCCTATCAACCGTACAATTCAAAGATGGTGGCGACATTACTTTTGGTGATAACAACAAGGGTAAAGTGATTGGCATCGGAACAGTTGGTGATCCAACTAAGCCAACCATCGAAAACGTGTTACTCGTTGAGTGTTTGAAATAAAATCTATTATCCATTTCTCAATTATGTGATAAAGAATTTAAAATAGTTTTCGAAAAGAATGCATGCATTATATATGATTTTAATATGGCTAATATTTTATTCCATGGTAATCATAAGAATAATATATATATATATATATATATATATATATATATATATATATATATATATATATATATATATATATATATATATTATGCATGAAAATATCTTCAAATGATCATTGTTTAAAAGCATTGACAAATAACACATTATCAAGGCATAAACATTTTGGACATACTAACTTTAAGCATTTAGCACGTATTTCAAAACATAAGTTAGTTTCTAGAATGCCTAATATATCTTTTACTAATATACAATTTTGTGATGCATGTCAACAAGGAAAAATGCATAAATCTGCTTTTAAATTAAAAGATGATATATCTACTAAAAGACCACTTGAACTTTTACATTTAGATTTATTTGGTCCTTCTAGAATAGCTTCTTTAAATGGCAATAAATATGCTTTTGTAATTGTTGAATATTATTCAATATATACATGGGTATTATTTTTGAAACATAAAAATGTTGCATTTGAAGAATTTACAGTATTTTGTAAAAGAATTCAAAATTTAAAATCTTCATCCATTATTACTATTCGTAGTGATCATAGAGGAGAATTTGAAAATGAATTACTAACAAAATATTGTAATAAACATGGTATAACACATAACTTTTCTTTTCCTCGAGCCGCACCACAAAATGTTGTAGTTGAAAGGAAAAAATAGAACTTTACAAGAATGTGCTAGAACTGTGTAATGTGATAGTAATCTACCAAAATATTTTTAGCAGAAGCCGTCGCTACTGCATGTTATGTTTTAAATAGAATTTTGGTTAGACCACAATGAATAAAACTTGTTTTGAATTATTTATGATCGTATACCTCGTGTATCTTATTTTAAAGTATTTGGTTGTAAATGTTTTATTCATAATACTAAGGATTCACTAGATAACTTTGATTCTAAATCAAATAAAGGTATTTTTGTAGGATATTCTACATGTAGTAAAGAATATATGATTTATAATAAACAAACCTTATGTATTGAGGAATCTCTTAATGTAATTTAGATAAGAATTTTACACCTATCAAACATTTAGATGAAGAAGATTCTATTCCTATCACTAATTCTTTAGAAAACACTAAGTTAGATGACAATGATTCTACTAATTCCATTCTTGAAATTATTCCTGAAAATACAAATCTTCCTAAAGCATTTGTTGAAATTCCTAATCATCCACATAATCTAGTTATTGGAGATATTTCTGATAGAGTAAGAACTAGATCTCAAATAGAACAAATGCCTAATTGTGCATTTATATCATCCATTGAACCAAAGAATGTTATTGAAGCATGTAAAGATAGTTCATGGATTATAGCAATGCAAGAAGAACTTAATCAATTCAAAAAGAATTATGTATGGGAATTAGTACATATACCTTCAGATCATCCTATTATTGGTACTAAGTGGGTATTTAAGAATAAATTGGATGAATCTGGACAAGTAGTTTGAAATAAGGCTATATTAGTTGCACAAGGTTATAATCAGGAAGAAGGCATAGATTATGATGAAACCTATGCTCATGTAGCAAGATTTGAATCTATTAGAATGCTTTTAGCATATGCATGTTACAAAGATTTTAAGTTATATAAAATGGAAGTTAAAAGCGCATTTCTTAATGGTATTATAAAAGAAGAAGTTTATGTAGAACAACCGCCAGGATTTCAACATGAAAGTTTGGATAATCATTTTTTCAAATTGAAGAAAGCATTATATGGTTTAAAACAAGCACCTCGTGCTTGGTATGAAAGATTGAAAAACTTTCTGTTAAAATCTGGTTATTCTATTGGAAAAATAGATTCTACTTTATTTACTAAACAAATAGATTCTGATGTCATCATTATACAAATATATGTTGATGACATAAATTTTGGTTCTACTGATGATTCTCCTTGTCAAGAATTTTGTAAGGAACTGCAGAATGAATTTGAGATGAGTCACATGGGTGAATTAACCTATTTTCTTGGACTTTAAATCAAGCAAATGAAGGTAGGTAAATTTATACATCAAAGTAAGTATACAAAAGAACTCATCAAAAGGTTTGGATTAGAAAATTCTGCAGAAAAGCGTACTCCAATGGGTACTTCATCAAATCTTGACAAGGATGCAGATGGTAAGAGTGTTGATCAAACACTATATCGAGGTATGATTGGATCATTACTTTATCTTACCGCAAGTAGACCAGATATTAGGTTTTCTGTTTGCTTATGTGCTAGATATCAGTCAGATCCTAAGTTATTATATTTGACTGCTGTCAAAAGGATAATTATGTATATCAAACATAAATCTAATTTTTGGTTTATATTATCCAAAATCAAATTCATTTGATTTGATTTCATATAGCGACGCAGATTTTGCTGGGTGCAAATCTGATCGTAAGAGTACAAGTGGAACTTGTCACTTTTTAGGTTATGCATTAGTATCATGGTTTAGTAAGAAACAAAATTCTGTTTCTTTATCTACTACTGAAGCCGAATACATTGCCGATGGTTGAGCATGTGCACAGATTTTATGGATGAAACAAACTATACAAGATTATGGCATTTCATGTAACACATCTCCTATAATGTGTGACAACACCAGTGCTATAAACTTATCCAAAAATCCGGTACATCATGCACGTACTGAGCACATAGATATCTGACATCATTTCTTGGATGATCATGTCCTTAAAGGTGACATTATTCTTAAGTATATAGATACTAAAAATCAGATAGCCGATATCCTAACTAAACCCCATAAGAAAGAAACTTTTCTAAAACTTAGAAGAGAACTTGGCATTATTATTGAATCAAAATTTTAATCATATATTATAGTTATATATTACGTTAGTATCATTTTATTGTTTTTCTGGATTTTTCTGAATGAATTCATTTTTTGAATTAGTCGACTAATACTGGATACTAGTCGACTAACTCTCCAGAATTACTTATTATATTGACATAAATGTTTACTATTTTTAAAATTATTTATATATCACTTTATTAGGTTTAAACCAGATTTTCTCATTCAAAATTTTGAATGATACATCTCCCTCTCATAAAGTACTTTTCAAGTACAAAGACATGACCTCTCTCTTACACCCTTTTTACTTTGAGTACAAAAGTATTTAATGGTCAAACCCTCTTACACAATTCCCTTCCCAAGGCAAAAACCCTTCAGTACTTCATTTGACCGAAATAAATTTTATTTATAAATTTTTGAATTTTTTTGGTCAATGCCTAAACCGCTCCACAAAAATCCCCGACTAGTCAACCAATAACCAATCCTAGTCGACTAATCGCTGTAGACAGCCGAAGAACAATAGTTTTTGAACGTTGTTTTGCACGATTTCTTGTTAGATTTCCCTATCAAAACGTTGCAGAAGTTCCCTAAACGTCTTAGGAGTTATTAGGGAGTTATTTAATTCGGTTTCTTGATTCAAAATTCGAATTTCCCACTCAAATCTTCTATTTAAACACCATGGGTCTTTCTTCTTCAGCATGAGAAAACCCAAGGCACAATATATGTAACGACAGTTTTAATGATATGTTTTCGTATTCTACATTGTCGTACTTTTCTGTACCCGTATTATTGCATATTCGTTTTATGTAATTGTCGTTAGGCATAATTATACATCGTATCCGTATCAGCTACGAACCATATAGTATTAACTATTTTCATTTTAAAAATCTACTATGATACATTTCATTAAATAATTAATCTAAATTTCAAAATTCAAACTTTTAAATTCAAATATTTTTTTTGAAAACCTTCCTAATTAAATCCTATTAAAACTATATATAATTGGTATTATTAATCCTAGATTCCTCCCCTATTAATGTTTGCATTTCAAACCTTCCTATTTTTGAATCAACCCTAACTCTAGCCCTAGACCAAGCTGCACTTCTCCTTTTGGCTTTCCATTATTTTCATTTTACAAAAAAAGAGAACCCAGGTTAGTTATTCACGCAACCCAAGCCAACACAACCTAAAACTAAAACCCCAAGGGACCCAAGCACTCACGTGCTCATCCTCAAACCCCATCATAAAGCCAAACCCTTTAGCCTACAGATTTTTAAACCATGCACAAATAAAACCTAATGCTTACCTCAGACTTCCCCTACTCACGTGAACCTAAGCCCATCCCTACAAGAACCTAACTACATAACCATATACCCATATCAATACTATAAAGCCCTAACACCCTAGGCCATCTACCCTCCCCCCTCCGTCCTCTTGACGCGCCCGAAACCTACTCCTAGATTCCACCTGGCGGTGTCACGATCGACAGGCGTGGTATGGCCCCTAGGTGTCAATTCCGGGCTCTATCTGCAAGCGGACGGTGTCAAGTTGTAGTATAAAAGATATTGAATCCCACAAGGACGGTGACAGTGTATTTGGGTTCTCAGGTTACTTTTATATCTCGAAGTGAGATAGCTATCGGGTTGAGAGAATTGGTTGTTGTGTTGTTGTTGTTTTAATAATAAAAAGGACTAGGGCGTTAGGGATCACCAATAAAACCGACGGGGATTGACGTTGGAATAGAATCCTTATGTTGCATAAGGGTTAGGGAATTAATCTCCCAATTCGTACCAGTCTCGTGGATTAGAATTGCAAGGTATTTCGATGGCTCTCATTGACGTAATAGCGGTAGTCGACAAGGTAGCGACATAGTTCGTCGGGGAATCCCCTCAAGGCATGAGCTGGGCATGGTCACGAGCCTTGGTTGGATCCACCGATTTCCCTATTCGAATCCTACGGATACCTCTTAAGCACATTAATTCCACAGACCGTGGGCAAGATCTCAGTACGGGTTATCTAGGGATTTGGTAGGATCAACCGAAATACTCCCCTAAATTCCTAATTCAACATAAGGATCCGGATCTACGTCTTCCCCCTAGGATCTTAGGGCTAACCCATCAACCCTAGAAAAGTCTACTCACTCGTGACGTTATTGACGAACAAAAACACGACTTTTAAGAGAGAAGCCATCATGGCAAATTAATAGAATGAAGATTAAGAAACTTACAGCGAGAGATGGAGAAAAATAACGAGCAATAGATCCAAAGAAGATTCAAAATCTCAATACACAATAGTAGCAATCAAACGCCAAAAATAATCCAATAATCTTCAGGAAATTGTTCTAGATCTAACAAGTATTCTCTATTCCAAATCTCCTCTCCAAAAAACTAATTCAAAAAAAAAAATTGAATTCGCTCCCTCGAAACGCAGTCGCAGCCCACAGTTCACTGCTCCAAGCGCGCAACAACCGCATCAAAAATCTTTCCAAAAATGGCCTTCAGCATCGTCGACCGAGTAGGTGACTCGGTCGAGCAGTAGGTTGCTCGGTGGGTTGCTTGGGCCGAGCAGCTGTACTGCTTGATCGAGCACGATAGTAAATCGCATTCCTCCAAAATGTTCACTCTGTCTGCTCGGTCCAAGTCAGCTCTGCTCGGTCCGTGCAGACATCTGACTCGGTTGCTGAAGAAGCTACTCGGGCCGTGCAAGGATTAGTCGGGCTTCAGAATGAAAGGCAGCTCGACTGAGCACTATGAGTGCTCGGTCCGAGCAAGCTACGTATCTGTTCCGTTATTTTTCTTTGTATCTACTCGACCGAGGAGCTGCTCTGCTCTGTCCGAGTCATATAGGAAACTCTCCTGCAGCATCTGAAGCTCCTCCTCTCCTCCTGCTCTCTCCTTCACTCCTCCTATGGATTCCAAAACACGGTGAACTGCTGTAGAGCTTCGCCAATGAGCTCACGGGCGTGTCAGATGTGTCCATACCCAGATCGGGTCCCAAATCGCTCCAAAATCCCTGAAAACTCATAAAACACTACGAAACTCAAATATAACGTTAGAATTGCGATATCGTAGGAAAATATGGGATTTGGAAGCGAAAATAGAGTGGAATACAATGTCATGAAGCTTTGAAAAAGGTGTAAAATATGGACACATCAAAATCCCCCAAGCTTACCTCTTACTCGTCCTCGAGGAAGACGAATACTTGGTACGCTGGGAGAAAAACAAAAAAAAGAAATAAAAATAAAAATAAGAATAAAAGAGAATGGGAGTGGATGGAGGGTGCTAAGGTTATTCGGTCAGATCTCAGGCCTAAGCAGTGTATCACGATGCTCTTAATAGTAAAAGTACATGCTAATGGTATTTTCACGTTTTACAAATCATATGTCTAGCAAGCAATACAGACAAAAGAAAGGGATCTACTGAAATAACGCCATCAACTCATATCAATCTCATTCAATCCATAGAGTCTAGTATAAAGGGAGTTGGCAATGCGCTTTTCAATCACAGATACACATGGAGCATATAGAAGCCACACATCATGCAGTAAAGAATAGAAAGAATCATGCTATTCAATTATTCATTTCGAGTCATGAAAAATCTCCCAAAACTAAAGTGTTTCGTAAAGTTTAAGTATTATCAAATCTCCCCGTTATGCACCGTCTCCACTCTAATGTCACACTCACTCATGTGATCAGTTGGTTCACCCCCCAAGCGTAGATTGAGGCATCGCATCTAGTGAAAGGATATGGAATTTTTCTTCTTTTTCCCAGTATATGTGATAACTTCTAATGAAAGGATACAAAACGATTTTCTTCCTTCATTTTCTTTCTTTTTCTTTTCTTTTTCACAAATATATATATATATATATACACATTTTTTCTTTTCTTTTTTTCAATTAGAAGCTGTACTTTTCTTATTTGGGATTTTTGGGAAGTAAGAAGCGGTAAGGGTAGCTGCAGGGGTGAAACCAACTGATATGTAGAGAACTATAGAGATATGTGGAGAGGAAAAATAATGGATCTCTCGGTTCACTCATAAGAGGTGCACAACAGTTTGATAAAATAATACTCTAACTAAACTCATAAATAGCATGGGTATTTTCATTCATCTAGATGAACACTGAAAAAGCATGCAGTAATGGGCACAATGATGTCAAGCATGCAAACAGAAGTGAATAAGATATAAAACAGATGCTCCAAGTGTTCTAGTGATGCATAAACCTAGGTGCATTACCCAACATAGCACATACTAGATATTATTTCCTGCATTTGATTTTCAATTCATTTCAGGCATTAAATCAGATAGATCGACAAAAGAATATGCACACATATAGAAAGTAAAACTGAAATTACCCTAATAGCGTTTCATCAGATAGCAAGCATCGTGAGTAACTACTAAGGCAATGAGAAGCATCATCATACAGAACATCCTTAGCATAAAAAGAGAAAAAAGGCGGAGAAAATAGGAAAATGAAGAAAAAGGGATGCATGCATTACAAAAGCAGAAAACATGATGCAGAATGAGAAGAAAGATAAGGACGTGGAAAAGTGGTGAAAAAGTAAAATAAAAATTGAAATATGGAAGAAAATGTAAAAGAAAAAATGAAAAATAAAGCGGTAACGCTAATCCCCCAATCTAAACCCTACAGTGTCCTCACTGCTGAGAAAACGCTGGTAGGCGGTAGATGATGCTAAAGAGGGTGTGTGGGTGGTGGGATATACATAATAAAAACTGTGCAAAAAGAAGAAAAAACATGACATGATGCATGATGATGTATGTGTGGGTCCTCCCCCAAGCTGTCAGAAATCAGTGCCCCGAACAGACAGATGGGCTCAATATAAAATAAGGGAGGCCAAAAACGGGTAAGGACGACATCAAGCAGAGGCACCACCAACTGGGGGTGGTGATGGGTCCATCTACTGTAGACCAGGGGATGTAGGTGGATCTGTCTGGAACTCAGTAGGTGGGTCAGTTTTCCAGTGACGAACTAGATTCCGAAGAAAAGGTAGGTCATGCTTGACTGACTGTTGAGTAATGGCACCCCCTGACCTTTGAGTAGGAGCATGGCAACGAACTGGTCGCCCTGGTCGACATCACGAAAGGTAACGTCATATGACGCGTTGCCGATATAAATAGGCTCAGGGGGAGGGGGCGTTGGGTGGCGGAGGGGAAGTGGCAGACGATTCACCAACAGGGTTGGTTTGAGTCGGTGAGCGTGTACGACGGGTACGCCGAGTAGGCCTAGGGTTTGTTGTGCCGGTGTTGGTGGGCCTAGCACGGCAAGGCGGCATCGTGCAAGTTGTATGAAAGCATGCGGCAGTATGTAAAGTAAATAGGGTAGTATGTAAAGTACCAACAAGAATGAGATGGCGTTTTGATCGATGACGTGATTGCCGCTGATCTGGAGTATCCCCCAAGCTGCTCCAAGAAAAGCCCTTTTATGTGGACCATGCATACCTGAATTGAAAGAAAGTAATGTCAAGCGAGGATGATTAATGTGAAGAGATCTATTGGATGTTAGTATAGCTCGGTTGAGGCTAGGAGGGGTCGGTGGCGACGACTGGAAAAGGTGGCGGTGATGGGGGCGGAGAAGCAACTGGGAGAGCATTTTGTTTTAGAGAGAGAGAAAAAATAATTGACCGGCTTTGAGAGTGTGGTGGCGGCCATGAGAAGTTGATTGGGTCGAGCGGATGGGGAGCTCGGGGGGTGGTTTGGGTAGGGCTTTTAAGGGCAAGGGTGGGTCTGGGTTAAAGAAGCAGCTCGAACCCGACCGAAAGAACAAGCCCCGAAATCAACTACAGCCGACTCCGACCGAGCAACATGATTGCTCGGTCGAGCAAGCTGCAAGATAAATCGAGAAATAAAACATATACTCCCTTAAGCTTGCTCGGTCTAGCAGAATGTTACTCGGTCGAGCAGGAAACCGCTTGGACCGAGCTGTTGCTGCTCGGGCCGTGTAGATAGAACGTCGTTTTCTCCAAGTTTTCAAGAGCCTGTCATACTCGACCGAGTAGTCGGATGCTCGGTTTGATCGATGTATGCTCGGACCGAGCCAATTCTGCTCGGGCCGCATAGACAGAGTGATGTTTCTCGCGTGATTGGGTGACCCTGTTCTGCTCGACTGATCAGTGTAGCTGCTCGGTCAGATCGATGTCTGCTTGGACCGAGCCGATGCTTCTAGGGCCGTGCGGGCAGACTGATGATTTTGCTTGTGTTGGTCGTGCCTGCGCTACTCGATCGAGCAGTGTGGCTGCTCGGTCGAGTCACCTGTGTCTTATTTTTGCTCCTTTTTCTTTCGTTTTCTCTTCAAATCTGCTGCTCCCTTCCAGCTTCTTTTTGTTTAAAACATCGATTTACGTGCCCCTTCACGTTCAACCTGTAAAGGGGGTGAACTCATCAAATTTTGGTGTTTTCAAGAGGAAATGAATATCCCTTTTATTCGGTTTTCTTAGATAGATAGAGTAAAAAGAAATATGATGTTGAAAAAGAAAATCTAAGGTATAAGAGATTGGGTTTCCTTCCAATAAGGGCTCGTTGTGTCATGAGCTCGACTCCCTCAAGTTTTTTTCAAAAGTTGGCGGGGGATCACTCGAGGAAGCATGTCTCCTCTTGTCCGATTGGTTCTCCTGCTCTGTACGGTTTAATCCTCGGGCCGTTTACTTTGATGTTTTCGTTTTTTTCCTTTGAGCTCAACGGCACCTCCCGGAGATAAGCTTACTATCTTGTAAGGGCTGGACCACCTTGACTTTAATTTCCCGGGGAAGATGCGTAATCTTGAATTGTAGAGGAGTACCTGGTCACCAACATCATGGTGAACCACCGTGATGTTTCTATCATGATAAGCCTTGGTCCTCTCCTCATATATCGTTGCATTCTCATAAGCATGCCGCCGAATTTCATCCAACTCATTGCTGTGTAAGGCTCGTCTCGTGGCAGCGCTTTGGTAGTCGAAGGTCATTTTCTTTATTGCCTAATACGCTCTTTGTTCCAACTCTACCGAAAGGTGGCAAGCTTTTCCATACACTAGTCTATAGGGGGTTGTGCCGATGGGAGTCTTGAAGGCGGTGCGATATGCCCAAAGGGTGTCGCCCAACTTGTGTGACCAATCCTTCCTTGAGCCGCTAACTTTTCTCTCCAGGATGCTTTTGATTTCCCTGTTGGATACCTCCACTTGGCCACTAGTCTAAGGGTGATAAGCAAAAGCGACCTTGTGATGAACTCCATATTTTTTCAGCATCGTCTCGAACTTCTTCTCGATGAAATGGCTCCCTCCATCACTTATGATTGTCCATGGGACTCCAAAATGGGGAAAGATTGTATTCTTGAAAAACTTGGCTACTATCCTCGCGTCGTTTGTCGGGGTGGCCATGGCTTACAACCACTTCGAGACGTAATCAACAGCGACCAAGATGTACTTATTGCCGTTACTCGATGGGAAAGGTCCCATGAAGTCAACACCCCAATAGTCAAATAGTTCTATCTCCAAGATGCCATGAAGGGGTGTCTCATTCTTCTTTATGATATTTCCCATCCTCTGGCATCTATCACATTTCCTGATGTATTCGTTCGTAACTCTGAATATAGTGGGCCAGTAGAAACCACTTTAGAGGATTTTTGCCGTGGTTTTGGTGACAGCTACGTGTCCACCGCATGGTTGATCGTGGCAATGCGATATGATGGAGGTCGCTTCTTCCTTTGGGATACATCACCTGATGATCCCGTCAGCGCATGTTCAGAACATGTACGGGTCGTCCCAGAAGTAACTCTTGGCCTCATGTAGGAACTTCCTCCTCGAATAGGTCGCCAACCCATGCGGGACTATGCCGCTTAACCGGTAATTCACTGTATCAGCGTACCAGGGGGCTTCAGAGGAATTCGTCGCAGATAACTTGTGATGACCCGTATTTAGCAATACCCATTTTCTACGTATTTTCTTAATTAATAATATTTTATAATGGTTTGTTAGGAGTTGAACATCAAGATAGTTTATAAATCATTTATAAAAAATGTTTTGTGGAACCAATATGCTTAAAACATATTTTAGGGTATACGAGTACCAACCTAAATCCCTAAATGATTTTTATAATTATTTAAACCCAATTTTAACATTATAGCCGTAACAATTATTTTTCTAAGTAAACGTTTTCAATATGATTTCAAACTTCTACAGTGTCACTCTAAGATCATTTAGAGCCTCCCACATTAATTTCGTAATTTTCCGAAGTCGGATCAATAGAGAACCCGCAAACCCGCTTCCTAAACGTTTTGGCCCAAAACACGTATTTTCGTAGTCCAAACTACGAAATAGATCTCGTAGTCACGATCCTCGTGACGATACGAACCCGTGGCTATATTTTCGTAATTTTTCGGAGTCGTTTAACCCGAGGGGCAAAATTGTAATTTCACTAATTACTTTCACTAATTACTGTTTTACATTACCCTAATTACCATGTTAATTACCTAGTTTAAATCCCTAATGTCGGCAACCTCACACGTTGTGATTTAGAGTTTTAGTCTAACCTTCTAACCTATTTGTCAAAAAGATAATCTTTGCATTAATATCATCTTGACTAAATATTTAATACCCCCTATTAATTAATTAATACTTAAGCCTATTTAAACCCCTGTTTCTCTTCAAAAAAACCCACACCCAGGCAAAAGCCCCCGCTCTCTTCCCCTTCACGTCGAACCCAACTCCCCCTCTCCTCTCCCGTTCGTTCTCCGACCACCGACCGCCACCCTCCTCTCCGACAGCACCCCGATCCCTTCCCCCGCCACCGTCGCTCAGGCGACATCCCCGAGCGCCGAACGGCTCCGCTGCCTCGACCCTGAGCTTCGCCGTCCTCCCCCGCTTCGAACGACTCGCCACCGCCACAGCCGTACACCCCGACCCGCTCCCCGGCCTCGTCTCCGCCTCCGACCAAAGCCCGCCGTCCACTGCTCCACCGCCTCACCGGAGCATCGCCCGAACGCCGGCGAACCCCCGAGCAGCGCCCGTCGCTTCCACCGCCGCCCACCGCCTCGCCGTCCTCCCGACGAACCCGCCGACCTCGCCGGAGTCGACCGCCGCCGCCGCTCGACGCTGCCGGTGAAGACCGCCACCCCACGCCGCCGCCCCCCAAGCCCCGTCGCCGGCGAAACAATCCACCCCTCTCTCTCTCGCGAGATAACGGCAGCGTGAGTTTAATTCGAATGGCAAACTTGTAAATATTGCGAACTTTCGTAATATTCGATTTTAATTAATTAATAATAGGGTTTAAGGGTTATAAATCCATAACTTGATATACAGGGGCCAGAAAAATGTGTGGATAGTCCCAGAAAATCAGAAACGACGAAACAAATCCATTGGCGCTAGTTTCATCGCCAAAAGGCAAGTATATTTCTCACAGTGAATTTTTAAAGGCAAAACTTAAATAGATTAAAATGCTTTTAAAATTCGTATCTTGCAATTTTTACACATACCGATGTATGACAAAAATATATGTTACAGTACTTGTAAATACGATCGTTTTGACATCTTGTTTACAGAATTCCGACGTACGGTTTTTCCGGAATAAATCTTTGAACATGGGTATTATTAATAATTTCTTGTTTTAAAAATCCTTTTGAAATTCATAACATGTGATTTTACGTACACCAATGTAAGATAAAAATATATGTCTTAGTACTAGTGAATACGATCATTTTGACACCTTGTTTGAAGAATTCTGATGTACGGTTTGCTCGAAACAATTCTTTGAACATTCATCTTTAAAATAGTTTCTTGATTTTAAAATAGTTTTTTTTTGGCTATTTTAAATGGTCTAAAATTGTTAAAATTATTTAAACAATCTTGAAAAATAACTACTAGTCTTAGAAAGTATTTTGAGCTAATTTAAACCCTTTTGCTCAGTTAAATCGTATCATACTCGTCTTTTCATTCTATTTAAGTGATCTTTATGTTTTCATTTAATTGTTGAATCAAGTTGTGAAGTTATGAACTTTTGTGAAACTATTGTACGGACTATTGAGATACCGAGACTGAATTGACTGAAATGGAAGATGGAACTTCAACAATATTGAATGGAAGATGGAACTTTAACAATATAGAATGAAAGATGGAATTTCAATAATAGACAGATAGTACACGTTCTTTGACCGACACTAGACTTGACCTGGGATTGGGGTAGTCTATGATCACAAGTGTTACAGAATGACTGGATGCGCCATACTAAATTACCTCCAACACATTACGGGGGTTAGATCCTTGACCGTTGCCATATCGGAACGGTGGGTAAGCCTCGGAGTTGCTACCGTCGCAGGCTGCATGTTGGTTATCTCTAGTACTCTTGGACATGGACTTATCACTAGGATAGACTGGTTGTTGATTAATTGTTCTAACATCTTTTCTGCAGGTTGCTATAGTGTTATCATTGAATGTTAAATTGTCACAGGTTACAGATGGCTTGGAAAATTGTTATTGAATATTGAATTGTTGTAGGTTGCTAGCAGTATCGCCAATTGCTATCAGATTATTAAATTGTTACAGGTTACAAATGGTTGCGAACATTTGACTGCTTTAACTGCTTTACACTGCTATAACTCTTTTATACTTATCTTATCACTTGTGTTCTCAGTTTTTAATTTAAATGTCTAACATTTTGGTTTTGAGAATATCTTGCCGAGTATACCTCGCTGACGGACATTTCATTTTGTTGTTTTTACGAAATGTCCGTCAGGTACCGACAGTGAGTTCGTTGAAGTCTTTGCTGCAGGAACCGAGCCAGAGCTCGAAGGCTACGTGGAGTATCTACCCACAGAAGACTAGACATTCCCCTTCGCGACTGCACTTTATATATTTGAATAATGTAATTGTTGTACTTGTTGATTGCGGCCATACTAGGCCTATGTTGTACTTTACTTTCAGACGCTTTGGTATTGTAATAATGTCATCTGTACTATTTCTTATAAGCATGCAAGATCCTGCCATATTATTTCATAGACGCTTAGTGTGTTTAAACCAAGGAGGAAGAAAAAAAAAGTACTCCTCTTTGTTTTAAGCACATCGCGGACCCGCTCGCGTCCTCGCTCCCGGTAGAATGGGAAGCGGGGCGTGACAGGTTTTAGTGGTGGCCCATGCAGGTCTTGCTTATGCGAATACCTTAAGAAATGGTTTGGATGTCATTGATATCAAAGTATCTAACTAGTATATAATTACCGAACTTACCTTGTGGTTTGTTTTACAGCATGGCAGGTAGACCCAACACCAGGAATACCAACGGCATCACCGAGAACGACTTCATGGGGATCATCAGAGAGATGTTGGACATCCAGCATCAAATCCTCGAGCGTGAACCTAGAACTGAACGCCGAGGAGAAGCCGGAGTTAAACAATTCCGTGAGATGCGTCCTAAAACATTCTCTGGAAAGGAAACTCCATTGGAAGCTGAAGAATGGGCACGTAACACTGAAGATAATTTGGCTGCTGCCCGCATCCCCCAGGCAGGATGGGTGGAAATAGCCAGGCTCCAACTGACTGATTACGCCCGAACCTGGTGGGACACTGAGGAAAAGCGTATAATGCGACCTATTGCCTGGGCCACATTTCGCGAGCGTTTCGACACAAAGTTTTTTCCTAAAGCAGCAAGAAGGGAACTTCAACAACGTTTCGTCAACTTGAAACAGGAATCAATGACCGTTGATGAATACGATGCTGAGTTCTCTATGCTGAGTCAATTCGCTCCTCACATGGTCGAGAATACGGAAGACCATGCCTTCCAGTTCCGCCAAGGTCTGAATTACAATATTCAAGCTTCAATGACCTCGGCTGATCTGACCAGCTATGAGAAGATACTGGAGTTTGCCCGCAACCATGAGGCTCTTGACAAACAGCGTAAAGCAGCCCAAGGAAAGCGCCCGATGGAACCACCGAGGAACAATCTTCGACCGATGCAAACTACTACCTTCAAGAGGCCTACTGCTCCCAACAACTACAGGCCTGTTGCTCCAGCCAACAATCGGACCGCTGCTCCTCCAAACAACAATCGAGCTACTATGGTATGCTTCCACTGCAACCGACCAGGCCATACCAAGAAGGACTGTCGCCAACTGTTGAACCAATGCTTGGCATGTGGATCACCAGAGCACGCTGTTAAGGACTGCCCTCAGCGCATCAACAAACCATTTACTACTAGAGCTCCTGGATCAACATCCCGTGGACCACCCTTACCGCCACAGCAGAGGGTTTTCCAACAGGCCCAGCCTAAACGCCAAGCTTTTACCATGACTGCTGAAGAAGCCGAGGCGACTGAACCAGTGATCACAGGTAACATCTAAGACATCCTCCCTTACCTTTCTAGATGCTCATAGCTTTACTTTAGACTGCTAAGAATACCTTATCGTACTCTAGGTATCGTTTTAGTAGCATCTACACCAGCCTTGTCCCTCTTTGATTCTGGAGCATCCCATTGCTTCTTATCACTTAAGTTCGCTACAACACATTCCATTCCTATTGACCCTCTTTCTAACCGATGGAACATCAACACCGGGAATGGCGTAGTGAAGACTTCCGGTGGCTGTCGATCATGCCCTTTGGTGATATGTGGTCGCGAGCTCTACGCTGACTTCATGGTAATCGACATGCCAAACTTTGACGCTGTATTCGGAATGGATTGGTTAGGAACTTTTTACGCTACCATCGATTGCCGCAAAAAGAAGGTAGTGTTTGAAATTCCCAACCATCCAATGTTCGAATTTTCGAGCGGAAGCCAGTCGCTTGGACCTATTCAATTCCGGGCCAAGCCTCTGAAGATGATGATGGCCTCTATGCTAGCTGAACCTGAGAAGCCTAGAGTAGTTCGAGAATTCGACGACGTATTTCCTGAAGAAATTTCAGGATTACCACCCGATCGAGCTCTCGAATTCACCATTGACCTGATGCCAGATATTCAGCCTATCTCCAAAGCTCCTTATCGTATGGCACCAGCAGAATTGGAGGAACTTCGTACTCAATTAGACGACCTGTTGCAGAAGGGATTGATACATCCCAGCGTATCTCCCTGGGGTGCACCAGTCCTATTGGTCAAGAAGAAGGACGGCTCAAGAAGGATGTGCGTGGACTACCGAGAGCTGAACAAGGTCACCGTGAAGAACAAGTATCCATTGCCGCGCATCGACGACATCTTCGACCAACTTGGTGGGTCTCGAGTCTTCTCCAAGCTTGACCTCCGAAGTGGATATCACCAAGTGAAAGTCAAGAAGGACGACATATCCAAGACTGCTTTTCGAACCAAGTATGGACACTACGAATTCGCAGTTATGCCCTTTGGCGTGACCAATGCGCCAGCAGTATTCATGAATCTCATGAACCTCATCTTTTATGAGTTCTTGGATAAATTCGTAGTGATCTTTATTGATGACATTCTGGTCTATTCAAAAAGCGAGGAAGATCATGCTGACCACCTGCGGATCGTATTGAAGACTCTGCGTCATCATCGACTTTACGCCAAGTTCAGCAAATGTGAATTTTGGCTTAACCGCGTTGCCTTTCTTGGGCATGTGGTATCTGGAGATGGAATTTCTGTCGATCCGGAGAAAGTTGCATCTGTTAGAAATTGGCCAACCCCTCGGTCAGTTTCGGACATCCGGAGTTTTCTTGGATTGGCTGGCTACTACCGTCGATTCATCCAGGACTTCTCCAAGATTGCTGAGCCTATGACTCGACTGACGAGGAAGGACGTCAAGTATATTTGGTCCAAGGCTTGTGAGCAAGCTTTCGAAGGATTGAAGACGAAGCTAACAACTGCACCAGTTCTGGCTATACCAGACAGAACTGGGGGATTTGAAGTATATTGTGACGCATCTGGCAAAGGTCTCGGATGCGTGCTACATCAACATGGTCATGTTGTGGCGTATGCTTCTCGACAACTGAAGACTCATGAGAAGAACTATCCGACTCATGATCTGGAGCTAGCCGCAGTTATTTTTGCTCTGAAGATCTGGAGACATTTTCTACTGGGCGAGCAAGTGAAGATCTTCACCGACCACAAAAGTCTGAAGTATATCTTCACGCAGAAGGAGCTGAACATGAGACAACGCAGATGGTTGGAACTCATGGCTGACTACGACATCGACCTCCAATATCATCCTGGGAAGGTTAATGTTGTACCAGACGCATTGAGCCGGCTACCAACTGTTATGACACTCACGGCTCAGAAAAGGCTACAACTAGAGCTGCGAGAGATGGAGATTGAAATCATTCTACCTGGGATTGAAGCTTCATTGATGAATCTTCAAATTCAGTCTACCATCATCGACCGTATCAAAGCCGCTCAAGCTGGAGATGCAAAGTTACGGAAGATCAAGACTCAAGTGGAAGCAAGTCTTCGAACGGATTTTCTTATCCATGAAGACGGATCCTTGAGATATGGCAGCAGAATCTGCGTGCCTTCAGGCGATATCCGAGAAGAGCTGATGAATGAAGCACATAGTTCCCCATACTCTGTACATCCTGGTGGCACCAAAATGTACAAGGATCTTCGTCTAAATTTTTGGTGGCATGGAATGAAGAGAAGCATTGCTCGAAGCGTCGCCAAATGCCTGGTATGTCAGCAAGTGAAGGCTGAACATCATCGCGTCGCAGGATTGCTTCAACCGCTGCCTATTCCCGAGTGGAAGTGGCAACACATCACCATGGATTTCGTCACTGGACTACCTCGGAGTACAAAGCAGAATGATGCCATCTGGGTGATCGTTGATCGATTAACCAAGTCGGCACATTTCATACCATTCCGAGTAGGACAATCGACTGAACTACTTGCAAAGAAGTACATGGAGGTAACGATTATTCTTATACCTTATAACTTCTTCTTAGTTTATGTCGTAATATGAGCGATGACCGTACAGGAAATCGTGAGATTGCACGGAGTCCCAGTGAGCATTGTCTCTGATCGAGACACGAGATTCACATCTCACTTTTGGAAAAGTCTGCAATCAAATCTTGGTACCAATCTGAGTTTCAGCACTGCGTATCATCCGCAGACGGATGGACAATCAGAGCGCACCATCCAGATACTCGAAGATATGTTGAGAGCTTGTATGCTTGACTTCAAGGGCTCGTGGGAAGACCACTTGCACTTAGTGGAGTTTTCATACAACAACAGCTACCAAGCAAGTATCGGTATGGCCCCATTTGCAGCACTCTATGGAAGAAAATGTCGTTCTCCATTAAGTTGGGATGACATTGGCGACCGAGAACTTTTGGGTCCAGAGCTGATTGTAGAAGCTGTTGATGTGGTGCGTACTATCAGAGACAAACTTCGCATTGCACAAGACCGATACAAGCACTGGGCCGATGCGAAGCGTCGTCATCTAGAGTTTCAACCTGGAGATCATGTATTTCTGAAAATATCTCCTAACCGTGGAGTAATCAGATTTGGAAGAAGGGGAAAGCTCAGTCCGAGATTCATCGGCCCTTTCGATATACTGGAGCGAGTTGGAGAAGTAGCTTACCGCCTGGCCCTACCACCTTCACTGGAAGGAGTACATGACGTATTCCATGTCTCACAGCTGCGTCGTTACATTAGTGATCCTACTCACGTGGTTGACCACTCGGAGATCACAGTACGACCAGATCTTTCATATGAGCAACAACCAGTGCAGATTTTGGATCGACGACAGAAGACTCTCAGGAATAGCGTAGTCAATCTCGTTAGAGTGATGTGGCGACATGACTCACCTGGCGAATCCACCTGGGAACGAGAAGATGAGATGCGCGAGAGATATCCGTATTTGTTCACTGAATCTTAGTTCATTGTATCTTTATTATATGTATTTTAGTGTGAGAAATTCCGAGGACGGAATTTTTATAAGGTGGGTAGAATGTGATGACCCGTATTTAGCAATACCCATTTTCTACGTATTTTCTTAATTAATAATATTTTATAATGGTTTGTTAGGAGTTGAACATCAAGATAGTTTATAAATCATTTATAAAAAATGTTTTGTGGAACCAATATGCTTAAAACATATTTTAGGGTATACGAGTACCAACCTAAATCCCTAAATGATTTTTATAATTATTTAAACCCAATTTTAACATTATAGCCGTAACAATTATTTTTCTAAGTAAACGTTTTCAATATGATTTCAAACTTCTACAGTGTCACTCTAAGATCATTTAGAGCCTCCCACATTAATTTCGTAATTTTCCGAAGTCGGATCAATAGAGAACCCGCAAACCCGCTTCCTAAACGTTTTGGCCCAAAACACGTATTTTCGTAGTCCAAACTACGAAATAGATCTCGTAGTCACGATCCTCGTGACGATACGAACCCGTGGCTATATTTTCGTAATTTTTCGGAGTCGTTTAACCCGAGGGGCAAAATTGTAATTTCACTAATTACTTTCACTAATTACTGTTTTACATTACCCTAATTACCATGTTAATTACCTAGTTTAAATCCCTAATGTCGGCAACCTCACACGTTGTGATTTAGAGTTTTAGTCTAACCTTCTAACCTATTTGTCAAAAAGATAATCTTTGCATTAATATCATCTTGACTAAATATTTAATACCCCCTATTAATTAATTAATACTTAAGCCTATTTAAACCCCTGTTTCTCTTCACAAAAACCCACACCCAGGCAAAAGCCCCCGCTCTCTTCCCCTTCACGTCGAACCCAACTCCCCCTCTCCTCTCCCGTTCGTTCTCCGACCACCGACCGCCACCCTCCTCTCCGACAGCACCCCGATCCCTTCCCCCGCCACCGTCGCTCAGGCGACATCCCCGAGCGCCGAACGGCTCCGCTGCCTCGACCCTGAGCTTCGCCGTCCTCCCCCGCTTCGAACGACTCGCCACCGCCACAGCCGTACACCCCGACCCGCTCCCCGGCCTCGTCTCCGCCTCCGACCAAAGCCCGCCGTCCACTGCTCCACCGCCTCACCGGAGCATCGCCCGAACGCCGGCGAACCCCCGAGCAGCGCCCGTCGCTTCCACCGCCGCCCACCGCCTCGCCGTCCTCCCGACGAACCCGCCGACCTCGCCGGAGTCGACCGCCGCCGCCGCTCGACGCTGCCGGTGAAGACCGCCACCCCACGCCGCCGCCCCCCAAGCCCCGTCGCCGGCGAAACAATCCACCCCTCTCTCTCTCGCGAGATAACGGCAGCGTGAGTTTAATTCGAATGGCAAACTTGTAAATATTGCGAACTTTCGTAATATTCGATTTTAATTAATTAATAATAGGGTTTAAGGGTTATAAATCCATAACTTGATATACAGGGGCCAGAAAAATGTGTGGATAGTCCCAGAAAATCAGAAACGACGAAACAAATCCATTGGCGCTAGTTTCATCGCCAAAAGGCAAGTATATTTCTCACAGTGAATTTTTAAAGGCAAAACTTAAATAGATTAAAATGCTTTTAAAATTCGTATCTTGCAATTTTTACACATACCGATGTATGACAAAAATATATGTTACAGTACTTGTAAATACGATCGTTTTGACATCTTGTTTACAGAATTCCGACGTACGGTTTTTCCGGAATAAATCTTTGAACATGGGTATTATTAATAATTTCTTGTTTTAAAAATCCTTTTGAAATTCATAACATGTGATTTTACGTACACCAATGTAAGATAAAAATATATGTCTTAGTACTAGTGAATACGATCATTTTGACACCTTGTTTGAAGAATTCTGATGTACGGTTTGCTCGAAACAATTCTTTGAACATTCATCTTTAAAATAGTTTCTTGATTTTAAAATAGTTTTTTTTTGGCTATTTTAAATGGTCTAAAATTGTTAAAATTATTTAAACAATCTTGAAAAATAACTACTAGTCTTAGAAAGTATTTTGAGCTAATTTAAACCCTTTTGCTCAGTTAAATCGTATCATACTCGTCTTTTCATTCTATTTAAGTGATCTTTATGTTTTCATTTAATTGTTGAATCAAGTTGTGAAGTTATGAACTTTTGTGAAACTATTGTACGGACTATTGAGATACCGAGACTGAATTGACTGAAATGGAAGATGGAACTTCAACAATATTGAATGGAAGATGGAACTTTAACAATATAGAATGAAAGATGGAATTTCAATAATAGACAGATAGTACACGTTCTTTGACCGACACTAGACTTGACCTGGGATTGGGGTAGTCTATGATCACAAGTGTTACAGAATGACTGGATGCGCCATACTAAATTACCTCCAACACATTACGGGGGTTAGATCCTTGACCGTTGCCATATCGGAACGGTGGGTAAGCCTCGGAGTTGCTACCGTCGCAGGCTGCATGTTGGTTATCTCTAGTACTCTTGGACATGGACTTATCACTAGGATAGACTGGTTGTTGATTAATTGTTCTAACATCTTTTCTGCAGGTTGCTATAGTGTTATCATTGAATGTTAAATTGTCACAGGTTACAGATGGCTTGGAAAATTGTTATTGAATATTGAATTGTTGTAGGTTGCTAGCAGTATCGCCAATTGCTATCAGATTATTAAATTGTTACAGGTTACAAATGGTTGCGAACATTTGACTGCTTTAACTGCTTTACACTGCTATAACTCTTTTATACTTATCTTATCACTTGTGTTCTCAGTTTTTAATTTAAATGTCTAACATTTTGGTTTTGAGAATATCTTGCCGAGTATACCTCGCTGACGGACATTTCATTTTGTTGTTTTTACGAAATGTCCGTCAGGTACCGACAGTGAGTTCGTTGAAGTCTTTGCTGCAGGAACCGAGCCAGAGCTCGAAGGCTACGTGGAGTATCTACCCACAGAAGACTAGACATTCCCCTTCGCGACTGCACTTTATATATTTGAATAATGTAATTGTTGTACTTGTTGATTGCGGCCATACTAGGCCTATGTTGTACTTTACTTTCAGACGCTTTGGTATTGTAATAATGTCATCTGTACTATTTCTTATAAGCATGCAAGATCCTGCCATATTATTTCATAGACGCTTAGTGTGTTTAAACCAAGGAGGAAGAAAAAAAAAGTACTCCTCTTTGTTTTAAGCACATCGCGGACCCGCTCGCGTCCTCGCTCCCGGTAGAATGGGAAGCGGGGCGTGACATAACTGTTCGCCGGTGAAAGAATCGTCAATCGGCAAGCTGTCATCCCCGTGCTTTTGGATTAACCGCGATAAGTGGTCTGCTACTACATTCTCTGCTCCCTTCTTGTATTTGATCTCAACATCAAATTCTTGGAGCATGAGGATCCACCGTATCAAACGTGTTTTAGCATCCTTCTTGCTTAGTAGGTATTTCAATGTCGCGTGATCCGTGTGGATAATCACCTTGGACCCCAAGAGGTATGACCTGAACTTCTCGATAGAATAAACCACGGCTAGCAGCTCCTTCTCCGTAGTGGTACAGTTCTTTTGAGCATCATCCAAGTTCTTGCTAGCGTAGTATATAGCATGAAGGTTTCCTTCCTTCCTTTGGCCAAGAACAACTCCTACTGCTTGGTCACTAGCATCACACATGAGCTCAAACGGTAGATTCCAATCTAGCGGCTGTATAATCGGGGCTGAGATGAGAGCTTCCTTTAACCTGTTAAAAGCTAGCAAACAGGTGTCAGTAAACACAAAAGGAACGTATATGGCGAGGAGCTCCGTGAGAGGACAAGCAATATTAGAAAAATCCTTTATAAAGCGACGATAAAAACCTACGTACCTTAGGAAAACACATATGCCCTTAAGGTTAGTGGGAGGTGGTAAACTCTTAATAACTTCGACCTTGGCTTTATCAACCTCAATCCCCTTGGAGGTGATAACGTGGCCAAGCACAACTTCTGTCACCATGAAATGACACTTTTCCCAATTCAGGGTCAGATTGTTGTCATGGCACCGTTCTAAAACCTTGGATAAATTTGCTAGGCAATCATCAAACTCGGTGCCATAAACAGAAAAATCGTCCATGAAGACTTCCATAATATTCTCGATGAAGTCTGAGAAAATAGACGTCATGCACCTTTGAAATGTGGCATGTGCATTACATAGCCCAAACGGCATTCTTCGATAGGCGAATGTGTCGTATGGACATGTGAATGTCGTATTTTCTTGGTCTTCCTGATGCAACAGGATTTGGAAGAATCCAGAGTATCCGTCTAGGTAACAGAAGTATTTGTGTTTGGCTAAGCGCTCAAGCATTTAGTCGATAAAGGGAAGGGGATAATGGTCTTTTCTGGTGGCTTTATTGAGTTTCCTATAGTCGATACACATACGCCACCTGGTAACAGTCCTAGTGGATATTAGCTCATTTTTTTCGTTTCTAACGACTGTCATGCCCCCTTTCTTAGGGACAACCTGCACATGGCTAACCCATTTACTATCGGAGATGGGATAGATAATGTCGGCCTCTAAAAGCTTCAATACCTCCTTTTTCACTACCTCCTTCATGTTGGGATTCAATCGCCTTTGAGGCTCAATGGAGGTAGCATTCTTATCATCTAGATGAATCCTATGGGTGCATATGGTTTTGCTGATACCCTTCAGGTCAGCGATGTTGTACCCTATTACTTTTCTGTGGGATCTAAGGATTTTTAGGTGGCTTTCTAGCTGGGGCTCGGTGAGAGCCGCATTGATAATAACGGGGTATGTTAAATTTTCCCCAAGGAAAGCATATTTCAAATTGGCAGGAAGATGTTTTAGTTCTACCTGAGGGGGCGCTGTACACCCGTCATCTCTCACCTGTGAGAAAGATGCGTCCTCAATTTCTGGTTCAGAAGGTGGAAACTCTTTGTTGGCATAATTATATGAAGAGCAGGGAGATGATGTTACGTCATGGCAGACGTCTGCAGATTTCGATTCCTTAGCGCTCCTGTCGACAGAGGCAAGGTGTTCAGGTATGCATTCACTATCAAACATAGAATATGAAGAACTTCCCTGGTCGATGTCGTTTTGTAATGGTGAGGGGTTTATGTACTCCTCACATGCATGTTCTTCATATGCTGAAATATGTGGGAGGCTATCGCTGTAGAAGCGTAGTGTGTCTCCCTCGTACCGCACATAGATTCCATCAGCGACGGGGACACCATCCAAGGCATCCGCATTGTGGAAAGCATTTGCAATAAAAATGAGAGCTCTTGTGTAACCGGGTCGTCTGTAGGGAATTTCACTGGGCCATGGGCCCATACATCAGCTACCACGCTCTCTATTTTATCCAATGGCTCTAATTGACGAGTCTCTCTCCAGCCTGCATCAACAGGTAAGGCCTCGATGGTCTGGAGGAACATCACGTCCTCTTCGAAGCTTATTCGAATATCGCCCTCAATGGTACCTGCATCAAAAATATTGTTCATTATATGATCCATGACCCATTGCTGATTTGCGTTACCTGCAACATAGGTTCCTGAGCCGATAAACCGAACTGCATCAATCAGTTCTCTAGCTGCGCATTCAATCATGGATTCGTCCATGAGCGAATCTTGAAGACCATGTAAATGATAAGGAGAGAAGCTAAACTCATCTAAGTCACTGTCAGATTCACAGATCCACTGTACTTGCATCACCATCTCCATTATGTCTGATTAGTCAGGAATAATCACTAGCTAGAGGGAGATGTTAGTAGCAAGGCAAAAAATAGAAAGAGAATAAAAAGGGTGGGAAGGTGAGAAATGGAAAGATTTGCTAGCAGACTTCTCAAAGTAAAAATAAGCTGAGATAACACTATTGCCGTCCCCGTCAACGGCGCCAAAAACTTGACGCACCCGAAACCTACACCTAGATTCCACCCGGTGGTGTCACGATCGCCAGGCATGGTATGGCCCCTAGGGGTCAATTCCGGGATCTATCCGCAAGCGGACAGTGTCAAGTTGTAGTATAAAAGATATCGAATCCCACAGGGACGGTGACAGTGTATTTGGTTTCTAAGCTTACTTTTGTATCTCGAAGTGAGATAGCTATCGGTTTGAGAGAATTGGTTGTTGTGTTGTTGTTGTTTTAATAATAAAAAGGACTAGGGCGTTAGGGATCACCACTAAGACCGTCGGGGATTGACGTTGGAATAGAATCCTTATGTTGCATCAGGGTTAGGGGATTAATCTCCCAATTCGTACCACTCTCGTGGATTAGAATTGCGAGGTATTTCGGTGGCTCTCATTGACGCAATAGCGGTAGCCAACAACGTAGTGATATAGTTCGTCAGGGGATCTCGTCAATGCCCAAGACGGGCAAGGTCACGAGCCTCGGTTGGATCCACCGATTTCCCTATTCGAATCCTACGGATACCCCTTAAGCACATCAATTCCACAGACCGTGGGCATGATCTCAGTACAGGTTATCTAGGGATTCGGTAGGATCGATCGAAATACTTCCCTAAATTCCTAATTCAACATAGGGATCCGGATCTACGTCTTCCCCCTAGGATCTTAGGGCTAACCCATCAACCCTAGAAAATTCTACTCACTCATGACTTTATTGACGAACAAAAACACGATTTTTAAGCGAGAAGACATCATGGAAAATTAATAGAATGAAGATTAAGAAACTTACAGCAAGAGATGGAGAAAAATAACGAGCAATAGATCCAAAGAAGATTCAATCTCAATACGCAATAGTAGCAATCAAACACAAAAAATAATACAATAATCTTCACGAAATTGTTCTAGATCTAACAAGTATTCTCTATCCCTAATCTCCTCTCCAAAAACTAATTCAAAAAAAAGAATGAATTCGCTCCTTTGAAACGCAGTCGTAGCCCACAGTTCACTGCTCCAAGCTCGCAACAGCCGCATCAAAAATATTTCCAAAAAAGGCATTCAGCATCGTTGTCCGAGTAGGTGACTCGATCGAGCAGTAGGTTGCTTGGTGGGTTGCTCGGGCCGAGCAGCTGTACTGATCGACCAAGCACGACAGTAAATTGCGTTCATCCAAAATCTTCACTCTGTCTGCTCGGTCCGAGTCAATTCTGCTCGGTCCATGCAGACAGTTGACTTGATTGCTGAAGAAGCTGCTCGGGCAGTGCAAGGATTAGTTGGGCTTTGGAATGAAAGGCGGCTCGATCGAGAACTATGAGTGCTCGGTCCGAGCAGGCTACATATCTGCTCCGTTATTCTTCTTTGTATCTGATCGACCGAGCAGCTGCTCTGCTCGGTCCGAGTCATCTGGGAAAATCTCTCCTGCAGCATCTAAAGCTTCTCCTCTCCTTCTTCTCTCTCCTCCACTCCTCCCATGGCTTCCAAAACACGGCGAACTCCTGTAAAGCTTTGCCAACGAGCTCACGAGCGTGTCAGATGTGTCCATACCCAGATCAGGTTCCAAATCGCTCCAAAATCCCTGAAAACTCATAAGACAATATGAAACTCGAATATAACATTAGAAATGCGATATCGTAGGAAAATATGGGATATGGATGCGAAAATAGCGTGGAATACGATGTCATGCTGCTATGAAAAAGGTGTAAAATATGGACACAGTACCTCTCTCCTCCATGCTCAGGCAACATCTGACGCCTTCCGGCCTTAACCCACTCTCGCACGATCCGACCTCATCCCCCTCGTTGCAAGCCACACAACTCTCGTGCCCAGCCCTCGCCCACGCCGTTGATTGCTCCATATTTTACACACTTTTTCTGCATGTTTGCATGCCACTTTGATCGCTCATATCACGTTTTTTCACTATTATTCGACAATATTGCGATGCTTTTCACGATTTCTTGTTTTTGTCGTATTTCAGGAGATATGGAGCGATTCGGAGTGATTTTGAGATCAAGAGGATTTGCACCCACTCCGGAGTGTCACCCAAGGCTCTTTTGAGGGCTATTCGGCGATGGAAGACAAGTGGAAGAAGAAGGGACTTCATAGGAGCGACGAGGAGGCAAAATGATGAAGAATGTGCATCTACAGCATGTCACTTGGCCGAGTGAAGCACTCACTCGACCGAGCAAGAAGACCACTCGGCCGACCAGACCGGACACGCACCACCGAAGGAAATCAGCATGCACTCGGCCGAGTGACGATAGTCCACTCGGCCGAGTATGGATATCCCCTCGCCCGAGTGGCACGAGAAAATCCACCCACCGAAGGAGCTGACTTATTTGAATTTTACAGATGATTTCAGAGTTGTCACTCGGCCGAGCATGGAATGCCCCTCAGCCGAGTGAGTAAAGCCACTCGGCCAAGTCACCTCCGAAGACAGACCCCCGAAAATCCCCAACTTACTGGAAATGTACATGGTTTGTCACTCGACCGAGTGACATTTGTCACTCGGCCGAGTGAGCCACCCCGCCTGCTGCGTAAACTGCCAGTTCTGGGCTGCGCAGGGGCATTTTTTTCACGATTTTTTGGGCGATTTTGAGGGCTATTTAAACCCAGTTTTTGCCCTAGTTTAAGAGGACTTTTTGATACTTTTTGGCAGCCTTTTTGAGAGCTTTTTGGATCATTAGATTTAGATTTTCTCTTGGAGATTAAAAGGTTATTTTTGTTGGATGCTATTGGGTTCTCATTGGTTTGTCTCTCTTCTTATCAAAAACTCTATTTTTGTTGATAATTTCACTATTGCAATGAATTGTGCCGATTTTGTCATTGATTTTCTCATGAATTGCATGAAGATTAGTGAGTAGTTTTATCGTCTTAGGGCATAGGGATGAACCTTATGGACCCTATTTCTAAATTGTGATGAATTGGTGAAATCCTTGCTAGAATTGATTAGGGTTAGGTTGGGATTGATTAATTACGGATAGCTAGGGATTCATATTGATTGGAACTTGCAAGAGATTGGGTCCCAATTGATAGGAAGCCCTAGAAATTCGATTTAGATTTACGATTGGACTTCCCTAGAATTGGTTTGCAAGAGATTGGGCCAAAGCTAGGATTTTTAATCGTGATTCTATACCAACATCCATTTGCAAGAGAATGGACGGGTAGGAACTATCTCAACCTAGGTCATAGCTCGAGTTTGCACGAGAGTGGGCTCGAGATACGGTTGAACGATGATGTCGTTCTTCAAGCTAGTGGCTTAGGTTAGGGTTTGCAAGAGATTGGGCCCTACCCTAGGTTCGCTATAGACCGGCAATAGCGCGAGAGCGTGAGCTTGGTTCTACATTGAGTTGCGACTAGTTCACCTAAAATTCAAGTCTAGCAATGATGTAACCTACGAATCCCAACGATGAGATATGGTCCGTAGCGGGGATTCCATATCCCTAGGCGCTTTATTTTATTGATATTTCGATCGACATTCGAACGATTGTGACAATTTTACCCCAAATTATTCTCGACCATTTTGATAGCTAGGTGATTGGAAGGAGACACTGTCATTGTTCCTCCCTGAGTTTGATTCCTGCTTGCCGCTACACCGTGCGCTTGCGGTAAGACTATGAGTCGCTTGTCCCGGGTGCGTGTGCATACCGGGGTGCGATCAAGTATTTGGCGCCGTTGCCGGGGAGGCGACAGTGTTTTATTCTCTTTACTTAGTGTCTTCTTTTTATTTTATTACTTTTATCTTTTTACTCCTTGTTCGTGCTAACAATTCCTTTGAACTCTGTTTTCCTTTGCATGTACACGAGATCTACGGCGAACCCCGAGGAAATACTATTTGATCCGGAGATCGAACGTACAGTGAGGAGGATCCGAGCCGAGAGAAGGCACACTACGGATGGTGATTGTATAAACCGTACGGAGACAACGGAGGAACTAGCGGCACGCATGGCGAGGATTATATCCATCAGAGATAGGCTTCGGCCTAAGACTTCATCCACCACATCATCCATCGCCATACCGGAATTGGCGGCAGACAAGAATTTTGAGCTAAAGACAGGATTGGTAGTATTGATGCAACAAGACCCGTTTCATGGGAACGCCCATGAGAATCCGCATTATCACATCCAACTTTTCTTGTCCAAGTGTGCCACCTTCAAAATGCCGGGCGTTTCTGTTGATGCAATCTGACTGCGACTCTTCCCCTTTACACTCAAGGACAAAGCTTTATATTGGTTGAGGACGCAGGCAGAAGGTACATTCACCACTTGGGATGAGTTGGCTAGCGCCATCGTTGACAAATTCTACCCGCCATCCAAGACGGTGAAAATACGGAGTGCTCTCATGTCTTTTAAGCAAGGACCGCATGAGACCCTATATGAAGCATGGGAGCGCTTCAAGGATTTACAGCATTAATGCCCCCATCATAGTATAGAAGATTGGGAGCTTGTTCACAGTTTTTACAATGGACTCCAACCGGGCACGAAGTAAATTATAGACGCAACCGCCAATGGGGCCATACTAACGAAGACCCTGGATGAAGCTACGACCTTATTAGAGGAGATGGCCTCTAATAACCAACAATGGGGCGACGAGTGAGGTCATTCTTCTTCCTCCTTGAAGCCCACTAGCATATATGAGGTCAAGGCCGTAGCAGAGCTTTCAAACAAATTTGACTCTCTCCACAAGGTAGTGGAGAGATTGGAGAAATATATCACCGAGCCACATGGAGCACCCTCTACATCTACGTCGGTAAGCAATACGAGTGATTTGGAAGACCAATCTCAAGCCATGTATGTAGGAGAAGAGCATGGAGAGGGGGCCTTGGAACAAGTGCAATATGTTGCGGGAAACTCCGGATATTGGGCCAACCCGACCGCTAGAAACCATCAGGGATTTTCATATGCAAACAATGTCGTGCTGTGAACCCCCCGCCACAACAACTTCCTCAAGCTCGGCCTCCACTACCACAACCTCAGTATCAACCGAGGGGTCCACCGCAACAAAATTACCCGCCGAGGCAACAAGCGGGACCATATAGACCTCCCGGTTACAATCAAGGTTGGAGAGCTCCCAACCCACCTCAAGCTCAACCAAGATCGGACCACGAAGCTAGGGTGGAGGAATTCATGGCAGAGCAAAGGAAGATCAATGCTAGGTTGACGGCGGGACAAGATTCACTAAATACAGTCGTCGCTCAACTTGGAGAGCAACTTGCATTACTAAACAAGAACGCTCAACAATTGCCAGCTCAACCCGAGCCCAATTCACGGAGCAACACTGGACACAACAATGCAGTGGTGGCGGTTACAACAAGGGACGGGAAGGTAACCACTCTCGCTATGACCCAAAACAAAGAACCCGTGGTGGAGATTTTGGAAGAAAAAGAGCCGGCAATTGAAGAGGAGAGCCAAAAGGAGCCGATTGGAGATGGAAATTCTAAAGTGGCGGAGCCATTTGATGAGCGCCGCTACATGCCACCGCTGTCGTTTCCACAACGACAAGATAGAGCCAAGATAGAGAAAAGGCTCGCCAAGTTCCTAGAATACTTGAGGGGAGTAAGCCTCAATATTCCTTTCTTAGATGCAATAGTTGAGATCCCGTCTTACGCGAAGTTCTTGAAGGACTTGATTTCGGGAAAGAAAAGGAAGGAAAAAATCATGCCTGCGGAACAAGGAACTTGGTTTACCCGGAAGGAGAAGGAGCCGGCGAAATTAAAGGATCCCGGGAGTTTCCGCATCCCTTACACACTAGGAGGTGTCCCTTTGCAAAAAGCTCTAGTTGACTTGGGCGCGAGTGTGAGCCTTATACCGCTTAGCATGTTTCGGAAATTGAACACGGGCACAGACTTGAAGCCGACCGACATGAGAATTCAACTTGCGGACGGTCGGATTACTAGGCCGGTAGGGATCGCAGAGAACATTCCACTCCAAGTTCCAGGAGGTATATGTGTCACGACCCGCTTCCCTAAAATGGAGGCGAGACGTGAAAAGGTCCGCACGGGAGTGGAGCGGTGAAGCCCCAAACCCGATAAGCGTCAATTTAGTATAAGCAGGCCCCTGTAATTGCAAACGAAACAACAACAATAATAATAATATGAGACGGATATAAAATACCAATCCCACGGTTGTCCACAAAGTATTCAACATCTCAGAAAAGCCTCCAGGCTAAAAGAAAGAGTCTAAGGGCCCAGAACAAGGCCAAACAAAAGCAACGACATAACAGAGTAAAGGTGCTACTCACCGACAACAAAACAACTGTCTAACAAAAGTAAAACACCACGAAGAAACTAGGACTGGTCCCCAGTGTCCACGTACTCCCCGTCCAACACGGGCGCAAGCTCGGCGTCCGCAAACACCTCACCCTCAGCAAGCAACTCAGGCTCAAGGTCTAACATGCGTTACCCAAAAGAGAAAGGGGCACATGTCAGCAAGTCTAAAAAGACTTGGGCAAGGAAACTGAAAGTGACTAACAACCTAGCATTTAAATGTTAAACAATGGCATGGCAGTTGAATATGATGCAACAGTTTAAAAGAGTGACAAGCATGCACGATGTAGCAAAAGCTACCAATTCGCTAATCACTTATCACTTAACACTTAACACTTATCACTTATCACTTAACACTTATCACTTATCACTTATCACTTATCACTTAGTGCATAGAGAGTCCACTTGCTGGCCAGCTCGTGGCTCAGTCCGTTTATCTCTATCACTATCAATCACTTAAACACTAGAGATTTCGCCTGCTGGCCAGAGTGGCGGATCAAGCCACTCGTGCTCAGGTGGCCGCTTATCTCTTACCCCACCCACATGTGTCGAGCGTTGTGGTTAGCAACTCATTATGCTCGCTTCTGGTCACGAGCCAGGAAAAGAAGTTTGTGTTTGGCATAGGGGTACACCTAGCCGGTATCCGAGCGTTGGGGTTAGCAACTACAGGGCTCGCTTCTGGAACATGAGCCAGGAAACATAGTATTGTAGCGTGTGCTACGCAGTCACGATAAATAATCACTATGCGATGCCATGAGCAGATAATTGCGTACCGTTAATCGAATTTAAACGTGACAGGCAAAATGCAATGACATGAACATATTCGCGTACCGTTAATTTAAAGTAAACGTGACATATGAGCATGATGGGGGTGACGGACCAAGCTTCGTTGTTAAGCTAGGTCAATGGCGTCTAAACGGCTATCCTTTCACCGTTTAGTCTCTTTTACGCTAAAGCATGGTAAATGGCCTAAGACATGGCCCAAATCAAGAGAGGCAAGTTTCACTTGCCTATCACCGGGGATGACGGTTACGAAAGTTCGTTTCCGCGGATGCTAGCCTACGGGGAATCGCTGTTATGGGGAACAATCATCAAACACAAGTATTTTATTAGGGTTTCATAAAAATTACAATAGGATATGAAAACAACGGTAGATCGATTTCTTACCGAGAGGAGGCGGAAGAAACACTCCGGAGAACCCTAGGATCAGATCTGGAAAAGATTGGAGAAGTTTGGGGAAACTAGGGTTTTGGGGGATTTGGGGATTTTGATGGATTTGGTGAGATTTTGGGGAAGATGAGAGGTAGATAGAGTGGATGGACGGTTTGGATGATGGATTTAGGGCTTGGAATGAAGGATTTAAGCTTGGAGGAAGATGGGGGCTCAAGGGGGAAGATTTTAGGGTTTTGGGTCGTGTTGAGGAAGAAGAAAACGTTTGGGTTGGGTTTAAATAGGTTGGGCTGGCGGTTGCCCAGAAATTAGGGTTTCAACACTGGTTAGTCGGTCAAAGAGCAACCACTGACCGACTAGTTTGGCAACTAGTCGGTCGGTCGACCAACACAGACCGACTAAGTGCAAACAGTAACTCCTGAACGAAAATAGGTTTTAGAGTTAGTCGGTCCATGAACAATTACTGACCGACTAGTTTAGCATCTAGTCGGTCGATGAACGTTCTTAGACCGACTAAGAGTGAACAGTACTGATACTAAAATTTAGATGATGTGTTAGTCGGTTAAAGAAGCATTGCTGACCGACTAGTTTGCAACCTAGTCGGTCAACCAACGTTCTTAGACCGACTAACGATAAACAGTAACTCCTGAGAAATTTAGAAAGCTAACTAGTCGGTCCAAGAAGGATTGCCGACCGACTGGATCGTCATCTAGTCGGTCGGTACCCCTTCTTATACCGGCTAATAAGCACAGAAAGTTCCGATACGGAGCGCGGGGCCCCGGGATCGACTTCTAAGACTTCTAGGCTTGATCTAATAGTAAGATACGACCGTTATGAAGTCCGTCACGAATGACATACTTCGAAATCGACGATCCTAAGGAAGAAGCGAGAAAATACGACGAATCGATCGAAAATGAAAACTACGGAGACGAAAACCACACAAGAGGAGAAAATCCACCAAAACATATATTATATTATAATAAATCCAGATACATGAAAAGCAGTCGTTACATCCTCCCCAACTTAAGAAAAATTCCGTCCTCGGAATTTCCAAAAACTCACGAGTCCGGAAACAAAAGGGGGAAACGCTCTCGCATCTCATCCTCATTCTCCCAAGTAGACTCTCCAGGTGAGCCGTGTCGCCACATCACCCTCACAAGATTGACAATCTTGTTCCGAAGCGATTTCTGACGCCTGTCCAGAATCTGCACTGGAAGCTGGTCATACGTCATATCGGGGCGAACGGTAATCTCTGAAAAATCCACCGCATGAGATGGATCGCTAATGTATCGACGAAGCTGCGACACATGGAAAACATTGTGAACTCCTTCCAAAGATGGCGGCAAGGCCAAGCGATACGCTGCCTCGCCAACCCTCTCCAAAATGTCAAACGGTCCAATGTATCGCGGGCTCAACTTCCCACGCTTCCCAAAACGAATCACACCACGATTCGGGGAAATCTTCAAGAACACATGGTCGCCCGGCTGAAACTCCAAAGGACGACGTTTAGCATCCGCCCAATGCTTAAAACGGTCCTGAGCAATCCTCAACCTCTCCCGAATATTCCTGACGATATCCATGGCCTCTACGATCATCTCAGGCCCCAACAACTCCCGATCACCAACGTCATCCCAACTTAATGGCGATCGACATTTCCTCCCATAAAGAGCGGCGAAAGGCGCCATGCCAATACTCACCTGGAAGCTGTTGTTGTAGGAAAATTCCACCAAATGTAGATGGTCCTCCCACGAACCCTTGAAATCCAACATGCACGCCCTCAGCATGTCTTCCAAAATCTGAATCGTCCTCTCGGACTGGCCATCCGTCTGCGGATGGTACGCCGTGCTGAAACTCAGACGCGTACCCAAGCTCTTCTGCAAACTCTGCCAGAACTGAGATGTGAACCTCGTGTCTCTGTCAGACACGATACTCACGGGGACTCCATGAAGTCGCACGACCTCCTCCATATACCTCCTCGCTAGCGCCTCAGTGGACTGTCCCACTCGAAACGGAATAAAGTGCGCAGATTTGGTCAATCGATCTACGATCACCCAAATCGCGTCATTCTGCTTCGGACTCCGAGGTAGTCCAGTCACGAAATCCATAGTGATGTGCTGCCACTTCCACTCCGGAATCGGAAGCGGTTGTAGCAACCCGGCCGAACGCTGATGCTCCGCCTTCACTTGCTGGCAAACCAAACACTTGGCTATACTTCGAGCCACGCTCCTCTTCATACCATGCCACCAATAATTCAGACGAAGATCCTGGTACATCTTGGTGCCACCAGGATGCACAGAATACAGCGAACTGTGTGCCTCCACCATCAACTCCTCTCTAATATCCCCAGCTGGCACACACAACCTGGCTCCAAACCTCAGTGAGCCATCCGCATGAATCAAAAAGTCAGTCCGCAGACCGGTTTTCACCTGCTCCCGAATCTTTACCAACTTCGGATCCTCAGCCTGGCCAGCCTTAATCCGATCCACGATCGTCGATTGTACCTGCATGTACATCAACGAAGAAGCCTCTCCAGGAAGAACAATCTCCACGCCAGACTCGCAAAATTCCTGCTGCAATCTCCACTACGAGGTCAAAATCATCACCGCTGGAAGCCTACTCAGCGCATCAGGAACCACATTCACCTTGCCAGGGTGATACTGCAAATCAATCTCATAATCCGCCATAAGCTCCAACCATCGACGCTGTCGCATGTTGAGCTCCTTCTGAGTGAAAATATACTTCAAGCTTTTGTGATCGGTGAAAATCTTCACTTTCTCACTCAGCAGGAAGTGCCTCCAAATCTTAAGAGCAAAAACTACGGCAGCCAACTCCAAATCATGCGTCGGATAATTCTTCTCATGAACCTTAAGCTGACGAGACGCATACGCCACAACATGCCCGTGCTGATGCAACACACAACCGACACCCTTGCCAGAAGCATCGCAAAAGATCTCAAATCCACCGCTGCGATCAGGCACCACAAGAATAGGGGCCGTCGTCAACCTCTCCTTCAGAACGCCAAAAGCACTCTCACAATCACCCGACGAAACAAAAGCAACATCCTTCCGCGTCAACCTGGTCATCGGCTCAGCAATACGAGAAAAGTCCTTAATGAATCGCCGATAGTAACCAGCAAGTCCAAGGAAACTCCGAATCTCAGATGCAGACGATGGAACAGGCCACTCCCTGATGGCCCTAATCTTCTCGGGATCCACAGAAATACCATCTCCAGTCACCACATGCCCCAGAAAAGCAACTCGATCCAGCCAAAACTCGCACTTCGAAAACTTAGCATACAAACGATGCTTCCTCAATATTTCCAATACCGTCCTCAAGTGCGATGCATGCTCTTCCTCCGACTTCGAATAGATCAGAATGTCGTCAATAAAGATAACGACAAACTTATCCAAAAAGTCGTAGAAAATCAGGTTCATCAGATTCATGAAAACTGCGGGCGCGTTAGTTACGCCGAAAGGCATAACCACAAACTCATAGTGTCCATACTTCGTCCTGAACGCTGTCTTCGGAACATCATCCTTCTTCACCTTCAACTGATGGTAACCACTCCTTAAATCCAATTTAGAAAACACCCTCGAACCTCCAAGCTGATCAAAAATATCATCGATGCGAGGCAACGGGTATTTATTCTTAATGGTCACCGCATTCAACTCCCGATAGTCCACGCACATGCGACGCGAACCATCCTTCTTCTTCACTAACAGCACCGGTGCTCCCCACGGAGACACGCTAGGATTAATATAACCCTTCTGCAACAGCTCATCCAACTGCTTCCGCAACTCTTCCAATTCTGCAGGTGCCATACGATACGGCGCCTTCGAAATCGGCTGCGCACCTGGAACAAGATCGATAGAAAATTCCAGAGCTCGATCAGGTGGCAAACCAGAAATCTCCTCGGGGAAGACGTCTCCAAAATCACGCACCACAGCTGGCCACTCCAGCTCCATCCGCATAGCCACAGCCTCCACCGGCCTGGCCCGAAATCTGACAGGACCAAGCGAACTGCTACCACGGCTGAACTCAAATACTGGATGTCCGGGAATCTCGAACACCACCTTCTTCCTCCTGCAGTCGATCATAGCATAGAAGCTCGCAAGCCAATCCATCCCAAAGACCGCATCGTAGTTGGTGATGTTGTGGACAATAAAATTAGCATAAAGCTCATGTCCACAAACCACCACAGAGCAAGGACTGCATCCACGATGCACCGTGACTACTCCATTCCCTGTGACGATATTCCAACTCTTAGAGAGAGGGGACGTCGACAAGGAATGCTTCTCCACGAAGCTCTGGGCCAAAATGCACATCGACGCACCTGAGTCAAAGAGGACTCGGGCAGGGAACGTGCAAACCAAAACCACACCTAACAAACAGTCTAATCAATCAAATCTTACTCTAGCAACATTCATACACAAGCAACCAACATAATTTAACAATCAATTAATTAAGGAAGGAACAATCTAGATCGAAAGTTACCTGCAATGACCTCATCCATGGCCAAAACCTCCTCCTCAGTCATCAGAAATGCCTGCCTCCTCGGCGGAGCGGCCTGCTGAAAAGCCTGCCTCTGCGGAGCGAGGGGCACCCCACGACCAGCGGGCACCGGGGCTCTCTGCTGCAACGGCGGGGCAGCAATAGGTGTCCTCCAAGGTTGCTTCAACCTCGGGCACTCCCTGATAGCATGGGCGGGATCTCCACAGATAATACATTGCCCCAAGAACTTCCTACATGATTCCTTGATATGGCCCTCCTTGCCACAGAAATGGAAAGTCCTCCGAACAGGCCCTCCTGGCCTCTTAAACTGAACAGGCGGGTTCGGCCTGAATCCAGACCTAACCACAGCTCTCGCCTGTTCCAAAGGCCTCTTCCCAGCACCAACAATAGACCCCTTCCTCTGGTTCACGAGCAGCTCCTGCCTCTTGGCCGCTACCAAAACCTTCTGATAAGATTCCCGTTCAGAAGAGGTCACAAAGCTCTGGAGCTCCGAAGCAAGTCCCTGCAGGAACCTCTGAGCTCTCTCCTCAACGTCCTGCACCATCTTCGGCGCAAACCGACTCAGCCTCATGAACTCCTGGTGGTACATGTCCACCGACGAGTTCCCCTGCTTCAGATCGATAAAACGCTGCAGCATCTCTTCCCTGGCAGCCTTCGGGAAGAACTCACCATCAAATCTGGCCTTGAAGGTAGCCCAGACGATCGGCTCCACCAACATCTTCTCTTCAGCATCCCACCAATTCCTGGCGTTATCCCTCAGCTGGCGCTTCGCCAAGTCAACCCAACTTACTTCGTTGACCTTGGACATCTTCAGATTGTCCTCGATATTCCTCATCCATTCATCAGCAGCTAGTGGACCTTCGGTCCCATCAAAATATGCAGGACCCAGCTCTCTGAACTGCTTCACCCCAGGCTCAGGGCGAGGGGCTTCCACCACCCGAGCAGCTCGAGTCACCGGAGCATTCTGCACCTGCAGGAGCACACCCTGCTGAACGTGCATCATCTGCAACATCATCCGCATCATCTCTCCATTAGTGGGCTCCCGCTCAGGCTCCTCGTCATGAGGGGGCGCACCACTACCACCACCACGGGTGATTCGCCTTCCTGTCATCTAATGACGCAGAAAACGAAACAATTAGACTCATAGCTTAGGGCTCAGATGTCGAACTTATTTGTTGAACAATTCGTATTATTATCGTTATTCCGATAATTGCAGTTACAGAAGGACCTGCATGGGCCACCACTAAAACCTGTCACGACCCGCTTCCCTAAAATGGAGGCGAGACGTGAAAAGGTCCGCACGGGAGTGGAGCGGTGAAGCCCCAAACCCGATAAGCGTCAATTTAGTATAAGCAGGCCCCTGTAATTGCAAACGAAACAACAACAATAATAATAATATGAGACGGATATAAAATACCAATCCCACGGTTGTCCACAAAGTATTCAACATCTCAGAAAAGCCTCCAGGCTAAAAGAAAGAGTCTAAGGGCCCAGAACAAGGCCAAACAAAAGCAACGACATAACAGAGTAAAGGTGCTACTCACCGACAACAAAACAACTGTCTAACAAAAGTAAAACACCACGAAGACACTAGGACTGGTCCCCAGTGTCCACGTACTCCCCGTCCAACACGGGCGCAAGCTCGGCGTCCGCAAACACCTCACCCTCAGCAAGCAACTCAGGCTCAAGGTCTAACATGCGTCACCCAAAAGAGAAAGGGGCACATGTCAGCAAGTCTAAAAAGACTTGGGCAAGGAAACTGAAAGTGACTAACAACCTAGCATTTAAATGTTAAACAATGGCATGGCAGTTGAATATGATGCAACCGTTTAAAAGAGTGACAAGCATGCACGATGTAGCAAAAGCTACCAATTCACTAATCACTTATCACTTATCACTTAACACTTAACACTTATCACTTATCACTTATCACTTATCACTTAACACTTAGTGCATAGAGAGTCCACTTGCTGGCCAGCTCGTGGCTCAGTCCGTTTATCTCTATCACTATCAATCACTTAAACACTAGAGATTTCGCCTGCTGGCCGGAGTGGCGGATCTAGCCACTCGTGCTCAGGTTGCCGCTTATCTCTTACCCCACCCACATGTGTCGAGCATTGTGGTTAGCAACTCATTATGCTCGCTTCTGTCACGAGCCAGGAAAAGAAGTGTGTGTTTGGCATAGGGGTACACCTAGCCGGTATCCGAGCGTTGGGGTTAGAAACTACAGGGCTCGCTTCTGGAACACGAGCCAGGAAACATAGTATTGTAGCGTGTGCTACGCAGTCACGATAAATAATCACTATGCGATGCCATGAGCAGATAATTGCGTACCGTTAATGGAATTTAAACGTGACAGGCAAAATGCAATGACATGAACATATTCGCGTACCGTTAATTTAAAGTAAACGTGACATATGAGCATGATGGGGGTGACGGACCAAGCTTCGTTGTCAAGCTAGGTCAATGGCGTCTAAACGGCTATCCTTTCACCGTTTAGTCTCTTTTACGCTAAAGCATGGTAAATGGCCTAAGACATGGCCCAAATCAAGAGAGGCAAGTTTCACTTGCCTATCACCGGGGATGACGGTTACGAAAGTTCGTTTCCGCGGATGCTAGCCTACGGGGAATCGCTGTTATGGGGAACAATCATCAAAACAAAAGTATTTTATTCGGGTTTCATAAAAATTACAATAGGATATGAAAACAACGGTAGATCGATTTCTTACCGAGAGGAGGCGGAAGAAACACTCCGGAGAACCCTAGGATCAGATCTGGAAAAGATTGGAGAAGTTTGGGGAAACTAGGGTTTTGGGGGATTTTGGGATTTTGATGGATTTGGTGAGATTTTGGGGAAGATGAGAGGTAGATAGAGTGGATGGACGGTTTGGATGATGGATTTAGGGCTTGGAATGAAGGATTTAAGCTTGGAGGAAGATGGGGGCTCAAGGGGGAAGATTTTAGGGTTTTGGGTCGTGTTGAGGAAGAAGAAAATGTTTGGGTTGGGTTTAAATAGGTTGGGCTGGCGGCTGCCCAGAAATTAGGGTTTCAACACTGGTTAGTCGGTCAAAGAGCAACCACTGACCGACTAGTTTGGCAACTAGTCGGTCGGTCGACCAACACAGACCGACTAAGTGCAAACAGTAACTCCTGAACGAAAATAGGTTTTAGAGTTAGTCGGTCCATGAACAATTACTGACCGACTAGTTTAGCATCTAGTCGGTCGATGAACGTTCTTAGACCGACTAAGAGTGAACAGTACTGATACTAAAATTTAGATGATGTGTTAGTCGGTTAAAGAAGCATTGCTGACCGACTAGTTTGCAACCTAGTCGGTCAACCAACGTTCTTAGACCGACTAACGATAAACAGTAACTCCTGAGAAATTTAGAAAGCTAACTAGTCGGTCCAAGAAGGATTGCCGACCGACTGGATCGTCATCTAGTCGGTCGGTACCCCTTCTTATACTGGCTAATAAGCACAGAAAGTTCCGATATGGAGCGCGGGGCCCCGGGATCGACTCCTAAGACTTCTAGGCTTGATCTAATAGTAAGATACGACCGTTATGAAGTCCGTCACGAATGACATACTTCGAAATCGACGATCCTAAGGAAGAAGCGAGAAAATACGACGAATCGATCGAAAATGAAAACTACGGAGACGAAAACCACACAAGAGGAGAAAATCCACCAAAACATATATTATATTATAATAAATCCAGATACATGAAAAGCAGTCGTTACAATATGCTTGCCTTGTGATTTTGTCATCATGGACATCAAGGAAGAGGGAGACACTTCGCTCATACTTGGACGCCCGTTCCTCACAACCGCCGGTGTTATCGTCGACGTGCGTGAAGGAACTCAATCCTTGAACGTCGGGAACATTGAAGTCGAGCTTCACAAACCCATGGCCATGAAACATATGCCCTATCATGAGGAGTTAGACTATGTGGATCTCCTCGATGACATGATTGAAGAAGCAATCCCCCACTCTATTGGCGCTCTCCATGATGATGGCTTCGAAGAAAGCCCAGCTTCGGGTGAAGAAGAGAAGTTGGAGGACCCTCCAGATAGCTCCACAGACGGTGATGAAGGCGACGCTGATGTCGCAAGAATACGAGAGCTTTGCAAGCTCTCGAAGGCCAAGAGTCTGAAGAAAGCTCCACCGAATGGAAGACCGGTGTCACCGGCCAAGAAGAAGATAGGAACAAGCTCTAGCTTGGGAGACTTATCCCCCAACATTACCCATGATGAGGGAGCATCGAGGAAGACCGATGATCATCATGACCCAAATCCAAGCGGCCTTCCCGACAAGTTCGACGGGCGTATCTCGTATGCGCCCAATATCACGAGCTAAACGAATATCTAAAGGGGTCGAGCTCATGACCTTAAACAAGCGCTTGTCGGGAGGCAACCTGACGGTTTTTGCATTTTTTTATTTGATTTTCATTTTTCGTTTAGACTTTTATTATTGTTTAGAGTCTTGTGTCCATGAAAATCGTGACAACGGGACCTAATTTTCATGACAGGAGAAGGAGAAAGGGAGATCAATCATATGGAGGATGATCGAGGCAAGGAAGAGCGCTCCAGGGACATGCTCAGGCCTTAGGAGGGGGAAGAAACAGACTGGAGGATGAAACACAGAGACTGGAGTGAAAACGGAGAGCCGATGCAGAAAACAGCACTTCACTCGGCTGAGTCGCTTATGCCACTCGGCCGAGCAAAGACTCCACTCGGCCGAGCAAAGACTCCACTCGACCGAGTGGAGCACCAATCAAGGAAGTTTCTGCAGACCAACTCTCTGTCAATTTCTGTAAGTTTTAGTTTTAATTGCCACTCGGCCGAGTCGTAAGTGGCGAGGAGAATTTTGAAATTTTTTTCGTTTACGCCACTCAGTCGAGTGACATTGTCACTCGGCCGAGTCGTAACAATTTCTATATAAGCTGAAGCGCAGCGGGCGTGGTTTTCGATACCAAAAAATCCCAAATTCTGCCCGAGCCCACTGCCGCTTGAGCTTCCTCGGCCGCTGCGACTTGCTCCTCGCCTGATTCGACTTCCTCGGCCGGCGACTGACCACCCCCTCACCGTCGATCGACACCCCGCCGACCGACGACGACCGGCCACCCCCCATCGCCGTCGCAGCCCGCCACCACCATCCGTTCGCCCGTTTTCACCCCAAAATGCCAATCTCTCCCCGTTTCTCTTGATTCGTACTCCCGTTGAGCCCCAAATCCAAATTAATTTTCATATCTATCTATTATCCCCTATCTCCCCCATATATATTGAATATTATTCGCTGATTTGATCGTTTGATTTGCAGGCTAGCTTGGGGGAGCATTGGGGAGCTTTTGGATGCTCTTTGAGCTTTGCGGCGGAGGCATCTCTTCGCACACACAGCTGTTTGTTCTCGTGGCATGTTCAGGTATACTCGTTCCATCATTTAGCACGTCGCACTACTTATTTGGTTGGGACACGTCTCACGGCACACATGCCGTCGCGCACTAGGCCACGTACACAGGGAGCCTCTTCGAAGCGGAAGAGGACCGATGATCCCGGTCCCTCTTCCGCTAGGGAGGACTCCCCTCCACCTAGCTCACCGCCACCTACACAGCCGATCTCTGCCGATCCTGTCACTCCACCTGCTCCAGCCGTCGGGCCGATGGGGAATACGTTTCGAAATGACGCACACCGTGCTAGATTCGAGTGTTGGATATGGACGACATGTATACACCCATGAGGGGATGTATGAGGGTATACGGACCTCGGATGTCGCGTGCATGAAAGCATGTACGAAGGGAACCTTTTCATGTGTGAAAAGGACCACTCGATAAGTGGAAAAAGTCACTTTATAAGTGCAAAAAGGCACTTAATAAGTGCATAATGAAGAGGATAAGAAAATGTGCTAATATAGGCTAATAAGCTTATATATGGTTATTTCCTACAATAACTACCCCTAAAGCCTATAAATAGGACCCAAGGGTAAGGCTTTTAAGGGTAATCTTGAATGCCATAAGTTTGAATAAGGCAAAACTTTTTCCTCTTCTCCCTTCCATTTAGTTCTTCTTCTAAAGTTATATTTAGACGGTGGAAACGCTGCTTCGATCCTCTGTGACGAAGTACTGACCGTTGTGGCGAATCTGAGGGCAAAGTTTAGAGACTACAGCGCAGTGTACGCTAACGTAAGTTCTCTTTCGATCCTCCATCCTCGCGCGACGAGATCCTACATTGGCATCAGAGCCATACGGGTTCGCTCCGGTCTCACCGATGAACGAGTCGCTGTCTTTTTCACGAATGAGTTTCCTAACATTATGGATATGGTAGGAGCGCATCGTGAAGGAGAGAATCGCAGCAGTTGTTCTTTTCACGTTAGGGTCTTCTGTCATTACGGATATGGCAGGAACTCTCCGTGACGGGAAGAACTGACCGTTAATCTCGCCAAACTCGCACTCTTTATAGATGCTGAGTCTCCATTCAATAGAGAATGTGAACTCTCTTCATGTGGAGCATGAAGTTTGCGGTCGTGAAGGTATGTTATTTTTTTATTTGGCACACAGCCATTGAAACATAACTACTTTCTCGACGAACGGGTGTCTCATCGGAGAAGATGGTAGTTATCTCAACGGAGAAGATGACCTCTATGGTGCATGATCGCCATGGCCATATAGGCCATGGAGGCTATGCACCCCCCCTCCCCATGCGGAAGGGGTTGGCTTCGGCCAATGACCACCAAAGCCACCACCTCTTCGAGGGGGGTGTGCAACCGGACCCATCAAGGGGGAAGGCCGGCCATGGCCAAGAGGCCAAGGCCGGCCGGCAAGGGCCAATGGGCCCTTGCCACGGCCAGGGCCTGGGCAGGCCAGGAGGCCGGCCATGGGGGCCGGCCCTGGCCTCGGCTAGCCCTGCCCGAGGCCAGGCTGGCCGGCCCTGGCCTCTGCCAGGGCCATGCCCTGGCAGAGGCCAGGGCCAGGGCCAACCAGGAGGCCGGCCCTGGCCGAGGCCAGGCTGGCCGACCCCGCCCTGGGCGCCGGCCCTGGCCCCGACCAGCCATGGCCGAGGCCAGGGCCTGGCCGGCCAGAGGGCTGGCCAGAGGGTGCCCTGGCCTCTACCAGGGCCATGCCCTGGCCTCTGCCAGGGCCATGCCCTGGCAGAGGCAAGGGCCAGGGCCGGCCAGGAGGCCGGCCCCACCCTGCGGGCCGGCCCTGGCCCCGGCTAGCCCTGGCCCCGACCAACCCTGGTCGAGGCCAGGGCCTGGCCGGCCAGAGGGTGCCCTGGCCTTCGGCCAGGGGGCCGGTCAGAGGGAGCCCTGGCCTTCGGCCAGCCGAGGCCGGTCCTGGCATCGGCCAGGGCCAGGCCAGGCCGAGGAGCCCTACAGTGCCGGCGGTTTTGGCCCCGGCCACTAGCATGGTCGGCCCATACGGGACCGGCGACAGTTGCATATGGCAAAACCCCCTACTTGGGGGAATCCAGCCTTGGCACGGCCACGGCTCGACTCCGGTAATGGCCTGGGCAAGCCACTACCTCCCACTGCAAAATACGTTTGCAAAATACGTTTTCAAAAACGCTTTTCCGCTGCAAGTACTATAAGAGTACTATTGTTTGATAAGTGATGGGGAAATATTGAAAAGTTGTTTTAGATGGTGATTGGCATCACAATGTCCTTTCCGATTCTAGAGCAACAGCTTCAATATTTTTCGAAAGTAACTTATCAAATGAAAATTCTTTGCATTGCTTTTGATCGAATTTGTTCTTATGTCTTTTGCAGCATTTTAAAGCTAAAATGTCTTCCGCCGCTAAGAACATCGTCGCTGAGTTGAACAAAGGTGAAAAACTCAACGACGATAATTACAAACTATGGTCCATAAAGATACAATATGTTCTAGAGGAGCAAGATGTGCTCGAAACTCTAAAGAACATAATGATTGAACCTGAGTTGGGCACTACGGCCCAATACAGAAGAGACAAGGAAGCTTTCGATGCTTGGTCTCGGAAGAACAAGATTGCTCGCATTACGTTTCTATCAAGTATGGTAGACGACATAATGCTGTTCTTCTGAGAGCATGACCTAGCCATGGACATATGGTCCAAGCTAGAAGAGAAGTTTGGTGGCACCTCGGTGTCCAAACTTCGTTCTTTAACTATAAGATTTGATTCGTACAAGAAACATCCAGATCATTCCATGGGGAAGCATCTGCGACATATGGAGAATCTCATCTCAGAGTTAAAGGATGCAGGTCATGTGCTCACAGATGAGAAACAAATCCAAGCAGTCATACATTCCCTACCAAATGGGTGGGACCAAATGAAGATGCATCTCACTCATAATGAGAGCATCAAGAACTTCAATGATGTTTCTAAGCACCTCGAGTTAGAGGAAGAGCGGCTTGCGGCCGCCAAGCCAAGTGCAGAAGTGCACATGGTTGCTAGTTCCTCACACGGGGGAAAGAAACGGAAAAATCGTTCGAAGTTTACTAATGAACGTAATAAGTAACCAGAGTCTACCAAGAAACCCAAACATAAGGGTGGGCACAAGAAATGGCACAAGAAGAAGGACTTGAAGAAGATCAAGTGTTTCAAGTGCAACAAGTTAGGTCACTATGCTCGTTCATGTACGAGTGGAGGTGACGAGGTGACGAGGTAACTTGTAATAATACTAGTTACATATGTGTTTCTATTTCAATATTTCTTGTAGAATCTAATCCATTTTGGATAATTGATTCAGGTGCCACCGACCACATAGCAAGGGACAGGCGGTCCTTCGTGGAGTATCACCGGATACCCCAAGGAACGAAGTGGATCTAAGTAGGAAACAACACACGTGTTGAAGTGAAAGGCGTTGGGACGTGCAAGCTCGTCTTGGACAACGGCCGCATTATCCAACTTCATGATGTTCTCTTCGCTCCGGATATTCGAAGGAATATTATATCAGTGGTCGTTTTAATGGGTCTTGGTTATAGTTGGTTCTTTCATAGTTGTAAAGTGGACTTGTCTTGTAATAATTCTTTCATTGGTTCTGGGTATGTTTTCAAAGGATTTGTTGTATTAAATACAATGTATGATTCCTCATTTTATAATGAAAATTTCCTTGTTGCAAATTCATCAAAATATGAGTCAGATGTAATTTGTTGGCATGCAAGGCTTGGTCACATTGGACCAACACGAATGGATAGACTTGCCAAACGTGGCCTTCTATCCAATGTTTCAAAAGGTCGAAATGTCGGCTTGCGAACATTGCCTTGTAGGGAAATCTTGTCGTAAGCTGTTTGGAACCGGCACAAGGGCCGAGGTTCCATTACAGCTCATCCATTCGGACATATGTGGTCCGATGAATGTCAAGACAAGACGTGGGAAGTCCTATTTCATCACTTTTCTTGATGACTTCACCCGATTCGGTCATATCTATTTGATATCCCACAAAAGTGAAGCATTAACATGCTTTAAAAACTATATGAGTTTGGTGGAAAATCAATTAGATCGCAAGATTAAGCTCTTGCGAACCGATAGAGGCTGTGAATACCAATCAACAAGTTTTAAGGAACTTTGTGAGGAAAAAGGCATAGTTCATCAGGTAACTATGCCTTATACTCCGCAACAAAATGGTGTTGCAGAAAGGAGGAATAGGACTTTAATGGAAATGGTCCGTTCAATGATGGCGCAAGCCAACTTGCCAATCACCTTTTAGGGTGATGCATTATTGACGGCCGCTTTCATCTTGAACCGCGTACCCTCGAAATCAGTTAGCTCCACTCCTTATGAGTTGTGGAACCAAAGGTCTCCTGACTTAAGCATTTTAAAACCTTGGAGGTGTGCATCCTACGCACATATTTACTCCCATAAGTATGGCAAACTTGGGCCAAGGGGGAGGAAATGTATCTTTATACGATACGTAGAAAACTCCAAAGGTTATGTTTTCATTGGTCAGGAAGACAATGGAGGACTAATTGAATTTGAGACGAGGGATGTCACTTTCTTAGAAAACGAGTTTCCAAGACAGGGTGAGATAGGTCAGGACTTATCTCTATTTGAGATTTATGATCAAGAAGGATTACCTCATTCGAGTGGGAGAATTCTTGGTGAAGATGAAAATACGTTTCAAACGTCACTAATGGATGATACGAATGATGCGAATCCTATTCCATACGGGAATAATGATCCAAGTGGGAGCATTTCTAACGACATTCCAAGTGGGAGTGATATTAGAATTGATCTAAATTCGAGTCAACAAGGACTTGAAGAATCTCAAATACGACGTAGTAGTCGTACAAGGTTAGCTCCTCTAAGATTTGAGGATGAATTCCCACAAACCTTTATGACTTTACTACAAGAAGATGACGAGCCTGCTACTTTCAAACAGGCCGTATCATGCCCTGCAAAAGACAAATGGATAGAAGCGATGCAGGAGGAATTAGAATCCATGAAAGTTAACCAAGTCTGGGACTTGGTTGACTTACCCAGAGGACGTAGAGCTATTGGGAACAAATGTGTTCTCAAGATCAAGCATAAGACTGATGGCTCTATAGACAGATATAAAGCTCGCCTTGTCGCGAAAGGTTTTACGCAACAGGAAGGGATAGACTACGAAGAGACCTTCTCACCTGTTGTTCATTTTACCTCGATTCATTTGATTCTGGCTTTGGTAGCTTGCTTAGACCTCGAATTACATCAAATGGATGTAAAGACTGCCTTTCTCAATGGAGAATTAGACGAGGAGATCTATATGGAACAACCAACAGGGTTTGTAAAAGAATGAAACGAACATAAGGTTTGTAAACTTCGTAAGTCCATATATGGTCTTAAACAATCCTCGAGGCAATGGTATATATGATTTCAAGAAGTTGTCTTATCAAATGGGTTTACCATGCTTGATGAAGATAACTGTGTATATATCAAGAGGATCAAAAGCAAGTATGTTATTATGTCTCTATATGTAGATGACATTTTAATAGCCAGAAATGACAAGGGCTTTGTGATGGATATCAAGGCTTGGCTTTCATCAGTATTTGAGATGAAAGACATGGAAGAAGCCGCATATATCCTTGGAGTTAAGATTTCAAGGAATCGTTCGAAGAAACTTCTTTCTCTTTCACAAGAGACTTATATAAAGAAGGTTCTAGAATGTTTTAATATGTAGGACTGTAAGTCCATTGATACTCCAATAAGCAAATGCGATAATTTATGTCTGAAGATGTGTCCTAAGAACCAAAAGTAAAAGGAAATTATGGAAAAAGTTCCATATTCCAGTGCAGTTGGTAGTCTTATGTACGCTATGATGTGTACAAGAGCGGACATTTGTTTTGCCGTTGGAATGGTAAGTCGTTACCAATCCAATCCAGGGCAAGCACACTGGAAAGCGGTTAAGAGGATAGTGTGGTATCTTAAAGGGACTGCGGACTATTCTTTATGCTATCAAGGAAATGCCTTGAGGCTCGATGGCTACACTGATGCTGATTGGGCGGGTGATCTCGATGAGCGACGATCGACCTCAGGACATGTTTTTCTACTCGGATCTGGTGCAATATCCTGCAGTAGCAAGAAAAAATCCTGCATCGCACTTTCAACTATGGAAGCCGAGTTTGTAGCATTTAGCATGGCAGTCCAAGAAGCTGTTTGGCTTAGGAAGTTCTTAGACAAGCTAATTGATGCAAGTGACTCAGATGCTGTACCAATATACAGTGACAGTCAAGCATCTATAGCCTATGTCAAAGATCCAAAGTTCTATTGTAAGACCAAACACATTGATATCCGCTACAAATTTGCAAAATACTATGATAAGAACAAGAAGGTAGACATTAGATACATATCTACGCATGATATGATAGCGGATCCGCTTACGAAGGAGATCCCCAGAGATGTGTTTTACAAACACTTATCTTCTCAAGGATTGCGTAAGAGCTGAGTTGTATCAATGTATATTCCCATGTCTATGAAAGATCAAATTTAATAAAAGAATAAGTTCTTTTTGAAATTGCATATGAGTTTTTTGAAAGTGTTTGTGTACATTTCTTTTAATCTCAGCTGTTTTTTGGTATGTCGGACAAATTGAGGTTGGCTCTCTCACATGAGCAACCGCCTTTATTCTATCAGACGGATAAAATAAAGATGTGACCTGTTTAAAGTCAAAATCATCAGACGGATGATTTAGAGTCATGACTTGAAAAAAACGGTCGTATGAAAGATCTGCATCATATGGATGCTTACAAAAGATCTAAGAAGATTTTTTTTTGAAATCTTATCTGTCTTATGCGGGATGTGGGTCCAGGAGATCAATGAGTAGTAAAAGGGACTCAAAGTCAGACATTGTGGTGTCTGACCATCATCCTTACAACATCATTAAGACATACGCCCCCTGGGAAAGGAGTGATGTTGTAATACGTATTCATACTACGTATGCATTTGACCATTGGGTTAGAATAGTAATTGTGTTTACTATTATGTGAGACCCAAAGACCACATGGGTCTTAACTTATTACCCTTATGGACTCTAATTGGTTCCTTTAGATTTGACTGGGTGATCGCTATCTTAGCATGTTACTTATGGACTATGGTAAATTCGGTCCGACGGGGCATGTTAGAAAAGCGAGTCAAGTCAAGATCGAAAGGATCGCAAGAAGAGGAAGATTAATTTCATATTCACATTTGGACTTTAGAGATTCAAAGCTGGCAGCCAATTGTAATCCAGATGGGATTCAATTGTTGAATATAAAGTATAAGAAATGTGAAGAAATAATCTAGGGTAAAACATGCGTTGATCTACTCAACTTTGCACCCCAAAGAGTGTTGTGTATCTCTAACAAGTGCACAACAGCGGACTCTATGCGCATGACGGTCACACAGTCTATTTCTCGGTATGATAGCTTGAAGAACTGAAGGAAAAGATGTTTCCTTACAATCTCCTCAAGTGTGAGTGGGAGATGTTGGATATGGACGACATGTATACACCCATGAGGGGATGTATGAGGGTATACGGACCTCGGATGTCGCGTGCATAAAAGCATGTACGAAGGGAACCTTTTCATGTGTGAAAAGGACCACTCGATAAGTGGAAAAAGGCACTTTATAAGTGCAAAAAGGCATTTGATAAGTGCATAATGAAGAGGATAAGGAAATGTGCTAATACAGGCTAATAAGCTTATATATGGTTATTTCCTACAATAACTACCCCAAAAGCATATAAATAGGACCCAATGGTAAGGCTTTTAAGGTTACTCTTGAATGCCATAAGTTTGCATAAGGCAAAACTTTTTCCTCTTCTCCCTTCCATTTAGTTCTTCTTCTAAAGTTAGATTTGGACGGTGGAAACGCTGCTTCGATCCTCTGTGACGAAGTACTGACCGTTGTGGCGAATCAGAGGGCAAAGTTCAGAGACTACAGCGCAGCGTACGCTAACGTAAGTTCTCTTTTGATCCTACATCCTCACGCGACGAGATCCTACATCGAGCGTATCTGCCATCGCTCGATAGTACCCTCTAGGTTTGCACACCTAGCTGACCTAGACCGCCTAGGGGTACTTGAGGGGCTTCTCACGTTGTACGATAACATGGGAAGGCGTGATTTTCTGTCGGTGTCGGTGGATACTTACATCCATCCGACACTAGAGGTCCTCAGTTCCATTGACCGGACCCCTGGAGGATGCTCCTTGTCTGATGGATCAAGAGTGCGAGATCACTCTCGATATGCTTAGAGCATTTTTCCAGTGTCCCACCATCCCTGACCCTGACCGAGCCTACGCTCCCATGCACATCCCACCCCCGTCGTTCGACACCAACACCTTCTAGACATGGATGACTGGATCCCCCCTCGCCTTTGACCCTAGTAGGGCCAAGGCCTCAGCTATCCTCCACCCCTTCCTCCGCATTGCACAGCGCCTTATGGCGACTACTTTCCTCGTGAGGTACGAGCCCGGGACCATGTCTATGCCAGAGCTCTACATGCTCTACGCGATGACTCTCCCCAGTGTTCTAGATAGGGGTAGCGACGACATGGTCCCCGCTGTCGAGATCGACATTACCAGTTGGTTTTTGGACCGCATTATCATTTCGGTGAGCGCTCGGTCACCTATTTGTGTTGGCGGTCTGATCACCCTTTTGGTCCTTATGACCGGCGTGGACCTACCTGACGACTTGCGTCGACCTCCGGGCCCCACAGCACTTTCTATAGATGTTATGGCCTGGATGAAGATGCTTCGTCCCCACGGTCGCCAGCACTGGGTGTGGTTGCACGGTCCCTTCAGCGCTGACTACATGGTTCTCCCGAGCCCCGCTCGGACACACATTGGACCGGCTCACGGGGACTGGATTCCAACGATGGATCTCCTCATCCCCTCTGCATGCGTTCTTGAGCCCGAGGATGCTGAGCAGGCACCCCCTGCACCACCTGTTGACCCCGTGATCCCTCAGCCTACACCTGCACTGTCTGCACCTCCCGACAACTCTGTCCACACGTCTGTTAGTGTCGGGAGCACCTTAGCTGAGCCGTCCACCACCACCACCACCACTGAGCCTATGTCCGTCGAGCCCATTACCACACTGAGCCCTGAGCGTCCACCCACCATTCTTGAGAGCGGCGAGTCTTCCTTTACCGCTGCAGTGGAGACCCTCTCCTGATTGATGTCATCGACTCCTGGGGAGTCATCTTTTGTGACCTTCACAGCCTCCCCACTCGTCGACCTTTCGGTCTCCACCACCCCTGTCTTTACCGAGAGCGTCGTGACATCTGTCCCCACGTCTGCGTCATTGACCTCTCCTGCTGCCTCGTCGCCTGTTTTGACTTCCACCTCTGCTGCAGCTGCTTCTGCTTCGACCCAGCCTGCGTCCCAGCCTCACACCGAGGCTGGGCATCACTTAGTGAGTACAACACCCCTTCCACACTTTCTTGCTGGCCCCATCCTTTACACTGCCTGCCAGAGACAGCCCCGCACTTCACCTGTTAGACCTGCACGTCCCTCTGCTCCACCACCCCCAGACACTCTAGTTCAGAGCATTCGTGCTCTTGAGGGGGCTGTTAGTGGACTTAGTGGTGACTTTAGGGCTCTCTCCGCCATGGTCAGCGCCGTGCAGACCCGCGTCGCCATCCTTCCCAGTATTCAGGCTTGCCTGGATCAGATTCTGGCGCGTCTACCTCCACCACCCACAGCCTCCTAGCAGCCACCACGCCCACCACCACAACCACCACCTCTGCCACAGGACGGTGATGGTGCACCCCCACCAGCTTAGGCACACTCTTGATGCCTCTGATATTTTTTGTCTTTTTGCTGACCGTTTGTTCTTGGGCCTGGTGATCTTTTGCCCCCCTCCTCCACGTTCTACTTTGGTGCCTTCCTGATCATATCATTTTATATCTTTTTGGTAGTGAGGGAGAGACTTTTTAGGGACACTTATATCTGCACCATACTGATCCTTGCATGCATCACATTCATTCGCATCTTATTTTCTTTTTCTTTTTCTTTCTTTTTCATCATGCATGCATCCTCACCCACCCTACCCATTTCACGTCTCTCGGTGTGTCACACTTTGCACATTGAGGACACTGTGCACTTTGGCTTGGGGGAGTGAGTCCTCACAGTTTTTGCTTCTCGTCACCTTTTATTTTTATTATTTTTATTTTTTCCACTTTTTCTTTGTTTTTACACCACTTTCACTCACTTTTTCGTTTTTATTCATGCATCACGTTTTCTTGTTTTCTTTGTGTTCCGCATTGTACATAGTAGTATCTATTTTCTTTTATCATTATTTCTTTCATCTTTTGCTAGAGATGATTTTTCTGTGATGATGATGACGTGGAGTTAGCTTATCTCTATGTGCATGCTATTTTGTCACGTCATAGCTTTTGTTTCAGATATCATATGCTATGTCCTGCTTTGCATTTGAAATAGTAACCCACTCTTTTTCTGTCTGAATATGGATGAAATTCTGTTATTAGCTGATGTCTGATGATTCATATGTATGCTTTTCATAGAAAACACACCAAGCTTCACGCATTGATTGCTTATATCTGGAGTACTGCTTTCCTTTCTCATATCACTTCTTATTGCATGAATTGTACGCTTCACTTTCAGGTTGATTGAATGTTTGCTAGGACGATATATCTGGACTAGTTTGCTTTTTGAGATTAAACTAAGTAGATTATATTACTCTGCTGAAAGTTGTCGTGCACGTCTATAGAGTGAACCGAGCGATACATTTATTTCTTTCTCCACATATCTTGAGCATCATTTCTCTATTTGAAATTCATTGGTGAATCCCCCCTTTAGCAAGTCTATTATCTCCATTTCCCCCGCTATTAATTTTCATGCTCCAAATCCCCAAAATCAAAAAGAAAAAAATATATACCTGTATATCCTTCTCTCTTTTGATTTGGGATCGCTTATGTATATATGTTTATCTCAAAAAAAAGAAGAGAAAAATTGAGAAAAAGAAAAGAAAAGATAAAAGAAGTTTATAAACGATCACATCTCATACTCTTTCTCTCTTTCTTCCCTCTTTTGTTTTATTTTTACTTTTTTTGGAGCTTCAAAAGAAATGGGGAATATACATATTGATTTGTTTATGCCACCACGCTTATGGATAAGCTTGGGGGAGAGGATCCAATGATGTATGAGAGAGTGACTACTTGACGGTGCATGACAACCTAGGCTAAGTAATCTTCTATACTCGGTGAGATTGCTAAAGTTTTACGAAATCCAGAAATCGACACTTAGCATTCATTTCATTAAAACCATTCTTTTCTATTCTTACTATTCCATATCGTGTGATATCTCTTATACTCCTTATAGAAAGCATTCAATTGAAAAGTGTGTGATCTATGATTATGCATACCGCTTTAGATGCTTCAGACGATGTTAATTCTAGAATGATTCCATATTTCATGCTAATTTGATATTTTGGGGTTTTCTATTTCGAATGCATCATTATACTATGATATCGAAATAAAAGTCTGTGACGTGTGGTTTATATTCGATGTATGCTATATGAGTAAGAAAAGCCCACGTCCTGAGAAGAATGATCTAGCACCCCCTTCTTCGCTTTCTATTCTATTTTTTTATTTTTTTATTTTTATTTTCCTTCTTTTCCATTATTTTGCCAGTCGGGTTTGCTTTTTACTCATCTTCCTCGAGGACAAGTAAGAGGTAAGCTTGGGGGCTTTTGATCGCTCCATATTTTACACACTTTTTCTGCATGTTTGCATTCCACTTTGATCGCTCATATCGCGTTTTTCTTTATTATTCGACAATATTGCGATGCTTTTCACGATTTCTTGTTTTTGTCGTATTTCAGGAGATATGGAGCGATTCGAAGTGATTTTGAGATCAAGGACATTTGCACCCACTCTGGAGTGTCACCCAAGGCTCTTTTGAGGGCTATTCGGTGATGGAAGACAAGTGGATGAAGAAGAAACTTCATAGGAGCGACGAGGAGGCGAAATGATGAAGAATTTGCATTTACAGCATGTCACTCGGCCGAGTGAAGCACTCACTCGGCCGAGCAAGAAGACCACTCGACCGAGCAAGAAGACCACTCAGCCGACCAAACCGGACACGCACCACCGAAGAAAATCAGAGTGCACTCAGCCGAGTGACGATAGTCCACTCGGCCGAGTATGGATATCCCCTCGACCGAGTGGCACGGGAAAATCCACCCACCGAAGGAGCTGACTTACTGGAATTTTATAGTCGATTTCAGAGTTGTCACTTGGCCGAGCATGGAATGCCCCTCGGCCGAGTGAGTAAAGCCACTCGGCCGAGTCACCTCCGAAGACAGACCCCCGAAAATCCCCAACTTACTGGAAATGTACAGGGTTTGTCACTCTGCTGAGTGACATTTGTCACTCGGCCGAGTGAGCCGCCCCGCTTGCTGCGTATACTGCGATTTTTGGGCTACGCAGGGACATTTTTGTCACTATTTTTTGGGCGATTTTGAGGGGTATTTAAACCCAGTTTTTTCCCTAGTTTAGGAAGACTTTTTGATACTTTTTGGTAGCCTTTTTGAGAGCTTTTTGGATCATTAGATTTAGCTTTTCTTTTGGAGATTAAAAGGTTATTTTTGTTGGATGCTATTGGGTTCTCATTGGTTTGTCTCTCTTCTTATCAAAAACTCTATTTTTGTTGATAATTTCTCTATTGCAATGAATTGTGCTGATTTTGTCATTGATTTTCTCGTGAATTGCTTGATGATTAGTGAGTAGTTTTATTGTCTTAGGGCATAGGGATGAACCCTATGGACCCTCTTTCTAAATTGTGATGAATTGGTGAAATCCTTGCTAGAATTGATTAGGGTTAGGTTGGGATTGATTAATTACGGATAGCTAGGGATTCATATTGATTGGGACTTGCAAGTGATTGGGTCCCAATTGATAGGAAGCCCTAGAAATTCGATTTAGATTTACGATTGCACTTCCCTAGAATTGTTTTGCAAGAGATTGGGCCAAAGCAAGGATTTTTAAACGTAATTCTATACCAACATCTGTTTGCAAGAGATTGGACGGGTAGGAACTATCTCAACCTAGGTCGTAGCTCGACTTTGCACAAGAGTGGGCTCGAGATAAGGTTGAACGATGATGTCGTTCTTCACGCTAGCGGCTTAGGTTAGGGTTTGCAAGAGATTGGGCCCTACCCTAGGTTCGCTATAGACCGGTAATAGCGAGAGAGTGTGAGCTATGTTCTACATTGAGTTGCGACTAGTTCACCTAAAATTCAAGTCTAGCAATGATGTAACCTACGAATCACAACGATGAGATACGTGTTGGATATTAGACTCCCCGAATTTGGTTTTGGATGATGAACAAACATAAATATATTATGAACTAACAATTTGTGAGCGTAGTTATGGATATCGTCGCCAAATTCACTTGAACATCCAAAGCGACGTCTCGAGACTTCTCAAAGCATGTGATCGTATGCCTAAAGCTTCGTTGAAGCTTTTGGACCATTTTAGAAGTCATGAAGATTCGATTGAAGCTTTTGAAGACGGTATCGTCAAGTTTTATTTATAGTCTTTTAGGCTTCTTTCGTAGAATGTTAAGCCTTGAGTAGGTCTTACGTTTTAATCTTCATAACGCTCCTATCTTAGACATAGTATCTTAGTAGAAGTCCATGCTAACTTTCCCGAAGCATCGCGCTTCGTTTCGTGACTTCTTGTGCATGTTAGTTGGTTCAAGAAGAAGAACCAACCTACTAGATGGTGATCTAGTCGGTCGGCAATCCTTCTTGGACCGACTAGTTTGCTTTCTCAATTCATAGCTCGTTACTGTTTACAGTTAGTCGGTCTACATTGACTCACCGACCGACTAGTTTGTGAACTAGTCGGTCAGTGATGCTTCTTAGACCGACTAGTTGAGCTTTCCCTGTACATGCCAATTTGAGCCTGTGCTACTGTTTATAATTAGTCGGTCTGTGTTCATTGATCGACCGACTAGTTGATGAACTAGCAGTCAACTTTCATTCTTGGACCGACTAGTTTAGCTTTCCTGTACATGCAAATTTTCACCTTACTTATTGTTTATAGTTAGTCGGTCTATGCACATTTGGAGACCGACTAGTTGGTGAACTAGTCGGTCAACATTTGTTCTTGGACCGACTAAATCAATTTGTGCTCAGACTTCAGTTTTATCTCTTAGTCGGTCTCAGTTGAGTAACCGACCGACTAGTTGTGAAACTAGTCGGTCAGCTACTCTTCTTGGATCGACTAGTTTCTTTTTTCTGAACTTCGACCTATTCCCTGTTCACTCATTAGTCGGTCTACGTTGATTGACCGACCGACTAGTTGATGAACTAGTCGGTCGGTGGTTGTTCTTTGACCGACTAGTTGCGATCAGAATAGATCCGTTGGAGCATTAATTGAAACGTTTTTCTCTCTCTCTTTCCTCCATCCTATAAATACTTGTTGAGCTGCATTCATTGCACTCAAGGCTGATATTAAGACAAGTTTAGAGATCAAAGAGAAATCATTCTTCTCATTTAAAGCTCATTCATTTCCCTCTCAAGAATCTCTTCCTCATTCATTTCAAAAGAGAGATTCATTGATTGAGAGCCTTCCAAGCCAAGTGCTTGATCCTAGGTCACCATCAACCCCATAGCTCTCCATCGCTGATCTACATCTTGGAGCTAGGGTTTGGTGCCTTCTTCTTCCTCAAAATCACCCTTGCCCTAATTCGTAAGTATACTCAAGGCATAGGTATTTTGTCGGTAAGAAGTTCTATTTCATTTACTTTCATTTTATAAGTGTTTAACTCTCGGTTGTGAGAGTTGTGTTTGTGATCCCGGGTTGTGGGAGTCACAAATTACTTTGTGTATGATTTGACTTGGTGAAGGTTCTTCACAAGTATTTCATAGTGGAAATCTTGAGTTAGGGTTTCTAACTCAAGTATCCGGAGGGGATCCGAGTGTTTGGGACGTAGGATCACCGGGAATAAGTCGGGGAGACTTGGGTGGATCCGAACCCAGTAATATCGTTTATTTGCAATTGTTTATTTGTTGTCGATTATTTACTATTCCGCATTTCCGCATTAATTGGTAGAGTTTGCACGGTAATTAGGAATTAGCCTCTTAATTATTTTAAAGTACTATTCACCCCCCCTCTAGTACTTGTGCAGTAGCTTAGCAGGGCATTACATTTGGTATCAGAGCCAAGTCTATAGCTATGTCTGCCAACGACAACAAGACCGTTCGTCCACCTTCCGACTATAGCACCTTCAAGAATCGTGAAGGAGCTTCTTCAGTAATGGAAGGGCATTCCTCAACAAGGCCTCCATTCTTCAACGGTACCAACTACGAGTACTGGAAATGCCGGATGGAAACTTTCCTCCGGAGTGCTTCACTATGGAGGACCACAATGAAGGAGTATGTCGAGCCCACCGAAGAAGATTTCGAGAAATGGAAAACCGCGGAGGTCACCGCGGAGGTAAGCAATGCCAAGGCAATGAACGCCTTGCAATACGCATTGGAGCCCGAGGACTTCAATAAGATACGCACATGTAAGAGTGCATATCAAATTTGGAACTCCCTCCTCATATTACATGAAGGGACGAGTAGGGGAAGAGACTCTAAACTTGTTGTAGTTAATAAAGATTACGAGATGTTTCATATGCTACAGGGTGAGAAGATGAAGGAGTATTATGCTCGCTTCGTCGACATCATAAACGAGTTAGAGGCTCTCGGCAAAACCTACACCCAAAAGGAGAAATGTTCGAAGCTTATCGAAGGACTTCCATTTAGTTGGGAAAAGCGTACCTTCGCTATCGAGGAAGGTAACGATATGAACAAGTATACTGTAGTTCAATTAAAGGGTACTTTAATGTCATACGAGGTACGCAAGGATAGCAAGGTGAAGTTACAAGAGAAGATGAAGTCTTACTTGAACCAAGACGTGCCTAAGAAAAAGGCGATTGCGTTCAAGGCGGCTCCATCCACCTCTATCGATGACGAGGACTCGGAAGACGAAATGGACATGGAATCCATTGCCCTCATGGCAAAGAAGTTCAATCGCTTCTTCCGGAAAGGTAACTTCAAAAACAAGTCAAAGTTCAATTCTTCTAACGCATCCTCTCCTTTGTGTTTTCAATGCAACAAGCCCGGACACATTAAAGCGGAGTGTCCTCAAAACAAGCACAAGGAGAAGTGGAAGGTGCCGATGTACGACAAGTCTAAGAAGTACAAGAAAGGGAGCAAAAAGGGGCTTGTCGGAACTTTCACCGACTCCGATGATTCCTCAAGCGGAGAGTCGGATGATGAGCAAGTGGAGCATGCACACATGTGCTTCATGGCTAGAGAGGAGCAATATAAAGATTCCTCTTCCGATGATAGCGACAACGAAGCCGATGAGGTAACTATGGATGACCTTAGGAATGCTAATTCTCAATTATGGTCTAAGTACACTAAATTAGTAAATAGGTATACTAAAGTAAAAGATGACTTAGCTAGCATTCAAACCTCGCCTAAAACTATCATCACCAACAACGACACTGTTGTTGAAGGGTTGAAGAATGAGATTGTTAATCTCAAGACTCAACTTGAACATGTTAGCATTGAGGATCCGGAGGAACACAAGATAGCGGATTTGACTTCTCAAAACTTGACTTTGAGTATTGAGAATGAGAATCTTAAATCTCGTGTTTAAGTGCTCACATCGCAAGTATCCACTTTGGATGCTTCTATGCGTTCTCTCACCGAGAAATATGAGAACACATTAGGCCGAATTAATAAATTCAATAAGGGTAAGGACCATTTGGATAAAATCCTAAGTGACTTACTTCCGGCCAATCACCACATTGGCTTGGGGTATACGATGGAAGTTCATCCAAATCGGCCACTACTTTTGTTAGGCCAACTTCCGGTGACTCAACGAGTGGTAGCAAACACTCTATTGGTAGTTCATCTACCAATGGTGCTTCCACCTCGTCCACACCCTCTTTCAGAAAGAAACCCACTTTGGGTGGACCTCCAAAGAAGGGCCATGCCTACATGTACACCAATACTATGCCACGTAGGAACACACGTCCTACTCCACCGGCTCACACATATGATGATTTCTATGCTACACATTCTGTAACGACTGGTTTTCATGTATCTGGATTTATTATATTATAATATATGTTTTGGTGGATTTTCTCCTCATGTGTGGTTTTCGTCTCCGTAACTTTCATTTTAGATCGTTACGTCGTGTTTTCTCGTTTCTTCCTTAGGATCGTCGATTTCGAAGCAAGTCATTCGTGACGGGCTTCATAACGGTCGTATCTTACTGTTAGATCAAGCCTAGGAGTCTTAGGAATCGATCCCGGAGCTCCGCGCTCCGTATCGGAACTTTTGGTGCACGTTAGCCGGTATAAGAAGGGGCACCGACCGACTAGATGACGATCCAGTCGGTCGGCAATCCTCCTTGAACCGACTAGTTGGCTTGCTAAATTATTCAGGAGTTACTGTTTATAGTTAGTCGGTCTAAGAAGGTTGGTTGACCGACTAGGTTGCAAACTAGTCGGTCGGCAATGCTTCTTTAACCGTGTAACGACTGCTTTTCATGTATCTGGATTTAATATAATATAATATATGTTTTGGTGGATTTTCTCCTCTTGTGTGGTTTTCGTCTCAGTAGATTGCATTTTCGATCGATTCGTCGTATTTTCTCGCTTCTTCCTTAGGATTGTCGATTTCGAAGTATGTCACTCGTGACGGACTTCATAACGGTCGTATCTAACTGTTAGATCAAGCCTAGGAGTCATAGGAATCGATCCCGGGGCCCCGCGCTCCGTATCGGTACTTTCTGTGCTCATTAGCCGGTGTAAGAAGGGCCACCGACCGACTAGAAGACGATCCAGTCGGTCGGCAATCCTTCTTGGACCGACTAGTTAGCTTTCTAAATTTCTCATGAGTTACAGTTTATCGTTAGTCGGTCTAAGAACGTTGGTTGACCGACTAGGTTGCAAACTAGTCGGTCAGCAATGCTTCTTGAACCGACTAACTCATCATATTATTTTTGTATCAGTTACTGTTTACTCTTAGTCGGTCTAAGAACGTTCATCGACCGACTAGATGCTAAACTAGTCGGTCAGTACTTGTTCATGGACCGACTAACTCTAGAATCCTATTTTCGTTCAGGAGTTACTGTTTGCACTTAGTCGGTCTGCGTTGGTCGACCGACCGACTAGTTGCCAAACTAGTCGGTCAGTGGTTGTTCTTTGACCGACTAGTCTGTGTTAAAACCCTAATTTCTGGGCAGCCGCCAGACCAACCTATAAATACCCCTCCCAAACGTTTCTTCTTCCTCCAACACGATCCAAAACCCTAAAATCTTCCCCCTTGAGCCCCCATCTTCCTCCAAGCTTCAATCCTTCATTCTAAGCCCTAAATCCATCATCCAATCCATCCATTCACCCTATCTACCTCTCACCATCCCCAAAATCTCACCAAAATCCATCAAATCCCCAAAATCCCCATAAACCCTAGTTTCTCCAAACTTCCCCATTAGCTTCCAGATCTGGTCCTAGGGTTCCCCGGAGTGTTTCTTCCGCCTCCTCTCGGTAAGAAATCGATCTACCGTTGTTTTCATATCCTATTGTAATTTTTATGAAACCCTAATAAAATACTTGTGTTTTTGATGATTGTTCCCCATAACAGCGATTCCCCGTAGGCTAGCTTCCGCGGAAACGAACTTTCGTAACCGTCATTCCCGGTGATAGGCAAGTGAAACTTGCATCTCTTGACTTGGGCCATGTCTTAGGCCATTACCTTGTTTTAGCGTAAAAGAGACTAAACGGTGAAAGGATAGCCGTTTAGACGCCATTGACCTAGCTTGACAACGAAGCTTGGTCCGTCACCCTCATCATGCTTGTATGTCACGCTTAAATTCAATTAACGGTACGCAATCATTTGTTCATGTCATTGCATAGTGATAAATTATTGTGATTGTGTAGCACACGCTACAACATTATATTCCTGGCTCGTGTTCCAGAAGCGAGCCCTGTAGTTGGAAACCCCAACGCTCGGATACCGGCTAGGCACCCACTTTTCGTGGGCACAACCCTATGCCAAATACACTTCCTGGCCCGTGATCCAGAAGCGAGCAAATGCTCGATACACATAGGGGTGGGGTAAGAGATATGCGTCACCAGAGCACGAGATGGCCTGATCCGCCACTCCAGCCTGCAGGCGAAATCTCTAGTGTTTAAGTGAGTAAGAGATATGCGTCACCAGAGCACGAGATGGCCTGATCCGCCACTCCAGCCTGCAGGCGAAATCTCTATTGTTTAAGTGATTAATAGTGATAAGTGATAAGTGTTAAATGATACGTGATTAGTGACTTGGTAGCGGTTGCTACATCGTGCGTGCTTGCCTCTCTTTTAAACTGTTGCATCATACTTAACTGCCATATCATTGCTTAATATTATAAGTGCTAGGTTGCTAGTTACTTTCAGTTTCCTTGCTCAAGTCTTTTAGACTTGCTGACATGTGCCCCTTTCTCTTTTGGGTGACGCATGTTAGACCTTGAGCCTGAGTTGCCCGCTGAGGGTGAGGTGTTTGCGGACGCCGAACTTGAGCCCGTGTTGGACGGGGAGTACGTGGACACTGGGGACCAGTCCTAGTGTCTCCGTGGTGTTTTATTTTTGTTAGACAGTTGTTTTGTTATCGGTGCGTGGCACCTATACTTATTTATGTCGTTGCTTTTGTTTGGCCTTGTTCTGGGCCCTTAGACTCTTTCTTTTAGCCTGGTGGCTTTTCTGTGATGTTGAGTACTTTGTGGACAACTGTGGGATTGGTATTTTATATCCGTCTCATATTATTATTATTGTTGTTGTTTCATTTGCAATTACAGGGACCTGCTTATACTAAATATACGCTTATCGGGCGTGTAGCTTCACAGCTCCACGTTCGAGCGGACCTTCTCACGCCTCGCCTCCATTTTAGGGAAGCGGGTCGTGACAGGTTTTAGTGGTGGCCCATGCAGGTCCTCTGTAACTGCAATTATCAGGATAACGATAATAATGCAAGATTGTCCAACAAATAATTTCGACCCCTGAGCCCTAAGCTATGAGTTTAATTGTTTCGTTTTCTGCGTCATTAGATGGCAGGAAGGCGAATCACCCGTGGTGGTGGTAGTGGTGCGCCCCCTCACGACGAGGAGCCTGAGCGGGAGCCCACTAATGGGGAGATGATGAGGATGATGTTGCAGATGATGCAGGTTCAGCAGGGTGTGCTTCTGCAGGTGCAGAATGCTCTGGTGACTCGAGCTGCTCGGGTGGTGGAGACCCCTCGCCCTGAGCCCGGGGCGAAGCAGTTCAGAGAGCTGGGTCCTGCGTATTTTGATGGAACCGAAGGTCCATTGACTGCTGATGAATGGATGAGGAATATTGAGGACAATCTGAAGATGTCCAAGGTCAACGAAGTTAGTGGGTTGACTTGGCGAAGCGCCAGCTGAAGGATAACGCCAGGAATTGGTGGGATGCTGAGGAAAAGATGTTGGGGGAGCCGATCGTTTGGGCTACCTTCAAGGCCAGATTTGATGGTGAGTTCTTCCCGAAGGCTGCTAGGGAAGAGATGCTGCAGCGTTTTATCGATCTGAAGCAGGGGAACTCGTCGGTGGACATGTACCACCAGGAGTTCATGAGGCTTAGTCGGTTTGCACCAAAGATGGTGCAGGACGCTGAGGAGCGAGCTCAGAGGTTCCTTCAGGGACTTGCCTCAGAGCTCCAGAGTTTCGTGACCTCCTATGACCGAGAATCTTATCAGAAGGTTCTAGTAGCAGCCAAGAGGCAGGAGCTGCTCGTGAACCAGAGGAAGGGGTCTGTTGTTGGTGCTGTGAGGAGGCCTGTAGAGCAGGCGAGGGCTGTGGTTCGACCTGGATTCAGGCCGAACCAGCCTGTTCAGTTTAAGAGGCCAGGAGGGCCCGTTCGGAGGACTTGCAATTTCTGTGGCAAGGAGGGCCATATCAAGGAATCGTGTAGGAAGTTCTTGGGGCAATGTATTGCTTGTGGAGATCCCGCCCATGCTATCAGGGAGTGCCCGAAGTTGAGGCAACCTTGGAGGACACCTATTGCTGCCCCGCCTTTGCAGCAGAGAGCCCCGGTGCCCGCTGGTCGTGGGGTGCCCCTCGTCCCGCAGAGGCAGGCTTTTGAGCGGGCCGCTCCGCCGAGGAGGCATGCTTTCCTGATGACTGAGGAGGAGGTTTTGGCCATGGATGAGGTCATTGCAGGTAACTTTCGATCTAGATTGTTCCTTCCTTAATTAATTGATTGTTAAATTATGTTGAATGCTTGTGTATGGTGTTGCTAGAATAAGATTTGATCGATTAGACTGTTTGTTAGGTGTGGTTTTGGTTTGCACGTTCCCTGCCCGAGTCCTCTTTGACTCAGGTGCGTCAATGTGCATTTTGGCCCAGAGCTTCGTGGAGAAGCATTCCTTGTCGACGTCCCCTCTCTCCAAGAGTTGGAATATCGTCACAGGGAATGGAGTAGTCACGGTGCATCGTGGGTGCAGTCCTTGCTCTGTGGTGGTTTGTGGACATGAGCTTTATGCTGATTTTATTGTCCACAACATCACCAACTACGATGCGGTCTTTGGGATGGATTGGCTTGCGAGCTTCTATGCTACGATCGACTGTAGGAGGAAGAAGGTGGTGTTCGAGATTCCCGGACATCCGGTGTTTGAGTTCAGTCGTGGTAGCAGTTCGCTTGGTCCTGTCAGATTTCGGGCCAGGCCGGTGGAGGCTGTAGCTATGCAGATGGAGCTGGAGTGGCCAGCTGTGGTGCGAGATTTTGGTGACGTCTTCCCCGAGGAGATGTCTGGTTTGCCGCCTGATCGAGCTTTGGAATTTTCTATTGATCTCGTTCCAGGCGCGCAGCCGATTTCGAAGGCGCCGTATCGTATGGCACCTGCAGAATTGGAAGAGTTGCGGAAGCAGTTGGATGAGATGTTACAGAAGGGTTATATTAATCCTAGTGTGTCTCCGTGGGGAGCTCCGGTGTTGCTGGTTAAGAAGAAGGATGGTTCGCGTCGCATGTGCGTGGACTATCGGGGATTGAATGCGGTAACCATTAAGAATAAATACCCGTTGCCTCGCATCGATGATATTTTTGATCAGCTTGGAGGTTCGAGGGTGTTTTCTAAACTGGATTTGCGGAGTGGTTACCATCAGTTGAAGGTGAAGAGGGATGATGTTCCGAAGACAGCGTTCAGGACGAAGTATGGACACTATGAGTTTGTGGTTATGCCTTTCGGCGTAACTAACGCGCCCGCAGTTTTCATGAATCTGATGAACCTGATTTTCTACGACTTTTTGGATAAGTTTGTCGTTATCTTTATCGACGACATTCTGATCTATTCGAAGTCGGAGGAAGAGCATGCATCGCACTTAAGGGCGGTGTTGGAAATTTTGAGGAAGCATCGGTTGTATGCTAAGTTTTCGAAGTGCGAGTTTTGGCTGGATCGAGTTGCTTTTCTTGGGCATGTGGTGACTGGAGATGGAATTTCAGTGGATCCCGAGAAGATTAGGGCCATCAGGGAGTGGCCCGTTCCGTCGTCTGCGTCTGAGATTCGGAGTTTCCTTGGACTTGCTGGTTATTATCGGCGATTCATTAAGGACTTTTCTCGTATTGCTGAGCCGATGACCAAGTTGACGCGGAAGGATGTTGCTTTTGTTTGGTCGGGTGATTGTGAGCGTGCTTTTGGTGTTCTGAAGGAGAGGTTGACGACTGCCCCTATTCTTGTTGTGCCTGATCGCAGCGGTGGATTTGAGATCTTTTGTGATGCTTCTGGCAAGGGTCTCGGTTGCGTGCTGCATCAGCACGGACATGTTGTGGCGTATGCGTCTCGTCAGCTTAAGGTTCATGAGAAGAATTACCCGACGCATGATTTGGAGTTGGCTGCCGTTGTGTTTGCTCTTAAGATTTGGAGGCACTTCTTGTTGAGTGAGAAAGTGAAGATTTTCACCGATCACAAAAGCTTGAAGTATATTTTCACTCAGAAGGAGCTCAACATGCGACAGCGTCGATGGTTGGAGCTTATGGCGGATTATGAGATTGATTTGCAGTATCACCCTGGCAAGGTGAATGTGGTTCCTGATGCTTTGAGTAGGCTTCCAGCGGTGATGATTTTGACCTCGCAGTGGAGATTGCAGCAGGATTTTTGCGAGTCTGGCGTGGAGATTGTTCTTTCTGGAGAGGCTTCTTCGTTGATGTACATGCAGGTACAGTCGACGATCGTGGATCGGATTAAGGCTGGCCAGGCTGAGGATCCAAGGCTAGTGAGGATTCGAGGGCAGGTGGAAGCCGGTCTGTGGACTGACTTTTTGATTCATGAGGATGGCTCGCTGAGGTTTGGAGCCAGGTTGTGTGTGCCGGCTGGGAATATTAGAGAGGAGTTGATGGTGGAGGCGCACAGTTCGCCGTATTCTGTGCATCCTGGTGGCACCAAGATGTACCAGGATCTTCGTCTGAATTATTGGTGGCATGGTATGAAGAGGAGCGTGGCTCGGAGTGTAGCCAAGTGCTTGGTTTGCCAGCAAGTGAAGGCGGAGCATCAGCGTTCGGCCGGGTTGCTACAACCGCTTCCGATTCCGGAGTGGAAGTGGCAGCACATCACTATGGATTTCGTGACTGGACTACCTCGGAGTCCGAAGCAGAATGACGCGATTTGGGTGATCGTAGATCGATTGACCAAGTCTGCGCACTTTATTCCGTTCCGAGTGGGACAGTCTACTGAGGCGCTGGCAAGGAGATATATGGAGGAAGTCGTGCGACTTCATGGAGTCCCCGTGAGTATCGTGTCGGACAGAGACACGAGGTTCACATCTCAGTTTTGGTAGAGTTTGCAGAAGAGTTTGGGTACGCGTCTGAGTTTCAGCACGGCGTACCACCCGCAGACGGATGGCCAGTCCGAGAGGACGATTCAGATTTTGGAAGACATGCTGAAGGCGTGCATGTTGGATTTCAAGGGTTCGTGGGAGGACCATCTACATTTGGTGGAGTTTTCTTACAACAACAGCTTCCAGGCGAGTATTGGCATGGCGCCTTTCGCCGCTCTTTATGGGAGGAAATGTCGATCGCCATTGAGTTGGGATGACGTTGGTGATCGGGAGTTGTTGGGACCTGAGATGATCGTGGAGGCCGTGGTTATTGTCAGGAATATTCGGGAGAGGTTGAGGATTGCTCAGGACCGTTTTAAGCATTGGGCGGATGCTAAACGTCGTCCTTTGGAGTTTCAGCCGGGCGACCATGTGTTCTTGAAGATTTCCCCGAATCGTGGTGTGATACGTTTCGGGAAGCGCGGAAAGTTGAGCCCGCGATACATTGGACCATTTGATGTTTTGGAGAGGGTTGGCGAGGTAGCTTATCGCTTGGCCTTGCCGCCATCTTTGGAAGGAGTTCACAATGTTTTCCATGTGTCGCAGCTTCGTCGATACATTAGCGACCCATCTCATGCCGTGGATTTTTCGGAGATCGCCGTTCGCTCAGATTTGACGTATGACCAGCTTCCAGTGCAGATTCTGGACAGGCGTCAGAAATCGCTTCAGAACAAGATTGTCAATCTTGTGAGGGTGATGTGGCGACACGGCTCACCTGGAGAGTCCACTTGGGAGAGAGAAGATGAGATGCGAGAGCGTTTCCCACTTTTGTTTTCGGACTCGTGAGTTTTTGGAAATTCCGAGGACGGAATTTTTCTTAAGTTGGGGAGGTTGTAACGACTGCTTTTCATGTATCTGGATTTAATATAATATAATATATGTTTTGGTGGATTTTCTCCTCTTGTGTGGTTTTCGTCTCCGTAGATTTCATTTTCGATCGATTCGTCGTATTTTCTCGCTTCTTCCTTAGGATTGTCGATTTCGAAGTATGTCACTCGTGACGGACTTCATAACGGTCGTATCTAACTGTTAGATCAAGCCTAGGAGTCATAGGAATCGATCCCGGGGCCCCGCGCTCCGTATCGGTACTTTCTGTGCTCATTAGCCGGTGTAAGAAGGGCCACCGACCGACTAGATGACGATCCAGTCGGTCGGCAATCCTTCTTGGACCGACTAGTTAGCTTTCTAAATTTCTCAGGAGTTACTGTTTATCGTTAGTCGGTCTAAGAACGTTGGTTGACCGACTAGGTTGCAAACTAGTCGGTCAGCAATGCTTCTTGAACCGACTAACTCATCATATTATTTTTGTATCAGTTACTGTTTACTCTTAGTCGGTCTAAGAACGTTCATCGACCGACTAGATGCTAAACTAGTCGGTCAGTACTTGTTCATGGACCGACTAACTCTAGAATCCAATTTTCGTTCAGGAGTTACTGTTTGCACTTAGTCGGTCTGCGTTGGTCGACCGACCGACTAGTTGCCAAACTAGTCGGTCAGTGGTTGTTCTTTGACCGACTAGTCTGTGTTAAAACACTAATTTCTGGGCAGCCGCCAGCCCAACCTATAAATACCCCTCCCAAACGTTTCTTCTTCCTCCAACACGATCCAAAACCCTAAAATCTTCCCCCTTGAGCCCCCATCTTCCTCCAAGCTTCAATCCTTCATTCCAAGCCCTAAATCCATCATCCAATCCATCCATTCACCCTATCTACCTCTCACCATCCCCAAAATCTCACCAAAATCCATCAAATCCCCAAAATCCCCCTAAACCCTAGTTTCTCCAAACTTCCCCATTAGCTTCCAGATCTGGTCCTAGGGTTCCCCGGAGTGTTTCTTCCGCCTCCTCTCGGTAAGAAATCGATCTACCGTTGTTTTCATATCCTATTGTAATTTTTATGAAACCCTAATAAAATACTTGTGTTTTTGATGATTGTTCCCCATAACAGCGATTCCCCGTAGGCTAGCTTCCGTGGAAACGAACTTTCGTAACCGTCATTCCCGGTGATAGGCAAGTGAAACTTGCATCTCTTGACTTGGGCCATGTCTTAGGCCATTACCTTGTTTTAGCGTAAAAGAGACTAAACGGTGAAAGGATAGCCGTTTAGACGCCATTTACCTAGCTTGAAAACGAAGCTTGGTCCGTCACCCTCATCATGCTTGTATGTCACGCTTAAATTCAATTAACGGTACGCAATCATTTGTTCATGTCATTGCATAGTGATAAATTATTGTGATTGTGTAGCACACGCTACAACATTATATTCCTGGCTCGTGTTCCAGAAGCGAGCCCTGTAGTTGGAAACCCCAACGCTCGGATACCGGCTAGGCACCCACTTTTCGTGGGCACAACCCTATGCCAAATACACTTCCTGGCCCGTGATCCAGAAGCGAGCAAATGCTCGATACACGTAGGGGTGGGGTAAGAGATATGCGTCACCAGAGCACGAGATGGCCTGATCCGCCACTCCAGCCTGCAGGCGAAATCTCTAGTGTTTAAGTGAGTAAGAGATATGCGTCACCAGAGCACGAGATGGCCTGATCCGCCACTCCAGCCTACAGGCGAAATCTCTAGTGTTTAAGTGATTAATAGTGATAAGTGATAAGTGTTAAATGATAAGTGATTAGTGACTTGGTAGCGGTTGCTACATCGTGCGTGCTTGCCTCTCTTTTAAACTGTTGCATCATACTTAACTGCCATATCATTGCTTAATATTATAAGTGCTAGGTTGCTAGTTACTTTCAGTTTCCTTGCTCAAGTCTTTTAGACTTGCTGACATGTGCCCCTTTCTCTTTTGGGTGACGCATGTTAGACCTTGAGCCTGAGTTGCCCGCTGAGGGTGAGGTGTTTGCGGACGCCGAGCTTGAGCCCGTGTTGGACGGGGAGTATGTGGACACTGGGGACCAGTCCTAGTGTCTCCGTGGTGTTTTATTTTTGTTAGACAGTTGTTTTGTTATCGGTGCGTGGCACCTATACTTATTTATGTCGTTGCTTTTGTTTGGCCTTGTTCTGGGCCCTTAGACTCTTTCTTTTAGCCTGGTGGCTTTTCTGTGATGTTGAGTACTTTGTGGACAACTGTGGGATTGGTATTTTATATCCGTCTCATATTATTATTATTGTTGTTGTTTCGTTTGCAATTACAGGGACTTGCTTATACTAAATATACGCTTATCGGGCGTGTAGCTTCACAGCTCCACGTTCGAGCGGACCTTCTCACGCCTCGCCTCCATTTTAGGGAAGCGGGTCGTGATAAACCGACTAACTTTTCAACTAATTTTTGGTATCAATATTGTTCACTCTTAGTCGGTCCAAGAACGTTCATCGACCGACTAGATGCCGAACTAGTCGGTCAGTAGTTGTTCATTGACCGACTACCTCTTAGTTCAGGTTTTCAACTGAAGCTACTGTTTACACCTAGTCGGTCTACGTTGGTCGACCGACCGACTAGTTCCCAAACTAGTCGGTCAGTGGTTGTTCTTTGACCGACTAACCAGTGCTGTAAACCCTAGTTTTGCCCTAGCCGCCACCAAACTCTATAAATACCCCTCCAAACGTTTTCCTCTTCTCCCTCACGACCTAAAACCCTAATTTCTCCCCCATTGAGCCCCCATCTTCCTCAAGCCATTACTCCTTCATCCCAAGCTCATCCTCCATCATCCAAACCCTCCCTTGTCACCACCCATCTCTCATCTTCCCCAAATCTTCATCAAACCCCCAAAATCCACCTCCAAACCCATTTCTCCAGATTTTTCCCTCATTTCCAGATCTGAGCCGGATCGTTCTTCCGTTGCCGTGGTTGCTCGGCATCGCTCCTCCGCCTCTTCACGGTAATACTCGATTCCTTTAGTTTTAGCATAACCCCCATTGACATGTGTGAAACCCTAATAAAATGGACTATTAGAAAGTTAGGATTCTAATAAGAAATCGATTTAGAATCATTGTTCTAATGATTGTTTTACCATAACAGCGATCTATTCCGTAGTTAGCTTGTGACGATCTTCATTGCTCGTCAATCTCGGTATCAGGCAAGTGAAACTTGCTATCTTTTGAATTGGGCCATGTCCTAGGCCATTACCTTGCTTTAGCGTAAAAGAGACTAGACGGTGAAAGGATAGCTGTCTGGACGCCTTTGATCTAGCTTGACAACAAAGCTAGATCCGTCACCCTCATCATGCTTGTATGTCACATTTACTTTAAATTAACGGTACGCGAATATGTTCATGCCATTGCATTTTGCCTGTCACGTTTAAATTCAATTAACGGTACGCAAATATCTGTTCCTGGCATTGCATATTGATTTGTCATCGTGATTGCGTAGCACACGCTACAATACTATTATTTTCCTGGCTCGTGTTCCAGAAGCGAGCCCTGTAGTTGGAAACCCCAACGCTCGACACATATGGGTGGGGTAAGATATAAGCGGCCACCTGAGCCCCGAGTTGGCCTGATCCACCACTCCGGCCAGCAGGCAAAATCTCTAGTGTACAAGTGATTAATAGTGATAGAGATAAGCGGCCTGAGCCACGAGCTGGCCAGCAGGTGGACTCTCTATGCACTAAGTGATAAGTGATAAGTGATAAGTGATTAATAGTGATACGAGATAAGCGGACGGAGCCACGAGCTGGCCAGCAGGTGGACTCTCTATGCATTAAGTGATAAGTGATAAATGATAAGTGATTAGTGATGTGGTAGCTTTTGCTACATCGTGCGTGCTTGTCTCTTCCTTTAAACTATTGCATCATACTTAACTGTCATGTCATTGCTTAATATTGTAAATGCTAGATTGTTAGTTACTCTTAGTTTCCTTGCCCAAGTCTTTTAGACTTGCTGACATGTGCCCCTTTCTCTTTTGGGTGACGCATGTTAGACCTTGAGCCCGAGTTACTTGCTGAGGGTGAGGTGTTTGCGGACGCCGAGCTTGCGCCTGTGTTGGACGAGGACTTCGTAGACACTGGAGATCAGTCTTAGTGTCTACGTCTAGTTTTGTTAGATCTTTTGGGTTGTCGGTGTGTGGCACCTAGTTTGATACTCTATTATATTCGTCTTTTGTTTGGCCTTGTTCTGGGCCGTTAGACTCTTTCTTTTAGCCTGGTGGCTTTTCTGTGATGTTGAATATTTTGTGGACAAACTGTGGGATTGGTATTTCATATCCGTCTCATATTATTATTATTATTATTGTTTCGTTTGCAATTACAGGGACCTGCTTATACTAAATTTACGCTTATCAGGCGTGCAGCTTCACAGCTCCACGTTTGAGCGGACCTTCTCACGTCTCGTCTCCTTTTAAGGGAAGCGGTTCGTGACAGGTTTTAGTGGTGGCCCATGCAGGTCCTTCTGTAACTGCAATTATCGGGATAACAATAATAATACCAGATTGTCCAACAAATAAGTTCGACATCTGAGCCCTAAGCTATGAGTCTAATTGTTTCGTTTTCTGTGTCATTAGATGGAAGGAAGGCGAATCACCCGTGGTGGTGGTAGTGGTGCGCCCCCTCATGACGAGGAGCCTGAGCGGGAGCCCACTAATGGAGAGATGATGCGGATGATGTTGGAGATGATGCAGGTTCAGCAGGGTGTGCTTCTGCAGGTACAGAATGCTCCGGTGGCTCGAGCTGCTCGGGTGGTGGAAGCCCCTCGCCCTGAGCTCGGGGTGAAGCAGTTCAGAGAGCTGGGTCCTGCATATTTTTATGGAACCGAAGGTCCACTAGTTACTGATGAATGGATGAGGAATATCGAGGACAATCTGAAGATGTCCAAGGTCAACGAAGTTAGTTGGGTTGACTTGGCGAAGCGCCAGCTGAGGGATAACGCCAGGAATTGGTGGGATGCTGAAGAGAAGATGTTGGAGGAGCCGATCGTCTGGGCTACCTTCAAGGCCAGATTTGAGGGTTAGTTCTTCCCGAAAGCTGCCAGGGAATAGATGCTGCAGCGTTTTATCGATTTGAAGCAAGGAAGCTCGTCGGTGGACCTATATCACCAAGAGTTCATGAGGCTGAGTCGGTTTGCACCAAAGATGGTGCAGGACGCTGAGGAGAGACCTCAGAGGTTCCTGCAGAGACTTGCTTCGGAGCTCCAGAGTTTTGTGACCTCTTCTGACCGGGAGTCTTATCAGAAGGTTCTAGTAGCAGCCAAGAGGCAGGAGCTGCTCGTGAACCAGAGGAGGGGGTCTATTGTTGGTGCTGGGAAGATGCCTGTGGAATAGGCGAGAGCTGTGGTTAGACCTGGATTCAGGCCGAACCAGCCTGTTCAGTTTAAGAGGCCAGGATGGCCCGTTCGGAGGACTTGCCATTTCTGTGGCAAGGAGGTCCATATCAAGGAATCATGTAGGAAGTTCTCGGGGCAATGTATTGCCTGTGGAGATCCCACCCATGCTCTCAGGGAATGCCTGAGGTTGAAGCAGCCTTGGAAGGCACCTATTGCTGCCCCGCCGTTGCAGCAGAGAGCCCCGGTGTCCGCTGGTCGTGGGGTACCCCTTGTTCCGCAAGGGCATGCCTTTCGGCAGGCTGTTCCGCCGAGGAGGCAGGCGTTTCTGATGACCGAGGAGGAGGTTTTGGCCATGGATGAGGTCATTGCAGGTAACTTCCAATCTAGTTGTTCCTTCCCTAATTAGTTGATTGTTAAAATTATGGTGGATGCTTGTGTATGATGTTGCTAGAGTAAGATTTGATTGATTAGACTGTTTGTTAGGTGTGGTTTTGGTTTGCACGTTCCCTGCCCGAGTCCTCTTTGACTCAGGTGCGTCAATGTGTATTTTGGCCCAGAGCTTCGTGGAGAAGCATTCCTTGTCGACGTCCCCTCTCTCCAAGAGTTGGAACATCTTTACAGGGAATGGAGTAGTCACGGTGCATCGTGGGTGCAGTCCTTGCTCTGTGGTGGTTTGTGGACATGAGCTTTATGCTGATTTTATTGTCCACAACATCACCAACTACGATGCGGTCTTTGGGATGGATTGGCTTGCGAGCTTCTATGCTATGATCGACTGCAGGAGGAAGAAGGTGGTGTTGGAGATTCCCGGACATCCGGTGTTTGAGTTCAGCTGTGGTAGCAGTTCGCTTGGTCCTGTCTGATTTTGGGCCAAGCCGGTGGGGGTTGTGGCTATGCAGATGGAGATGGAGTGGCCAGCTGTGGTGCGAGATTTTGGCGACGTCTTCCCCGAGGAGATGTCTGGTTTGCCACCTGATCGAGCTCTAGAATTTTCTATTGATCTTGTTCCGGGAGCGCAGCCGATTTCGAAGGCGCCATATCGTATGGCACCTGCAGAATTGGAAGAGTTGCGGAAGCAGTTGGATGAGCTTTTGCAGAAGGGTTATATCAATCCTAGTATGTCTCCGTGTGGAGCACCGGTGTTGTTGGTGAAGAAGAAGGATGGTTCACGTCGTATGTGCGTGGACTATCGGGAGTTGAATGCGGTGACCATTAAGAATAAGTACTCGTTGCCTCGCATTGATGATATTTTTGATCAGCTTGGAGGTTCGAGGGTGTTTTCTAAATTGGATTTGAGGAGTGGTTACCATCAGTTGAAGGTGAAGAAGGATGATGTTCCGAAGACAGCGTTCAGGACGAAGTATGGACACTATGAGTTTGTGGTTATGCCTTTCGGCATAACTAACGCGCCCGTAATTTTCATGAATCTGATGAACCTGATTTTCTACGACTTTCTGGATAAGTTTGTCGTTATCTTTATTGACGACATCCTGATCTATTCGAAGTCGGAGGAAGAGCATGCCTCGCACTTAAGGACGGTATTGGAGATTTTGAGGAAGCATCGGTTGTATGCTAAGTTTTCGAAGTGCGAGTTTTGGCTGGATAGAGTTGCTTTTCTCGGGCATGTGGTGACTGGAGATGGAATTTCAGTGGATCCCGAGAAGATTAGGGCCATCAGGGAGTGGCCCGTTCCGTCGTCAGCTTCCGAGATCCGGAGTTTCCTTGGTTTGGCGGGATATTATCGTCGTTTCATTAAGGACTTTTTCCGTATTGCCGAGCCGATGACCAGATTGACGCGGAAGGATGTACCTTTTGTTTGGTCGGGTGATTGTGAGAGTGCTTTTGGTGTTCTGAGAGAGCGTCTGACGACTGCCCCTATTCTTGTTGTGCCTGATCGCAGCGGTGGATTTGAGATCTTTTGCGATGCTTCTGGCAAGGGTCTCGGTTGTGTGTTGCATCAGCACGGGAATGTTGTGGCTTATGCGTCTCGTCAGCTCAAGGTTCATGAGAAGAATTACCCGACGCATGATTTGGAGTTGGTTGCTGTGGTATTTGCTCTTAAGATTTGGAGGCTCTTCTTGCTGAGTGAGAAAGTGAAGATTTTCACCGATCACAAAAGCTTGAAGTATATTTTTACTCAGAAGGAGCTCAACATGCGACAGCGTCGATGGTTGGAGCTTATGGCAGATTATGAGATTGATTTGCAGTATCACCCTGGCAAGGTGAATGTGGTTCCAGATGCTTTGAGTAGGCTTCCCGCGGTGATGATTTTGACCTTACAGTGGAGATTACAGTAGGATTTTTGCGAGTCTGGTGTGGAGATTGTTCTTCTTGGGGAGGCTTCTTCGTTGATGTACATGCATGTGCAGTCAACGATCGTGGATCGGATTAAGGCGAGTCAGGCCGGAGATTCGAAATTGGTAAGGATTCGAGGGCAGGTGGAAGCCGGTCTGCGGACTGACTTTTTGATTCATGAGGATGGCTCGCAGAGGTTTGGAGCTAGGTTGTGTGTGCCAGCTGGGGATATTATAGAGGAGTTGATGGTGGAGGCACATAGTTCGCCGTATTCTGTGCATCCTGGTGGCACCAAGATGTACCAGGATCTTCGTCTGAATTATTAGTGGCATGGTATGAAGAGGAGTGTGGCTCGGAGTGTAGCCAAGTGTTTGGTTTACCAGCAAGTGAAGGCGGAACATCAGCGTACGGCCGGGTTGCTGCAACCGCTTCCGATTCCGGAATGGAAGTGGCAACACATGACTATGGATTTCGTGACTGGACTACCCCGGAGTCCGAAGCAGAATGACGCGATTTGGGTGATCGTAGATCGATTGACCAAATCCGCGCACTTTATTCCGTTCCGAGTGGGACAGTCCACTGAGGCGCTAGCAAGAAGTTATATGGAGGTAAAATTATTTTACTCTCCGTTTTATGTCCTTTTCCTAGTTTGGATAGTGATGTAACGTGAATCGTGCAGGAGGTCGTGCGACTTCACGGAGTCCCCGTGAGTATCGTGTCTGACAGAGACACGAGGTTCACATCTCAGTTCTGGCAGAGTTTGCAGAAGAGTTTGGGTACGCGTCTGAGTTTCAGCACGGCGTACCATCCGCAGACGGATGGCCAGTCCGAGAGGACGATTCAGATTTTGGAAGACATGCTGAGAGCGTGCATGTTGGATTTCAAGGGTTCGTGGGAGGACCATCTACACTTGGTGGAGTTCTCTTACAACAACAGCTTCCAGGCGTCTATTGGCATGGCGCCTTTCGCCGCCTTGTATGGAAGGAAAGGTCGATCGCCATTGAGTTGGGATGACGTTGGTGACCGGGAGCTGTTGGGACCTGAGATGATTGTGGATGCCGTAGATATCGTCAGGAATATTCGGGAGAGGCTGAGGATTGCTCAGGACCGTTTTAAGCATTGGGCGGATGCTAAACGTCGTCCTTTGGAGTTTCAGCCGGGCGACCATGTGTTTCTGAGGATTTCCCTGAATCGTGGTGTGATTCGTTTTGGGAAAAGAGGGAAGTTGAGCCCGCGCTACATTGGACCATTTGATGTTTTGGAGAGGGTCGGCGAAGTAGCTTATCGCGTGGCCTTGCCGCCATCTTTGGAAGGAGTCCATGATGTTTTCCATGTGTCGCAGCTTCGTCGATACATCAGCGATCTGTCTTATGCCGTGGATTTCTCGGAGATCGCCGTTCGCTCAGATTTGACGTATGACCAGCATCCAGTGCAGATTCTGGACATGCGTCAGAAGTCACTTCGAAACAAGGTCGTCGATCTTGTTAGAGTGATGTGGCGGCACGGTTCGCCGGGAGAGTCCACTTGGGAGAGAGAAGATGAGATGCGAGAGCGTTTCCCACTTTTGTTTCCGGACACGTGAGTGTTTGGAAATTCCGAGGACGGAATTTTTCTTAAGTTGGGGAGGATGTAACGACCGGTTTTCATGTATCTGGATTTATTATATTATAATATATGTTTTGGTGGATTTTCTCCTCATGTGTGGTTTTCGTCTCCGTAACTTTCATTTTCGATCGTTTCGTCGTGTTTTCTCGTTTCTTCCTTAGGATCATCGATTTCGAAGCAAGTCATTCGTGACGGGCTTCATAACGGTCGTATCTTACTATTATATCAAGCCTAGGAGTCTTAGGAATCGATCCCGGAGCTCCGCGCTCCGTATCGGAACTTTTGGTGCACGTTAGCCGGTATAAGAAGGGGCACCGACCGACTAGATGACGATCCAGTCGGTCGGTAATCCTCCTTGAACCGACTAGTTGGCTTGCTAAATTATTCTGGAGTTACTGTTTATAGTTAGTCGGTCTAAGAAGGTTGGTTGACCGACTAGGTTGCAAACTAGTCGGTCGGCAATGCTTCTTTAACCGACTAACTTTTCAACTAATTTTTGGTATCAATATTGTCCACTCTTAGTCGGTCCAAGAACGTTCATCGACCGACTAGATGCCGAACTAGTCGGTCAGTAGTTGTTCATTGACCGACTACCTCTTAGTTCAGGTTTTCAACTGAAGCTACTGTTTACACCTAGTCGGTCTACGTTGGTCGACCGACCGACTAGTTCCCAAACTAGTCGGTCAGTGGTTGTTCTTTGACCGACTAACCAGTGCTGTAAACCCTAGTTTTGCCCTAGCCGCCACCAAACTCTATAAATACCCCTCCAAACGTTTTCCTCTTCTCCCTCACGACCTAAAACCCTAATTTCTCCCCCATTGAGCCCACATTTTCCTCAAGCCATTAATCCTTCATCCCAAGCTCATCCTCCATCATCCAAACCCTCCCTTGTCACCACCCATCTCTCATCTTCCCCAAATCTTCATCAAACCCCCAAAATCCACCTCCAAACCCATTTCTCCAGATTTTTCCCTCATTTCCAGATCTGAGCCGGATCGTTCTTCTGTTGTCGTGGTTGCTCGGCATTGCTCCTCTGCCTCTTCACGGTAATACTCGATTCCTTTAGTTTTAGCATAACCCCCATTGACATGTGTGAAACCCTAATAAAATGGATTATTAGAAAGTTATGATTCTAATAAGAAATCGATTTAGAATCATTGTTCTAAGGATTGTTTTGCCATAACAGCGATCTATTCCGTAGTTAGCTTGTGACGATCTTCATTACTCGTCAATCTCGGTATCAGGCAAGTGAAACTTGCTATCTTTTGAATTGGGCCATGTCCTAGGCCATTACCTTGCTTTAGCGTAAAAGAGACTAGACGGTGAAAGGATAGCTGTCTGGACGCCTTTGATCTAGCTTGACAAACGAAGCTAGATCCGTCACCCTCATCATGCTTGTATGTCACATTTACTTTAAATTAACGGTACGCGAATATGTTCATGCCATTGCATTTTGCCTGTCACGTTTAAATTCAATTAACGGTACGCAAATATCTGTTCCTGGCATTGCATATTGATTTGTAATCGTGATTGCGTAGCACACGCTACAATACTATTATTTTCCTGGCTCGTGTTCCAGAAGCGAGCCCTGTAGTTGGAAACCCCAACGCTCGACACATATGGGTGGGGTAAGAGATAAGCGGCCACCTGAGCCCCGAGTTGGCCTGATCCGCCACTCCGGCCAGCAGGCGAAATCTCTAGTGTACAAGTGATTAATAGTGATAGAGATAAGCGGCCTGAGCCACGAGCTGGCCAGCAGGTGGACTCTCTATGCACTAAGTGATAGGTGATAAGTGATTAATAGTGATACGAGATAAGCGGACGGAGCCACGAGCTGGCCAGCAGGTGGACTCTCTATGCACTAAGTGATAAGTGATAAATGATAAGTGATTAGTGATTTGGTAGCTTTTGCTACATCGTGCATGCTTGTCTCTTCCTTTAAACTATTGCATCATACTTAACTGTCATGTCATTGCTTAATATTGTAAATGCTAGGTTGTTAGTTACTTTCAGTTTCCTTGCCCAAATCTTTTAGACTTGCTGACATGTGCCCCTTTCTCTTTTGGGTGACGCATGTTAGACCTTGAGCCCGAGTTACTTGCTGAGGGTGAGGTGTTTGCGGACGCCGAGCTTGCGCCCGTGTTGGACGAGGACTTCGTAGACACTGGAGATCAGTCTTAGTGTCTACGTCTAGTTTTGTTAGATCTTTTGGGTTGTCGGTGCGTGGCACCTAGTTTGATACTCTGTTATATTCGTCTTTCTTTTAGCCTGGTGGCTTTTCTGTGATGTTGAATATTTTGTGGACAAACTGTGGGATTGGTATTTCATATCCGTCTCATATTATTATTATTATTGTTGTTTCGTTTGTAATTACAAGGACCTGCTTATACTAAATTTACGCTTATCAGGCGTGCAGCTTCACAGCTCCACGTTTGAGCGGACCTTCTCACGTCTCGTCTCCATTTAAGGGAAGCGGGTCGTGACACGTTCACGGCCATGTGCACACAATGTTAGACACCCTCATGCACGTGTTCCTCCACATGCATATGTACACCCACATCATCGTATGAATAATAATCCACATGCACCATTTCATCATGTTCCTTAAGCCTATCCACGTCATGCATCACGTAGAAACCAACAACGCATGCATGCACCCAATAGGATGAGGGCTCACAAAATATTCACAATTTGGAGCCCAAAGGACACAAGCATGAATGAAAAACAAGTTTACATGAATGCTTATTTTTCGGATGTTGTGCATTGTGTTAATTATGTGGGGAAGTCTAAGTCCAATTGGACTTGGCTTCCAAAGGTCTAATCTTTTGGACCCAATGACCTTGGGTACCATGATATGAAATTTTCTATCTTTAGGTACTCAAGGAAAAGAAAAAGAAAAGGAGCAACAAATTTAAATTTAGCTCCAAAGGAAATTGGATACTCGATAGCGGGTGTTCAAAACACATGACGGGTGACGCTCAATTGCTCTCCGGAGTGGTTTCCATTGCTAATGGAAACCGCGTCGTCTTTGGAGGCAACGAGAGCGGAACCATCATAGGTGTTGGTAAAGTGGGTAATCCTTCTAAACCCCTTATATGTGATGTTTACCTTGTTAAATTATTAAACCACAATCTCATTTCAATAAGTCAACTTTGTGACAAAGGTTACAAAGTTAGCTTTGCGAAAGGAATGTGCCATATTTTAAGAAAATATAATAATGAATTATTATTTTCCGGCACACGCCATAAGGATATATACATCCTAGATCTTCCAAGATCACATGAGCAATGTCTTATTGCCAACACAAGTGAACAACACGTATGGCATCGACGTTTTGGTCATGTGAACTTTGGAACACTATTTAAGCTTTCCAAGTTAAACTATATTAGAGGCTTTCCTAAGCTAATCTTTCAAAAGAAAAGCTTTTGTGACTCGTGTCAACGAGGCAAGCTTCCAAAATCGCCGTTTAAACCTAAGAAAAACATTTCTTCTAAGCGGCCACTAGAGCTATTACATCTAGATTTATTTGGGCCAACTAGAGTTGATTCATTAGGAAATGCACGATATGGACTTGTCATCGTTGATGACTTTTCTAGGTTTACTTGGGTATTTTCATTATGTAATAAAAATGAAGCTTTTGAAAACTTCACAATTTTTGTTAAGAAAGTACAAAATCTCTTAGGAACCACCATTGTCACTATTCGTAGTGATCATGGAGGTGAATTTGAGAATGAGTCTTTTGAGACATTTTGTGATGAAGTTGGTATTACACACACCTTTTCATTCCCTCACGCACCTCCTCAAAATGGTGTTGTTGAGAGAAAGAATAGGACGCTAGTGGAGTGTGCTCGCACTATGCTTGATGATAGCCAACTTGGCCATCAATTTTGGGCGGAAGCAGTACACACCGCTTGCTATGTGTTTAATAGAATACTTTTGAGGCCCGACACTAAACAAACTTGTTACGAATTTTTGTTTGGTAGGTTGCCTCAATTTAAACATTTTCGTGTTTTTGGTTCAAAATGTTTTATTAAGAACACGTATGGTAGTTTGGACAAATTCGATCCAAGATCCGATGAGGGGATTTTTGTTGGGTATTCCTCACGTCGCAAAGCCTACCGGATATACAACAAACGAACCTCAACGATCGAGGAATCGCTTCATGTTTCATTCAATGAAGTATTTGTTCTAACTAGAAATACTAATGATGATGACTCTATGGATGTCTTATGTGATTCAATTGGTAATTCTAACTCTATTAATTCTATTGATTCTATTGATACTAACCCGTCTAATGAAGTTGTTGAGAATGTTCCTAGTGATCAAGGAATTCCCAAACGGCTTCATACCGTTCGTGACCATCCTCATGAGCAAGTCATTGGCAATATCCATGATATTGTCAAGACGAGATCTCAAGTCAACCACTTCGCTCATTGTGCCTTTGCCTCCTCGATTGAGCCAAAGAATGTTAATGAAGCTTGCGAAGATAGCGCTTGGATCTTAGCCATGGAGGAGGAACTCATTCAATTCGAGAGGAATGAGGTTTGGGAGCTTGATCCATTGCCATCGAAGAACCACACCATCATAGGGACAAAGTGGATCTTCAAGAACAAGACCGACAAAAACCAAGTCGTCGTCCGGAACAAAGCTCGGTTAGTAGCTCAAGGCTATCGGCAAGAGGAAGGTATCGATTTCGAAGAATCCTTTGCTCCGGTAGCTAGATTAGAATCAATTAGATTACTATTATCTTTTGCATGCCATAAGGATTTTAAATTATTTCAAATGGATGGAAAAAGTGAATTTTTAAACGGAGATGTTGTTGAGGAAATTTATGTTTCTCAGCCTCCGGGTTTTATAAATGAAAAATTTCCAAATCATGTTTTTAAACTTAAGAAAGCTCTTTACGGTTTGAGACAAGCTCCTCGAGCTTGGTATGACCGTCTAAAGAATTTTCTTTTGGATTTAGGTTTTAAAATGGGAGAAGTTGATTCCACATTATTTGTTAAGTATTCGAATAATGATATAATTTTAGTTCAAATTTATGTTGATGATATCATTTTCGGTGCTACTAACTTTGCTCTTTGCAAAGAGTTTTCTAATGTGATGAAGGATCAATTTGAGATGAGCCATATGGGTGAACTCAAATATTTCTAAGGTCTCCAAATTCGCCAAATGAACAATGCAATCTTCATCCACCAAACGAAGTATACAGTGGAGTTGCTTAAGCGATTTGGAATGGAGAATGCCTCCGGGAAAAAGACTCCAATGAGCACGACTACACATCTTGATAAAGATGCGGGTGGAAAAGATGTAGACATTCGTCTATATCGAGGTATGATAGGTAGTTTACTTTACCTTACCGCAAGTAGGCCCGATATTATGTTTGCTGTATGTGTGTGTGCTTGTTATCAGTCTCATCCTAAGGAGTCTCACTTAGTAGCGGTAAAGCGTATTTTCCGTTATTTAAGTTATACACTTGATTTTGGATTACTTTATCCAAAATCTAGCACGTATGAGTTAATCTCATATAGTGATGCAGATTATGAGGGATGCAAATCCGACAGGAAAAGTACTAGTGGACTTGCCATTTTATAGGAAATTCTCTTGCCTCTTGGTTTTCCAAGAAGCAGAATTCCGTATCACTTTCAACCACCAAGGCGGAATATATTGCCGCCGGTGCCGCGTGTGCTCAAGTTCTTTGGATGAGACACACACTTAAAGACTTTGGTATAAACTGTGATACTTGCCCTATCATGGTTGACAACCAAAGTGCAATATGTTTTTCCAAGAACCCGGTACACCATTCCCAGTAGAAACACATAGATGTCCGACACCATTTCTTAGATGTTCATGTTGCTAAAAAGGACATCATCTTAGTGTACGTTGAAACCCAGAAGCAAATCACCGATATTTTCACGAAACCCTTAAAGGAGGACTCCTTTGTGCGGTTGCGTCGAGAATTGGGGATTATGGGTGAATCCGAGATTTAGGATTCATATGTTTTCAATAATCTTGCATGCTATTCAATTCTTTATATTTGCTCATGCTAGATTAATTGAAATTTTCTGGATTGTTTTGTTGAATTTTCGGAATTTTCGCTCGATTTGTGTGTAATCGTCAAATTTCAGATTTTCGATGTTTACTGGGGTAGTATAATGATTAATGATAGTATTTTGATGTTTCGTCGAAGTGTGATTGGGAGAGAAATCAAATTTCAAAAAATTTCAATTTTTGGACTCTCTTAGTCGGTCCAAGTTCATTGGCCGACCAACTAGATTCAGTTCTAGTCGGTCAGTGAATGAGCTTAGACCGACTAATTCTTGTCAGGAAATTTGCTTTCAGTTACTGTTTACAACTAGTCGGTTCAAGCTCATTGACCGACCGACTAGATCGTGATCTAGTCGGTCAGTGCTTGAACTGTGATCGACTAGTTGTGACGGGGACTGACTTGTCTTTTCGCATTCTGATCGATTAAAACTCCATCCAGTCGATTTCTTTCACTTCCAGTCGATCAAACACTCTCTCCAGCTCGAAAAACCCCCGACCCTTTGACTTCCTCCGTCGTGTCCGATCATCTTTCCAGCCAAACCCTCCGTCGCCGACTGTCGACCTCTCCTCCTAGGGTTAGGGTTAGCTCTCTAGGGTTAGATTCTCACGGCTAGGGTTTCATTTCAGTTTGCTAGGGTTTTGATTTGGGGTTTCTTCGTTTCAATTTTGATTGTGACGTGTATTGTTGCGCTTATGGCAAGAACACGCATCCCTATCCGTCCTTCGAGCCCTTCGCCGATGACCTAGAACCATCCCCTATGGATCCCGATCAACCTACGCAAACCCCTCCTAGACGCCGTTCGAAGACCACCCAACCCCCTTTGTCTTCGCCTCCTCTTAAGCGTAAGAGAACGGCGACTTCGAAACCCCGTGCCCAATCTCAGCCCAAGCCTAAGCCAGTGACTTTTCATGCTCCCACTCCACCCGGTGCTTCGGATTCTGACACCGAGTACATACCCGAGACTGAGACTCGTAGGGAACTGTCACCTCCTCCTAGGCATCCTGAGTCTAGCTTACGACCCCGTACCCATCAGCCTAAGGGAAAGGCTCCGATGCCGGTTGGCGGTGTTGATATTTCGTTGTGTCGCGATGACCCTATGTGTCTCACGGCTTACAACCTATCGAACACTGCCCGCTGCTTCTGGAGCATTTCGTTCAGTTTAGTGACTTCCTTGGCCTCGCAGATCTTCTTTTGTCGTCCGGTCTTCTCGATTACCTTCGATATGACCCGAAGGCGAACCCACACCCTTACCCTCGCCTCGTGAAACTCTTCTATGCCAATAGGATTCGTGGTCAGTACGACGCGTCCCACTCGATTGAGACGACTGTTTTGGGGACTCCGATAGTCCTCACAGCAGAGATCTTAGGAGAGGTTTTGGGTATCTCCTCGTCTAGCCTTCTACCGTCTGACATTTCTGTTGATGACATATCCTCTCTTGATCAGGTCGTTCTCTCTCAGATTTTCCATGAGATTCCCCCCGCCATGATGGAGTTCCCTCCAAGTCCTTCAAGCCTATTACCGGGGTCCTGAATTTGATTCTGAAGTCATGCTTGCTTCCCAAGTACGGCTCCTCCTCTTTGCCGTCCCAGCCATTCTTGAAGCTTATTTATGCCATCTTCATGGGGAGCTCGATTAACTGGGCTCGGATTATACTCGATAAGATGGATTCTTTCGAGTGTATCTGCAAGTCCACGAAGTCGGCTCATATCCCATTTCCGTGATTGTTGACCCTTGTGTTTCGCCACTTCCGTGTCACACTTCCTCCTGACGATGAGCGTCCACTTGGTCCTCCCCTGAACGTGACGGCCGTCAAGAAGTCTCTTGCGGCACTCCGTCACGTTCAGAGGACGACACCTTCAGCGTCAGCCTCTGCTTTTGCCTCAGCTGCTCCCTCTAAAACTCTTGCCGAGCTCGTTCATGTTGTGCGACGTTTGGAGTCTCGTCAGGCTCGTTCTGAGGAGATTCTCTGCCGTATCGCTCGTCACCTTGATATTGAGATCCCTCCATCATTTTCTGACGAGGCGGAGTTGGATGAGGAGGATATTAAGGAGATTGTGCATGTTTCTACTCGTGTCCCCGAGGGCACTTCTGGTGATGCTGCTGCTGCTTCGTCTGCTGGTGCCCCCGAGAGCACACCCGTTGCCACCGCTCCTACGGTGGATGCTCCGACTGGTGCTCCCGAGGCCACTACTGTTGCTGCTCCAGAGGTTACCACTTCCGTCGCTCCTGTGGACACTACTGATGGCCCGGTGACCACCTCTACTCCTGCAGAGCCTGCTGCTCCTGCCGATCCTGCCACTTCCTCTTGAGCTTCCTTGAGGACTCTCCGATGCTCCTTAGATGATATGTCTAGTGTGAGAGAGTTTGGGTAGGATAGAGTGGGGTTCTGGATGATTTTAACATTTTGATGTATTTTGTTGTATCTTCATATAGTTAGGTGTACTCTGATGATGATATATGTGTGATATGCTGTTGGATCTTTTGTGCTTCGATCGTTGGATCGCATTTTGTATGTTGACGGATGTATCTTTTGATGTACTCATGCTTTATATATATATATACATCGATGTTGACATTTCATTATCTTGTGCACATTTAACTTTTTATATGTCTCTGATGTTTGATTTCGTCGCTCGACGATATTAACTTGGTTAAATAGAATTCATTTTATGAAAACATAGAATTGTTTTCCATGCACTAAATTAACCAAGAATGTTGATATTGGAGAGTATATTTCATAACTCAATTCGTAAAATTAATTTGAGTTTTGATGATTTTATTTATCGTTTTTCGCCTTTGGTCTCATTGACACGCCTTGATTTAATTCGTATTTCCCTTTGGTGTCATTTAGACCGTGGTCGTATTCTACGACTCCCATGCTTTTATTTGAAGCCATTGTTGTTGTCATTGATCTCCTCCCGCTCTTTTTACTAATGCCAAAGGGGGAGAGATATAATAATGACATGTGCTAAATGATAATTTAAGCATTTTCCAAGAATCTAATTCGATATGTTAGATTCAGGGGGAGTTAAGATATAAAAATAGGATTTCCAAGAATCTAATTCTAAAGCTCATCCATTTCCCTCTCAAGAATCTCTTCCTCATTCATTTCAAAAGAGAGATTCATTGATTGAGAGCCTTCCAAGCCAAGTGCTTGATCCTAGGTCACCATCAACCCCATAGCTTTCCATCGCTGATCTACATCTTGGAGCTAGGGTTTGGTGCCTTCTTCTTCCTCAAAATCATCCTTACCCTAATTCGTAAGTATACTCAAGGCATAGGTATTTTGTCGATAAGAAGTTCCATTTCATTTACTTTCATTTTGTAAGTGTTTAACTCTCGGTTGTGAGAGTTGTGTTTGTGATCCCGGGTTGTGGGAGTCACAAATTACTTTGTGTATGATTTGACTTGGTGAAGCTTCTTCACAAGTATTTCACAGTGGAAATCTTGAGTTAGGGTTTCTAACTCAAGTATCCGGAGGGGATCCGGGTGTTTGGGACGTAGGATCACCGGGAACAAGTCGGGGAGACTTGGGTGGATCCGAACCCAGTAATATCGTTTGTTTGCAATTGTTTATTTGTTGTCGATTATTTACTATTCCGCATTTCCGCATTAATTGGTAGAGTTTGCATGGTAATTAGGAATTAGCCTCTTAATTATTTTAAAGTACTATTCACCCCCCTCTAGTACTTGTGCAGTAGCTTAGCAGGGCATTACATTTGGTATCAGAGCCAAGTCTATAGCTATGTCTGCCAACGACAACAAGACCGTTCGTCCACCTTCCGACTATAGCACCTTCAAGAATCGTGAAGGAGCTTCTTCGGTAATGGAAGGACATTCCTCAACAAGGCCTCCATTCTTCAGCGGTACCAACTACGGGTACTGGAAATACCGGATGGAAACTTTCCTCCGGAGTGCTTCACTATGGAGGACCATAATGAAGGAGTATGTCGAGCCCATCGAAGAAGATTTCGAGAAATGGACAACCGCGGAGGTCACCGCGGAGGTAAGCAATGCCAAGGCAATGAACGCCTTGCAATGCGCATTGGAGCCCGAGGACTTCAATAAGATATGCACATGTAAGAGTGCATATCAAATTTGGAACTCCCTCCTCATATTACATGAAGGGACGAGTAGGGGAAGAGACTCTAAACTTGTTGTAGTTAATAAAGATTACGAGATGTTTCATATGCTACAGAGTGAGAAGATGAAGGAGTATTATGCTCGCTTCGTCGACATCATAAACGAGTTAGAGGCTCTCGGCAAAACCTACACCCAAAAGGAGAAATGTTCGAAGCTTATCGAAGGACTTCCTTCTAGTTGGGAAAAGCGTACCTTCGCCATCGAGGAAGGTAACGATATGAACAAGTATACTGTAGTTCAATTAATGGGTACTTTAATGTCATACAAGGTACACAAGGATAGCAAGGTGAAGTTACAAGAGAAGATGAAGTCTTACTTGAACCAAGACGTGCCTAAGAAAAAGGCGATTGCGTTCAAGGCAGCTCCATCCACCTCTACCGATGACGAGGACTCGGAAGATGAAATGGACATGGAATCCATTGCCCTCATGGCAAAGAAGTTCAATCGCTTCTTCCGGAAAGGTAACTTCAAAAACAAGTCAAAGTTCAATTCTTCTAACGCCTCCTCTCCTTTGTGTTTTCAATGCAACAAGCCCGGACACATTAAAGCGGAGTGTCCTCAAAACAAGCACAAGGAGAAGCGGAAGGCGCCGAAGTACGACAAGTCTAAGAAGTACAAGAAAGGGAACAAAAAGGGGCTTGTCGGAACTTTCACCGACTCCGATGATTCCTCAAGCGGAGAGTCGGATGATGAGCAAGTGGAGCATGCACACATGTGCTTCATGGCTAGAGAGGAGCAAGATAAAGATTCCTCTTCCGATGATAGCGACAACGAAGGCGATGAGGTAACTATGGATGACCTTAGGAATGCTAATTCTCAATTGTGGTCTAAGTACACTAAATTAGTAAATAGGTATACTAAAGTAAAAGATGACTTAGCTAGCATTCAAACCTCGCCTAAAACTATCATCACCAACAACGTCACTGTTGTTGAAGGGTTGAAGAATGAGATTGTTAATCTCAAGACTCAACTTGAACATGTTAGCATTGAGGATCCGGAGGAACACAAGATAGCGGATTTGACTTCTCAAAACTCGACTTTGAGTACTGAGAATGAGAATCTTAAATCTCGTGTTTAAGTGCTCACATCGCAAGTATCCACTTTGGATGCTTCTATGCGTTCTCTCACCGAGAAATATGAGAACACATTAGGCCGAATTAATAAATTCAATAAGGGTAAGGACCATTTGGATAAAATCCTAAGTGACTTACTTCCGGCCAATCACCACATTGGCTTGGGGTATACGATGGAAGTTCATCCAAATCGGCCACTACTTTTGTTAGGCCAACTTCCGGTGACTCAACGAGTGGTAGCAAACACTCTATTGGTAGTTCATCTACCAATGGTGCTTCCACCTCGTCCACACCCTCTTTCGGAAAGAAACCCACTTTGGGTGGACCTCCAAAGAAGGGCCATGCCTACATGTACACCAATACTATGCCACGTAGGAACACACGTCCTACTCCACCGGCTCACACATATGATGATTTCTATGCTACACGTTCACGGCCACGTGCACACAATGTGAGACACCCTCATGCACGTGTTCCTCCACATTCATATGTACACCCACATCATCGTATGAATAATAATCCACATGCACCATTTCATCATGTTCCTTAAGCCTATCCACGTCATGCATCATGTAGAAACCAACAACGCATGCATGCACCCAATAGGATGAGGGCTCACAAAATATTCACAATTTGGAGCCCAAAGGACACAATCAAGAATGAAAAATAAGTTTACATGAATGCTTATTTTTCGGATGGTGTGCACAGTGTTAATTATGTGGGGAAGTCTAAGTCCAATTGGACTTGGCTTCCAAAGCTCTAATCTTTTGGACCCAATGACCTTGGGTACCATGATATGAAATTTTCTATCTTTAGGTACTCAAGGAAAAGAAAAAGAAAAGGAGCAACAAATTTAAATTTAGCTCCAAAGGAAATTGGATACTCGATAGCGGGTGTTCAAAACACATGACGGGTGACGCTCAATTGCTCTCCGGAGTGGTTCCCATTGCTAATGGAAACCGCGTCGTCTTTGGAGGCAACAATAGCGGAACCATCATAGGTGTTGGTAAAGTGGGTAATCCTTCTAAACCCCTTATATGTGATGTTTACCTTGTTAAATTATTAAACCACAATCTCATTTCAATAAGTCAACTTTGTGACAAAGGTTACAAAGTTAGCTTTGCGAAAGGAATGTGCCATATTTTAAGAAAATATAATAATGAATTATTATTTTCCGGCACACGCCATAAGGATATATACATCCTAGATCTTCCAAGATCACATGAGCAATGTCTTATTGCCAACACAAGTGAACAACACTTATGGCATCGACGTTTTGGTCATGTGAACTTTGGAACACTATTTAAGCTTTCCAAGTTAAACTATATTAGCGGCTTCCCTAAGCTAGTCTTTCAAAAGAAAAGCTTTTGTGACTCGTGTCAACGAGGCAAGCTTCCAAAATCGTCGTTTAAACCTAAGAAAAACATTTCTTCTAAGCGGCCACTAGAGCTATTACATCTAGATTTATTTGGGCCAACTAGAGTTGATTCATTAGGAAATGCACGATATGGACTTGTCATCGTTGATGACTTTTCTAGGTTTACTTGGGTATTTTCATTATGTAATAAAAATGAAGCTTTTGAAAACTTCACAATTTTTGTTAAGAAAGTACAAAATCTCTTAGGAACCACCATTGTCACTATTCGTAGTGATCATGGAGGTGAATTTGAGAATGAGTCTTTTGAGAAATTTTGTGATGAAGTTGGTATTACACACACCTTTTCATTCCCTCACGCACCTCCTCAAAATGGTGTTGTTGAGAGAAAGAATAGGACGCTAGTGGAGTGTGCTCGCACTATGCTTGATGATAGCCAACTTGGCCATCAATTTTGGGCGGAAGCAGTACACACCGCTTGCTATGTGTTTAATAGAATACTTTTGAGGCCCGACACTAAACAAACTTGTTACGAATTTTTGTTTGGTAGGTTGCCTCAATTTAAACATTTTCGTGTTTTTGGTTCAAAATGTTTTATTAAGAACACGTATGGTAGTTTGGACAAATTCGATCCAAGATCCGATGAGGGGATTTTTGTTGGGTATTCCTCACGTCGCAAAGCCTACCGGATATACAACAAACGAACCTCAACGATCGAGGAATCGCTTCATGTTTCATTCAATGAAGTATTTGTTCCAACTAGAAATACTAATGATGATGACTCTATGGATGTCTTATGTGATTCAATTGGTAATTCTAACTCTATTAATTCTATTGATTCTATTGATACTAACCCGTCTAATGAAGTTGTTGAGAATGTTCCTAGTGATCAAGGAATTCCCAAACGGCTTCATACCGTTCGTGACCATCCTCATGAGCAAGTCATTGGCAATATCCATGATAGTGTCAAGACGAGATCTCAAGTCAACCACTTCGCTCATTGTGCCTTTGCCTCCTCGATTGAGCCAAAGAATGTTAATGAAGCTTGCGAAGATAGCGCTTGGATCTTAGCCATGGAGGAGGAACTCATTCAATTCGAGAGGAATGAGGTTTGGGAGCTTGTTACATTGCCATCGAAGAACCACACCATCATAGGGACAAAGTGGATCTTCAAGAACAAGACCGACGAAAACCAAGTCGTCGTCCGGAACAAAGCTCGGTTAGTAGCTCAAGGCTATCGGCAAGAGGAAGGTATCGATTTCGAAGAATCCTTTGCTCCGGTAGCTAGATTAGAATCAATTAGATTACTATTATCTTTTGCATGCCATAAGGATTTTAAATTATTTCAAATGGATGGAAAAAGTGCATTTTTAAACGGAGATGTTGTTGAGGAAGTTTATGTTTCTCAACCTCCGGGTTTTATAAATGAAAATTTTCCAAATCATGTTTTTAAACTTAAGAAATCTCTTTACGGTTTGAGACAAGCTCCTCGAGCTTGGTATGACCGTCTAAAGAATTTTCTTTTGGATTTAGGTTTTAAAATGGGAGAAGTTGATTCCACATTATTTGTTAAGTATTTGAATAATGATATAATTTTTGTTCAAATTTATGTTGATGGTATCATTTTCGGTGCTACTAACTTTGCTCTTTGCGAAGAGTTTTCTAATGTGATGAAGGATCAATTTGAGATGAGCCACATAGGTGAACTCAAATATTTCTAAGGTCTCCAAATTCGCCAAATGAACAATGCAATCTTCATCCACCAAACGAAGTATACGGTGGAGTTGCTTAAGCGATTTGGAATGGAGAATGCCTCCGGGAAAAAGACTCCAATGAGCACGACTACGTATCTTGATAAAAATGCGGGTGGAAAAGATGTAGACATTCGTCTATATCGAGGTATGATAGGTAGTTTACTTTACCTTACCGCAAGTAGGCCCGATATTATGTTTGCCGTATGTGTGTGTGCTCGTTATCAGTCTCAACCTAAGGAGTCTCACTTAGTAGCGGTAAAGCGAATTTTCCGTTATTTAAGTTATACACTTGATTTTGGATTACTTTATCCAAAATCTAGCACGTATGAGTTAATCTCATATAGTGACGCAGATTATGAGGGATGCAAATCCGACAGGAAAAGTACTAGTGGACTTGCCATTTTATAGGAAATTCTCTTGTCTCTTGGTTTTCCAAGAAGCAGAATTCCGTATCACTTTCAACCACCGAGGCTGAATATATTGCCGCCGGTGCCGCGTGTGCTCAAGTTCTTTGGATGAGACACACACTTAAAGACTTTGGTATAAACTGTGATACTTGCCCTATCATGGTTGACAACCAAAGTGCAATATGTTTTTCCAAGGACCCGGTACACCATTCCCGTTCGAAACACATAGATGTCCGACACCATTTCTTAGATGATCATGTTGCTAAAAAGGACATCATCTTAGTGTACGTTGAAACCCAGAAGCAAATCGCCGTTATTTTCACGAAACCCTTAAAGGAGGACTCCTTTGTGCGGTTGCGTCGAGAATTGGGGATTATGGGTGAATCAGAGATTTAGGATTCATATGTTTTCAATAATCTTGCATGCTATTCAATTCTTTATATTTGCTCATGCTAAATTAATTGAAATTGTCTGGATTGTTTTGTTGAATTTTCGGAATTTTCGCTCGATTTGTGCGTAATCGTCAAATTTGTGATTTTCGATGTTTAATAGGGTAGTATAATGATTAATGAGAGTATTTTGATGTTTCGTCGAAGTGTGATTAGGAGAGAAATCAAATTTCAAAAATTTTCAATTTTTGGACTCTCTTAGTCGGTCCAAGTTCATTAGCCGACCGACTAGATTCAGTTCTAGTCGGTCAGTGAATGAGCTTAGACCGACTAATTCTTGTCAGGAAATTTGCTTTCAGTTACTGTTTACAACTAGTCGGTTCAAGCTCATTGACCGACCGACTAGATCATGATCTAGTCGGTCAGTGCTTGAACCGTGATCGACTAGTTGTGACGGGGACTGACTTGTCTTTTCGCATTCTGATCGATTAAAACTCCATCCAGTCGATTTCTTTCACTTCCAGTCGATCAAAAACTCTTTCCAGCTCGAAAAAACCCCGACCCTTTGACTTCCTCCGTCGTGTCCGATCATCTTTCCGGGCAACCCCTCCGTCGCCGACCGTCGACCTCTCCTCCTAGGTGATCCTCTCTCCTCTCCTAGCTTCCTAGGGTTAGGGTTAGCTCTCTAGGGTTAGATTCTCATGGCTAGGGTTTCATTTCAGTTTGCTAGGGTTTTGATTTCGGGTTTCTTCGTTTCAATTTTGATTGTGTCGTGTATTGTCGCGCTTATGGCAAGAACACACATCCCTATCCGTCCTTCGAGCCCTTCGCCGATGACCTAGAACCATCCCCTATGGATCCCGATCAACCTACGCAAACCCCTCCTAGACGCCGTTCGAAGACCACCCGACCCTCTTTGTCTTCGCCTCCTCTTAAGCGTAAGAGAACGGCGACTTCGAAACCCGATGCCCAATCTCAGCCCAAGCCTAAGCCAGTGACTTTTCATGCTCCCACTCCACCCGGTGCTTCGGATTCCGACACCGAATACATACCCGAGACCGAGACTCATAGGGAACTGTCACCTCCTCCTAAGCAGCCTGAGTCCAGCTTACGACCCCGTACCCATCAGCCTAAGGGAAAGGCTCCGATGCCGGTTGGCGGTGTTGATATTTCGTTGTAACGCGATGACCCTATGTGTCTCACGGCTTACAACCTATCGAACACTGCCCGCTGCTTCTGGAGCATTTCGTTCAGTTTAGTGACTTCCTTGGCCTCGCAGATCTTCTTTCGTCGTCCGGTCTTCTCGATTACCTTCGATATGACCTGAAGGCAAACCCACACCCTTACCCTCGACTCGTGAAACTCTTCTATGCCAATAGTATTCGTGGTCAGTACGACGCATCCCACTCGATTGAGACGACTGTTTTGGGGACTCCGATAGTCCTCACTGCAGAAATCTTAGGAGAGGTTTTGGGTATCTCCTCGTCTAGCCTTCTACCGTCTGACATTTCTGTTGATGACATATCCTCTCTTGATCAGGTCGTTCTCTCTCAGATTTTCCATGAGATTCCCCCCGCCATGATTGGCGTTCCCTCCAAGTCCTTCAAGCCTATTACCGGGGTCCTGAAGTTGATTCTGAAGTCGTGCTTGCTTCCCAAGTACGGCTCCTCCTCTTTGCCGTCCCAGCCATTCTTGAAGCTTATTTATGCCATCTTCATGGGGAGCTCGATTAACTGGGCTCGGATTATACTCGATATGATGGATTCTTTCGAGTGTATCCGCAAGTCCACGAAGTCGGCTCATATCCCATTCCAGTGCTTGTTGACCCTTGTGTTTCAGCACTTCCGTGTCACACTTCCTCCTGACGATGAGCGTCCACTTGGTCCTCACCTGAACGCGACGACAGTCAAGAAGTCTCTTGCGGCGCTCCGTCACGTTCAGAGGACGACACCTTCAGCGTCAGCCTCTGCTTCTGCCTCATCTGCTCCCTCTTCCACTCTTACCGAGCTCGTTCATGTTGTGCGACGTTTGGAGTCTCGTCAGGCTCGTTCTGAGGAGATTCTCTGCTGTATCACTCGTCACCTTGATATTGAGATCCCTCCGTCATTTTCTGACGAGGAGGAGTTGGATGAGGAGGATATTGAGGAGATTGTGCGTGTTTCTACTCGTGCCCCCGAGGGCACTTCTGGTGATGCTGCTGCTGCTTCGTCTGCTGGTGCCCCCGAGAGCACACCCGTTGCCACCGCTCCTGCGGTGGATGCTCCGACTAGTGCTCACAAGGCCAATACTGTTGCTGCTCCAGAGGTTACCACTTCCGTCGCTCCTGTGGACACTACTGATGACCCGGTGACCACCTCCACTCCTGCAGAGCCTGCTGCTGCTGCCGATCCTGCCACTTCCTCTTGAGCTTCCTTGAGGACTCTCCGATGCTCCTTGGATGATATGTCTAGTGTGAGAGAGTTTGGGTAGGATAGAGTGGGGTTCTGGATGATTTTAACATTTTGATGCATTTTGTTGTATCTTCATATAGTTTGGTGTACTCTGATGATGATATATGTGTGATATGCTGTTGTATCTTTTGTGCTTCGATCGTTGGATCGCATTTTGTATGTTGACGGATGTATCTTTTGATGTACTCATGCTTTATATATATATACATCGATGTTGACATTTCATTATCTTGTGCACATTTAACTTTTTATATGTCTCTGATGTTTGATTTCGTCGCTCGACAATATTAACTTGGTTAAATAGAATTCATTTTATGAAAACATAGAATTGTTTTCCATGCACTAAATTAACTAAGAATGTTAATATTGGAGAGTATATTTCATAACTCAATTCGTAAAATTAATTTGAGTTTTGATGATTTTATTTATCGTTTTTCGCCTTTGGTCTCATTGACACGCCTTGATTTAATTCGTATTTCCCTTTGGTGTCATTTAGACCGTGGTCGTATTCTACGACTCCCATACTTTTATTTGACGCCATTGTTGTTGTCATTGATCTCCTCCCGCTCTTTTTACTAATGCCAAAGGGGGAGAGATATAATAATGACATGTGCTAAATGATAATTTAAGCATTTTCCAAGAATCTAATTCGATATGTTAGATTCAGGGGGAGTTAATATATAAAAATAGGATTTCCAAGAATCTAATTCTAAAGCTCATCCATTTCCCTCTCAAGAATCTCTTCCTCATTCATTTCAAAAGAGAGATTCATTGATTGAGAGCCTTCCAAGCCAAGTGCTTGATCCTAGGTCACCATCAACCCCATAGCTTTCCATCGCTGATCTACATCTTGGAGCTAGGGTTTGGTGCCTTCTTCTTCCTCAAAATCATCCTTACCATAATTCGTAAGTATACTCAAGGCATAGGTATTTTGTCGGTAAGAAGTTCTATTTCATTTACTTTCATTTTGTAAGTGTTTAACTCTCGGTTGTGACAGTTGTGTTTGTGATCCCGGGTTGTGGGAGTCACAAATTACTTTGTGTATGATTTGACTTGGTGAAGCTTCTTCACAAGTATTTCACAGTGGAAATCTTGAGTTAGGGTTTCTAACTCAAGTATCCGGAGGGGATCCGGGTGTTTGGGACGTAGGATCACCTGGAACAAGTCGGGGAGACTTGGGTGGATCCGAACCCAGTAATATCGTTTGTTTGCGATTGTTTATTTGTTGTCGATTATTTACTATTCCGCATTTCCGCATTAATTGGTAGAGTTTGCACGGTAATTAGGAATTAGCCTCTTAATTATTTTAAAGTACTATTCACCCCCCTCTAGTACTTGTGCAGTAGCTTAGCAGGGCATTACAATACGGTCCGTAGCGGGGATTCCCTATCCTTAGGCGCTTTATTTTATTGATATTTCAATCGACATTCGAACGATTGTGACAATTTTACCCCAAATTATTCTCGACCATTTTGATAGCTAGGTGAATGGAAGGAGACACTGTCATTGTTCCTCCCTGAGTTCGATACCTGCTCGCCGCTACACTGTGCGCTTGTGGTAAGACTACGAGTCGCTTGTCCCGGGTGCGTGTGCATACTGGGGTGCGATCAGTCGTTCACCTCCCCTCAAGCAAAGCCTCGCCCGCCTCGACCCCCTACAGCCACCCACCGGAGCCTTGACCGCTGCAGCGACCTCCCAGAACCGTTGGCCCCCTTCAGACTCTCATCTGGCCTCCCCTCCATCGTCCAGGCCGCCACGCACATGCTTCTACTGACCCAGGCTGCCGGCAAGCTCCCACAGCCTGCATCAAGCCACCAACGCCTCCTCCGACCAACTGCAGATCCCGACGACCCATAGACGCCGTTGTCCGCTTCTCTCCTTGTTGCCACAACGTGTTTCCACGCTGTAGCCGCCGTTAAATGCCGTACATGTCCCGATCCTTTGTTGCGTTTCACCGGTTAGTGGATCTATATATTAATATACTACAACCCACACCGTAATGTAGAAAACTTAATAAAATTAGATTATTAGACGTCGTAGGAATTATTTCAACGTTTGTTATGATTGAAAATGACCTAATCTGAATGTATGTTTAATCAAACCAGCAAACTGATCTTACCATATCATAGTACTCGTCGATACGAACACACCGACACCAAGAACACTGAAATCAGGCAAGTGTACAATTTATTGTGAATTTTTGAAGTTGGATGCATTTATAGTCATTTTCATTTAAAGCTGTATACCTCGAAATCTGCACGTGAAATGACGCATGAAAATAATATCATGATGTTCTAGACTTAAAATGTGACTGGTTGACATATAACTTGATATGCTTTAGTTTTAAACATTGGCAAAGAAATCAATATCTGTAGCATGTTCATTAAATCCACCAGTTCAACATTCCTTTAAATCATTGAAAATATTGTACAAAAAGAAATATTGACTTTGTTAAATTGGTGCATATCTTTATTGGTCATTTTTGAAATGTTTAAGTAATGAGTGACATCGTGAAATTGTGCACCTCAAAGGCGAGTCGTGACTTCGTGATGTCGTGTGAGTCGACTAGGCTGACTCGTGTTCCAGCACAAATCTGGGTGGGGTTCGGGTTGAGCGGCCACTAAGCGTATGAAGGGATCCTCTCTTCAAGAGCACCACCCGCATGTGGTGGGGTAGTGTCAATCACGGTAGCACCCCCATGAGAAGAACGATCCACTCATCACAACTTAAAGGCGTGAACCCTATAAGAGATAGAAAACACTGACACGGAACTTGTATTTAATATTATTGTCTCAGTTAAATTGCTATGTTATTAAATCAAAAGAAATGCCATTATCATTACTTTACTTCTTAAACTGCTTAGAACTGTCATGTTAGAATACTTTACTTCACTTAGAACTGGCATACTTAAAAACTTATTGCTAACATATCATATAAAACTATTAATGCTTCATAATTCAATATTATTTTGTACACCTTTCCTTGGGTTTCTAACCTTCACTTCCTGACCCTTACTGAGATACATTCATATTTTTGGATGTATGTCAAATCCCGAGACGGACTACTTGGAGGATCCTTTTGAGACGCCTGACTTAGAGAGCTAGGAGTTCGTCGTTGACGCAGAGTCTCTCCCTATGGAGGACTAAGGATCTTCGCTGTTGCCGCTTTCCTTTAGTTTTACTTTCAGTAATTTGTTAGTGTACGTTTCCTTTGTAGTTACTTCGGCCCAGCTGTGGCCTTTGTTTTATTTCGTGTATGGACATTTTTCTGGATGTGACTTTAAATTTTATGAATGTTTCTTATTGTTTTGAAATGCATGCAAGGACATGCCTTGTTGTTGTTATCACAGACGCTCATTGAACTCGAGCTTCACCGCTCTAGTTCATGCAGACCTCGTAACGTTCTCGCTTCCGGTGTCTTTTGGGAAGCGGGACGTTACATGTTTTATTGGTGGCCCATGCAGGTCCCTGCAACTGTGTAAATTAAGAATAGTATGAACGATTTCATTAGCCAAACATCTAGAGTAATTGTGTACACGAGATTAGGGTTTTTTATCTCATGATGGCTGGGAGACATAACACCCGACATGGACTCGGAGCTGTTGGAGGTGGAGAGGATGACATCTGCCAGATGCTTGGAGTTATGAGAGAGATGCTAGAGGTTCAGCACCATCTGGTCTAGCAAGGACGTCAGGCTGCACCAGCTGCACAACCACATCCACACTATGAGTCTGGAGCCAAGCAGTTCCGAGAGATGCGTCCGCAGAGCTTTTCTAAACGAGTGGGCCCACTAGCAGCCGAAGAGTGGCTTCGTAGCATTACGGATGACTTGGGTCTTGCCCGAGTCAATCCGAACGATTGGGTGGAGCTCACCAAGAAGCAGCTGATAATTAATGCCCGATACTGGTGGGTTGCTGAAGAGACCAGGCTGACCAAGCAAATTCTATGGGCTACCTTCCGTCAGAGGTTTGATGCCCAATACTTCTCGAAGGCTGCGAAGAGAGAGATGCATCAGCGCTTCATCAACCTGGAGCAGGGTACCATTACAGTCGACGAGTATGATTCCGAGTTCTCCATGCTGAATCGCTTTGCCCCTACTCTGGTGGCAGACGCAGAGGACTGTGCACACCGCTTTTAGCAAGACTTGGATCTGAACATACATGCCTCGATGTCCAGGTGTACTTTTACCACTCATAAGCAAGTCCTGGTAGCTGCGAGGAAGCATGAGCAGATCATGAATCAGAGGAAGGCACGTCAGGCGGGCAAGCGCCCGATGGAGCTGCAGAGGAGTGCACCTAGGCCCGGTGTTTGTCCAGTTCAGACCACCCAGTTTAAGAGGCCAGCTGCACCTGTCCCAAATCGAGCTCAGCTGACTTGCCATTTCTGTGGCAAGCTTGGACATGTGACGAAAGACTACAGGAGGATGCTGAATCAGTGCTTGGTTTGTGGATCGCCTGCACGTACTACAAAGGACTTCCCCGCGGCTCTTAACCTGTACCTGTTGGAGCGCCTGGACCCGCTCTGTAGATAGTGCCTACACCTGGACAGCGAGTACCATCTCTGATACTACAGGATCGAGCCCTTCAGTAGGCCAACCAGCCGAAGCACTGGGCATTCACTATGACAGCCGTCGAGGCTCAGGCTGAGGATGATATGATTACAGGTAACCTCTAGACTAGTCTTTCCTTATTTATGCATTTATGTTTGATTAGTTAGATCCATGCTTAACCTAGTTCCATATTACCTTAGGTGTCATCTTAGTTTCATCTCACCCGGCCTTGACCCTGTTTGATTCTGGAGCTTCCATGTGCATCATATCCCAGAAGTTCGTAGTCGAACACTCGATACCCACCTACACACTTCCCAAGTGTTGGAATATTACAACTGGGAATGGTGTAGTGAAGGTTG